>OX344753.2:4967190-6167190 GCA_947034885.2 Thuidium tamariscinum
AAGTAGTTGTGTTTGTAAACACTTTCATATTGAATTTTTTTTTTTTTGTATATGTATGTCATTGCACTCATCTTCTTTCAAATTCTCACTGCCTTAGATTGTATGCTATAGGGCAATTTATGCATTTGTATTTGTTTGTTGCAAAATGGTGAGATGTATATTCAATGTTTGTTTTTGATATGGTCCAGATCTAGTGGTCCATTCCTGTAGCTTGTTTTTAGAGAGAATTAGACATTTCCAAATGTAGAAAAAAAATATAGTGTCCAAAAATAGGCCCTTCAAGATTTTACAAAAAAAATAGGATATACAAAAATATGCACTAGTAGATTTTATCTAATAATAGGAGGGAAGAAATGGGAGGGGAGAAATACTCCCCCATTAAATATCTTATTATCACACATGGTTTTAAATTTTAAAGGGAAATTTACCCTCTGAGAAGTAGATTGTACATAATGTATCATTTAGGTCAAAATAAATAAACTATCTACAATTTATTCGCACTTAAATTCTAAAATAACTATAATGGGTACAAATTGACACTATTAAGTACACTAACACCATTGGGTGTTCCTACCTTACAACAAAATCATTTCATTGATCGTGTTCATCTTACTTGAATGATGGGAATACTACTCACATAATATAGATGTCCCTAACTAAGAACCATTGAGGTCTTGCCACATCCAAACATGTAGGATTGTAGGGTGCATTTCTAGGTCTTTAAATTAGTAGCAAATTAGTGGATGGAATGTTGAGTAATAAAAGTTGACATGAATCTTGACACTATTAATATAGTGGTGTGTTTGAGTATATAGTTGCTAATAGATGATTTGAAATTGATAATGTGAAAGTGTCAACTCATTATTTATCCATTAGGTAGTATGAAAGTGATGTTTTGTTGCTACTAAATGTAGGCATGTTCTTCATATCCAATGTTTGGTTTCCACTTCTACATGGATTCCATCTATGAGATTCAACATGAATTAGTCATTGTTGTAAGAAAAAGTGTTACATGTCATCTTGTGAATGGTGTGAGGTGACATGGACATTAATTTGAAAATGTGATGTGAATTCAATATCAACAACTAGAGTGCCAAATTAAACCTTCACATATAGTAAACTCCCTTAATATCATAAAAATGATTTCTCTAGCTACTTTTGTGGATCCAAAAGATAATCTTTTCTCACATATTTTTAATTTTCTCATTTGTAGAGAGGAAGCAACTATGACAAGCATTGGGTACATAAAGAATGGCCTTACACTTCACAATACTAAGCTTCTCCAAGGTTACAGACCCTTCTTTAGGATTACCATCTTCTTCTACTTAGAACCTTGCTTGAGCATACTTGAACATTCAAGATCCCACTATTCAAATCATATTTGGTAGCTTGAAACCCAAACCTACTTTAGTTATAGAAATAACACCTTTTTGCAATTGTCATTAGCTTGCTTGATATTTCCCTTACCAAGCTTCTAATTTTATGTTTCTTACTCCATTATAATATCTAAGTTAGAGTAAATCCATCATTGACAAGACACTTCCAATCACTAGACACTACAACTGTAAACATGCCAAGTTTGAGAGCTTGCAAGTTCCTATTGTGTTGTGGAGAAGGATTTGAATTTCTTCTATGTGGTGATTGTCAAGGTTACCATATAGAATCTTAAGAAAATTTTCCCTAACTAAGCTTAGCATGGCCTCCATCTCATGGTCTAAGTCCTAGTGGTATTAATTAACCCCTGATTGCCCAAGGCCTATTTTGAGCTTCTTAGAATTTACTCTAAATTGAACAAAATGCCAACATTTTGATAAGTTGTATCAATTTTTTTGAATTGTAACCGTACACATTTAAACTAAACATGTTAGAGATCACATAGGAAAAGAAAGCACAACAATATCTCTTATGGAGTGAAAGATTATAATGTTTGACCATGAAGGTATTAAAATTGCAAAAGTGATGTGAAGTCTTTCTATCCACTTTCCACAAGACAAGTCTAAAAAGTTGGTGACAAAAAAATATTAGGTTAAAGGGCCTAACATGCATAATTCCAATCAATTTATGACTTCTCAAAATCTACTCTATATTTTTTGTAAATGAATTTTGAATGTGATTTTTTCTCCAAGATCTAGTGTATTTGAGGCTCATTTTCAAGAGCTCTCAACACTACGGAAAGTCAAGATTGCAATGGGTACCCTTGCACAAAATCTTGAATAGAAAAATCTCTATCATTCATTTTCCAAATCAGATTCTTGACACTAAAATTAAACTTCAAAAAGAACTTTCTAAAAACACAAACTACCAAAAATAGCAAGGTTAGATTTTATTTAACTTCAAAGTTTTGCAAACACCAAATTTTGGTGCCTTGGGCATTGAGGGGTTAAGACACGCTCACATTGCCAGGGGCATTGCAATAGGAGTAGCTTTGCACTTACTGCCAGATGCTGCGTTGCACGTCGTCCACCAAAAACCAGCAAGACCTTCGAGAGCATTCGGCCACTTGCTAGCAGCTTTGCAATTAGTGATTATCAAAATAGTTTCGAAGGACATGCGGAGAATTAATGTGCAATTACAGAGTGCAATCAAAGAGCAGTGGGAGTACAACTAGAGCCAGATTTTGCAACCACACCCAGTGTGTATACTTTCCTTTTGTTTGTCAGTCAAAATGTGGGCTTGAAACTCAAAAGTGTTCCCCAAATTTGGATGAGAATGTGCAAAGATGAGATTGAATGGGACGAAAATATGACAAGATTTCGTGATGCTGTGCACTTGAGATAATAGATCAGTGCCGCCCATAATAAATAAAAAGAAGTAAAGTCGCTGAAGTTGGCAGTATTCCATGCATCGTTTAGGACATTTCCATCATCTCATAGATGTGTTGGTATTTGTGTTAGTTGCATTAATTCATCCACAACATTGTGCATTGCTAAGTGAGATGTTCCATTATCGTCTACCCTCCTGATTTCCGAAATCATTTCCTTTCCATGCCTGTTTCCGAGGATAATTATTACCCCTGAAAACACAAGGAGCCTGCAAATCCATCATCCCCGGGTAGACGTAATTAGAACGTGTTTACAAAAACATGGCAAAGGGGTACATGCCTAAACCCCAGGGGGAGTGCACATTTCAATTTAATTCGTCTACCGGGGGTTAACGGCTTCTGGATTGTCTTGGTCAGCTGCCATTGTAAAAGGCAGCACCCAATGTGGCACATTTAGCTTGAAAAACGGATTCTTCATTCATGCTACAGTAGTCTTTGGAGCAAAGTTACCCTTGATACTAAATGCCAATTTTGCCATGATTCTATCGGTGCAATTCTTCATTCATTTGTTCTTGCTATATCTTCATGATACCCAAATATTTTCTCGATGAAACCCTTTCGTGGTGTTGCATTCCGACAAGCTTTGTTCTAGACAGTTCTTTGTTCAAAACAGAGTTGGGAAAAATGAATTCAAAAATGCTATACAAAAATGCAGTAAAAAGTGCAACTAATGAAAACGGAATATCAAACTGGAAGATTCTGTGTGTCCTGTCTGTTTGGTCCGGGTGGGTTGGTCGTTAATCCCTCCCTCCAGGCCGCTTGCAGCTGGGGCTCTGTATTTTATTTCCTGCAATGAAATTCCGTTTCATTTGTGCCAAACAAAACAAAAAAACTGGAAGATTCTGGTAGCCTTGTACCCAAGGCAGCCGCAATGTCTGATTTCGGCAACAAAATAGACTCAGCAACATACCGCACGGACGTACTTGGAACGTGATTGCTTTCTACTTGTGGCACAATGCTAGCTCTTTGACTCTTGAGCCTCCTTGTCAATCCAGATTGTCATTTATCTCCAGCCGTTCTTGCAGGATTCAACCATGCATTTCATAGACCAAGAGATCACATACACTATCAAAATAATGGAGCCGCATGGACCTCTCATGTTCCTAACTCCGAGAATTCTTCGCACCAACCTGCTCAACCTGCACATCCGCGCAGGGCTTGCACATCGAAATAGAAGAATTTAACACAAATTTAAAGTAATCTTGTCATTCAAACTGCATGATAAGCACACAGCTTCTCCTGGATTACAACAACTAACTAGTGCAGCTGAAGCAGTCCTAAGAACATACATGCAATTCAACCAGGACTTTGATGCAAACGAATTAATTCCAACATATGAGATCATTGAGCTCCACTGATACTAACTCGACCACCGCTGGCTCAACACAAACATATACATTACATAGCTGGCGTGATTGAGTGGCATCTAGATGGTCTCTTCTGTATAGATAGTCTCAGAAAACTTGAGTTCAGACCACACCTGTCGGTAAACACATGTATCCATAGACTGTACAAATACAGATCTTTCACTCGTATCCTCCCTGTTGAATGTCTAGAAACGTCTTTACATGAACACTTACTTACGATTGGATCGGATTACTCGAGTCTATGCCGTCGAATTCCAAGTCTCTTTCGCATAAATTTCTTGCGGAAGAATGTAGACGACATTTCAGCATGCGAACTTGCGAAGGCTCAAGTGAGGTTATCACCCAAGCACAGATGTATGGAGACTCAGTTTGCATTCATCAGTCTGTAGACAGGGCTCTTTTGGGGGGCTTTCTGGTGCCTGATTGCACCAGAAAAAAATGATTTGGCTAAAAACTGGCAACAAACTGGCAACAAATTGTGAAGTTTTTTGCCAGAAAACTTTGAAGTACAAACAAAATCTCGAATGAATCGCCAGATTGTGGATGAAAACAAAATTAAGGACATCTGATATGAATGTACAAGTGTGATATTTTATATCCAATACGTGAATGAATGTTGATATTTGGAGCACCAATAAGTATAACATTTTATGTAGCCAGTTTGGCACTTCATAAAAATGAAAAAAAAAAAGCCCTGCACAGTATTAGACTATTCAGCTATTCTGTATATGGTCTCTATTTGGAATATCAGATCGTTCACACAGTAACGATTATTGCGTCCTCCAAGAAGACGACAGACTGATGCAGCCGGCCTTGGCGCACAGAATATGTATTAGATAACCTTCAAGCCACGGCAGCGGCAAGAAGATTATCAGACATAACTGGTTGTTCACTTTCAATCACAATCTTTGATCTTCATGATCCAAGGGTGTAGGAAGCAAGTTGAAAGGAAAGAAGGTTATGAGTTATAACTTGTGATGGTGATTATGATGGATAGCTCATAGCATAGAGCCATGTTAGCGTTGAAAAGTCAACAACCGGTTATGAAGAGCACTGGTGAAACATCTTCTTTGTGCGGGGCTTATCACTGCACCAGAAAATTGTTCGTCTGTAAGAAATGGGAGCTTCAATCACTATTTCCACTAAGGTAGGCAAGCCTATTATCACTCACAATTGCAATCTGACTATCTTGGGGCCAATTCCAAGATAAGTACATACTTCAGATGAGATTCGGCTCTAAACAAGACTACGAGTTCCCGCACAATGGAGAACCCTAAGAATTACGCCAAATCAACATCTGATGTGATTGGAAGATGGCCATGTCAAATATTTAATGTAATATTTTTCTTGAACTTTTTTTTGAACTTTTTTCAAATTAAAAAAAAATTTAACAAAATTTAGTATTTATGACATTGATGGCATTTAGCCACTCTCTAATCATTGCTTTGAGAACAACAAGGGGAATAGGCATGAAACAGCCCTCCATTTCTTAAAATCTCTTCTAATGTTTTTTAGAGGTGTATGCTTGTTTTACAAGTCAAATCCAAGTAGAATTTTGATTTTCCAATCAATATTGTAATTTCTATAAATTTTTGAAGTGGTTTGCTTAAAAATTACAAAACCAAATATAGAATGAGGGCATGAACATCCTATAAACAACCCATAGCCACTCTCCTATGTATCCATTGGTATTCAAGTGTTCACCAATGAAAGATTGACACATTACCCGTTTTGACAGTAATGCATTAGAATTGTTAGAAAAATGAATAGATTTGGATGATGGGTTGAATGGCCAAAATTTGGGCCAAATATAAGATGATAGAATTAAGAAGCAAATAGTAATGGATTGGTCCACCTTAAGGTAAGTGAGCCTATTACAAGAAAAATGGGAGAAAAAAACATCACAAGAAAATTATATTAATAGTATACATTCCAGTTTTGAAATGTACACCATTAAAGGGTGATTGCAAGAAAGCATTGTTGCCTTTGGTGTCACATTTCAAGTGACGGAGTTGCCATTGTTCATAACTTCTAGAGCATAAATTTGATGTACTTGAAATTTTTATTTAAGATGCCTAAGTTGATAGTAATTAGAGTTCATATTTTTCAAAAATATCCAAAAAATATTTTTTAATTAAATTTTAATTTAGCTAATTTGTCACACTTTATAGTTTAATGATGTAGATATGAAATTTGCAAAGGCCATTTCCACACTAGAGAAAAATGTGCCTACCAAGTGGTACTAAAGAATACATTATTTTATAACCTCCATTTTTGTGCAAATAGGGCTCCCTTGCATGCACACTTCTGAATATTGAAGATGGTTTCAACTTCATTATTTTGGTGAAATATGATCTTCATCAAGCCCTCACAAATTTCCAATATTCAATTTTTTTTGTTCTTGTTTTTCTATTTATTATTAATTTATACTTCATTCTATTTACTTTTATAACAAACTATCGTTTTTTTCAAATAGTATTGTTTTAGTACTTACAAGTAGTTATAGTACTCAAAATGATACTTTTAGCCATTGATTTTTCTTATCAATGGTTGAGACTCATCTATTTCTTAGTAAGTGTGGCACTTCTAGTACTAAGTGCAAAAATTGCCATTTTGGCAAAATGAGACACAAAAGGTGAGGCCTTTCTTGCAACCATGGTAGACCTGTCTATTCAGTATCATCCATATGTTGGGCCAATTGTTCAATTGCTTTCAAAACCATCTGTGCCACACTTCATATGCAATTAAGGTATGTACACACTTAGAGTTAGCTCACATTCTCAAGTGCGATGGTATATAAAATTCTTGGTAGGTGTACACACCACCATTCTTTTGTAAATGTTGGACCAACATGGCTATAGAGCTGGCAAGGATTAAGAGCAATGTACATAAAGAAAAAAAGTTGACAACTATTTCAAGTATTCTAACATTGCAAGCTATTGTTACATAAATAATTGTCAATCTTCTAATTTTTTAGATTCTCGAGAATTAAAAGTAGTTTTTTATTATAGAGGGAGAAATGGGCACCAAGATAACATTAGTACCATTATAGCAAGCACTTCCAATGGCATGAGAGATGAACAAATTTTTCATCTACATTATTTTTTCTTTTATAGCCATTCTTAACCCTTAAATGCAGTAGAGGACCAAAAATGTCCTCATAGTTTGGAAGTCCAATTCAAAGTGCTATAGCTTTTGCATCCCATGTCCACATTCAATAAAACTTGTTGGAAAATCTGTGCTATTTCTTTTCATTAGAAGAGATTTGAAGGCTATAGAAGACTGCAAGTTCTTAGATTGCAAGAACGTAGTTTTTGCCATAGGAACATGAATTTGACATAGTTGAGAGAGTCCTACATCATTGATTTTTTTCTAAAAAAAATAAATTTTGGAATTTTTTTCACATTTCAAGATCCAATTTTTTTTTGGTCAACAGCTAGCTTGACAACGACTAGTAGTTTGGAAATAGTTTCAAGAACAAGGTTGAAATGGGCTTTTTTTGCCCTAAAATCCCTTCTAATGTGTTTGTATGGTAAATTTTTAGATCAATTAAAGATGTATTGATTATTTGGAAGCCAATTGAAGTTCATAGGTTTAATTTGAGTTCACCAAACTAGATTTGATGACTATAACTTGGGGGGCTTGTATTTGCTTCATCCAATGTTTGTTTTGAAAAGAATTTATTGGATTATATTCCTAGAGAACTATTTTATGAAACACTATGTGTTTTTTTTGCAGAGTTTCCTATAGTACTCTTTGGAGGGCGAGGGGGAAGTACTTTAGAATTAAAAATTCAATTTCAAAAAAATCTCTAAATAGGAGAACTAGAAAAGTGTTAAATTTTATGAAAATTGATACTTTCACATTTTAATTTGTAAAAAATAGGAAATTAAAAAAAAAACTAAAACTAAAAGATTCTCATTTGGAAAAAGTTGATGGTGATGAGATTTTATCAAAAGAATGATCTTAGAACCATCTTCAATATTCAAAAGTTGTGCACAATGGGACCTCTATTTGCACTCATGTAGAGGACATAAAATAACCAATATTTTTAGATTTACTTTCAAAGATATATGCTTTACAACTATACAAATAGATGATGAAAATTTTGGCTACAAATCATTAGTAAAAAACCCTAAATCACACTTTGTGACAACTCAATAAAAATGATTTTACAAAAATTTGAAAAATAAGAGATATATTGAATATAAAGTTATGCATGTTGAATAAAAAATTTATATTCATTGGACTAATGTTTCAAAAGTTATAGTCAACAATCAGAAAGTGACCCACACTTAGACAAGGAATAGGACTGGTGTTTTTTGCAATGATCCCTCAATAAGTCTAGTTATTGTGGTCAAATTTTTATGTCAATCCAATTTTTTTGGAATGTTTGGGAGCAATTTGAAGTTCAAAATCTAGACATTTTTGAATTACTATCACCTTTGATGGTTTGTTTTTGAAACAATGTATGTTTTCAATCAATTTATTTATTATAAGTTGTGTATACTAGTCTAGTTTGTGTAGCTAAAGTTTCACATCAATCCAAGACGGTATAAACGATTGAGAAGCATTTTAGTAGAGGGAGTAGTTCAACCTTAGATGTGTTTTTGCAACTATTTTTTGACATTTCAAAGCCATTTTGCAAACACAATGAATCAATTGAATGATATTTTTTTCCAATGTACCTATATGCTACTTTCAAAGTACTTTATAATTCAAAGATTTTTCATTTGAGTAGGTTTAGATATCAAATTTGACTTCCAAATGTGTTTCTTGGAAAATTTTAGCATCCTTTTTCAATACTAAAATATTACAATCTTTCAATCTATGAGGACAAATGATTCCAAATTTGATTTGTGTCATCTACTACATGTACAGTGGGGTACCAATCAAAATGTCGTTTTCGCATCCGCAGTGAGAGAAATTTCGGTACTTCCAACTTTGGAAGCCTTCCGCGAGCTCAAAAATTGGTATTTTACCACGAAATTTTTACCACAGAATCATCTTTAAGTTAACTATATGTATGCCAAATTTCAAGGCCAAAAGATTCACCAAAAAAAAGTTATTCAAAATCTACCAACATGGGTAGTGGTTTAAACATTTCACTACTTTCAACTTTGACACCTTCCTAAGGATTGAGTTTTTTTTCTTTTGCCATGAAATTTTTGTCATGAAACAATCTCTATGTTTTTAATATGTATAAAAAATTTCAAGGTAAAAGAATTTTTTTTAAGAAGATATTTGAAATCTCCCAACAAGTGTAGTTTTGAGAAAATTTTCACAATTTCCAACTTTGACACCCTCCCAAGGGCTGAAAAATTGGTTTCTTACCATGAATTTTTTTTTGTGAAGTCACATCTATGTTGATAATATGTGATCCAAATTTCAAGTTCAAATAAATTACCAAAAAAAAAATATACAAAGTCTCCCAACATGTGTAGTTGTAAGGAGGAGTTTTTGAGCTCTTAGTATAGTGTTATTTTGTGGAGCAAAGTTTGACACGAATGTAAAAACTCAACCTCACAACTACACATGTTGAGAGATTTTGAATATCTTTTCTTGGGTAAGTTTTTTGAACTTGAAATTTGGAACATATATTATCAACATAAAGTTGATCTCATTCAAAAAAATTCATGTTAAATAGACAAATTTTCAGCCCTTGGGAGGGTGTCAAAGTAAACAATAATGAAACTTTTCTCACAACTATACATGTTGGGAGATTTTGTATATTTTTTTTTTGGTAATTTATTTGAACTTGAAATTTGGATCACATATTACCAACATAGATGTGACTTCAAAAAAAAAATTCATGGTAAGAAACCAATTTTTCAGCCCTTGGGAGGGTGTCAAAGTTGGAAATTGTGAAAATTTTCTCAAAACTACACTTGTTGGGAGATTTCAAATATCTTCTTAAAAAAAAATTCTTTTACCTTGAAATTTTTTATACATATTAAAAACATAGAGATTGTTTCATGACAAAAATTTCATGGCAAAAGAAAAAAAACTCAATCCTTAGGAAGGTGTCAAAGTTGAAAGTAGTGAAATGTTTAAACCACTACCCATGTTGGTAGATTTTGAATAACTTTTTTTTGGTGAATCTTTTGGCCTTGAAATTTGGCATACATATAGTTAACTTAAAGATGATGCTGTGGTAAAAATTTCATGGTAAAATACCAATTTTTGAGCTCGCGGGAGGCTTCCAAAGTTGGCAGTACCGAAATTTCTCTCACTGCGGATGCGAAAACGACATTTTGATTGCTACCCCACTGTATAGTCAGGTCCAGCTCAATTACGAATTCTTGCATACACAGGGAACAAAACTTCACTGCTGCCAATTTTGACACCCTCCCAAGGTCTGAAAAATTATTTTTTTAACATGAATTTTTTTTCACAAGATCATCTCTATGTTAATAACACATGTCACAAATTTCAAGGTCAAAAAATTTACCAAAAAAAAGATATTTAGAATCTACTAACATGTGTAGTTAAGAAAAAAACTTCACTACTATCAACTTTGACACCCTCCCAAAATTTGTAAAAAATAAATTTGGCCATGAAATTTTGGTCATGAGATCACCTCTATGTTAATTATATGTGTCGTAAATTTCAGGTTCAAAAAATTTATTCCAAAAAAGATATTCGAAATCTACTACCATGTGTCAATATAAGGGACAATTTCACTATTGCCAACTTCGATGTACATATTGGTAGATTTCAAATATATTTTTTGTGTGAATCTTTTGAACTTGAAATTTATCTTACATGTTATCAACACAAAGATGATCTCATGAAAAAAGTTTCATGGCCAAAACTTTTTTTTTCAATTTTTGGGAGGGTGTCAAAGTTGGTAGTAGTGAAAAAAATTTCTTAACTACACATGTTAATAGACTTTGAATATCTTTTTTTCAGTGAATCTTTTGGCCTTGAAATTTTGCACAAATATAATCAACATAGAGATGATTTCATTCCAAAAATTTCATGCCAAAAGAAAAAGTTTTCAATCCTTGAGACATTGGCAAAGTTGACAGCAGTGAAAGCTTACAACTACACATGTTGATAGATTTTGCATATCTTTTTTTGGGTGAATCTTTTGGCCTTGAAATTTTCTACATATGTTATCAACTTAGAAATGATCTTGTACAAAAAATTTCATAGTAAAAAACTAATTTTTCAGCCCTTGAGAGGGTGTCAAAGTTGGCTGTAGTGAAATTTTCTTTAACTGTGACTGCAAAAATTCATAATTGAGCTGGACCTGACTGTACATATGGGGTCGTAAGAGGTGAATCAAGCCATATAGGATATGTAACATAGGATATTAGAATTAATAGGAGCTCAACCACTTGCAGTCAAAAGCAAGAATTGTGTTTTAAGTAGAATTTCAAGTCTCATTTAGGCACAGTAAAATAACTTTTTTTTGAAAAAAACAATGAACTAGGAGAAGTTTGTGAAATAAAGCTAGATTTCATCTTCACAAATTCATTTGATACTTCAAGCCTTCAATCAAAAGTTATGGACAATTTTATTTTTATGGACAAACCCAACTTAGAACCGAAATGTTTTTATACAATCTAAACTTTTTGTGGCTTTGTCACCTCCAGTATTATGATTTTATAACCATTGTTACCAAACACCAAGTGTGCACATACATTTACATTGTTCCATACCAAAATGATTGCATAGCTACATTTAATTTATTAATTTGCTCATTCAAGGTCTCCAACCACAATAGATAGTGAAATTAGGTTGCCCTACTCAAAGATAATTACTTTATAAGCCATCAAAGTCAACAAAAGCTTCTTTAGATATTTTCATTTGTACACATGGAGGTTCATGAGTCCCCAATACAACGACACCTAATTCAAAAGTATTGTAGTGCATTCTTGTACGGTAACAATCATTACTTGCATAGTATCAAATGTCAAAAAACTAGTGTGGCCCTGTGGGGCAACTTTATTTTTTATTTTTTTTAATCCTTAAAGGATGGACCGGTGGCCCGTGGAAATCATGCATGTTGATTCTGTATGACATCACCTACTCAGTTTGAAAAAACCAACTATATTCATTGGAAGTCAAAGTACTGTAGAAGATCTTCCCTTTCCACTCCCAATACTGAGGATGAATAGTTGCATTTCTGTTCTCAAAGGAAAGATTCTTTGTCATTCAAAGGACACCAAACGTCTGCAGCGACGTTCAAAGGTTAAACAAATGAAACACGACATAATTTGCTTGCTACTAGAGTGGGTGATAGTATAGTTTGGACTAGACATGGACCTAATCCTTGTCTCTTTATGTAGTTTCTTTCCTCCTCTCTCTTTCCTCCTCCTTTTGTCCAGCTTGTTTGGCTTGGGTGCTTTGTACTCAGTGTTTTGCAATGGAATTCCATTTGTTTCAAAAAAGAAAGAAAGAAACAGGACCTAATTTCAATAGTTATTAGTGTGGCTTCTAACTTGTTCGTACTGTCTGGAACACTTTGCTTTTGCGGAGTGTTTCAGTGTACTCGGATCGGAAGCAAAGACCGGAATTGGTTGCAGCCTTGCAGGATTCTGGGATTCTCCCCAATCAGTGGCACAGACGAGGAGGCGACGACTTCACGGAACCAATGCATAAGTATTAAGATACAAGCTTAATCTTATCACCATCCTCCGACAGAATGAAGGTAGAAGGAACTTACCGCTGGAACGGGTAATTTAAGCATTTTCGTATGTAAGATGTGGGAAATTCACTGTGAAATTGAGCTCAGTGTGCATAACATTCAGTAGCAGCCTGTCACACTGCCTCCCAGCGGATGAAATGGTGTGGAATATTCCACACCATTTAGCAACTAAAGTTGCAAACTTCAAGAAATGTGAGATGAAATTAGGTGATGGGGACTTCACAAAGGGAAAGGCAATCCTTCTATGGGCTACTGAATGTTATGTGTGCAAACCATGGCTTTTTCTTTTTTTCATTTTGAAGAAGTGCCATAGTGACAATATAAAATGTTATAGTAGTGCTCCTAATTCCAACATTCATCCACTTATTGGATGTATAATATGCTTTTCATCCACAATTAGGCGATTTCATCTAATATTTTTTAAATTTCAAAGTTGTTTAGCAATTTCATCCAATTTTTTTGGCATTTTTTATAACCTTTTTTAGCCAAATTTTTTTTTGGGTGCAATCTAGCACCAAAAAGCTAAAAAAAAGCCTTGGTGCAAACGTAAGCACAAGGAGCTATGCAAAAAAATTTCCTCAAAAATGAATATTTTATTCAATACAAACTCAGATTTTTCATGAAGATTAATTTCAGTTTCATTGAAATCTAAGGTAGAGGTATCTATAGTCAATTACTTAAGCAATTTCTAGGCAGATCATGAGCAATAGGAGGCAAGTGAAATTTTTGCCAAGTAGGAAGATAGGAAATATGGAGACTACAAATCCTTCAAAATTTTATTCCAAAAATTGAAATTACTTTGATTTTTGAAAGCCAAAAAGTTGTCCAAACTAATAGTCAATGTCTAGACTCTTCCTATTCCAATCATAGACTAAGTACTTTCCAGCTCACTACTTCCTACTTTCTTACTCACTACTTTGAAACATGTGTCATGATCTTATTGAGCCCAACCTTGAAATGGAGGAAAAAACACATTCCAAGCTTTGGTTGGAAATATGTTCTAGCCTTAGTTGGAGGTAGTTGCACTCTACAAATTGGATATGGGTCCTTGCATAAGAGGATTTCTGGGCCCCCAAGAGACCGTTTCAGGGTGTTCCCCGAAATTGTTCCCACTGCTGCAGACCAGCACCCTGCTGGTCTGAATTTTTGAATTTTGCAAAAAAAAAATTAAAATTTTTTTTTTCCAAAAAACTTCAGAATGTATTAAAGAGAGAAAAAATGATTTAAAAAAATATTTTTTTTTTCAAAAAAATATTTTAAAAATATTTAATATTTAATAAAAATTAATAAAAAAATATTTTTTTCTGACGTGGCAGTCGCTCGACCACATCAGCATCGCGTTCCCAGCGTTCCCAATGCGTTCCCAGCGTCTGGGAACTCGCAGTCTCTTACTGCAGCTGAAAATCCTCTTATGGTTGGGAATGGGTGGTCCTACCTTATTATAGTTAGCTTTGGCACTTTTCTGTAAACAATAAAAGAAGAGAGATGATTGGACAAGAAGGTACAAAGAAAGAATCTTTTTCAATAAATAATACATCCAAGATTCCAAGTATTGTCCATAGTAAGTTAAACTATAAAACCATTAAAGGGGTTGTCCAAAATAGGTACTTAAACCTTAACTCCTAAATGCCAAAAGCACCAAAATCTGGTGTTTTGACAAATTTGAAGCTAAATAAAACCTAACCATGTTTCTATTTTTAGTAGTTTCTATTTTAGGAGTATTCTTTTTGAAGTCTAGTTTAAGTATTAAAAACTTGATCGTGAAAGTGATTGATTATGATTTTTCTATTCAAGATTTTGTGCAAGGATATCCATTGCAATCTTGACTTTCCATAGTCTTATGGGCTTTTGGAAATGAGTCTCAAATACACTTGATCTTGGATATAAAGTATTCATTTAAAAAAATTGTAGACTAAATTTTGAAAGGCCATAAATTAACTAGGGTTATGCATGTTAGGCCTTTAACCTTATATTTTTTTGATGATCAACTTTTTGGATTTGACATGTGTAAAGAAGATAAAAAACTTGAAGTCACTTTTGTAGTTTTAATACCCTCATGATCAAACATTATAATCTTTCAATCCATAAGTGATATTCTTATATCTTCTTTTTCTAAGTGATCCTAACATGTCTAGTTTGAATCTGACTGTACGTTTACATTTAAAAAAAAATTAATATAATTCATCAAAATGTTGGCAGTTTTTGTTCAATTTGAAGCAAATCCCAAGAAGCTCAAAAACAAGTTTGGGCATTTAGGAGTTAATTTGGGGTGTGGTAGGCCTCATTTGACCTAATTCTTCAAGAGCTACAGTAAGCTTAACTCCTTAAGTTCTATGACTATGTTTACTTCAAAATAGTAAAAAAACTGCCATTTCTAGTACACATACCAATTTTTTCCTTAAAACATTTTTTGAGATTTGTAACTGTAGGATCTTTTTGTAAATTGATTTGCAAACATGCGCAAAAAATTTCAAAGTTTTTTACCATATAGATTGTAAGATATTTGTGTTTGAATGTTCAAAAAAAAATTTTACCTTGTAGAAAACAGTGCAACTGTACTTCAGAAGGTAAAAATCATATGAAAAATGGTCCAAAATGATTGTGCCTCTTTGGATTCATTGTTGAGGCCTAGTAGAGTACTTTCCTATAAAATTTCAAATTGTTTCAAATTGTTTCAAATTGTATAACATATAGGAAAAAAATTGTAAGTAAAAAAAAGTGGTAAATGATTCAAAATACAAAATTGTTAAGAATTTATTTATAAAATTGAAAAATGCCAATCCCAATGGTTGCAATGTTGTAATAAACAATATACATCCTATGATTTTATTTTTTTCAAAAATATTGAAAATTTGTTTAAAATAAAAAAACTTCAAAGTTAATTTTACAGTAGAAAATCTATAATTGCTCGCAAATAAAAAAATCTGATAACTTTTGACTCATTGATTCAAATGGAATGATTCAAAGCTTTCCATGCATAAGTAAATGAGGAAAATTAATTTTAAATTTTTGTTTATGAAAAATGCAATTTTTTTCAATTTGCTCAAATTGCCCAATTACAAAAAAAAGTTATATATTAGGTTGTAACTTTTGACTTATATTTCCAAATGTCATGATTTTTAGTACACATGAAAGATAGTTCCTCACCCCCACTTTTTATTAAAATTTGGGCCCAAAATATGAAAATCTTCAATCACATATACATGCCCCAAATCACTATGTTGCTAAATTTAGCAAGTTGGTCCTTTAGGGGTTAACTACTACATTGCATGCCAAGTGGTAGGCAAAGTGAAATAATTGACCAGTCACAAACATCATTTTCTATTAACCCTTAAGAAAGGTTGTAGCCCATAGTGGCCTATAGTTTTGGATTTAGGAGATTTTCACATGAATAAGACAATATTTGGCAAATTTGAAACAATTGTCTTTTAGGCACAATCATGAATAAAATTTAGAAATTTTTCAAGAACTAATTTGATTCAATATGAAAATTCTATGCCTACATAAAGGGTCGTTTCTTTGTATTTCTATGTATACATCAAACAAAGACAACAAATAGGTACTAGTATTTTGTCAAGTTCCAATGTAGTGTATAGTGTTGGCCAGGCCAGTGCAAGGAGTTGAGGCACTAGGTGAGTTGAAGGCGAAATTTCAAATTTGCATCACTTAAATGCTTCAATTGTGTTGTAGATTGACACTTTGAAGATGAAGTTTGGTTTTTTCAAATACTTGCATGCTTCATTTGCATTGTTGTATGAGACTTGTAAGGTGAAGTTTGGCTTTTGCATCACTTAAATGCTTTGATTGCATTCCAATTTGACACTTTGAAGATAACATTTGGATTATCTATGTTTAATTTGCATCACTTGGATGCTTCAATTGCACTCTAGTTTTAGACTTGAAAGATAAATTTTGGGTTTTGTAAGAAAAGTTGCAAAAAACACATGTAAGGTTGAACCTCCTTCTACTAGAATGCTTTTCAGTCACTCCTTCTTTCTTTGATTGATATGAAATTTTAGCCACACAAACTAGACTAGTATGCGCAACTTTCCCAATTTTTTTTAATTGCAAACGGATAGTGTATGAAGAAAAAACAAGACACCAAAGTCATTGTAATCCAAAAATGTCAGGATTTTAAACTTCGAAGTGCTCCCAAACATTCAAAACAACTTGGATTGCTATGAAAATTTGACCACAATAACTAGACTTCTAAAGAAACAAAAACAAACAAATGTTAACAAAAACAAACATTGGATGAAGGAGATACAAGCCCCCAAAGTTGTAGCCATCAATTGTAGTTTGGTAGACTCAAATTGAACCTGTGAACTTTGATTGGCTCCCCAAAAATTTGTACAACTTGGATTGATTTGAAAATTTTATTACACAAACTAGACTAGTATGCACAACTTTTACAATAAGTTTCATTGAATTTGGACATTAGATGCAAAAGTTATAACACTTTGAATTGGACCTCATATTATGTGAGGACACTTTTGATTCCCTAGGTTATTTTCCAGCTAAACCATTTGCCGTAAGACCTATGTGACTTGCACAATGCTATCAAATTGTCCTCCAAAGTTGTCCTTCCATCCTCATCATTATCTTGTATGCAAAGTTCTTATACAAATGAAGCTCTTTGTAGTTGAGAATTTTTCAGGAATGAATGGCACTTCAAAACAAAGTTCTTACAATATAAATGTGTTGCACAATCAATCAGCTCCCACTTGCAAAAACCATGGCTCCAAAAGCCACTTCCTTCTTATAGGAAATGCACTATACATTGTGGCACCTCTTAAATACATCTTAGAATACACTGTAAGAAAAAAAAAAAAAATCTTTTAAGGGTTAAATAACCCTTCTTCAACCCAATTATAGCTAAAAATTTAATTTGCTCTTCCTGCCCTTGCAATGAAATTTCGTTTCATTCGATTCAAAAAAATAAAAAATTAGTTTACAACAATATCTCAGCCACTAATCACCCTCCACCTTGGCTTGTAGGAAGCCAAAATTTCATTTCATGAATTGGTTGATCAACAATTTACTAATTAAAGCATGCAATAAACAACCAATTATAGAAATGTTAGTGACTCAGAGTACTTGATAGATGTAAGTTAGCGAATGATAAATAATTGTATAAGGTAGAACCACCTATAACCAACCAACACCCTATAGCCAACTTGGTGATGAACATATTTCCAACCAAGGCTAGAATGTATTTTTTTCTCCTTTTCAAAGTTGGGACTAATAGTTTAAGACACATGTTCCAAAATAGTGGGCAACAAAGTAGGAAGGAGTGAGTAAAAAAATAGTTTTTGAGTGATCGGAACTAGAAGAGTCCACAAATTGGCAATGGGTTTGGTGCACTTTTTGCCTTTCAAAATTCGTAATAATTTCAATTCATGTGATAAAAATACCAAAGTTTTTGCAATGCCCATCATAAGAGGATTCCTGGGCCCCTAGAAGACCGTTTCAGGGGTGTTCCCTGAAATTGTTCCCATTGTTGTAGACCAACCCCCTGTTGATATGAATTTTTGAATTTTGAAAAAAAAATTAAAATTTTTTTCCCAAAAAACTTCAGAATGTATTAAAAAGCAAAAAAATGATTTAAAAAAAATATTTTAAAAATATTTAATAATTAATTAAAATAATAAATAATAAATATTTTCTGATGTGGCAGTCACTTGACCACATCAGCATCACGTTCCCTGCATTCCGAGTGTGTTCCTAACGTTTGGGAACTTGCAGTCTTGTAAACGAGCTAGAAATCCTCTTATGCATTTTTATCCTTGCATCTCTAACAATATTTGCTTTGCATTGCTGTACACCAGATCATGTTCAGAATAGCTTAAAAGATTGGTTACAGGTGGTTCTACCTTAAATTTGCCGAGACTTAGGCAATGTGGCACCGACAATGGGGATGAAATTGTGACACAAGTCACACAAATTATTGTGCAGCATTGACTCCGCATACTTCATGTAACTTAGTAATTACATGTATGGTTGGCAGATGATGCAGTAATGATGCATCTCGTATTAATTACTTACGGAGTATTTCGTATTACAGTATTGATTTTTTTTCAAATTTTTGAACAAATGGACGGACCATAATTATTACAGTATTGGATCGACCCAGTTGGCGTGAGGATCGGAAATTCGGAATCAGCTGAGTCACTCGGGGATGATCAAGCTGCTCCGATTGGAGATTACTGACAGTTGCAAGAAGTCCATTCAATATAATTTTATATTTCCAAAACTGAATGATGTCATTTGTTTGTTTAAAAGGAAAACCCCTAAAAAAAACCCTGAATGATGTCCAAATTCAATTTCTTCTTTGAAAACTGACCATGGGTGTACGTCAACCTAAGGAAAATCTGGTGCTCTAATTTGATGTTTTCCAAGCAATTCAAACGGCTTCGACACAACTGAAGTTTTCATTCTTTCAAGCACGTCCTTTTCTTTGAAGCTGCTAAGCTTACACATGCACACTTGGATACTCACTCTCTAACGGAACTTCGTCAACTTCAAGCTTACTGTAAGTTACTCCCCTGCTCATGATGGTTTTTTGTTCTTTAATTTCTAAACAAATGAAACGGATGATGGTTTTAGGTTGAACAACTCATAAGCGATCAGCACCCCATCTCCAACCTGTACACTTCATTTATTTCCAATAAGGCTAGAACAAATTTCCAACCAGAGCTTGGAATGAGTGTTTTCTTCTTTATCAAGGTTGGGACTAATAAGTTCATAACACATGTTCCCAAATTAGTGAACGAATAAGAATGAAGTAATGAATAGGAATGGAGTTTTTTTATGGTTGTAATTGAAAGAGTCTACACATTGGTTGTAGGTTTGCAACACTTTTGGCCTTTCAAAATTCATAGTAATTTCAGTTCATGTGATGAAATTACCAAAGTTTTTGCAATCCTTGCCATTTTTATCTTTGCACCTTTGAAATATTTGTTTTGCCTTATACTACACTAGATCATGCTTCAAATTCTTTGAATGATTGGTTACATGTGGGTCTACCTTTCAATTAAGGTAGAACCACCTATTTCTGATCAAGGACCCATACCCAACCTATAGGATGTGGCTATTTCCAATCAAGGCTAGAAGAGGTTTACAATCAAAACTTGGAATGTACTTTTCCCCCATTTTCAAGGTTAGGGCTAATAAGGTGATGACACATGTCCCAAAGTATCATAAAGTGTGTGGGAAGTATCGATTGGGAAAGTAGTCTTGGCTATGATCTGAATTAGAAGACTCTAGACATTGGCTATGGGTTCAAAGCACTTTTTGGCTTCTAAAAATCATAGTAATTTCAGTGTTGAGAATAAAATTATGAAAAATTTGCAATCCCCATCTTTCTTATCTTGCTACATGGGAAAAAATTGTATAGCCTCATATTCCTCATGATCTGTTCCAGAATTGCTTAAATGATTGGGTATAGGTGGTTCTATCTTCCTTTCTTCTCATCTGAAGAAATCCTGTCTCCGACACGTACTGCAAGTCGGTACAGATCACTGACTATGAAATTATTACTTGAGCTTCATCACTCCGTAAACAGGCGTTTTGTTTGTTTGTTTGTTTGTTTGTTTTTGAAACATCAGAAACAGAAATCCATTGCAAGAAGACGTCATCAGGCGTTTCTGTTTTTTCTTTTTCTTTTTTGACACAAAAGAATGAGTTCAATTGCAGGGGGAAAAACGTCAACAGGCGTTTCATTTTCGTCATTCTCGCTGACTCACTGCACGGTCCCCGCTCTTCGCTGCTGTAATAAACTAATAATGAAGGTCAGACCAGTTCCTCGCATTGCATTCAAACTGTTTTCTGATCCGTACGTAGATATTCCCCAAAGAGGATCCTTCGCTAGACAGTGCACTCCACATTCTGCGCACCAAGCTAGGCTGGATAGATATGTCGTCTTCCTCACCAAGAAATTTGTGCGAAGGACGTGTAAGTTACTGTAGTTAGTCGGCATAATCCAATCATAGGGCTAGAAGATATTTCTATATATGCATTCGAGAGATACTCCGTAGGATTTATTTTATATATATATATATATATATATATATATATATATATATATATATATATATATTTACATTCATGAAAGTCTGTACGAGTGCTCTCTGACTTGTGTACTGTTGTGCACGGACACTCTACCGACAGCTGAGCTTTCCATCCGCTGAGGTTGAAGTCATTGTGAATATTATGTACAAGAGAACAACCAGATGCTAGTTACCGAGTCACGCCGGCTACCTGTGTTTGCTAGCGGTGAGTATGAGAGGAGCTCGTTTACAGGAATTAGTTTTGCATCAAAATTCCGGCCTTGTTGAATGCTTGTGTTTTCTTAGGACTGCTGAAGCTGGGTAACCGAGGAGTTGTAACCGTAGCTGTTTGCACATCGATCAGTTGAGCGATTCGATATCTTCCTTTATATTATCGGATTTTTTCTGACGAATGATGTGCAAATGCGCAGGTTAAGCAGGTTGGTGCGGAGAACTCTTCGTTCCAGTTAGAAACATGAAAGGGGCAATCATGGGTTATTTGATGGTGTTTGTTCTCTTTCTATCTGTGAAATGGGTGAATCCTGCGAAGACCGAAGGAGATGACTACCTGGATATCAAGGAGGCTCAAGTGACGCTCTTGCAGCAGAAAGTCCAAAGCGATCGCCTTAGTCAGTGCGGTATGTTGCCGAATCCAGTCATTTCTGTTACCAGAAAACAGAATCTTCTCATTTATTCCATTTGAAAATTGAAAATTATAGGACTGCATCTTTGGTTCCGATTTCTCCGCCTCTTAGCTGTTTTAACTCTGTTATTATCAAAGAACTAGAACGAAGCCTGTCGCAATGCAACAACAGCAAAATGGTTTCATTGCGAATGTTGGGTGTCGTGAGGATTTAGCAAGAACGGATGGATGAGTAACTGCGCGGATAAAATCATGTCGACCTGTTGAAATTTGCATTCAATAGAAGAGATAAAAGAGAAGCACGAATGAAGTCAGAGGCCCGTTATTCTAACTATATCACATAATGGGTTCTCCCTTAAATTTACACAAGGCAAGCAGGAAAGCGATTAATTAACCCCAGGTAGACAACATTGAAATTTGCACTTCCTTTTAGGGTTAGGCATGTGCACTTGCTTAGTCCTTTGACATGCTTCTTTGACAAACTTCTCTTGTGAATTTGTAATTGAAGAACTACTAGCAAGCTGCACTCCTACCAATTGCTCTCGGAGGTCTTGCTGGCCTTTGGTGGGCGACTTGCAACGCACCACTTGCCAGCAAGTGCAGGGCAATTCGTATTGTGCCGCCCCTGCAACGGGAGCCTGCGTCTCCAAGAAGTTCGACTTCACCAGACCTTATGTCAGGTCCGTTCGATCTGTGCATATTTCTGTGCTTGTCTGAATTTAATTATACCACTTGGACCGTGTGATGGAGGCCGTGCTAGTTCGGGAAGTTTTCTGAAGCTTCATCTGTAGATTTTGGACGATTAGGTCTTAATGGACTACGTAACGTGAAAGTAGAGCCTGGTTAATTACAACATACCGAAAGACGAGAAACATGAGTGGTGAGGATTCCTCCAAAATATTCTTTCCGTAACGAGGCTCGGCTTTCACTGTACCAGACATGACCCGAATGGTTGGATCGACCTTGTTCTATCATGCTTAATCAAGGGTTCGAAGAGAAGGTCAATGTAATGCTAATGGGCAGCGTAACCCTAAAGAAGGGCAAGATTATGAGATGTTAGATCATAGAGTATTAGTGTCCATATGGAATGCTTGGTTGGGTCACCTCTACAGAAATGAGAGTAAGGTTATGATTCTGTGGTTGTCAGCAGTTAGAATTTCTTCTGAAAACAAATTGAATGTATTTCAGAAGGGATGATCTGGATGATCGTAGTAACAATTTCACTCGATTTTAGTCAATGAACTTCTCTGAGTGATTCTCAATGAACATCAATGATTTCCAGAAGGGATGATTTTGTTATCTTATTTCATTTACTTTGCAGGCTAGCCCCAACCACAGACATGAGTGCTACAGAAACGGCGACCACCGTTTGTGCCCAACGAGAGCTGAGCACCGTCTTCAAAGAAATTTGCAATTCGACGTCTCTCTCTCGAGCGTTCTTCGGCTCTGTAGACGGCACGTACATGCACTTCCCAGGCTCGGTATGTAAGCTGGACACAAAATCAAAATTCTCCCCTCGTTAGCATTCACAGCACCCACTACAATTACTGTTTAAGGTAACGATTGCCAGAAACTCAATTTCGGTAAATTGGCAGAATTTCAAGGCTTTTGCTGGTTGCAGGTGCCAAGCCTGAAAATGTAAATCTATACCAAAGAAACCCTAGCTTGGTGGTTCACAAGGAAATTCAATGTGCATGTTGATTTGTAACGCAACAAGCTACTGTGAATGTCAAAATGGCGCTTGGAGTACCACCAATTTAACGGAACAGACGTTCTTGTTATGAGCTTGATATTTCAGTGGCGACTCTAAAGATAAACATTAAGTCAACATTACTTAACTTGGAAGTGATTTTATGTCTTAATAGATAAACGTTAGCTCGTTCATTGATCCAATTACTGATTTGTCTTCTGAGTGAGCTCTCAATATGCAGGACCAGAGTGTTGGGGACTGTGAAACATATGATCCGCGAACGAGACCTTGGTGAGTAGTTCAATCAGGAGCACTTGAAAGGTTGATAAACCCAATTAGGATCATCTCAGCGATGCCAGAAGTATTGGTTTAAGTGACTTAAATGATAAAAGAAACAGCAATATTGTTACATTGGCAAAATTTCACTACATTGTCACTTTTCTAGATGGGCTTCTAGGACTGTGAATTTACATTAGTTTTGGTTTGATTTCTTTGTACAATTCAATGTCACAATTTAGCTTCTTTTCTAATGCTTCAATATCAAAATTGAAGTCTCGTAGGATGATGACGATCCGAGAAGATTGTTGACAACGGAATGATGCCGCAGGTATTGCACTTCGGCCTCGGTGACCAAGGCTGTGATGGTGTTGTTAGATGTTGGGGTGTCCATGGGAAACCCAGTGCCTCTACCTCTTCCGGGCACTTTCTTCACCACTGCACAAGCCATTGTTCTGGCGCTGCTCAATACTTTATCTGCCCAGGATTACGTCAACATCATCACCTTCGACAGCGCCAAAGCCACTTCGCTAGCATCCTCACCAGTAAAGAATTCTACGTCCCTTTCTCCTTAGCAGTAAAATTTAATGAGTTTCTACTTCAAAGGGTCACTTAAGTGTATTGATCGTTTCAAGAACTTTGAGGCAACATCATAAATCATAAATAAACAAATCTTACTTATGGTCACAGTGATCATATGCAAGCTTCCCTGCAGGCCTATGAGTAATGATCATGAAGAGACCACCCTTGTAATTACATTCCTGTGCATAACTTTTAGTTACAGTAGGTCCATTCATTTGAGGTAACTTGAATTCAATTGACGAGGAAATTAATATTCAGTGGTGTCATTTTTTCAGGTGCGAGTTCTGTTAAACGATACAGGAAATTCCTCGAGTCCAGAATTTGATGGACTGAAAGCAAACCTGGCAAATCTGACAAACCAGAACTTGGATAACCTTCAGCAGCCGTCCAATATCTCGTTAGGAATTGCAGAAGCTCTTCGCAACTACGCTACTGGTTATCCATCGGCCATGCAGGTATCTCACTTTTCTGTAACTCACGAATAAATCAAACAAATATTTTTGCAATGTTTCCGCAAAGTTTAATTTCGATCTAATAGCCACCACGTACCGTTCACTTGTTTTTTCATTCACCACAGATTTTTCATAGCACAATTACTGTTGCTGATCTCATAGCCGCATTTGAACTTCTCAAATTTTTTTAAATCATCTCCATTTGTTTCAAACTTTCATAGCATCTTCGTTCGTCACTTACAATAGCATCCTGTTGTTTGCAAATCCTTGGACACACTTGTTTTCAAGAATATTGAAGAGGCCGATGGTTGGTTTCTCTATGATTTATTAAACACTAAATTTGTTGTTTGGGTCGGTTGTCACGCTTGGCAGATCATCGTGGCCTTCACAGACGGAAATGCTGAAAATTTGAGAGATGGAGCATTGGCGGCATTGCAGGGACGAAATGGGACGAAAATCTTCATTTTCAAGTTGCCTCAGTCGGACGATGAGGCCAACCAATTCCTCGTGGGGAGTCCCTTTATAACCCAATTACGCAACATGGGTGGTTCCTTTCATGTCATCACAACGGAGGCGTCCAATCCGCTGTACAGCATCCTCCCCTACTTTTCGTTTTTGGCAGGTTTCCGGGCAAAAATCAACTCCTCCGCGGACTACTCCAGCATTTATGAGGATTTTGAACACGTTGTTAACAAAGTGTTTTCCATCACCAAACCAGGTATCATAACAAATAGACTTTTGAAACCCTTCAATTATCAAAATGGTCTTGAAAGCATTATTCACCAATGGAGGAAAAAAATGTACCAATAGAAAGAAACTTGTCCTTCATTTTTGAATGAATGATAGAAATGTATTTCACAAGTGACTATTAATGTCAACTGCCCATGTCATAATTTCGATGCATTTCGTTTCTTTAGAGGTGCCAACTTCAAAGCATTGGATATGAAGTGTATGATTTAAGTCTCACCATTTTCTTTTTCTTTGGTTTTATGGTCGTCCAAAGAGCATCTCTTCTTTGTAATGAGAAGCTGAATTCATGAGAAGCTTTTCAACTGATGCCATCGGAATTTCTGGTTACTGTGGCAGCCTTTGATCAAGATGGAAATCTTCTTGGCGTTGTGGGATTGAACATTTTTGTGGACGAGCTTGGAAGCTTAACTGAGCTTGTAACCCTAGCGCTGCAATCCAGAAGTCAGTCGAAAACATTTGATCCTGAAACAGTTGCCCTCACAGCAGCAGATGCCGACATTGAAGTAAGTTCAGCGATTACCAAACCACTCAAATTTCTTTTATCAGCGTGATGGTTTATTCACTCTGGAAAGTTAATAACTCATGAATTCAACCGCACAACAAAACTGAAACCCGGTTGAAAATTAGAGCAACATCTCGTTTTTTAATATGCTTTACAAAAGAATATTTCTTTTGTTATTACAATGTTGTCTACAAATTCCTAAGCAATCGAACTGCAGGATATGATTTATTGTCCTCTCAATTGGCACATTCTGTAACCTTGGCTTTGAAAGCATTTCAATGATTTAATAATCTAGAAGCCATCTCGATTTGGGCATTTGGGCATTTAGGGTCGATCGTGGAACTAAACTTGATCCTCAATTGTTGCTTTTCAATCCTCAGGTTAAAAGTCCTGCTCTCCCATGCCCAAACATCACCAAACCCACGAATGCCGGTCTGTGCACTCAAACCGACACCGTCAGTACGATCCAAACCCTTGCGTGTTGTAACGCGTGCAGCACTCCTTCACACACGAATTCCTCTCCCAAATACATTGCCATTGGGGTCTGTGTCGGTGGTTTTCTAATTGCAGCCTTGATTTTCGGACTGTTCTATTGCGGGATTTTCCCTTGCTGGCCAAGGGAACCCGAAGCTTATGTATATCGTGGACCACCTGAGGAGCCGGAGGAGCCTGCAAATGAGAGACCAAAGGATTAGAAAGCAACGGAGAGATGGCTAGCGACGACTTTGTACTTTACATTCCATTGCAAGTCGACATTCGTAGAACCGGAGGATTGGATCTCGTCAACAATCAATTTTTCAAGCTCCTGATGAATTCTCTTCTGATCTTGAGAGTTTGGGCATACATCCTAAATCTTGTATGAATTCCTGGTTGGCATACCCTAATTTACTTCAGATTGGTGTACGAGTCTGTCATTCAAGCACTAGAGCAAACACCGTTGTTTCTCATTTAGGAGATTTGGAGTTGTGTCACTTCTCAATGAAAATGACTTAATTTTAGTAGCCAAGTTAGCCCCACAGCTGGTGTCCATGATTTTTTTCACTCACCTCATGTTTTGTTACTATTTTAGAGAATGAAAAGCGACAGATTTTGTAGTAGTAAGGATACCATTGCAAGTGCATTTGATCTCTGCATCCATGTGGTAACCTGGGTACACCTAATTGTCATTGTACACATATTGGAACCTTACATATTCTTGGCTGAAATGTACAACTTCTATTTATGAGAGCTTGGGGCCAATTTTAGGTGTGTCTTGCATTTGTACCAAATCTACCATCGCATTGCATTGGTCCTTCCTTAGTTTTGACCCCTGCAATAAGTCTTGGAGGCATACTTGCAACTAAAGGTTTCAAGTTCTTCAATGTCTGACTCTTCCCAAACCAAATGTCGATGGCCATTCTTTGAATGTTTCCACAGAGCATTTGTCATCATGGCCTAATCATTTTCTATGGGGCTCAAATCTAGACAATGATGGTGCTAGTCATTCTAGCTTCTCCAATCCTTGATTTTCTCACTATTTTTTTGGGTAACATACTACAATGTACTAGAGTGTTGTCTTCCATGAAATTGAATTGCCACATCTTCTATGAAAAGATTGATGATAGAAATTTTTGTACTAGTCCTTCGTAGACAATTTCCACAAAAATTTTAATAGTTCATCTTCTTGGTCCGACAAACCTTGAAGTGGCTTTCAAATTAGTGTAGAAAGTACTTGATATCATCATTGATGTCCTTCAACTTTTGAACATGGGACTAAACAATCTTACTCATTTGTTTTCTAGGGTGGTGCATTAGATATGAGTTTGCTAAAAGTTTTGGCCAATTTGAAGGTCACCTACTTCATCCAAATGACATTCTTCCACTACTGGGTTGTTGCAAGAAACACTTACCGTTTTTGGCTCAAAATGGACTATTTTGATGAGTCCTGTGACTTCTAAAATAAATTATTCTTAAATAAAATAAAATATGGATAATTTGAAGAATAATGAGAATATTGTGTCGCTTAAAATTCAAACCTAAGAAAATTTAACCCTAAAAGTTATGCACAAGAAAAGCACAATGGAAAATACAATGAAAATAGACACTTTGATGTTTGATTTTTTGAATATAGTAAAAAATTCAATAAAATAAAAATAAAATAATCCATTTTTTCTAACCTCAAGATGCTTTTCTTCAACCATTTTCTTTGAGAAAAATATATTGTTTTTTCTACACATGTGTAAAGATAGTCCACTTTGAACACATGTGGAAGTTAAATAGTTCACTATTTTTAGAAAATTTCTTCATAGTCTTGTGTAACTTTAGTAAAAATACTTGTATGCCAATTTTGAGCTTAAAATTTGCATTTTGGGTCAGAAATAGGACCCTAAACTCCCAAAATGGCTAAGGAAGACATCCAAACAAGGGTTGTTTTAAAATAATAAAATAATTTTTAAAAATTTCAAAAAATCACATTATGTCTAGAACTTTTATATGTAACTTCATTCAATTTTAGTGTAAAATTGACAAACAACACAAAAATTATGAGTAAAAAAACACCTATCCAAAGCCAAAGGGACAAAAAATAGGACAAGTGTTTCTTGCAATCATCATAGTCTACAGTCCAATATGATACAAAGGCATTTTGCTTTTCTCAATGTACCTTTGAAGAAATGGTTGTTGCAAGCAATCTTTCTTTGTAGTCCAAAATCTTTGAGTACTTCACTGATTAACACATCACCACCTACTTGGATTGCCAAAAGATTGGTGGTTTTAGCCAAACTTTCCTT
The DNA here is from genome assembly GCA_947034885.2 of Thuidium tamariscinum. Lineage (NCBI taxonomy): Eukaryota > Viridiplantae > Streptophyta > Bryopsida > Hypnales > Thuidiaceae > Thuidium > Thuidium tamariscinum. Next base: position 4,995,746 of record OX344753.2, read on the forward strand.
CTTGTTTTGCTAAAAAATTCAAACGGTAACCTTGACATTTATGACCTATTTCCAACAATGTAAAGTGTTTTAGCATTTGTCCAATTGAGTGATGGATTGGTGGGGGTAGTTTTTTTCCAATGATGGAATAGAAACAATACAAATTGCACTATCTTTTGGCTAATTTTCCATCAAGTTTGGAATTGATAGAAAATAAGGAAGTAAAGATTATAATTTGACACTTGTTCTTAATCTATAAAGGCAAACCTATTTCAAATATTAAGCACAAAAAACTAAAAACTAATTTTTGCAACTCTATACTAACTACTAAGGTGTCAATGTGCTATTTGTCACACACATGATAATGGGGTCATTGCAAGAAAGACCACCATTTGTTTGTATTATTTAACTCAATACTAGTTGCATTGTCACCTTTTGAAATAATTAAATAAATAATAAGATTAAATATAGATATTTAGCATAATACAAGAAATAATATGTCGCCAAAATTTGAAACCTAAGAAAAAGTTGGATAAACAATTATTCAAAAAATAGAGTGATACAATTTTTAAAGAAAATAGACACAGTAGATGCTTTTTTTTCCAATTAGAAGACTACAAGTTCACGACTGTGGGAACACTATAGGAACTCTATCACATATGCTATTTGATGTAGCATAGAGATTGCCACGTCAAATAACAATATTTTAAAAATTAAAAAATTATTATAATTTAATTATTTGTATTCTAATTGTTCATAGGATTGGGAACAAGCCTGAAACAATCTTCTAATCCCTCAAAAAACATCTAATGCTTTAAGGCCTTAATTTGTAAAAAATAGATTAAAATATTTTCAAAGAAATTAGAAATTAGAAATTTGGAAGAACTTCATCATGAAGAGATTTCACCAAAAGAATTATCTTAAAACCATCTTAAATGTTCAAAAGTGTGAGTGTAAGGAAGCCCTATGAGCATACATGTAGAAGAAACAATAGAGGAGATTTGGCTGAATAGAAGATTGGGAGTTCCCACACAGCAAGGAACTTTAAGTACTACAAAAGTACTAAAAGCTAACGTTAGATTCTTTTTTTGATTTTAGAGACCCCTAAAAAAATTTAATTTTTTTAATATTTATGACAACGGACAATAGTTAGCTGTTCCTTCATTGTTGTTGGAACAACAATGGGAATTGGCCAGAAATAGCCCTCCATGGAGCCAAATTTCATCATATAGTTGAAGTGATTGCAAGAAACACTTGTTGATTTTGTTGCATTGGTATGATTTTTTGGGGAACACTTTAAAATTAGAAAAATAATTTTTAAATTTAAAAAAAAAATGACTAATGTATACACCTTTAAAACAAAGGTAACCAGGAAAGGAAATGTACAGAAAAATTCTCTAAGTACTAGAGAATTAAAAAGTGCCAAATCTCAAGAAAACATGTACTTTGATGTTTTAATTCAGAAAAAATAGGAATTTTTCTTTAAAACACTAGAAGAAAAACCCAGAAAAACGCAGAAAAACAGGTTTATGTAAACAGAACACGTCAGGTAGATTGTGTTGAAACTCCATTGCTGAAAACGCAGGAAGACGCTAAAAATGCTGAAAACGCTGAAAAAAAACAGAAAAAACGCAGAAAAAACACAGAAAAACACAGAAAACGCGTTTTATGTGTTTTTTTGTGTTTTTTCTGCGTTTTCAGCAACGCAGTTTCAACATAATCTACCTGATGTGTTCTGTTTACATAAACCTGTTTTTCTGCGTTTTTCTTCTAGTGAAATAAAATAAAAAATTGACCATTTACAACAATTTTATTGAGATAGTCATTCACCAAAAAACTCACCGAAATCATTTTTTACATGTTTCAAAATGCAAGCAAAAAGAGGCTCACTTTGTGGACTACTAGACTTCTACATCACATAGAAATAAATATATTAAATATTCATATAGCCAATAGCTACAAGTCTATTAAAAGACCATCTCCTCCAAATTTCAGCTCAAAATTCTTTTTTTGGGGTGCCAAATAGTACTAAAAACCTCCAAATTGGCAAATGTGACATTAAATTGGGATCTATTTTTGGATATTTAATAGTTTTTAAAAATTAAGAAAAAAATTAGGCAAAGTGTATAATAGCCATGAGTATCTTTTCTATAAATCTTGAATCATTTAGAGCCAAAATACAAAAGTTATGGCCAAAAAATATATTAGTACACATTATGTGACGCACAAATATAGTACAAGTGTTTCTTGCAATCACCCAAATAAACAAACTTTTTTCTAAATTCCCTTTGCTATGGACATGCCTCCCTAGTATAGCCGTGTAGGAATACACTTCAAAATACTTAGCTCTAAAATATCAAATTTGGATACTCTCTACTACTAAAAAACTTTAAAGTAAAAAATCTGACAAACTAGCAAAATTTAATTATAAAATAATTTTTGAATTTTTTTGAAAAATAATAAAGCTAATTGCTATCAAGTTAGACATCTCCAATGATAAAGAATTAAGTTTCATGCTTCAAAAGTTGTAGTCCATGACAACTTTGTCATTTCAAAAGTGACATAAAATAGTATTGGTCTTTCTTGCTATCATCTAATAAAGACCACAATTGATATCATACTCCCCTCATGCATGAAAATAGGTCACCCTATCAATTTTGTGCAAATGGAGTCCTAGTTTGAAATAGGCTACAAAATCTTATAACTGCCATCCCCAACCACTCAAGGAATTTAGTATAGCTCCCAGATACATTGGGATTTGGGAGGGAGGGAAAATTCTCTTATGTGGGGAAATAGATTTCAAATAGATTTGAAATTTTTGAAATTTTTTCACCCAAAAATAAATTACTGTGAATTTTTTTGCCAAGATTTTGTGAAACCTATTTTTCATATTTAGGTATGTCTAATTCTGACCATAGATTGGTGAGGAAATTCAAAGGAAATCAATGGCTTATAATGCATCATAATGGACTATTTTTTTCCACCTCCTATGCTCAAAAATAGAATAACCTAAACTATGGAAATAGGGAGGTGATCAGAAAGGTGGCAGCTACCTTATATCTTAAGGTAGGAGGCTCAAACTCCAACTTGGCATTAAAACCAAACATGACTCATAGGTACATTTTGCTTCCTTCAATGTACCATCGCTACTCATTTCAAGACGTGGTTGCTTTTGATGACCATAGATGACCACTTTTTTTTCAACTTCAAAAATTTGTAACTAATTTCACAAAGCTTCAAAAAATATGAAATGACTTCGATTAGATGCCTCTTCCACTTATCTTTTAAAGAAAATGTAGTGAAAAACATTTCAAGATGTTTCACCTCCCCAAAATTCAGTTCCAGCCCTTGAATGGTCGATTTATGAACCTCTTACCTTAGTAGGTTACCCCACTGTTCTCAGAGCTTCGTCGGGCCTTCCTGATGATTCCGTGAAGTCTCTTGGCAGTGTCTTCTGTGCGGTCCCGTTTGTTCGGGCACTTCAATCCACAGCCACTTCCAGCGATCCCATCAGTCAGTCACTTTGTGACCAGCCTTGAAAGTTGACACTCACACTTGAGTATTTGACCGACCACCTGGAATTTTTCCACTGCTATAATCCCTCCGTATACTTACACCGATAGACCTAATCGCAAAGGAAACCCCAGTTTGAAACAGTGGTGTCAGAGGGAAGTATAACTGAGAATAGTAGAAAAAATACACTACACCAAACTCCTTTGGTCCTTAGTTTTGGTAAGGTAGGTACACCCAAAATGGCACCTGGCCTAAAAGCGCCATCTACAATGTGCATACATTTCCAAAATCAGTCATGTACCCAGTCTGTAGATGGCACTTTCAAAAACAGACTTTGACCATTAATAACTTTTGCATACGGTATCCAAATCCTTTGTTCTTTGGTGCATTGGAACATGCTTTCACTTGCCAACAAGACTGTATAAAAATCTGAACAGCATGATAACAGGACCTACACACAGTAAGAATAAGTGGCGCTTTTGGGTGTACCCACCTTACTCCAAGGAGTTTGGTCCTATGTTTTTCTTGAAATCCAGCTCCTGGTCCAGCATTGCACCCACTTTTAGATGAACTCCAATGTTTTGCAAGTAAGTAGAGACTAAGTTAAGCTTGTTCAGGGTCGGTTTGAAGAGAGGCGGGGAACCGACATTTTCAAGTTTGTAGAGAATATAAATTATTACTGTTTGTGGGTGATCGACAAGTGTGGACGGAGTCGATGGATTTGTCCGAAGACTTTTCCACGGCGATGGGCAGACGGAATGGTACAGCTTGAACCAGGAAATGTCAAAGCCATCTCGATCGACATTTCTCCGCCAGACCTCGTTCCACCTAGGCCGATCACAGGGAGATTTTTTTTTCTTTACTACATTTGAGTTATTTGTAAAGTCCCCTCCACTTTGGGCATGACTTTTTTTGAAGTTGAGAAGGCAACTATAGTTGAAGTGTCAAACTTTTTTACAAGATACTTATGTCACACGACTTCAGAAGTGGGGATCAAACTTTTTTAGGCACCATTTTAATGGAAAAATAAGTTTCATACCCACTTTTATTTCGACTTTTTTAACTCAACCAGCTTTTTCACAAAACTCATGGGTTTAAACCCCGTTTTAGGGTACTTTACAAATAACTCAATTATCAATGTAGTAAAATCATGGAAAACACTACTATTGAAAGTGTTAGCATGTGGAGATTTAGAATTGCTATGTAGAATTTCAATCAATTTGCTACATAACATGGTAAACTGCATGTTTTTACTACTAACTCACACATACAATATGGAAAATTATTTTCCCACATTGTCAACGTAGTTAAATCATGGAAAATACCACATTCACATTTTCAAACATCCTCTCTGATTTTTGTCCATAACTTTTGAATGAAAATTCAAAATTACAAAATCCTGGGGAGGACACTTGTTGTGTATTTGGGGGACCCACGTGCGGCGATGGGGTATTTTTAAGGGGGCTATCAATTACTTGCAATCATTACTTGGCAACATTAAAAGAGCCCCTATTTTACCATAAAGCGGAAAATCAGCCATATTATCATCCCTATTTTATTTTTAAAACACTTTGCCTTTTTAATGTCCCCTATTTTATATATAAATTTCTTATAAATTTTATCCAAGATTATTTAAATGTACCCTATCTTCCGCCGCACGTAGGTTATTAAAAAACGGGAAGTGCCCTCCCCTAGTACAAAATTGTTTCTTGAGGTGAAAGTTAGTTTGATTTGGCAACTTTTCTTAGTCAAAGTTTTTGAAAAAAAATCATTCCACTATACCAAAATGTCCATCAAAGTTTGCTGAGTTTATAAGTAAGAAAAAAAATTCTATCTTATGACATGAAAGTTGAATGTTGGTGCATTGGTAAGGTCTTTAGGTTATTAGGCATGAAGTCTTGAGTTCAAACCTAGTTGGTTTTTGTTGATTATAGATTTCTTATACTACATTTGAAATGTAGTAAAATTCTCTACTTTCAAAATGTAGAGATGGTAGTGTGTTTACTACATTGTGTCTTTTACTACTTTAGTGTTAAATAGATGGTAAATAGATGGGTAGTAAAATGTGTTGTTTTGCTAGGTAGTAAAGCAAAAAAACCTCCTTGTGTGCTTTTCATGAATTGGTTTGCTTAGCTCCATTTGTCGAGTCAATAAAGAGTGTCCCAGTTTTGCCGTGTATGTGGAAGGACCCATCCCCATCTGTCTGGATTGAATGTCAAGTCGGCTATGATTCCTACGTAAAGCAAAGAGCCTGATTGCATATGCGTTACTTGGATGCGTTCGTTTCAAGTGGCCAACAATTAGCAAGGGCTCCAATGGTGGTGACCTCGGCCAGCTTTTGAGTAACATCGATGGCAACCCCATCGTGTAGCATTGCAGTTCCTGAGGACACTCAACCATAATATGGGCAGGTGAGAATCTTGGTTTGAAGTGAGTGGTAGTACAAAAGACCAGGCCTGAGATTATGTCATCGTCATTATCAAAAACACCAATATACTCGTGCTTCCAAGTGACATACTTGTTATCTGTAAGCAAGAAAAGTCATTTTTCTGGTATTGATAACACCAACTTAAGGAAAGCAGGGGCCTTGCTAGGTAACAGTTTGAACCTATCCCTAGGAATCTCCCATGAAATAAACACATGGAACTCATATTGGGTTCCTGGTGTTAATTCCCGATTTATTCACGGTGAATCTCATATTTCCCTGTGTATGAGTCGTTGCAACATGTGTCTAAATTTCCTATAAATAGTAAGTTTTTACATGTATTAATTTTTAAAGTTCAGTGTGAAATGTGAGGCTCAATGCAGGAATTAACACTGGGAACCTGATATGAGATATTTGTAAAATGACTGAGAGGGCTTATCCTAAATATGTTGGATTTGCCACATGTCGTTATTCATGAATGAAGCAACCCTGTTAGTTGAAAACCCGTGGTTTCTTCCAAGAAAATAAGTTGTCCACCATAACGAGGTTGTGAGCACTTCGTCTGCGTTTCTCAGGGGAATAGCTGTTACATGTGTAAGAGCATCCCCACCCCATGGCTTCCCTATCCCTATCCGGATGGTTTTCATCCAGATAGGGAAGAAACCCCTACCACCGGTGTACTCTATCTCCAAAATTTAGAGTAGAGGGGGTCCCAATTCTCCAAAATGGATGCCGGATAGGGAATTGGTGTGGCTTCCCTATCCCTATCTTGACCAGTGGGGAGGGGCTTCCCTATCCCTAACTCCCTGGATGAATATAAGGGATAGAGAAAGGGATAGGGAAGCCGGGGGTGGGGATGCTCTTACTGAGAAGTCTCCAAGCACGCCATTTCCAAGTTTTGAGAGAATGAATATTAAGTCTGTTTTGGGGTGATCGACAAGTGTGGACGGAGTCGATGAATTTGTCCGAAGACTTTTCCAAGGGCTCCAGGCGACGGGCAGACTGTACGGGACAGCTTGATCCAGGAAAACAATTGTCAAAGCCATGGCTGGATCGCCATTTCTTCGTGGAAACGGACTCCAAAACACATAAGGTACGGTGTAAGTTACCAGGCAATCATTGGTTTCCCCTTTCCGTCAACTGCCGCATGCTTTCGCCCCTGCCGTCCTGAAGGGCTTCCAAACTTGGAGATGCATTCAGAAGTGCATTTTGCACTACTTTCAGCTTGGTCTTCCTTCTAGACTGATGGAACCTGGAAACTCGGTCTGTCTGTCTAACTCACCCGAAGTTCGGATGAACCGGAAAAAGGGGGAGTGCAACACCCGCCCTACCTACCTCTGAACTCAAGTGTGAACAGCTGCTTCCTGGAATCTTGGAAGGCAAGCAGATATGGCCGGAGTAGATGAGGAGTCACGGAATCACGGAATTACGTGCTTCTAGTACACACTACACAATCAGACTGTACCAAAACATCCCAATAACTTATTGGGAAAAACGGCACAATTGAGTTTCAGGAACTGATCTGAAGCAGAAAGGAGGAGAAGTTAAGCAATGCTCCGTGGGGAGAATTGCTGCCATTAGTTGATTGTTAGCTGGTGGAATTGGTGAAAAATTTGGTTGCAATTTGAAAAATCAGAAAAAGAAAATCAGGCTTGGTGTTGGAAAAAACAGCTCATCTAGGGAATTGAAGGAAAATAGAAGGTAAAACTTTTAAAAAATCCTCAAGTGGTGGGCCATAGAGAGGGGAGAATTAGGAGTTCATTTTGGATGAATGAGTTCATTTTAGGGTTTCTTAAAAGTGGATGACAATCAAGGTGACAATTATAGACAAATTATTGGTTTAAACAGAGTACTTTAGAAAGCTTACTATTTCAAGTAAACATGAAGGAAACAACTATGAGTAGATCATATCAAGGAATAATGCAATAATAATATAGAGAGCTTCAAATACTGGGTGGTTTCATATTCAAATTTGTTCAAAGGCAATGCAAGGAAAGATGGCAATCACAACCACTTCTTTCCAATCATTGTTCAATAGCAATCAAACGAAGAGCGGTTTAACTTTGTATACATATGGGGAATTTCGTTAAAATGGTGGTATTCCACATGCCATTTTCACACCTTGACATCTAGGACAAGTATACATTGCTAATATCTAGGACTCTTTTAGATTTCTGAAATCTATGACAAGCATAGATATTAGACCAAACAATCTAAAAAATCTAGGATTGGTATAGATTTCAGAAATCTAGGAGAGTTGTAGATTTCCAAAATCTAGTACAGGTGTAGATCCTAGGATAGAAAAAATGGTTCAGACCACGCAGTCTAAACTGCTCAAAAGCGCCAATTTAACGAAATTTCCCTTACATTGATTTCCATGCATTGGTTACATATTTAACTTTGCTTCATTGGAGCTTGTCAAGGTCTTAATAGATGGATTTTCTTAGAATAATCTTTTTATTTGTACATTGTAATCTACTTTAATAAAAGTTAGGGGAGGAATAGAGGGACAATAACAAAAGCTTTGGAAAGCACCATTAGATTGAATAAATTTCACCAATTCATTGAATTATTTTACATTGACAAGTCTTACTTTATTCACATTAGATGAGGATCCCTAGTTTTCATCTATGTTGTCTTACTCCATTAGATGAGATATGTACCAAAACAATGACAATAGCTACATACTTTTAACATTTCTAAAAGATTTTGACCATCTAGATGTGTAGTTTTTACTAGTTTTGCAGATCTTCATTGATTGCGGCTTTAATGTAGAAATCACAATGTGGAAACCACAACATTTTCTTTGTAACTTACTATGGCTCTAAGTCTTAGAAGAATTTAGAATACAAAAATATGAAGTGTACCTAGAGCATATAGAAAATACTTGATAAAAATTCTATCAATTTAAAAATAGTAGTGGGGGGCTATTTGTGAGCTTGCAAGCATGAACCTATAAGCTTGTAAACCTGTGAGCCTAAAATTTTTGGTAAAATTTTTGGTGATTTTTAGGATGTAGACCTATTATTGTGCTTTAAGAATTTAGGATTTTTATAGCTAATAACCCCCTTGTGGGATTTGAAATTTGTGACTTTTTAAACTCTTTTTTTCAAAAAAAAAAATTTTAATTAAAATTTTTTTTTAAATCATTTTTCAATTTTTCAATTTGTTTTTGCAACTCCACCACCCTCCAAAACCCCTCTTGATATCAAGAGAGATTTTAGAGGTAGAGGGCTTTGGAGCTCTCAAAACTTCATTTTTTCATTTTTTCAATTTCTTTTTGCAACTATATCACTAGTTCATTTTTATTGCAACTTTTCACCCTTCATACCCTTCTCTCGGTATTGAAAGATCAATTTGAGGGTGATAAAGTTGTGAATATATATATAATTTATAATTTATAATTTATTTATTTATTTGCGATTCCATCACCCTAGAAAAATCCTTGTTGGATTCTGGATTTTGAACCTAAAAAAAATGCAAATTTTTTTGGAAGGTATTGAGAGGCCCTTTGGAGATAGTAGGGTTTGAAATTTTAAAATATGTTAACCACACTTCCATGGTCATAGGTCCACAATCATAGGTCCACGATCATGGGGCTGAAATTTTACTATAAATATATATTTTTAAATGACTTTTCTTTTTCTCTCTTGGCCTAAAAAATTCATAGTTTTTTTTGTTGATGCTTTGAGCTCACAAGACTTATGCTCACAGCTCTCAAGCTCATGCTTTTAGACTCATAAACGAGTGTTGTTGGAAATAGTAGTTCTCTATCAAAACTTTCCAACAACTCCTTGTGCATTTCATGCCATTTTTCCAAGATTTTGTTGAATTTTTTTTAAAAAAAATTCTACAAATGAGCAAAATATAATACAAGATTTCTAAATCTATATCACCTTCCACTAATCAAGTGGCATCCAAACTTAGCTCTATGTAATATATATATATATAACCCTTAGTCTTATTGATATGCATATAAATTGAAAATAAATACAATTTCATGCTTTAATTTCTTTCCAAATTTCTTTTTAATAAACAATTTAAAATCGTGGCTAATTTTCTTCACCTCAAGGTCTATCACTTCATTAAAGAACACTATTAGAATATTCTAATAAGAAATTGAATTTTAGAAGAAACTTACATTCAAGTTTTATACTCATGATTTAAAGTCACTTTTTCTATTGTTAATCTCTTTTCATCATCTTCAATCAGAAGTTTTTCTTTCAAAGAATAATGTATTTTTTCTTATTCTATATGAGGATTGGGGAAAAAATGATTTAACAAAAAAAGACGACATTCAAAACTCATATCAAATGAAGTAATATTGAGTTTCATACTTTGTTTTGTTTAAGATTCCTTTTTTGGTTACAAAATGGATAGAAAGGACTCTAGTACTTAAAGAAGGATCTAAAAATTGAAATGTACTTGTCTTTTGAATATACAACTTGCAATTAACTTATGAAGATATAGTTCATTTCATTTCTTATGCTACTTTTTAAGTTAAATGAATTTCTTAACAACTTTCAACCTTAGTATTCCTTATTCTATACCTTCAATGCTTGAATTAATGTAAAAATTGAAATTTTGAATTAGCATCTTCAATTCTTTTGTCTTTTACTGACCACAAGAGGTCATTATTTCAAAATACTCTCCCTAAGATATGCTCCTTCAAAGTCCACTACCAACTTTTCCTTTGACCAAAATCAAACTTCAAAGCTAAATGTCTAATAAATTATGTAGTCAAATTTTATGAGTTTTTTTAACATGCTCACTCTAAATGTGAACTACAAAATCCTATAGTTACATTTTATCTGATCACAAGACAAAATGATCAATCAAATTGCTTAAGTTCTTGGTAGTCTTGGCCTACTATGAAAGTACAATCTCCTTTTGGATCATTAGGGCTTAAAGGAGTTAGAATGTAATGGGTTACATATTTGAAAAGAATTAGGTAATTTATAAAGCATTATTTTTTTAATTTGTATTTTTCAAAGCTTTGTCTTAAATGAAAGAAAACACATTGCAATAAAGAAATTCTACACCCTCTAAACTTGGAATAGGGGAATGTTCTAAACTATAAAATTTCAATTAATTTGCAATCCTAGTTAAGGTGGACACCTCCTAATCTTCCAATGATCCTAAACTACCATCTTCACTTTGTGTACCTCTCCAAAATCAATTATGTACTTGTGAAAAAGAAACTATTATAGAACCAAATTTGTTCCTTCATAATTTTTGCTACCTAAATATAAATGTCATGTTCTTTAGTGTATTGGTACCTCCTTTTACTTCTCAACAAGAAAATATGAAAATTTGAACATTCTATAGGAGAGGGCTCAAAAATGGTGGAGGCTTTTTGAATTGTCCAGTAGAAGGTTGTGAAATGGATACCAAATCATGAAAAAATGGACTCTTGATTACATCAGAGCATGATAAGAGTTGTTTTTTACTTCTTCAATGGATGGTTTAAGCTCCAAAATAGGTTCATTCCTATCTAAGTGGATAGGTGTCTACTAATTTTATTCAAAATAAGAATCGGTAATCCAACTACCTTCTTACAAATGTTAAAACATACGAAATAATGATTGATTCAAGCATTCATTTCAAATTTAGAAAGGGTTGCATTTTGAAACCATCTTGATTACTTTTTACATGTTGCAATGTTAGTTTCCGAACAAAGACATATTCTTTTCCAAACCAAGCATGTGTGAATTTTGAAGACCTACTAATTACAAATAGGGACCTATGTCAAATTGTGTTTGAAAATTCATAAGTAATTCATAAATGCTCTAAAAATTATGAAATCACTTGTATAAAATTCCTCATCTATTTCTCTTTGAGTGAAAAACAAGCTGAAAATATTCCCACCTAAGAAAATATATGAAAAAGGTAGACCAACCTTTAAATGAGCGGTTTCTAAGCCTCCTCCCTTAACCCCTAAATGCCCAAGGCACCTAAAAGTGGTGTTGAAGAAACTTTGAAGTTAAATAAAACCTTACCAAATTTCTATTTTTAGTAGTTTATATTTTTGGAAGATTCTTTTTGAAGTCTAGTTTTAGCATCAATAATTCGATTTTGAAAATGAATGATTATGATTTCTCTATTCAAGATTTAGTGCAAGGGTACCCATTGCAATCTTGACATTCCGTAGTGTTAAAGACTCTTGGAAATGAGCCTCAACTACTCTAAATCTTAAAGAAAAAATCACACTTAAAATTCATTTAAAAAAAATGTAGAGTAGATTTTGAGAAGCCATAAATTGATTGGGGTTATGCTTATTAGGCCCTTCAACCTCATATTTTTTTGGTGACTAACTTATTAGATTTGACATGCAAAAAGAGAGCTCAAAGATTTTCATAGTTCTTACACCTTCATGATCAAACATTATAATCTTTCAATCCACAAGTGATATTGTTTTGTTTTGTTTTCCTGTGTCATCTCTAACATGTCTACTTTGAATTTGTTCGGTTACAATTAAAAAAAACTAATTCAACTTATCAAAATGTTGAATTTTTGTTCAATTTAGAGCAAATTCAAAGAAGCTCAAAATAGGCCTTGGGCCTTTAGGGGTTAATAATTGTAAATAGATACATAAGCAAAAAGTGATGCGAAAGTGACAGTTTTGGGATACCCACCTTATAAGTTAGACTTCAATTCAAAACAGCTCTCTCATTCATCCAATGTTGTGACAGATGGAAATTAGAAATTCGGTGCAGCCACCAAATTCCACTTCTCACGTGAAAGCATGATAAACGTGAATTCTAAATGTGAAGAAATGGATGAGATTTCTTGCAAAGGGATCAAATAACTTAACTTACAACCTTTCATGAGTGAGTCCAAACTTCAAACTCCAATGTCAGTTAACGCCCAAGTTTCCTGCAGTCAGTGATTCAGGGGCTCAGTGAGGAATTCGGTAACTTACACTTTAATGCATAACTTACCAAGGCTTTTTTGTGTCCAAAAGCTTCCATTAGATGTTTTTTGGGAGATTAGAAGACTGTTTTAGGCCTGTTTCCAATGCTGTGAATAGTCAGAATAAAATATAATTTTAAAAAATATATAATTTTAAAAAATATATAATTTTTTAAAAAAATTAATTTTAATTTTATTAAAATAAAATAATATTATTTTAATATTATTATCTGATGTGGCAATCTCGTTAGATCACAGATGTAGCAGTTCTCGACATCGTTTCCACAGTTGGGAACTCGCAATCTTCTAAACTGCAGAAAAATTATCTAATGCTTGCTTTTCAAGTATTTCAAGTCTAATAAATGTGACTAAGGTATGAAAATCTCAACCTTTCAATGTTGTACTGTGTGAGTTGTAGATGACATGAATCAAATTTGGAATAATTTGGCCACATAGATTGCAAGAACACAATATTCTAGTGGTGAAAGAAGATGCTGAAATTTTCCTAGAAACACAATTAGAGGTGAAATATGAATCCTTAATCACTCAAATGAAGAAGAAATTAAACTATAAAGTTATTCAAAACCAACATACAAACATGATATTAGTAAAAGAAAATACCATTCACTTGACTCATTGTGTTTGCAAAATGGCTTTGAAATGTCAAAAAACAACAACAAAAAGTTGCAAGAAACACATCTACTGTCGAACCTCCCTCTACTAAAATGCTTCTTAGGCACTCATTACTTCTCGGATTGATACAAAATTTTAACCACACAAACTAGATTGGTATGTGCAACTTTTCCAAATTTTAAAAAGATAAATTTAATAGATATTGTATAAAGAAGAAATAAGCTTCAAAAGCTCATTGTAATCCAAAAATGTCTAGATTGTGAACTTCAAATAGTTCCCAAAGATTCTAAATAAATTGGATTGACATGAAAATTTTATCACAATAACTAGACTTTAAGGGAAACATAGCCCAACAAATTTCTTTTAATTGAAAATGAACATTGGATTAAAAAGGTTCAAGACCCCAAAGTGCAACCATCGGAATGTAGTTTGGTGAAGTCAAATTGAACTTGTGAACTTTAAATAGCTTTGAAAAATGAGTGTATTTTAGATTGATTTGCAATTTACCACACAAACTTGAGGAGAGAGCTCAAATTCTCAACAAGTTTTATTGAATTCAAACATGGGATGTAAAAGTTTCAACACTTTGAATTGAACTACTAGACTATGGATGTGAGGACTCTTTTGATCCCCTTTGGCAATGATAAGGTAAGGTAAACCAAACCATCACAAGCAAAAAACCATCAAAGACACCCCAAAATTGACCCATTAACATTATAAATACGGATTGGTTACCATGGAAATCATCATTTGGGTGAATGCAAGAAAGACTTGTACTATTTGGCGTCACACTTTGAGTGACGGAGTTGTCATGAGCTATAACTTTTGAAGCATTAATTCTTTGAACTTGAAATTTTTATTGAAGATGACTGACTTGATAGTTATCAAAACCCTCATTTTTCAGAAATTTTCAAAAATCATTTTATATTTAAATTCTAATTTCTCTAATTTGTCACACTTTGCGGTTTAGGGGGTTTTAGTATTGGGGAGTACTTTAAATTAATAATTTAGAGCTGAGATTTCTAGGGTATATTCCTACACTAAGTAGTCATATTTCCACTGAAGGAAATTTAAAAAATCATTATTCTCTTTCCTCTACATGTGTGCTAACAGGCCTCCCTTGCGCGCACATTTTTGAACAATCAAGATAGTTTTCGGATCATTATTTTGGTGAAATACCTTTAACATAAATTATTTCCAAATGGAAAATCTTTAGTTTTAAGAAAAATTACTTTCCCTATTTTTACAAATTAAAATGTGAAAATATAGTGAAAATTACAATTTTCACGAAATTCAACACTTTTCTAGTTCTCCTACTTAGAGAATTTTTCTATGCTTTTCCTTCCTATGGTATCTTCTTATTAAAGGTATATACATCAAACATATTTTTCACTTTAAAAAAAATTGATTTACTATTTATACAATACTCCCAAAGAAAAAAGTGAGTATTGTGCAAAACGCTACGCTTTGCCGCAGGTCTTTTTTGCAATGACCAATTTTTGGTATTCACAATGTGAATCATCTACTTGGAAGAATTCAAAAGCACTCTATGCAAGACCTTCTTTTTTAGTACAAAATTCCAAGGATGAAATTTTAGACTTGTATCTTATGATAGAAGCATCCAAAACTATCAATATTAGCAATTCAATATTAAAGACACCTTTTGTAATAATAATATTTTTGTAGTATTAACAATTGAATATCATGTATAATTAATAAAATAGATTTTTTTGGATAAAACATTTTTTGGTTGCTTTTAGGTAAGGCAAATCTGCAAGGAGTATGGATCAATTTGGAAGAAGCCAAAGATTCATGCCCTTCTTTTAAAATGGCTTCTAATGGATGCGGATAGAGGCTTAGATGTAGTAATAAATTTGATGCCAATAGAGATGAATACCTTCACTTTGGAATCAAATTTATAGTCAAGCTTGGTAGCAAAATTCAAATGTTCATTGGTATATTATTAAAGGTTAGGATACGTTCATGGCATGTTGTGAATTGACAATACAACATGCACCATGTTTAGATGCTGAGAAAAAACTCTTGGAGTTTGAGGTCATTCTAGTGTTCAATTGAGATCCTCTAACTCTTGTTCAAGTCTCCAATGCTTTGAATTTGAACATTGCAGAGAAGGTTGCAAAGGGGAATTTTTGATCTAGCTTGCGTTGAATTGGAGAGAGATGCTTGGACAGAATTGCAAAAGCGGGATTCTTGGAGCCCTATAGAAGTAGTGGCAAACTATCTCTAACATTTGAGGTACTATTGCTTCTCCCTTACATGTTCATATTCTCAATTTGTTGCATTGTTTTTTCTTTGTGTTTATTTAAGTGGATGTTGGCTAATAGTCCATACATTTTGTTTTGGTATAGGTAGCTAGCCAACGGGCTTGGCTCCTAGGTCAAGTGCCAATCGATACATTCCTATTTGTCCTTTGGTCTTATTCCTTGTATCTTTTTTTGACATAGGCTACAAAAACAAATGTCTTGGTGCACTTTGTAGAAGAGAGAGACTCTAGTAAATTTTTGCTTTTCTTTGTAAATGAGACAACTTCAAACCTTTAGTTTGAGGTGTTTTATAAGTGGGAAGCAAGGAATCTTATTTTTTGAAGATGGAATCATCAACAGTCCAACACAAGGCAAGTTTGCAAAGTCCATCACGTACATCACAAGGTCAAATGTGACAACAACTCTTGGTCTTTGGAACTTTGACTTACAAAAGTTAGCACCAAAGATTCTTGTCAAAAGAGTTAGCATCAAAAACATGGCATAAGCGAGAGCCATTGGATGTTTGATGTTGTTGGAATGTTACAAGGACAAGAAGTATGATTGAGTGATCAAGAATGAGCTCATGTGGTTGAAGACACAACACCCTCTACCATACAAACTAGGTTCCCTATACTGATGAAGCTTGGCAAAAACTACCTAATGAGCATGGCTATATTTTAGCAATTATCTAGAACATTTGGAAAGAGTTCACAATGGACTCAAAGAGCATTAATTGGTTGGAGGGTTGTGCTACTTCAATGACCTTGACTATAAATAAATTGCCCAATGGAAAGGCTCTGGAAATTTTTTTCAAGTGTTTTGAAGAGGTTCATTAGTACCAATGAGGCATGTGTAATAACTAGTATTGTTACAAAATCAAAGTTGGTTGAATATGAAACTATGAGTGTTGACATGCTAAAATGCTAAATCAATAGATGACGTCTTTCAATCCTTGATTATTCCTTCCAACATCTTCAATCTTGTAGAGGGCTCTCCCCAAATGCTTATAATTTTTGCCTACGCTAGTGATGGTATAAAAATGAGCATTTTGAGGAGCAAGGTTTAGAAATTTGTTTAATTGGTGAAGGATGTTCTTGAAAATGATTCTAGTGAAGAAGTTGAAGATGAACGCATTGAGCATCTGGAAAATCCATTTCTACTATTCTTCAATTAATGAAAGCTCTTTAGTTGAATCCAAGATGTTGTATCTACCTTGAATAGGTCACAATCCAACTTGGTCTTTATACACAATGTATTACCAACTAGGACCTTAGTATAGCTTTCAAAATGTTGATATGGGTGCAAGGCCATTAGTGACCTTATCGATCACCTATCCTCATCCATGTGAATACTCTATCACTTTCCCTAGGTTCAAAGAATTTACAAAAATCGAGAAACCCTTGTAGCCATTCAATTTTTCCATTGAAGGTGAAGTTGATTGGAACTTTGGAGTGTGCAAAATTAGCCATAATCTATTGGAGTAGGTTCTCAAGCTGAGTATAAAGGCTACTTAAGCAATAATAATTAATATTTTGGATGGTGGAAATATTACTGAGATTACTCTCATATTGTTCTATGACCTTGATGTTATTATATGCCAATTTACCATTCTCCATTCTTTTTTGTCAATTGCTAGTAGATAGCATCTATATTGATTTTTATGTTGTTATTGTATTGGCCACTAGCTCATAGAAATTCTATTGCAATGGAGTCTTTATTATTGTGTCAGCCAATGGTCAATAGAATTCCTATTGATTGATATGCTATTCTTCTATAGCAACGTGAGAGACTTGTTCTAGAGTTTACTCAAGCAAAGGATGATGTTGCACGTGGCTACAAATGAATGAAGGGCATCAACTATTCTATTAATGCATATGATTTAAATCTACTTGACTTACCTTCCAACTTGGAGACTAAAGATAATGTTGTAACTACCTCAAAGCTTCCAAAACTTGGTAGTTTGCAACCCCCAAAATAGAATTGTTTGCACTTTGTAACCCATTAACCATGGTAGTTTGTAGCCCTAAGCCTCTGTTCACCTTGGTATATGGGGCAATGGGCTAATAACCGACAAGGACTATAATTCATCAACACTAAAAGACAAATTGTTGATCTCACAATTTTTTAGAGAAGCAAACAAAAATCCATAAGCCTTGACAAAACAATCATAGATTTAGATGACAACCATGATGAATTTCTAGTTGCATCGGGAAGAGGTATTGACTTTGACAAGTCTACTTCTATGGAAGGAAAAGCCTTGAACCATCCATCCAAAGTACTTCCATTTCAACCTTGTAGATATTAGATTTATTTCCCTTCCAATATAAAGGTAGTAGATAATCTTCCTCCCATATCAAGGGCTTCAAATATTGCTTCTCCTTTTTGTGATACTTCACAATAGGGCACATCCATAGAACCTCTTGTTAATTGTTCCTCTTCAAGTATTAGTTGCTTTAGAGATGGTAACTAGAATTGCGGAATGACATCACTTTGTAGAAGGACATGAACTTAAATCAATGGAGAAGAGTCACCAAGAAGAAACTCAAAAGGCATTGGCATTTGACCTATCTATAGGTGAAAAGTAGGATGTTATTAGTGGCTAGCCAATATATACAACAACTAGCCCTCTAGACTCATAGGGATGGAAAAAGGCAAACCAACTACGCAACCCTTGTGCTCCCATGATTTTTTTCGCACCACTTACTCAAATTTAGCAACCCATTGGTAAAAGCATGCTCATTGCGACAATAATGTGGAAGCTAGAGGCCTAGGCGACATTCTAGACACAAATTTGTCCAATAACAAGTTGTCTCCAACAATTGATTGGTGCGGTCAATCTAGACACAAATTTGCCTAATAAAAAGCCGTCTTTGATGACCAATTGGTGCGGTTATCCTAAGCATCAATGGATTTTTGGAAGTCCTTCTAAGACAATGATATTGTAGTATTCTATAGTGAGCCTATGATAGACTTGTCACTTGTTAGAATACAAATAGTGCATTTCCCTCTTTGACCTTATATTGCAGTATTTTAGCGTAGCTTGGCTTTACATTGTATCGGTTGCTGACTGACAAGATTTTTGGGTCATTGCAAGAAAGGATGAACGATTTCCTAGTCACAATTGAAACCATTTTCTTGTTGTTTGCTATAACTTTTGAAGCACAAGTCCAATGACCATGAGATTTTTATTGAACATGTCTAACTTTATATCAATTACATCCCTTATTTTTTAGAAATTGATAAAAATAATTTTATATTTAAAAACTATTTTTGTTAATTTGTCACAAGTTGAGATTTAGGGATTTTAACTACGTTATGAGTCTTCAAATTTAATGATCTAGAGCCCAAACTTTCATGGTCTATTTGTATAGTAGGGAAGCATATATCTACCAAAGGAAATTTGAAAATATACTACTTTATGTCCTCCACATGAGTACAAAGAGAACTCCCAATGCACTCAATTTTTGAACATTGAAAACGGTTTTTAGATCATTCTTTTGGTGAAATCTCATCACCATCAACTCTTATCAAATGGAAACTTTTTATTTTTTCTTAAAACTTATTTATTTATTTATTATAAGTTAAAATGTGAAATTATAGTGATAGTGATTATTTTCATGAAATTTTGCACTATTCTAGTTCACCTACTTAGAGAATATTTCTATTCTTTTCCTTTTTAGGGTACCTTATTCTCAAATATATATATATGAAATATAATTTTCACTTTAAAAAAAATTATTTTTCTAGTTTCAAAGTACTCTCGAAGCAAAAAAATGAGTAGTATAAAAAATGCTACGCTTTTGGAATGCCCTTTCTTGCAATGACCCTTTTGTATCAATGGTCAACTGATACCTCTTATTATAAATTACACACTTTCAATTGTTTTTAATATCTTATCTAATTATGATTTTGGACTTGAACAGTTGTCAACACTTAAGACAATAGATGGTAGTGGCACTAGGGAGAATTTGCCACTGGAGTCTATTAAGGATGAATGTGATTAGCACATTTTGTCCACTTCACAATCCTCGGTAGCACCTTCAAAAAAATTCTAATCCTAGACATTAATGGGATGCTCTTACACTTTGAGCTGCTTATTGTGAGAAAACACAAGGGCATTCAAAAGTCTAGTGCCCTTTATGCTAAACTAGGCTTGACAAAAATTGTCTCAAGGGGGGATTTGAGATTGATTTTTGGTTAAATGTTGTTGAGAAGAATTTGGGCTCCACTTTTAAAGCATTTGGGAATTAGTTCCTGGGGTCAGTGAAAAGTGTCTTCAATTTTTACACACAATGTATGACAAATGCATTTATACTTTAAATACACTAGAAGAAATCCATGTTTATTTAAACATAACACATCAAGTAGATTGTGTTGAGACTGCATTGCTGAAAACGAGGAAAAAACACAAAAAAACACAAAAAACCGCGTTTTCTGTGTTTTTCAGGGCTTTTTCTGCGTTTTCAGCATTTTCCTGCGTTTTCAGCAATACAGTCTCAACACAATCTACCTGACGTGTTTTGTTGAAATAAACTGGGATTTATGTGTTTTTCTTCTAGTGATAGGGACTCCAAGAACCCCTCTTGAACCTATTTCTTAAAGCAAATAGGACAATTGCTTGGTTTTCTTAAGGGCTTGTTTGATAAGATAGCAATTGCCTCCTAATTGATGACTTTCCCAACAATAATATTTTGAGCCACTCATATTCAACAATTCACCCTCCTACTTATACAAAGTATTCAAAGAAGAAGCTCAAATGTAGGCAATTGCCTTTCTTCTAGTAGACGATGATTCCTTTGCTTGAAGGATTGCTAGCATCTAGTTTTATAATTCCAAAGTATTGTAAAGCAAATAAAGAAGTTGGTTAGAAACATTGCCTTCCAAGTTCTATAGAGTACAAGGAATACATTGACTTTACTTCGAAATCTCAAGCAGGATTTGAAGATCCAAGTAAATTTACATCATAAATAGAGGACTACTATATCCTCCAGTAATGAGCATCTTAGAGGAGAACACTTAGCATGTCAGATGCTACCCAATACATTTTTTTTTCTTTATTTTGATGTACATGTCTTGTACAATTTGTGCAATACATTTCTTGTAATTAATTAGCTATACTTTTGGATTTTGAACCCCAATTTACTCAGTAATTGTTTATATTTGGGGACTTTAGTTTTAATAGAGGAAGTACTTTAGATTCAATGGATTCATTGTATATGTGAATGATATATTTTTTGGCCTTTCATTGAAATGTACTCCTTAATGTACATTTGCAATTTTTTGTAAATGTCCTTTACATCTTAGTTTGATAGAATGGTCAATGTTCTTATAACTATTTTGACAGAGCATTTAATCTATTAGCCGTTGGCCAATACCAAGTAATTGAATCTATTGTTTATTTGGAGGGCTTTGCAATGTGTTTTGTTCAAGGATCTACTAGTAGTTTATGACATCTTGTCAAGAAATGTTTCTTTTTTTTGTGTTATTGGACTGCTATGTTATATCAACCCACATGTTTCTATTGATTGTTGGAATCTACATCAAAATATTGTAAAGCATTCCAAGATTGAAAAATTGTTTGAAATGTTGTTGCAAAGATTTCATATGGGTATTTGGTTAAAGATGCCTATGTAGGAATTGAAACCTTTACTCTTATACCTACTCCAAGAGAATGTCATTCCTACATTGTCATTTGTTTTTGGCCAAGAATATTGTGTCAATAATGAGGAATTTCCTTGGTGCTACAAGATGCTTTCTACTCTTTTTTCTAAGCGGTAGTCTAAATAGGTTTGCGTGAAGGATCATATCCTTATGGTCAATATTGATCCACTTTTGCTTCATTAGACCCCAGACCCTACTTGCTACAATCCTAAACCATTTGTCGGAAAACTCTCACTTCCAAACACCAATGAAACATTTTGTTCCAAGTATGTGCCATGATATTTTTCCATTAATTTATCTTATAGTAAACTATGACTCTATTTCAAATTATTTGGATTTGTCTTGAAGGCTTGGACAATTTCATTCTAAAGTAACGAAATCCATTCCATATGCACAACTTGATTGGCATGACATTTTCTAGTGACTAGTTCCTTAGAAATGTATTGGATGCTAGCTTACATAGGAAATTGCAAATCTAAAGTTTTGTAGTTCATTAGTTGGGAACCTATAATTCTATAGTTGGGAAGTTCAAAATCTGTAATTTCGTAGTGAGGTAGTTCAAAAAGAGTACTTGTGTGGTGTTGTGACATTAGAATTTAATTATATTTTGGCTACAAGCCAACAAATGTCCATCGGCTTATGTCTTATCTTTAATGAAATACACAAGATTTCCTTTTTATTGTCAATGTATTCATCTTCTGAATCCATGACTTGTCATTATATAAGTGAAAAATGTGATATCAACCACTACCTCTTATTATTTATGGAATGTGTAATATTTCATATTTTGTTAAATAGGGATTATTAGCCAATTATCTTTGATTGTATGACATATTTTTCTAAATCTAAGTTCACAAAGCAAACTTATGGGCCTTCAAGCGTTGAGTGCCTTGGCCACTTTCTAAAGAGCTTGCTCATATTTTGATTGCCTCATAAGTGGGTGCCTTTGATCTCTACGGACTCCGTGAATGGACATTCAAACTCTACTCCTTGAGCATGGATAGGCGGATGCTCTCAAATGCACTCTCTACCCTTGGCTGCCTTTCGGCTAGACCCTGAGTGTGTCCTCTTTTTGTGCAATGAAATTCTTTTATTTCATGACAAAAAAGAAAAAAGAAAAAAGAAAAAAATAAGGTAGGAGGCTCTAAAATAGAGCGGGCATTAAGAATGGAACATATAAAAGGCATTGAAATGGACAATATGTGGTTCTTAAATGGACCTCTATACTCATTGAATGAAATGAAGATAGAAGCATTGGGAATAGTGAGAGCCAATCATTCTCCTTGCTTTTCCATCTTTTCTTTGAAGTTGCAAGTGAACCATTCATGGAGGATCTAGGAACATAAATAGGGACCTACAACACATTTTGTTTGAAAATTCATAACTAATTCAAAAATGCTCCAAAAAATATGAAATCACTTGTGTTAGATTCCTCATCTATTTTTCTTCCTCTGAAAAATGGGCTAGAAATATTTCCGTTTGTTTTTATTACATGAAAAAGGCAGATCAGCCCTTAGATGCTCCATTTCTGAGCCTTCTACCTTAGAGCCATGCCCACTTTGCCAACGAGTTCCCCGTGGGCCTGCACTAACATAGCTCCAGCCTCAGTGACAGTCCCAGTTTGATGAGTGATTCTGCAGTTACTGCACTCTAGGATTAAGTTAATTATTAAGTTCGTCTTCGTCTGATGAACATCCCTCCCGCGATGCCCTTCTGCATATGCTTGCAAACAAGTCCTCTTCACCAGACTTGATCGATTCACTGGGAAATCAATTCATGAGCTTTAATTGCGTAACTGAACACCTGATCGATGCTTGTAAACCCTAAGCTCGGCAATTAAGTGATTGCTGGAAGATTAGCTTAATAAATTAATACCCTCCTGGGCTCCTGGCATGGAGGAGACTTGACTGTGCTCCGATCCATGCATTCTCAGTGCATTTTGCCTTCCTGAGCAGATCTTTCTTGACAGGCAGTACGTTGCATGAGCATCTCAAGCCGCGCCTGTCCGATCCGATCGAAGAAGACGTACTTTCGAAAAGCGTCACCCCGTCAGTCGTCCGATTGTCATTGCATTTCGTCTGAGACGGATCGAGTTCCCACGTCCCTTCGATCGCCACCCATCTGGAGCTCCGATCCATGAACCTCAATTCAAAAGTCATCTCTTCTATTCACATATAGCTTGACTGCGAATTCAAAATATATGCAGGGCCACGTACACTGGCTAGCAAGCTGCACTGTCCATTGCCTGGCCACTACGTACGGTAAGTATTTCATAATTCCAAACTGATCGAGAGTCTTCCAAACTTCATTTTGGCATGATGATGGGTATCACAGGGGTCTCATATTGGGTTCCCGGTGTTCCAGGTTTATTCCCGGTGAGTCTCATATTTCCCTTGTGTATGAGTGGTTGCGACATGTGTCCAAATTTCCTGTAAATAGTAAACTTTTTACAGGTGTTAACTTTTAAAGCTCAGTGGGAAATGTGAGACTCAGTGGGAATCAATACCGGGAACCCGATATGAGATCCCTGTGTATTGTGTATTGGATTGGTTTCATTTCCACACAGGCTTCGGTTACCGAAAGTTAACGTACCCAAAACCGATCAGAAGAACAAAAATCTCGCGCCGTGTGAATGAAGAGTCTAGCTGTTCAAGGTGCCCAAGGCCTCTCAGTTGCTGCTCCCCGCCACCGGGGGCTCCCGTGGGCGGTTGTCGAGCCTGTCTGTCCGGCTAGTGGGTTTGTACTTTTCTTCTTGCAATGGCACCCGGCTGTTTCATTTGTGTCAAAAAAGAAAGAAAGAAAAAGTCTGTTCAAGGGTAGTTCCACCAACCAAGTTCAGTCGCATGGTGCTACCGTTGATATATAGCCCTAGACTCGATGATGACGGACAAGGAAGTAAAACAATCCATCTGGAGCAGCAGCGACGGAAGTAAGTTATGAAGGGCACACCCTGACGCCTCCAGTCAACCAAAGCCGCTCAACTGCTCGGCGGGGAACTAACTGAGCAGTGAGCACTGAGATTCAAAATTCCTTGAAGAAGCCAGACAGGTGCACCCACAGTCCTGACCTTCAGTTGGTGCTCTGCCATCCACATTGCAGTCCGGGGAGAAATTTTAGTTTAACCTCGAAATGCCCAATGCACCGAAATTTGGTGTTTGCAAAACATTGAAGTTAAATATAACCTAATCAAATTGCTATTTTCAATAGTTTATATTTTTGGAAACTTCTTTTTGAAGTCTAGTTTAAGTATCAAAAAACTGATCTTGAAAATGATTGATTATAATTTTTCTATTCAAGATTTTGTGCAAGGGTGTCCATTGCAATCTTGACTTTCCATAGTGTTGAGGGCTCTTGGAAATGAGCCTCAAATACACTATTTAGAACTTGGAGAAATAACCACATTAGGAATTCATTTTTAAAAATTGTAGTGTAAATTTTGAAAAGCCATAAATTGATTGGGATTATGCATGTTAGGCCCTTTAACCTCATATTTTTTTGGTGACCAACTTTTTGGATTTGACATGTGAAAAGAAGATGAAAAGACTTCAAGTCACCTTTGCAATTTTAACACCCTCATGATCAAACATTATAATCTTTCAATCCATAAATGATATTGTTTTCTTTTCTTTTCCTAAGTGATTTCTAACATGTCTAGTTTGAATTTGAATGAACAGTTACATTTAAAAAGAAATTGATGTAGTTCATCAAAATGTTGGCTTTTTGTTCAATTTGAAGCAAATTCTTAGAAGCTCAAAAAAGGCCTTGGGCATTTAGGGGTTAACTAGCTAAAATCCTACATTTTCTTGGACCAATTGGTTGTTTGGAGTATACTCTTGGCTATGCCTTAAGGTAATGAAGAATATTTTCTTTTTTTCCTCTAAAATGATCAATTTTTTTCTTGAAATTTAGAATTCAATTTGGAAATTCTAAATTTCAACCATCTAACTTGTAACCAAGGCTTTTTCTTCCCACCATCCCCCATACTGACCTTCTTATATAAGGTGGTTTTGAAGGGATGGCTATTGGTTTGTTAGATTCTAATAGATCAGGCAAAATTTTGCCCCCCAAAACACCCTGCTTGTAAATAAATAATGATACCTCCTACTCATTGTTTTCGATCCGAGTGGATTAGCCCCCTCACTTGGCCTTACCATGTATTTATTAGAGGTGCAATCAAAACAAAAAGCCCCCTAATTTAGGCTGTGATTACCCCTACTTTCTTCACCCCCTAGCTAATTTGGGGACTTTGATTGCAAATATGAATTCAAAATTTGCAAAAAGAAAATTGTGTGAAATTTTTAAAAAATTATAGCAATTTATCCGAGCGGCTGAGCGAGGGGGTCGATTCTCCCTACCCATTGTTTCCATCTTAGAATAACCCCATAGCAACATGCTGTAATTGCCTTCTAAAGTTTTTGTACGGCATTGATCATCTATATTAGAAGAATGTCTTTTATTGATTTGCTTTATTGTGTTGCTTGAGCATATTATTGTTGGGTTGTTCTTAGGTAGAAACAAACTAAAATCATTCACTCACTCATGTTGATGTATATAGATGGAGTCAGAATTATACTTCATAATAAAATAATTTTCAATTTCACTTGGGTTTAAATTAGGTTTTCAATTTCACTTGTAGAAAAAATTATTAATTTAAAAAAAATTATTTGTGCAAATCCTTGTATTTTTTGTAAATTTTTGAAGTCAACTCTTGAATAAACCTTGAGGTGACCATCCAGTTGGTGCATTGGCACATGTTTGAAGTGCCTTCAAAAAAGATCCATAAAAGGCTCTTATTATTCCCTTCGTCCAATTAAAAACCTCCAAAAATATTTTCCTTGATTGATTCACTATATTTTTAATCATAGTGCCAACAATACATGCATTCAAAAATGAGTAATTCAATTCTCATATTGATGCAAAATCTCTAGTTTAGATGTTGTTGATTAGGTACCCAAAATCTACATGGAAAGTATGCTATTTGAACATAGTTTGTGAATGCTACCAACTTCATCATTTAAAATGATTTAAAGGGTGGTGGCAACAATGGAATTTTAGAAATATGTTCCCCAATTTTAATTTCTGCAACTTTGATTTCTTCAACTTTAAAGAAACCAAACACAATTTATGAACAAATTTTCAAAGCAATGAAGTGGTCATTTAACACATCATCAACACTATTGTTTGACAAAGCAACTAGTACAAGGTACTTCATATAGGCAAAGCCAAGCTTGTTAGGCTAAAAGAATGCTCCAATTAGATTGTTTCACTTGCTTTGACAAGGTCATTTCAACATGGCAAACACTTATTCAACAATCATAACCAAGAAATTAAGCTTCTTAGTAGAACAAAAAAATTTCTTGATTTGGAGGGTTTTAGTGGGATAGAGGGAATACTACATTTTGCGAACATAATTTCTAGACTTGATCATCCATGGTTAATGATAAGTTCTCCCATTTTCTCTTAGAATTAAAAAAAAATTTCAATGAACTTAGTGCCCATATATTTTGAGAACTTAAAATGTATGTTCCTCCTTCAATCAACCCTACATCCTCCGAACAAGCAAGTGGTAGCACCTGCCCCCCTGCTACAACCTTGTTCCCCCTCATCTAATTAATGGTAGTAGAGACAAGCCGCATACTTGGGGTAAGTGGAGGGGATTTAGCCTTTGGATTTGGGATTAATTTTAAATTCGATTCTTCCTTTTTGGCAATATAAAGGTAGAGGCCTTAGTCATTGACTCAACATTTTTATACTTGTAACCCTTTTTTCAACCTATCTTAAGAAGTAATTAGTTGTGGATGTCAATTATCTTCACAAATAGGTGAAATTTTAGCATATTAGGTTGACAAAAATTCTTCTTACAAAGAACAAGATATTAAGGTGATACTCATTTAATTTTTGAATTTAAAAAAAAAATAGACATCTAAAGATTAGCAAATGTATGGCTTTGGGGTCAAACCTCTTTGTGCATTTCAATTTTTTCCTATATGTTGTACAATTCCAAATGACATTAAATTTTGGGGGCATGTAGTTTACTTACTATAAACAATAAATCCAAAGAAGCACAAGTAACATAGACAATTTTAAGGGTAAGATAACCCTTGTAAAATACAGTTGCCCGCAATTTTCAAGTACTAAAAATACTATTTTCATCAACCTAAACACTAATATC
The DNA here is from genome assembly GCA_947034885.2 of Thuidium tamariscinum. NCBI lineage: Eukaryota > Viridiplantae > Streptophyta > Bryopsida > Hypnales > Thuidiaceae > Thuidium > Thuidium tamariscinum. Next base: position 5,023,305 of record OX344753.2, read on the forward strand.
TTACAATCCATGTGGTCAAACCTTTAAAAAAAATACCATACAATCCTAATCCACCCTAGTTCAAGATTTTATAGTTAAATATGATAGAAAGTTAATTCAAAATTTTTCTCCTTCCTTCCTTCCAATGGAAATGGCAATTTTAAAGCATTTTTGGTGAAAATATGATCATAGAACTTTAGGTATTAAGGTAAAATGCCTACCTATGATAGACAAATTTTCTATGACAAACTCCTAAAAAACCACCCATCAAAGGCTTATATCAAACCAAACTTTTTCTAATAAATGAAACTATAACTACATTAGGTTGATTTGTGGCCATAATCAATGCCTTGGGAGTCAAGTGGTCATGAGTTAGTAGTGACTATTATAGGCATTAGAAAAGATTTAAGGTCTCTGGAAAACTACAAGTTCCCAAATTGTGAAAATGCAAAAACTACTATAAGAATGCAAGAATGCAAAAATGCAAGAATCTCATGTGGTCAAGAATGTGCCATGTCATTAATTTTTTTGCATTTTTTTGCATTTGAAGACCAATAATTTATTTATTTATTTGATAATTGCTAGCTTGACAACAACTAGCAATTTTGGGAACAAACTTGAAATGGCCTTTTGGAGGCCTCAAATCTCCCCTAATGACACTTACACCTTTCTAGTGTAAACTCATGATGAAAAGTTTTTATTTCTTCATATCATGGCCATGTTAGTGCCTACTTTAGGTGGTAAGATGATTGTTATGAAAACACTTTTTGTTGGTTTGGGATAATCTATAGACTCTTTTAGGCCAATTGGGTAGTATACTTCAAAAATTCATAAAAATTTATTATATTGTCAAGAAAAATATATTTTGATTCCTTCCTTCCTTTATTACATTTCTTTTTGTATAGAAAAAAGTCTAAATTTTTTTTCTAGTGACAAACCTCTCACATAACATTCAGTAGCATTGACTAACAATACGTGTGCTCTACAATGAAAGATGTAGAATATTCTACACCCAACAATATTTCATTAGTAACTATTGAACATGTGAAAGATGGAAAGGTTGTAGGGTGTGGAATATGCCACACCCTCCATTGTAGAGAAGGCAATGTCATAACATATTAAGGTAGGTACACCCAAAATGGCACCTAACCTCAAAGCGCTATCTACAATGTGCATACATTTCCAAAATTAGTCATGTACCCAGACTGTAGATGGTGCTTTCAAAAATAGACTTTGACCGTTAATAACTTTTGCATGCAGTATCCAAATCCTTTGTTCTTTGGTGCGTTGGAACATGCTTTCACTAGCCAACAAGAATGTATAAAAATCTGAACAGCATGAATAGGCACAGTAAGAATAAGTGGCGCTTTCATGTACCCACCTTATGCACTTTGCCTGATGAAAAGCAGGTTTACCTTGCTCTTGAGTTAAATAATCTCATAACAAAAATTAGATCCTAGAACAAGGAGATTGCAGAGTGCAGACCAGAAGAACCTTAACTTAATATAGTTCTACCATAAATTTTGCCGAGTTGAGATTGCGAGAGCAGGCTGATGCTTTGACTCAAGTTAAGTTAATCGGCCTCAGATCAGAAGCTCGCCTCTGTCTCCTGAATCAATGTCAGATATACTGTACTGTGCCCTAAGAAAAGAGGTTGACACCCCCTTCTTATAGTTGAAATTTCTTGTTTCCCTCAATCAACATCCGTCGCTGACATTATCCCCCTCAAGCTTACCAAATTTTCAGTTTCAAAAACCAAAACTCCATATCTGGTGAATTAAAAAAAAAATTCATGGTTTTCTATGAAACTTCTTAGAAAAAGATTGGTGATGAATTTTTTTTTTAATTTGATTATGGAGATATGTAGGAAACATTCATTTCCTTCAGCAAACATCTCCAAAAAAGTTTCACAATTTCCTCTATAGAGATTTCAATTATGAATAGTGCCCAAATTTTTGAAAATTCAGGTACCTCTTCATTGTCATTAGATTTTGGTATTTGACCCTCACATTGTAACTAATTTTTCACATTGAGCGTGATAGTACAATTCCTTTACCCACGAGTTAGACTGAGTGAGGAAATCCTCCTAGGGCTCCCAAAGATAGGTTCTGGAATATGATGAAAGTTACCCTAAATTCCAAGTACTAAACTGGACGCCACCCATCAGATGTACTTCACAAGTAACTGGTATACTGCATCTTCCTGAAAAGAATGCAAATAAATAGGCGTAGACCAGCAGAATCTTACCAATTTTTTTTCTCAGCTCACGTCTGTGCCTTCTTATTAGATCTGAATGCTGCTGGAAGCCATCTTCTCGCATTTTCGTTTTGCAGAGTGAGGATTTGGTGACGCTAGCTTGTTGATAGCCAAACGCGAACGAGATGGCGCTCTCAACGGTTAAGCCTTTGAGTGAGCAGCGGGAACACAACACTATCGATTCCATGTTTGCTTCCCGATATGTCCAGTGCGAGCTTCCCAAGTGAGTGATTGCAAACACTACAGTTCGGACTCTCAGATTTGGGGTAAAACAGCGGATCGTATTCGGCGAGTAGTCTGCACAATGAGACTATCTGAAATCTTCGTTGAACGCCTCGTCTGATTTTGTACCCCTTCAATGAAATCGTCAATCTCGGGATTCAGGATTAGAAACATCTGTACTCTGTACGCTTGATTCAATCTGTGGCTTGTCGAGAGAGCGTTTTTCTGGAATGTGTTGTAACGGTGAAGCTCACGGGTGTGTTTGTTGTATTGAAGGTTTGAAATCCCGCAGCACGAAACGCCCAAAGATGCGGCCTACCAGATTATCAGCGACGAGCTCATGTTGGACGGCAACCCACGCTTGAATCTGGCCTCGTTCGTGACCACATGGATGGAGCCCGAGTGTGACAAGCTCATCATGTCCGCTCTTAACAAGAACTACATTGACATGGACGAGTATCCCATCACCACTGAGCTTCAGGTTCGCGCCTGTTGCGAGCGCTTGCATCTGGGTCTTTCCGCATTGTTCCGCATTGGATTGCGCATAGAATTGATAAGCTAGAATTATTGATTTATTGGGAAGCATTTGACACCTTCAATATCCTTCAAGTTTGTGAAGCCGAGACTCGTTTGTGCAGGACCGATGCGTGAACATGGTGGCCCGTTTGTTCAATGCACCAATTGTGGAAGGCGAACAAGCCGTCGGCGCTGGTACTGTTGGTTCCTCTGAGGCCATTATGCTTGCCGGGCTTGCTTTCAAGAGGAAATGGCAGAATGAGCGGAAAGCCGCTGGCCTGCCTTGGGATAAACCCAATATGGTCACCGGCGCCAATGTCCAGGTTCGATTTCACAAATCCTCCCTACTCGTACACAGACCACATTTTCTCGTTTCTGTACAAACCATGCAAAGTCGGCTGGCACTAACATTTCCTTGCTGTACGACTTAATAGGTCTGCTGGGAGAAATTCGCTCGATACTTCGAAGTCGAGCTCCGCGAAGTGAAGCTCCAAGAAGACTATTTCATCCTGGATCCCAAGAAAGCCGTGGATCTTTGTGACGAGAACACGATCTGCGTGTGTGCAATTCTCGGATCAACCTACAACGGCGAGTTCGAAGATGTGCAGCTCCTGAACGATCTGCTTTCAGAGAGAAACGCCGAGAAAGGGTACGAGAATTTCATCTCTCTCTATTCTCTCAAGGATGAGTTGCTTGATTTATCTCGATCCACCACTCACTCTGTTCTCTCAACAAATTTCATGCTCGATACGATCCACTCTCAACGATGACTACTCAAATTGCTTCGTTACTTAGTTCCACCACATCTTAACAATCTGCGCCGTGTTCGGGCAGATGGCACATTCCTATTCACGTCGACGCCGCCAGCGGCGGCTTCATCGCTCCCTTCATCTACCCCGACATCGTGTGGGACTTCCGTCTCCCCCTTGTCAAGAGCATCAACGTTTCCGGCCACAAGTACGGTCTCGTGTACGCCGGCATCGGCTGGGTGGTATGGCGCAACAAGGAGGATCTTCCCGAGGAGCTTGTCTTCCACGTGAACTACCTCGGCGCCGACCAACCTACTTTCACCCTCAACTTCTCCAAAGGCGCCAGCCAAGTGATCGCACAGTACTACCAGCTCATCCGCTTAGGGTTCCAAGGCTACAAGAGCATCATGACCAACTGTGCGGACAATGCGAAAATCCTAACCCAAGCGATTGAAAGCATCGGCCGATTCAAAATCTTGTCGAAAGAGATTGGTGTACCCGTGGTGGCATTCTCCTTACTCGACAGCACCGATCATGATGAGTACGAAATCAGCGACGGACTGCGTCGTTACGGATGGACGGTGCCGGCCTACACCATGGCGCCCGACGCGGAGCACATCACGTTGCTGCGAGTGGTGGTGCGCGAGGATTTCAGCCGCTCTTTGGCAGACCGATTAGGTAACAACTCGTACTTGCCTTGCATGAAGTTCTCCGATGGAGCTAATTGATAAAATCATGTTTGAATCCACTTCTAGAAAGCAAAGGTCTTAGAGTGCTCACCAAACTTTGGCAGGAACATGTTTGAACCCACTTGCAGACAGAAGGGTCTTCCAGGACCAGACTTTGGCATCGTCCCTTCAGTTGATTGGAAAGGTGGATTGAATTGCAATCGTTAGGAAGTCGAGATAGCCCATATGGTCCAATTGCACCTACTTCAAAGTTCAAATGATCACTGTTATGATTGAATTTGCAAACGCAGTGACCGACATCAAGCGCGTGCTGGCGTCCTTGGATGCGCGTCCCAGCAAGCTCATTCAAGCGGTGACCGAGGCTGTGCAGCAAGAGAGCAAGGATACGAATGTGCCGCTGGTGAGCACGGTGAGTGGCGTCAAAGCTACGGAGGCTTTTGAGGAAGTTGTCCACCATGCCCGCAAGAAGAAGCATCACGGGGCTGCACATCACGGGGGTTCCCACCATGGCCCCTCGCACCACCATAGCCATAGCCGCGGACATACCAACAAGAAACACGCCCTGCACAAATCCAACGGGGTTTGCTAGAACGGATCGGAAGTCAACCCAAATTGGACGCCGCTGATTTTTTTCGCAGCCTTGGTGTGTACTGTACATAGAAACCATAGTGCATACGACGGTTGTGCTCTCAATGGAGGCTAAAAAACTTCGTTTGGAGTTTCCTTTTGCAGCCGGGCAGTGGGGAACCTATTCTCTATGGCACAGCTAGCAACGCGGATGTCATTGGATTGACAATACTCATTATAAATCTAATTTCGGATGAATTTGGCAATAGGAATTTTTCCAATTGGGGTTCCTGCTCAACCAATGTTGAGGTTTTGGGTTGATGGTTAGGACCCTGCTCTAATTTAGGGTTTAAACCCTGATTCTTTTGGAATCTTTGATTGCAGCTTGGTTATGCTGTCCATACACGGTGGTTGTGCTCTCAATGGAGGCCCTAAACCTCTGTTTGGAGTTTTTGTTTGCAGCGGTGCTGTTGGAATCTTCAGACTTCTTTGGGAAATTCCTCAAGTTGGTTTTCTGCACAAAACTGAGGTTTTCTTGGTGGCATATCACAGATGTGATGGGATCCATGTCACTACAATTCTCATCCCCAGGGGCTAATAATAACTTGAATTGGGGGATTGGGGGTTGTCATGGGATGAAGGTTTGAGTGTTTTGTTTTTTCTCTCATTCATTTTGGGCATTTCAGAAAGGGCTATCCACTACGTGATGTAGTTATTCATATCCATGAGAGAGTGGATGACAATCCAAACATGGATGCCTCAAATTTAAATATTCAGAAGAATCTGATGATTTGGTACCAATTTATTGGGTGTTTTTTTTGTTGAAACAAATGGAATTTATTGGTTTCATCCATTGAGGAAAAGCATGACAGCATACAGTGTTACTGCCTTGCTCTAAGTTACAGGGACGGGTGGAGGTTTAATGTGATGAGTAGGGTTGAATGTGATGAGTAGAGTGCATGAAGGAAAGGTCGGTGGGCATGATTTGCTGCTCCAAAACGACATCAAATTTCGAGTAGGTGGCCACTCCTGTATGAACTTGGTATCAAATGCAGGTATTGAAGGATACCATAATATATAATGATTGAATATACCCATGTAATGAATGGGGAGTACTAGCATTTAGTTACAAGTCAGCCGGTTGAAATCTAAAATTTCCAAATGAAGTTCAAAATTTTAGGAAAAAACCGATCATTTTAGAGGGAAAAGAAGGAATATTCTTTATTTTCTTAAGGCCTAGCTGAGAGTATTCTCCACGCAACCGGTTGGTGCAAGAAAATGTAGGATTTTAGGCGGTTAAGCTAAAATTTCTTCCCGGACCAATTGCCTGATGCTGATGCTATTCTCTACAGAAATTGGATCCCTTTGAGATTCTGTACGTAGTCTACATCTTGTTCTGGATACAGCTCTGTAGGGTCACTGCAAACAACAGGGATATGCGTCCCATGTTTGGGGCCGCAGACGGGGATTAAAGGGTGGGCACTGGGACTGGGAGGGGATATGCTTCGGATGGATGTCTTCTCCAAACGCGTGGGAGGCATGAGAGAAACGCCCCCGGAAAAAAACTCCATGACCTCAGTTTGCATTCTCACTTGGACAATTTGAAACATTTCTAAAATATGAAAAAAAAAATGTATACATGTACAACTATTCCTGAAAATTGGAGACAAGTTCGTTGTTGTGTCAATTTTGAACATTCACAAAATTATCCTTCTTAGCCTTGGAAGGAGGTGTGGGGTCTTTGTGGAAATCATTTTTTTCTAAAACCATGGGAATCATTGGTATAAAAAAATTCAAAAGAACTCATTTGAAGTCAACCTACTGTAGAAGATCTCCACTTTCCACCCCTAATTTCGAAGATGAAAAGTCGTAGTTCTGTCCTACACATGAGAATTCGTTGTCATTCATGAGACACTACATGTCTGTGGCATCCTTTCTAGGTTAACTTCTAAATGCAAAAACTACATTTGTTTGGCAACATAGCAATTTTGGGCAACTTACAATGAATGGAGGTTTTTGTTTTGTTTTTCCTTTGAAAATTTCACACAATATGTACTTAGGGAGGAGCTTTAAGTCCCAACAATTTTCATAACTATTGACTACATTGTTAAAAGAAGTTGTTGCATGGTATGTGATTTTCATTGCTTAGTGGGTAGCCTAGGCAACTCAAAAAAATCTTTAAAATTCATTTTTTCAACAAATAAAAGTTTGAAATTGGTCCTCTAGATTGATTTATATATATATATATATGGGAAGCTTTGAATCATTCTATTTTGATTAATGAGATGAATGTCATAAAGGTTTTTAGTTTGTGGGTAGCTATGGAGTCTCTAAAAATTTTAAGTACCCACAAACTAAAACTCTTCATAACTTTCATCTCATTGATATTTAGCTTCCCATCTCTATATAAATCTAAAGAATCTATTTCAAATTTTTATTTCTTAAGAAAATGTTTTTTAAAGAAGTTTTTTGAGCTGCCCAGGTTGCTTGCTAAGAAATGAAAATCATATATTATACAATAATTTTTTGACCATGTAGTCAATAGTTATGAAAATTGATGGACCTTCAAGCTACTCCTTGGGTATACGTTTTGCAAAATTTTCAAAGAAAGAAAATAAAGCCTCCATTCCTAGTGAGTTACCCAAAATTGCTATGTTGTCCAAAAATGTAGTTTTTGCATTTAGGGATTAAGAAGATTTTAAAAATAGGAACGCATTTAGGCATGAATAGAAAAAACTCGATCTATTTCATCAAAGTGAAATAAAAGATTCCAAATATTCCAAAAATTTATAGGATTGACATGCTGAAAGCTAGGAAAATCTATTTAAAGTGTCAAATTGATGAAATTCCAAAATTAGATTATTTCAACACCTAGGTATTGAATCTAATTTGAATGTATTGTAACTCCCTTTTTCTTTTAATAATTTCTAAAGTTCAAAGGCCCTTCATCCATCAAAAAAACCCCTCAAAACTACCCTATTTGTTGCAAATAAGAAAAAATTTGAATTGAATGTTTTTTTCCTTCAATATTTAATCATAAGATTTTGCATGAGACTACCATGCATGAAGGTTTGACTCCACACTTAGGTATTGAAATCAAATTTCTATATCAAATTCTTAGGGGTTCACATTCCTTCACACTATTCATAAGATGATATACTTTTGTTTTTTTAAAGAAATGACTTAATTTATACTAAATTTGACCTTTGAATATGTTAGTATAATAAAGTTTAGAAGAGGTTTAAGAAACTCTTGTCACATAGATTGCAAAATAATTGTGTTTAAAGTGAAATAATTGTGGATTATTGAGCACATTCCTTGACTAGATTATTTCATTGCAAATCTTCTTAACCTCAAATCTATGCACTAAACATTTTAGTTTCAAATTTGTTCATGTCGAAGATTTGAGTTGAAATTTTAGGATATAGAATTAAAAAAAAATCATCGTTGATTTTTTATACTTTAAAAAATTATTGAGAGGAAGTTGATATGAAATTGATAAAAAAAAAATGAAATTGTTAACAACTTTAAGATGGAATTGAAACACACTAATCCCAACAATGAGGTTGTTCTAACAAGTATATTTGATCCTACGGAATTCTTTTTTAAATTGTAAAAATTCAATTCACAAATGGATCAAATACCTTAATTTTTCAAAAAAGTTTCATCAAATTGGTGCAAAACAAGAAGCTCCATAACTTTTGTACTATGAATCCAATACAGATAAAAATACAATCTATGAGGAAAAAGTTTTTAAAATCTTAATTTCAAATTTTTATTTTTATTTTTTGTTGCCTAGTCTTTGCCATTATAAGCTTTTTGCGGGCATTAATTTTGTTCTTAGGTACTAATTGAAATTTAAAAAAATATTCCTATAAAACTAATGTGATTTTCTATAGTAAGACTTTTTTAAGAAAATCATGTCACACATTGAAATAATACACGTCAAGTTGAAATCTGTTTTGTCTCTAATAGGAATAATAGGAATTTAAGGATTATATAAAATCATACAAAGAAAAAAATTAACTTTGTAAATAATAAAATAAGCGTACTATATTTGATGGAAGGCTGGCATTGAAGGAACAAAGGCAAGGGATTCATCTAATCCTTCTATCTTGTTAGATTATTTTTGTCCTTCTCAATGATAGCTTAAAATATTTTCTTTTGGTGTAAAAAACCTTTATTAGAGTGAAATTGTATAACAATAGGTGTGTTTTATAAAAATCTAGTAAGGTATAGTTTTATATTAGGAATTTTATTAGAGTTCTTTATCTAGAGTATATAGCAAGGATAGGATAGTAGGATAAGAGGTGCACAAAAAAACATCTAAGACTTGATCTCCAATTTAAGAGAATATTAGATCTTGTGATGTATTTTTGAGTAAATTTTTTTAAGAAACATAATGTATTATGTCCTTTTGCATTTATTGCAAGTTCACAAGTTGTTTCATAAATGTGTTAGTGTTCATATGAAACAACTTTCATAGACTCACACTTCTATACTCACATATTAGTGTTGTTGCTCAAGAAACAAGACTAATATGTGAGTATAGAAGTGTGAACCTATGAGCCTTGAACCTAAATATAAGTAAGTATCCTACACTCATTGAAGGTGTTTATAGCATAAACACCTATAATATAGGTTTCTAGAACATAGATACACTATAACCATTGAAGGTGTCTATAATATGAACACCTATACTATAGGTGTATGGAATTCTAGCCTCATAGGCTTATACTTCTATGCTCACATACTAGCAATTGTGAATTCTTGAGGAAGTACTTGTGACATGAATTTTGCAATTGGAGTCATTTAAGACTCTAAGAGTGTTCAGAGGATGTTTAATCCTACCATCAAAGGTGGGCCCAACAGGTTGGATTTACCCTAGGGATAAACATAGAATTTATTTATTTTTGCGCAAATTGTTTTTGCAAATTCTGAATTCATATTTGCAATCAAAGACCCCAAATTTGCTAGGAGAGGTCTACAACATACCCAAAAACATGACACAAAATTTGAGGCTTTTTTATTTTTATTCCAACTTAATTTGAGTTTTACCTTGTTGGGCCCACCTTTGATGGTAGGATTTAACCCCTAAAGGACTGCAACTATATTTCCACCAAAATTGCTCCAAAACTATCATTTCTAGGACAACTACCAAATTTCAGAAAAAAAACATTTTACAACACATGTAACCATAGGATCTTTTAGTGCACTAGTTTGGAAAGATGTAAAAAAAAATTTCATAAATTTCCGCCATGTAGATTGCAAGATATTAGTGTTTGAAGTTACAAAAATCATTTTTTTCCACTGCGGAAATCCAGGCAGTTGCACTTCAGAAGGCCACATTTGTATGAAAAAATGTCCAAAATGGTTGCAACTCTTTGAATTAATTCTCCAATTCAAGTTGGATACATGCTTGAAAATTTTCATACCATTTGGAATTGTACAACATGTACAAAAAAATAGTAAGTAGGAAAAAGTAGAGAATGATTCAAAATACAAAAATGGTAACAATTTATTTATTGAATTGAAAAATGTCAATTCCAATGGTTCAAATGTCGTAATGAACAATCTACACCCAATGTTTTTATTCTTTTTCAAAAATATTGAAAATTGAGTAAAATAAAGGACTTCAAAGTTTATTTTAGAGAGGAGAATCCATAACTACCCGCAAACTAAATTCCTCATAACTTTTGACTCATCAATCCAAATGGAATGATTCAAAGCTTTCCATGTATGTATTAATCTATACAACCAAATTCAAATTTTTATTTCCCCCAAAAGTAATTTTTTCTGATCTGCCTGAACTACCCAAGTTGAGAAACAAACAACATTTTATGCAATAACTTTTCAACCATGTAGTCAAAAGTCATGAAAATTGTTGAGCTTTGAAGATACTCCTCATCCACACCTTCTATTAAATTTTGGTTCCAAAATATTGAAATCTCTAGCCACACATACCTGCCCAAAATCGCTATGTTGTCAAAAAAGGCATGTTGGTCCTTTAGGGGTTAACGTCTTGCAAATTGTTCCCACCTTGACATGTTTTCTATTAGTCTCTTTTGAAGAATCTAATATGTACTTTTGTATTAGAGAATGCTTTTAGAGCTTGAATTGTCTTAGTACTTCCTACCTTACAATATAGTATAAGGATACACAACTCAACTTGTTTTTTAGAATTTTTTTTAGTGATTTGGCCTTGAAGATTTCATTGTTTTTTATATTCACTACTGCACAATCTTTGGAAGATTTAACTATATCTTCAACAATGCATGGAAAATACAAACATAATCAAATTTCTTGCAAAACTACAAAATTCATGCTTGGACCTACTTTAAATAAATTAACTTCGTGTACAATGGACTTTTGTAGGAATTGATTGGTCTTCTAGAAACTACTTTTTCTTTTGGAATTAGTAGTCTTTTATTATAAAGAAATGACAACTAGGTCATGATTGCTTTCTCCTACTAGAAGACTTTTGTTGTTGGAGTTGGTGAATTGCAAATATGAGGTAAATAAGTGACTTATCCTCTAAAACCAAAATATATTATGTTGATGAAAATTTCTTGTACTACAATTATTGCATCTTTAATTTTTCAAATAAAAATTTGAGCATGGTTATCAATATCAAATTATCTAAGTTTATACTGAATCTTTTTTTAATTCAAAACTTGATTCTAATTTATTTTTAACTTACATTTTTTAGACATTATATGATTGTAGTATAAATTTTCAAAAAGGTTGAAAATAGGTGCATCCAAAATCATTGACCTTTACCAAGGAATTTGGTTTTCTTTTGTTAGGGGAGGCAACACCCCTAGTGGCACTTCTGATAATGTACTTGAATTTTGGTAGAATTGTACTCCAACCCAAATCTAGGCACATACCTAGAGGTGCCACTTGGGCTATCACTTTCCCTCCAATAAATTCTCTTTAGATCTCATGAATGAGTTTTGTATTTTAGGCAAAATTTGTATTTCTTTCAAAATAAAAGTGGAGATGTTTTAAGTGTACAAGTTTTTGACATGCACGTAATAAACTACTACCTTTGAGGGTGAATTTTGACATGGAGGTGCAAAATTGAGTTTTAAGAAGTTCAAGCCACCTAAGCTAATCACAATAAGATGACATGTGACTGACTTTTCAACAAAAAACACTCATGAATACTTATGCCAAATTTTGATGCTCACATTGAGTAGTAGGAAATTCAATAGACCAAATTTGCAAAATTCATTTTATGAAAAATAAACAAACTTCAATGTCAGTTTGGGGAGGGGCTTCATATTCCCCTCAAACACATTAATTTCCAAGTTGGCTACCCTTTACATACAAGAAGCTTGTATTGTACAGTACGTGACCTAGAAATAAGGAAGGGGTAGGTGGACAACATTTTTCGGACCTAACATGTTTTACTGGAATGTGAGATATGTAAGAGGTGCTCATGGAACTGTAGAAATCATTTATTTGGATACCATATAAATCATCTGCCTAAAAAACATAAAGGCACTCATTTGAAGTCAAACTTCTGTGCAATACCTCCCCTTTCACACAAAATTCCAAGGATGAACATTTTTATTAACTTTTGTTTTACATAGAGTAAGGATTCTTTCTCATCCATTAGACACTGTAGGCCACTACATTGTTGTAGGATTAAAGGAGGGACCATAAATCATAGAGTTTAACTTTAAATTCTAATGCTCTAAATGCTTTATTTTATTTGTGTGTGTAGGTTGGGGGGGGGGGGGGGGCACATCTAGCATTTTAGTCATAGCAAACAACAACAAATTAACCAAGCCCTAGCATTTTCTCTAAGGGCATCCACACACCCCACACACCCTAGTGCTAAGAATTTTGATTACTCCATCAAACGAGAATGATTATATTTGGGCTATAGATAAAAGTTGGAATCAAACCAATAAGCACAACCATTTCTAGTTGTCCCTTGGTGGTAGATTGAGGACATCTTGGTCCTTGAATGCACCTATTTTGTGTGTACATATGAATGGAAGTTTTCATTATTATTTTCAAGAGCCAAAATCATATAGAATGTCTTCTATAGGTAAAATAATCAGATTCTATTGAAAAGATTTAAAATTATTGTGAATTTTTGAAGAAATAGTGAAGATATTTTTTTATATCAAATACAAAGTAGGCATCCAAAATCTAAAAACCTCATCATAAGTTTATATTGTAGTGTAGAATATCAATGAAATATTGAACCAAATTTTGCCTCATTCTAAAAGCCAATTGTCTATTGTTATATTAGGACATGCATGAGTTAGCAATTCATAGGCCTTGTGGCCACAAGTTCACTATTTGACTTATTCTTTTTTGTATTCAACCTGTTCTGCAAAACATTAGAGGGGATTTGAGGCCTCCAAAAGGTTGTTTTGGGGATGTTCCCCGAAATTGTTCCCGTAACTACTCGCCGCTATCACGCCAACATTTACCCCCCCCCCCAAAAAAAAAAAAATTGGGGGGAGGGGATGTTCTGAAATATGAAAAAAAGCCCAAAGTTTTTATTTTTATTTAAAAAAAAGAAAGAGTTAATGACGTAGCACTCTCTTGACCACGTAGGATTCTTGTTCACGCGGCAGAAACTGCATTCCCACAGTCCGGGAACCCGCAGTCTTCCAATGGCTTCAAAAATCCCCTAATGAGTTACAATCAAAGAGCTTGAAGACAAAAGTCTTTTTTTTTGTAAATTACAGTAAGATATCATATAATTGCAAAACATGTAGGTGAGCATCACCATTAGTATGTATGTAGGATGTTAAACCCGTCCTACAAAGTGGGACTAGTAGGCTAGATTTATCCCAGGGGTAAACGCTGAAATTTTTTATTTTTTGCACAATTTTCTTTTTGCAAATTCCAAATTCATATTTGCAATCAAAGACCCCAAATTAGCTAGGGGTGGCTTAAAACATATCCCCAAACATGGTGCAAAATAGGAAATTTTTTTACTTTTATCCCTAGATAGCATGAGTTTTACCCTGTTGGACACACTTCGTGAGATGGATTTAATGTTCTCCAGACTGTATTGTACAAGGAAGCTACTAAGCCCATCCCACAAAGTTAGACAAGCAAGCTGGATTTACCCCAAGGGTAAATGCTGAATTTTTTTGTTTTTTATTTTTTGTAAATTTTGAATTCATATATGCAATCAAGGACCCCAAATTAGCTAGGAGGAGTCAAGAACATACCAAAAAACATGGTACAAAATAGGGGGCTTTTTTGCTTTTATCCCATATAACTTGAGAGTTTCACCCTACTAGACCCACTTTGTGGTTTAGGATTTAGTGTCTTGTGTTGTACTAGGCAATCAAATTGAACATTTCATGTCAAATAATTAAGTAAAGTTGGAAAAAGTGATTGCTAACTTGTCATCTACTTTCAAAACCAAGAAAATTGTACTAATTAACTCCTAAAGGTCAGACTATGTCTTCACCAAAAACACACCAAAACTATCATTTCTACTACAAGCACCAAATTCTTGAAAATAAACATTTTTCAACACATGTAACCATAGAGCCTTCTAGTACATTGGTGTAAAAAGATGTGGAAAAAATTTCAGAAATTTCCACCTTGTAGATTGCAAGATATTAGCAATTGAATTGACAAAACCCCTTTTTTTGTCCTTGCAAAAAATTAGGCAACTACACTTCACAAGGTCACATTTCTATGAAAAAATGTCCAAAATGTAGTGCTTTTTGGGATTCATTCTACATGTCAAGTTGGCTACATAAAAAAAAATTGCATCATTTGGAATTGTACAATATATAGGAAAAAATTAATAAGTAGAAAGAAGTAGAGAATGATTCAAAATACTAAATTGTTAAAAATTTATTTATGGAATCAGAAAAAGGCCAATTCCAATGGTTGTAATGTTGTGACAAACAATCAACATCCAAACTTTTAATTTTTTTTCAAAAATATTTAAAATTGAGTAAAGTAAAGGCTTTCAAAGTTTATTCTAGTGTAGAAAATCCATAATTGCCTGCAAACTAAATCTCCTCATAACTTATATCTCATAAATCAAAATGGAATTATTCATAGCTTTTTGTATATATATACATCTAGAAAACCAATTTCAATTTATTAATTTAAAAGAATATTTTTATAAGAAATTTTTGGGTTGCCCGCTGACCAATGAAAACTACATATCATGTAAAAACTTTTTGACCATGTAGTCAAAAGTTATGAAAATTGTTGAGCCTTAAAGATACTCCTTAAGCACATGTTGTTGAAAATTTCTAAGAAAAAAAATAAAAATCCATTCTTAGGGAATTGCCCAAACTTGCTATGTTGCCAAAAAATGTAATTTGGTCCTTTAGGGGTTAATAGTTTGGACATGAATCTAGAATTGAAGAGGTATTAAGTTACATGTATAGTTACTAAGAATAAGGACTCAACTCATTTCTCAAACTAGTTAAATGATTGTTTTACAATGCATGAAATTTACCGAGCCCATAGTTTTTGAAAAGATTAGTGGCCTATACGGTATATCCAACTATCAAGGTAAGGAGTTCATGTCAAGTAACTAACCCCTATAGGTTTTTGACTATATTCTCATCAAAACCGCTTCAAAATTGTCATTTCTAAGACAACTACCAAATTTTAGAAAAAAGAACAATTTTGGACAAATGTAATTATAGGTTACTTTAGTTCACTAGTTTGAGAAGATGTAGGAAAAATGTCAAAAAAATTTGCATTGTAGATTGCAAGATGCTAGTGTTTAAAGCCTCAAAAATCATTTTTTTATAACTGCAAAAATTTGTGCAACTACACTTCAAAATGCCACACTTGTATGAAAAATGTCTAAAATGGTTTTAATTTGTTGGAATCATTCTTCAATTCAAGTTGGCTACATGCTTCAAAATTTTCAAATCATTTAGTATCGTACAACACATACAAAAAATAGTAAGTAGAAAGAAATAGAAAATGATTCAAAATACTAAATTGTTAACAAATTATTTATTAAATTGGAAAATTCCAATCTCCATGCTTGTAATGTTGAAATAAACAATCTACATCCTATGATTTTTTTTTCAAAAATATTAAAAATTGAATTAAATAAAGGACTTCAAAGTTTATTTTAGAATAGACATTTCATAACTTGCCACAAACTACCTACAAACTAAAACTCATATAACTTTCATCTCATTAATCAAAATGAAATTATTCAAAGCTTCACACATATATATAAATCTAGAAAAAAAAATTCAAATTTAAAAAAAATAAAATTTTGAAGAAGTTTTTTTAGTTGTTCAGGCTACCCATAAAGCAATGAAAACTACAAATCATAAAATAACTTTTGAACCATGTAGTCAAAAGTTATGAAAATTGTTGGGCCTTAAAGCTACTCCTTGGACACATGTTTTGTGAAAATTTTGAATAAAAAAAAAGACTCCATGTATAGTAAGTTGCCCAAAATTGCTATATTGCCAAAAAATGCACTTTGGTCCTTTAGGGGTTAATTGAAGCTAGGTAAAGTGGTTTAGCAAATACTTTAAGAACCAAGAGAACTTTCAACACTCTAATTTTTAGAATTCCAATATCTTGTATCTTGTTATCTTGTACATTTATATCCTAGATAGAATTGAGGAAAAAAGATCCATTCTTAAATTTATTTATTTTTGACACCAAATCTAAAACCATCTACATATTCTAAAAGCTATCAAAATTAACCAAAAGGTATTAAATATTGAGGCAAATCAAACAAAGAGATTGACTAATAGTAGGTAATTTTAGATACAACAAATTATAATTATATTTAGGAGGCTCCAAAAATTGTTTGAAATCCATCACCAATCTCCAAACAATTTATCACTAATCTATTATTATTCTAAAAGACACTCACTTTGACTTGAGGTACTTTTGAATTATAAAGAATAGTATAAAACCAAAACAATGTTATGGATGTTGATAAACATGGCACATACATTAAGAGTCATAGGTGCAAAACTATGCACATCATGGATTACATGGATAAGGTAGGAATATGATAAATAGTTAAAATAAACATTTTATGCTATAGAATTTGGAGAATTTCTTAAAATTTCTTAAAATTGAGATAAATGTATGTAGAATTGACAATGAGGAAGAATGGAAAAAAATTCTCTCAAGAGTGAATATTTTGTTCTATATAAATGTAATATCTTCATCAAAATCCTATTATTGTATTTTAGCTTCATCTAAAATAGCTTTCTTTAAAATTTGTTCTTAATCAAGTGAGAGTAAATCAAGTCTTTTTCAAATCAATAGTAGAGGTAGCTATTGTCCATTTCAAGACATTCTTCTCTACCTAGACTCTACCATTAGAATAGAGGAGGAGGCATTGTTATTGGTATTTCTATCACAGTAGAGCAATTATCTACACTTCAAATTTTAATACATTTTATTTGATTCTCTAACCCTTGACATTGAATAGAGATGTCAAGGGGATCCAAAAATTAAAGGGACTTATTGTGGAAAAGTATAGATGTTTGAAACATGATGTACAATCCCTAAGCACTTCAATAACTATTGATGTACAATAAAGGTAGATATTTAATTGTATGGAATGTTCTTTAATTAGTATGGATCCCTTTAAAACTCCTATTCAATGTAAAATATGTAGTTAGTTTAATTTTGATGAAGAATTTAGGACTATTTGAATTTTATGTAAACAACTTTAGACCTACATTAGTTTCTATTAGAACTTTAAATCACAAAAGAAAATTTGGATGTGAAACTGATGTTGATTTCCCACATTTTCTAAACTAATCTCATTTTGAGAATAGTTGATTGACCATGCTTAACCCTTCAAGGACCATTGTCCCTTTGGAAAACAAATTGGATTTTTGGTAGGTAACTATGGTCTCAATTTACATCATGATTTTTTTTTTAAATTTTGAAGATAGAAAAATTGAATAGCTTCATGGGAATATAATTTTTTTCACAATGGGAACAAAAGTTATGTCCAAATAAGCTCAAAAAGGTGAGACGAGGCAACTAAAAAAATTTAAGAATTTAAGAATTTACTTTATAATATATTTTTCTCATAGATTATATATTTTCTATGTGGAAAGATGTAATTCATTTCATTTGAATAAGCGATGTAAAAGTTATTGACAATCTTGTTTTTTAGGCAATCTAAGCGTCTTTTCAAAAAATAACTTGTAGGATTCATTTATGAATGCAATTTTTCAATTTTTCAAAATAAAAAAGTTCCACATGTTTTGGTTTCCTTGCTAGAAAAATCTCACCATTGGAATCATTGCATTTTAATTCCATCTTAGAGATATCAATAATTTAGATTTTCCCTCTATCTTATACCTACTTCTATTTAACAATTTTCTTAAGAATGAAAATCTTAAGAATTAGTAAGTTTTTTTGAATTCATGTTTTTTCCTAGAATCTCAATTAAATTATCTACTATAAAGGTTTTAAGGCTCAAAACTACATAGTGTGAAAAATTTAAGTTAAGAAGATTCAAAGTCAAAAAATATAATCTTGCAATGAGCTAGAAAATTCATTTTCCTTACTTTAAATTCAAATATCTTACAATTTTTGGTGTCAAGGTTTCTGAATTTTTTTTCCACATTCTCATGCTAGTCAGTGTAAGATCCTATATTAAGATGTTGAAAAATAATAGTTTCAAAATTTTTAACTCTTTGCATTAGAAATGACAATTTGAGGTGTGTTTTTTGGCAAAAAACATAAGAGGATTTTCAGCTATTGTACAAGACTGCGAGTTCCCAAACGCTGGGAACACATTGGGAACTCTAGGAACACGATGCTGATGTGGTCAAGCGACTGCCACGTCTGAAAATACTAATTTTTGTATTAATTTTAATTAAATATTTTTAAAATATTTTTTTGAAAAAAAATTATTTTCTTAAATCATTTTTTTGCTCTTTAGTACATTCTGAAGTTTTTCTTAAAAAAAATTTAATTTTTTAAAAAAAAATTCAAAAATTCAGACTAGTAGGGGGCTGGTCTGCAGCAGTGGGAACAATTTCGGGGAACACCCCTGAAACGGTCTTCTCGGGGCCCAGAAATCCTCTTATGAGGCCTTGGTCTTCTAGGGATTATATGAGGTCTAAAGTTTCAATTTGAACATAGTTACTTTATTTTTTTTCATTGAGCCTCCTACCTTGTTGCAAATATCCCATAACCTTTGATGATTGATGAAGAACAATGAACCTCAATGTAGGAACAACCAATTCAAATCGGCTTCACATACAGAATGACTGGTTGGCAAAGAGAGTAACCTCTGGGAATTAATAGAATGGTTGTAGCTTCTTAAGCCCTTATTCCCCAGTGGACCATATATGGTTGATATGAAATTCTAGGCTCATTTTTGTGTCAACAATGAAATTATTTTGACCGTTTTAAAAAAAAATTCAGGCACTTTTGATGGTTAACTATTGAAAACTTTCATTTTTTATTTTTAAAAAATAAACATTTCAACATTGAAAGGTCTTCAAAGGCATATATGTACCATTATTGGAAGAATAAAGGTTGCCAGTTTTACTTCATTTCTTTGCTTGGAGCAAAGTTTGCCAAATTCACTTGTTATGAGATCTAAGAGATTTACTTATCCATTTACTTTGAAAATGGTCCTAATAGAAAGTGTAAATTTTTTTCAAAATTTTCACCATTGAAAATTTAAACATGCAAGTGTTGATTTGGAGTTATGTACAATTTCTACTTCTAGAAAAAAACCATTCCAACAATTGCAAGGTGGATTGTGAAACAAGTTTGATAGCATTTGAACTTTGAACATTTGAACTTAAGGTTTTTGGAAGTGCATTTTAGTGTTGATTTGAAACTATTTGTGATTTCTACTTATGAAGAAAAATTGCATTTCAACAATTGCAAGGGGGATTGTGTAATGAAATTGATATTTTTTCATGTGAAATTAAGTTTTTGGGAAGTTAATTTCTTTTGTGTTAATACTCTTTTGAGTGAATGGAGGGTCTTTTGAGTGAATGAATGAAAGTACACACAATTTGAGTTTACCAAACTACATTTGATGGTTGCAACTTTAGGGGCTTGTCTCTCCTTCATCCAATGTTAGTTTTCAATAAAATTTATTAAGTTATGTTCCTCTAAAAGTCTAGTTATTGTGGTCAAGTTCTCATAGCAATCCAAGTTGTTTTGAATGCTTGGGAGCAATTCAAAGTTCAAAAACTAGACATTTGGTGATTTTGCTAAACTTTGGTAGCTTTTTTCTCCTTCATATAGTGTCTGCTTGCAATAATTTGTGGGGGAAAGTTCCATAAACTAATCTAGTTTGTGTGGCTAAATTTTCATATCAATCTAAGAAGTTATGAGTGATTGATAAGCATTTTAGTAGAAAGAAGATTAACCTTAGATGGGTTTTTTGCAACTTTTCTTGCAAGATTGTACAATTCAAATTTCTATACCTTCTTCATGCAGAAATCCCCTAAATCCTAAACTGTAACTGTAGGCCACTGTGGGCCACAACTCTTCCAAGGGTTAAATAATGTTCTGCTAACTTCGTCTCATTGACGTTCCAAAGACCAGCATGATTGGCTTTTGAAGCACTCGAGATAAATTTCTAAGTCCAAGCTCTTGTCAGGTCAGATCAAGACTTTTAAAGAAGTGATTTTCCAGTCAGTTTTTCCAGCCTTGTCTGGCCTGGCCTTCAGTCATGGCACCTATTTCTCAAATCCAGATAAACTGAATGTATTGATCTCATTGTAATTGTAACTCGCAACAGATGTAATCAACTCTGTAAGAATCCTAAATACACATAAGATTCGACACAGGATCTACAGGTACAAAATCTCAACAACGGTCCTACACCTTAAGATGACGAACAAAAAAGCTAAATTTCTCACTACAAAAATGACTCTCGGTGGAAATACTAATTTATCCCCAGAAAGTCAGAGTTCTTTTCAAGAGCCTTCAGCAAGCTGAGCAGAATGTGCTCTACTCAACATATCGGCTAGCCTAAGATTGTAAGAACGCTCATACAATCCCAGATCTACCTAAGAATACCACGGGAGTGAAATTGTACAAGATAAGACGAGAGAACCACATGATTGCCAGGTCATTACAAAACATAATCCTCTGGACTGTAGTATTCAGCAATAAGCCTGTAGACATACGATGGATTATGGCCACCTCTGCAAAAATAAAACAAAGCTTATCGTTTCAGAAAAACGTGCTGAACGACAAGAAAAGACGGAGCAACCAAGTCGAATGGAACAGCAAGTCTACTTTCAATTGCAAGCAGCTACGGGAAAAAGAACTTACGTATCTGTAATAAAAAGGCTCACAAGCTCTGGTGGAATGTAGTCAAAGGTTGGATTCACAACATAGGTGCTGTGGCCACCAGTGCTGACATCAAGGCAATCAGATAGCTCCCCAAAATCCACAATCTCAGCCGGTGATTTCATGTCGTTGAGTAGCGTGTATGGATTGTGAGGATATTGTGGACACAACTGCAACACAGGAACAAGTTCCACAAGAACAGTATTAAACAAAAATTATTTCCAGTGTGTCATTCAAATGATTAAATTTAGAGCCCTAACAACATCCCATCAGAATTTATTTTAACGATCATATCAGGACCAAGTATCTGAAAACAAACTCACATAACTTATTACAAATTGACATACCTTGTGAACACCAGCAAGAACAACAAAAGGAACTGCATGCCTGCGAGCTGCCAGGGCAACCATATGCATGCCAACAGGAGCCAGCACTCCTCCATTGGCCATGACAGCATGGGCTCCCACAATAACCTGATTATTGTGAACAGAAAGCAAAACAAATCACAAGAACGCTTTTAGAAGATAGAGTCACATAGAAAGCGTCCTAAACACAGAAAGTTTCAAAAAAAATAAAAATGAACCTCAAACCACTCATCTAATGCAACCTTATGCCAAGAATAATAAAAACACCAAATCCTTGTTCTGCAGTACATATCACAATCTTCTACTAGCTCACTATTGATTGCTATGGTTAAATGATAAGTCGTCAAGTGCACTAATAGCTCTGTCGCTTATCAGGAAACATAACTTGGATGTTTTAATCACTACTTCACTTGTTCGTCTCGGAAAGAGACCCTGCTGCTAGTAATGATCGACCTTCGATTGGTGGCTATCGTGTTTACAACATAGTGCATTCAAAATTGGCTGGATCGTGAAATAATTATTTCATCTACAGCTACAACATAGCAATGTGTGTACAGCAGATTTCGAGATCATATACGTTGCAAGACACGTACCATGTTCACACGAGATATCATAGCGAAGACAGCTGAATCTGTGATGACAGTTGTTTGCAGCCCTTTCTCTGCAAGTTCTTTTGCAAGAATATGTCCCTGATACCTGGTCATACAATCAAAGCAATTAAGTTACGAAAAGAGAGAAGTCATTTCTACCATGTGAACCCCCCAAAATTTATTATTGAACATCTAGACGTGGATCAGACCAACCCGGCTCTTGATCCAAAATTGTACTTTCTTGCAAACCAAAGAACCAAAGAACACATCAATTGAAGCGACGTACTTTGGAGCGCCCTCCGCAATTACAACTTGGAAAGATCTCTTCTTTTTCGCCTCCAAAAGAAATTTCAGTAGCGAGCGTGACCGCCCGAGCGTCAAAATCACCTCACTGTCCACAGCAGCCAGAAAACAGCACAAATTTCTCATGATCCAAAAGTTTTACCAGACTCAATACAAAGAACAAGCAATTACTATTCAGGGTAGGTATACCATGGTCAGATAAGACAACTGAAAAACTTCTCGCTTAAGATAACTTCAGAAATGATATAAAATTACATGTAACATGTGGCACAAACAGTGTAATGGCCACAACATTCTCAACAGGTATGTTCTGACATACTTTTGATGAATATGTTCAATTGCCTGCTCAGCAACCTGCGAATGATAATTATCTATGTCTTGAAGCAACTCAGAAATGCCTTCAATCACATTGTGCTTCAACTTCCAGCTTACAGAATTCCTGTCTCCAGCTGCGCAACCCACCATAAACAACGTAAACCTCACCGTCCATTATCATGACAGGTGGAGACAGGATACCAACTACCGATAAACCTTCTGAGAAAATCCAAAACAAAGATCCCAAAGATCAAAATTGCTATGACGAACTGTCAAAAGATGTAGTAAATGCCCTAACGGCCTAAGCTATGAAAGTCCAAGTGAGACATTTTAGCTCTGATTAATCGAGAATTAACTTGGAACATGTCAATAACTCCACACAGGAAGCAACCTGTGTCGATCCGCATGCTCAGGGTTCGACTACAACTTTGTAATTTCATCGCATAGATTGCAAATCACTGTTTGCAACAATCTCATCACAGCTGCGGTGACAAATTCTTTAGACAAAATTCACTACTACGAGGGTGATCGGAGCAACGACACAGAAACACAAGAGCTGTATCTCAAGCTATCGATATCTCAAGGAACAGGAATTTGATGGCACATCCCAACGAGTTGAAGAAACTCATTAGCGTTTGCAGCAGAAGGGATGCAACACTTACAACGACTTTTCATGTCCGAGTCTGCAAGAGACGCTGCTGGTGCCTCAGGAGCTATGACAGGTTCAGGTATTGATTCTAGCAGATTATGCAAAGAGGGTGCTCGCAGGGCGCTGCGGTTCGCAGCAGCAACTGCTGATGCAGAATAACTAGATTTAGTGTCACTTTCGTCGTCGTCGCTTTCGACGCTTACTCCTGGTTCCGCAGATGATGTCAACGACACATCTTCCTCCCTGATGATGTGAAGAACTCTTCTGACAATGTTTCCAATTGCTAACTCTGCAACAATTTTTTATTTTTCGAAATTAAAACTCATGATAAGCAAACGAAGATTCTACGGTAATGTCTTTCCAATCATTCAGTCCAATTTCACATACCAAATTGCAAAAAATGCTCTGAACGCACTCCACAAACAAACCCTAGCTACGGATCAAGATCAGTAAACTAACCAATAGGATTCGCTGCAATCATTCGAAGCCCTGTCGTTTTCACAGCATCAATGAGATTAGCTGCCTGACCAACATTTCGCAACCGTTGGTTCGAAATAACTTGCCGAAGAAGCTCAGCAGTCAGTTTCGCAGTGTTCATGGAACCCTCCACCTGCCTGAACACACAACATTTCAACTATGTCAATTCTGGGAGCCAAAACTTCAACCATCGTAGAATCGACCTCCGTATCGCTCCTACCAAGTGAAGTCTCCAAAACGATAATAAATAAAAATGAACAGAATTCAGGAGATTTGAAATTACGCGATTCTCAAAGGAATGAACCTGCTGCGTCACAACAATATGCAAAAATTTCATAAAGTCTGACGCTAACGCGGCCAAAAATTGGTAACAAAGAGCAGCAGGGAGACTAAAAGAAGTAATCACCTGCGTCTCAATTTGGTGACGAAATCGTCGACTGCTGCTTGGGAGTCCGGCATTGCAGCTACCATAACAAAGCTCTGTACTGAAGTAACACTTCCTCCAGTAGCGAGAACCTAAACCCTCACTTTCCCAAGACCTGAATTCAAGCCCTAAAGAGGAATTTGGTGGTAATTTCAATGGAGAGCTCGATAGGATCCGCAGAAAAATGCGAATAGCACAATCCTCGAATCCCTCCAATACAATTAAAAATGAAATCGTTAGCGAAGATGAATGCCAGAACTGAAGTAGCAAAAATTGGAGAGCCGAAGGCACGACGGCATAAAAAGACAGTGACGAGGGCCAAGGGAACGAGAGAGCCGCCGCGACGACGAGGCTACAGACACGGGCACAGGGTGGCATTCGGTAGGTCACTTATCCCCGTGTGTCATTCTTTCTGTTTGTTATACTGAAATATCTTGGATTATGCATCCCCTAGTTGTGTTTTTAGTACAGTGGGTACCAATCAAAATGTCGTTTTCGCATCCGCAGTGAGAATTTTTTTGGTACTGCCAACTTTGGAAGCCTTCCGCGAGCTCAAAAATTGGTATTTTACCACGAAATTTTAATCAAAGCATAATCTTTAAGTTAACTATATGTATGACAAATTTCAAGGCCAAAAGATTCACCAAAAAAAAGTTATTCAAAATCTACCAACATGGGTAGTGATGAGAAACATTTCACTACTTTCAACTTTGACACCTTCCTAAGGATTGAGTTTTTTTTCTTTTGCCATGAAATTTTTGTCATGAAACAATCTCTATGTTTTTAATATGTGTAAAAAATTTTAAGGTAAAAGAATTTTTTTTTAAGAAGATATTTGAAATCTCCCAACAAGTATAGTTTTGAGAAAATTTTCACAATTGCCAACTTTGACACCCTCCCAAGGGCTGAAAAATTGGTTTCTTACCATGAATTTTTTTTTGTGAAGTCACATCTATTTTGGTAATATGTGCTCCAAATTTCAAGTTCAAATGAATTACCAAGAAAAAGATATACAAAGTCTCCCAACATGTGTAGTTGTGAGGAGGAGTTTTTGAGCCCTTAGTATAGTGTTATAATTTTGAAGAGCAAAGTTTGACACGAATGTAAAAACTCAGCCTCACAACTACACATGTTGAGAGATTTTAAATATCTTTTTTTGGATAAGTGTTTTGAACTTGAAATTTGGAACATATATTATAAACATAAAGTTGATCTTATTCAAAAAAATTCATGTTAAATAGATAAATTTTCAGCCCTTGGGAGAGTGTCAAAGTCGGGAGTAGTGAAACTTTTCTCACAACTACACATGTTGGGAGATTTTGTATATCTTTTTCTTGGTAATTCATTTGAACTTGAAATTTAGAGAACATATTACCAAAATAGATGTGACTTCACAAAAAAAATTCATGGTAAGAAACCAATTTTCCAGCCCTTGGGAGGGTGTCAAAGTTGGCAATTGTGAAAATTTTCTCAAAACTACACTTGTTGGGAGATTTCAAATATCTTCTTAAAAAAAATTCTTTTACCTTGAAATTTTTTATACATATTGAAAACATAGAGATTGTTTCATGACAAAAATTTCATGGCAAAAGAAAAAAAACTCAATCCTTAGGAGGGTATCAAAGTTGAAAGTAGTGAAATGTTTCTCACCACTACCCATGTTGGTAGATTTTGAATAATTTTTTTTGGTGAATGTTTTGGCCTTGAAATTTGTCATGAATATAGTTAACTTAAAGATTATGCTTTGGTAAAAATTTCGTGGTAAAATACCAATTTTTGAGCTCGCGGGAGGCTTCCAAAGTTGGTAGTACCGAAATTTTTCTCACTGCGGATGCGAAAACGACATTTTGATTGGTACCCCACTGTACCATTGAAAAGTTTGTGGCAAGGAAAGGTGCATGGGCTATGTTTTGTAGTATTCTAATCTACAATGGAATAGTTATAGATTTTTTAAGCTATTTTTGGTTTTTTTAAATTAGAAAAATAGTTTTACATCAATTTTGGCTATAGCAATGGCATAAGGCACACTAGTCTTTATAACAGTTGGATCAAAGTTCAAATGAAACTAGGAAAGAACATTTTGTCATGAGTTCAATGATGCTTAAAAATAAAGTAATTCAAGTTTTATGCAAACAATAATTGGTTGAGTTGAAAATGTAATAGAAACAAGTGTGCCATGTGTCATTGCCATAGTCAAAATCAAGGTAAAAATAATTTTCTAATTTCTTAGAACCAAAAATAATTCAAAAATCCATAACTTTCATATCATAGGTCCAAATGTGATGGAACAATGCCCATGCACTCTCCTCACGATGGGCTTTTAGATGGTACCAAGAACGTGTTGCGCCCAATGTTGTGGAGATGCATGGTGCAAGACATCTCGAGGTAACAAACCAAACAAATAAACAAAATAAAACAAACAAATAGCCCAACTTAAGGTATAGATATTGTTGTTGCAAAATTCATCTATGATTTTATATGGATGAATTTGTCATGATCTTTTAAAATACGATCATATGTGAATTTTTTTCATTAATTTCCTTGTTTTAGTAAATTACTAGTAATTTAGAAAACTTTAATTAGTGTAAAATAATTACATCCAAATTCATGCATTTAAAATGAGTTGGATCATAATCATAATCACCATAATGTATATATCAAAAATCCAATTGAATGATTCATATTCAAAAGATTTGCATTTAGGCAAAGAAATTAGATGGAATGGTGTCAATGATGAAGTTGAAATTAAGTGTACTTAGAGCTTTTCGACTCCATGTGGTAGTTTAAATCTATACTCCTAAATGACAAGGCCCTAGTGTCACAAAGACTTGCAAATAGGTTTGCAAATAGTAGATGACCTTTTATTATGGAAGTGCATTGCATATAATCTTTAAACACTATAATCCTTATACCTTTTAATAAGCTAATTAATCCTAAATCTATTTCTAAATTTTCATTTTTCCAAATTCCTATCCTATAATTCCCACAATACCGTAAAAATTACCATACCTAATTTTGATCTAACATAAATGATAGATAGTAGCTTCAAATGATTTGAAGCTTCGTAAGAGGGTTTTTCAGGGGATTGAGAGACTGTTTCAGCCTCGTTCTCCATTTTGTGAACCGGCCAGTGCTGGTTAGAATTTTTTTAAATAATTTTTTAAAATAATTTTTTAAAATAATTTTTTAATAATTTAATAAAATATTATTATGTGATGTGGTAGTCTCTGTGCCACATTAGATTAGCTGTTGGGACAGTTTTCAGCGAGTTCCCACAGTCTGTGAACTCATAGTCTCCCAACATGGTAAGAAAACCTCTTATGCACCACAATGTATATCAACTATTCAACTACTTGCATATCAATTTTCATCCTCATCTAAGATATTTTTCAATTTCAATAGATATATTTTTCACTACTAACTTTGATAGATCCCAAGTCCATTGTAGCCAAAGTTTTGACACAAGATAAAAAGATAAGTTAAGAAAAATAATCTCTTTGTTTCAATGCCATATAATAATACAAATTCAATCACATTGAAACTCTTCAATTAATACGCCCTTCTTGGTTACCAAAGAATCCACATTCCTTTCTTTTGAATGCTAAAGAATCACAATTTTATTGCAACTCTCTTATATGTGACGCAATTGCTCCCGTTCATGGCGATCAAACCTTTTATCAAAGTGATTGCTACCTTTTCCTGTTTCGAGCATGTCATAATGTCATTGAAATTTTTTCGAATTTGAATTAGTTTTTTTTCACTTATTCAAATAAAAGAACTTGACAATTGTCTTGACTTGCCTTGAGACATGCTAAGATGATGTCTGATCTTATTTGTGCTCGTTTCAACAGTGGTTTATAGTGGCGCTAATTTCTGCTTGATTGTCATGTGCTGCAAGGTTCTTTTCAAGTGCCATAAGTTGCAGGCTCTAGACTGTGAATCAAAGTGAAGCTATTGCTTGTGTCTTTTGAGCAAATTGTCAAGCTGAGACTTCTGTCATTTTATTAATTCACTTGAGAAATGAGTGAATTATTTAATTGTGTTAGTGAAATACATTTTGGACCTCCAACCCTACTACACACTTATGTTTTTTTGGAAGTTGCAATTAATATGGGACATAGTACATCTTGTCAGTATTTGTATCTTGTACCCTATATTATTATCCATGTATGTATACTGTACCATATTAATACATCGTATACACTATCCATATGAATTCCATATTTTATATTCCATATATTGTATTTTGTAAGAATTTGTATCACATCTTTGTACATGATGCTTTTTAATCTTTACATGAAAGTACAAAGAGTACACATTATTTTGAGGGGGTAGACGGTTTTAAAGCCCTACACCATATTGACTTCAAAAATTCATAACTAACTCTACAAAGCTCCGAAAAATATGAAATGACTTCGATTAGATGCCTATTCCCCCTATCTTTCAAGGAAAATTCACTAAAAAAAATATTTCATGATGTTTCACCTCTCCAAAACTCAGTTTCAGCCTTTAGATGGTTGATTTATGGACCTCCTATCTTATACAAATTTTTTCCCAACAATGTAGACAAACAGCACGGGAGAATGGGGCTCATTTTTTTTCTTATATAGATCAACAATTGAGGTTTTTTCCACTAAGAAAAGTTGCCAATGGTCTTGTGTGTGGTACTTATCATTTCATAGTCACAATAAAATCCCTTGTCATTATAGACTAGAAAAACGTCAAAAGAATTCACACTAATTAGTATTTACAATGTGGAATCAACATAGAAGAACTTGAGATTTGACATCACTTAACCCTGTAATACCACTAAGACACTAAGTGTCCAATGGATGATAGAAAATTCTTGTATGTAAGACATAACTGCAATTGTTCATCCTTGAAATTTTGTGCAAAAAGATGAGGTCATGAACTATGGTTTGGTCTATAATGAAAAATTTTGAATTTTTTTAAGTAAATGATTCTTATAGTTTCAAAAAGCATGATTTCCACATAGACTAGCCCTAAATTGTGGACTGTTGTTTGGGAGTTTGCCATTGTAGCTAACTTACCATAGCAAAGCTCTGTACTGAAGTAATGCTTTCTCCAGTGGCGAGAAGCTAAACCCTGAAGGTAAAAGGTCCTAAAATGGAGTGAGCATTAAAATGGTGCCCTATCTTAAATGTAAAACGTTTGTACATGTTGCTTTTTCATAGCTTTCAGCAATGTACTAACAGTGTACATTTTAGCTAGGACACCATTTTAGAGCCCTATGCCCTTTCAACTTCAAAATTTGATAACTAATTCAAAGAAGCTCCAAAATATATGAAACGACTTGGTGTAGATGTCAATTCCACTTGTGTTTCTAGGAAAATATACTGAAAATTATTTCAAGATGTTTCACCTCTCCAAAATTCAGTTTCAGCCCTTAGATGGTCCATTGTAGGACCTTCTACCTTACTTTCCTAAGACCTGAATTCAAGTCCTAAAGAAGAATTTGGTGGTAATTTTAATGGAGAGATCGATAGGATCTGTAGGAAAATGCAAATAGTACAATCTTTGAATACCTCCAACAAAATAAATAATACAGTCGTTAAAGAGCAAAAATACAAAAAACAGAGAGCAAAACCTCAAATGAAACTAAGGTAGTCTGTTCATATAACGACCATTTAAGCCTACCAAACTCATAATACATATTTCAAATAACATGTCACTTATTCCTAGATAGGAGTTACATTTAGAACGCAATTGCTTTTAGAGCAGAATATCTTAAGGTGATTGAGCCCAGTACAAGCAAAATGGGAGCAAACTCATCATAGGCAAAATTATATTAGTGATGTACATTCCATTTATACTACACACATTGTTTTATTGAATGATAGCTATTGAATTTTAACAGAAATTAGAGCTTTACATAGTTGTATACTACCATTGATGATTGTGTTACAAGGAAGAAATATCAATATTTTATTTTTTTATTTAAAAAAATTCATCCGCACTAACAAAGGAAAAAGACACTCCAAATACACTAACACACCCCAAACACTAATGAAAAAGTAAAAATAAAATTATTATTATTACTTCATGCCACTATTGTCAACCAAATAGTTTCACATTTCAATCTACATAAACCTTCTTTGATATAAACATCATCATTGAAATTATTTAAATCTAAACTACTGAAGACAATGTTTTGTATCCTTTCGAAGATATTAGGGATTCTTCATGGATGGATTTTTTCTTCATCCAATTTTGAAAATTTGAAAACTTTCTTGCTCTACCAAACCAAACCTTGAAAGCAAATTATATATATATATTTTTTTAGCATGCATTTGTGGACACCTTATAAATAAATCATAAATTTTTAAAGTGCTAAAATTAGATGTATTTGAAATTAGCTTTAGACTCTTATAAATGGTATTTGTATATTTTAGGCCATAAATTGCAAAGGTCAAATTTAGATAAGGGTCACAATTAGGTGTACTACTTTACATTGAGTTTCTTGTTCTATTCAATCTTTTTCATTTAATCACAAGTTGAATTAGAAACACCTTCAATGTTTAATGAAGGCAATTTGAAATTGAATACAAAAATAGTTGGATTTTCAAAGTTGTAATGAATCTTCTAGTATATACTTCACTTTGATTCTCATACAACTTCAATGTAGGATGAATCATCAACTTCCAACTATCATTAATATCTTTTGATTTATACTTTCAAATTTCAAGGTTTCAAGGTTTGGTTTGGTTTCAATGTCTGCAGATTGAATCCACAAAGGTTCATTGATTAACCTCTAAAGGTTTTTGACTATGTTTTCCCCAAAACAACTTCAAAACTGTCATTTCTTAGACAACTACCAAATTTTAAGAAAAAAATATTTTTAGACAAAAGTAACCATAGGATCTTTTAGAACACAAGTTTGAGAAGATGTGAAAAAAATTTCAGCAATTTCTGCCGTGTAGATTGCAAGATATTAGTGTTTGAAGTGACAAAAATCAATTTTTTACCACAACAAAAATCCGGGCAGCTGCACTTCAAAAGACCATATTTGTATGGAAAAATGTCCAAAATGATTGTAACTCTTTGAATTCATTCTTCAAGTAAAGTTGGCTACATTCTTGAAAATTTTCAATCATTTGGAATTGTACAACATATAGGAAAAAAATAGTAAGTAGAAAGAAGTAGAAAATGAGCCAAAATACTAAATTATTAACAATTTATTTATAGAATTTAAAAAAAGACAATTCCAATGGTTGTAATGTTGTGTTAAACAATATACACCGAATGTTATTTTTTTTTCAAAAATATTAAAAATTGAATTAAATAAAGAATTCCAAATTTTTTTTGTAGTGTAGAGATTCTATAACTAGCCGCAAACTACCTCAAACTAAAAATCCTCATAACTTTTGACTCATTAATCAAAATGGAATGATTCAAAGCTTTCCACTTAGATAAAAATCAAAGAAACCAATTTCAAATTTAAATTTTCTTAAAAAGTAATTTTTACAGAAGTTTTTTTTGATGCTTGGGTTGCCCGCCGAACAAAGGAAACAACATATCATGTCATAACTTTTTAACCATGTAATAAAAAGTCATAAAAATTGTTGGGCCCTAAAGCTATTCCTTGGGCACATGTTGTGTGAAAATTTCAAAGAAAAAAAATAAAAACTCCATCTATAGTGAGCTGCCTAAAATCGCTATGTTGCCAAAAAACACAGTTTGGTCCTTTAGGGGTTAATCTTATATACTATAGTATATTCTATGAATTAGAAAGTATACATCCTTGTAGGACATCAAAGGAAAGATACAACATGAAACTTAAAGTTAGACTTAAAAGGATATCTCTACATTATATTTTGTTTTGACTCCAACTAATAATATCAGAATGTGGTCACTTTCGGAGCCTTAGCTTCTATTGATTTCATCTAAATAAATAAGATTTGTTTTGAAAAATGTATTAACCTTTAAATTTCTTTAAGCTCCCATGAATCTTCTTGAAAATTCCAATAGATTCATATTAAGACAACTTTAAGTGGACGAGAGTGAATTTTTTGTTAAAAAATGCACATTTTTCTTTACTTCCCATTTTTCCAATCAAAAGGTTGATTCAAAAGTTTTGGGTTTCAAAAGTATATAGGCACATTGGAACAATATTCTTATAGAGAGAATTAGGAATCAAGCAAGCAATTAAGCAAGTCATGAATTTTTTTTCATTAACCTTAAAGGTTTATGTTTCACAATCTATAAAATTCTATTCTAGGATTGAAAATTTTCTACATTCTCATTAGAAGGGATTTGAGGGTAAGAATAGCATGTTTCAAGGTTGTTCTCCAACCCGTTCCTTGTGCTCTCAGAAATGTGAATTGACCTTATTGGCTAAATTTTTCAAATTTTTTTCTAAAAATTCTTAAAAGTGTTAAGAAACCTAAAACTGAATTAAAATATTTTTTTTCCAAAAAATATTTAAAAAATAATTTAAAATTTATAAAAAATTCTAACATGGCAATCTCTTGACTTCATCAACTACTAATGTAGTTCATTCCCACAATCTAGGAACTCAAAAGAACTTGCAGTCTCCCATTGCCTTCAAATCTCTTTTTATGCATAATATAATAAAAAACAATGCATAGTTGGAAATGAATTTTTTTTCCAAATTTCACTCAATGCACTTTAAATAGAAGTCTTAGAAAAATTCTAGAATGACTAGCACAAATTCTAGTTTAAATTAAAAAAATTTAAAATTTAATTTCTACTAAATTTTTTTTTTGTTGACAACTAGAATTTTGGTTCATCCAAAAAATAAATTTTCCAAAAGAAATTGAAATCTTATTTATATAGTCGTTTTTTATGAGGACATCTTTTTGATGCAAAATATTTTGGGGCATGTTAGATACCTCTGTTATCTTTGAAAGTTGAATGCAAGTATCTAGTATAATGACCAGTGCAATGGTTTAAGTCCCCAAGGTTCAATAATGTCTCCTTTTCTATAAAGTTGATTTTTACCTTATTAGACAAGACCTAAAATTCATTTTCTTTTAACTTCAAGCATTATAATCTTGCAATCTACGTGTCACACCCCTATTTCCTTGAGGTGCCTAAAGTGCCTTAGTGAGCAAGGGGAACCTTAGAGATGACTTCCCAAGCCTTGTAATAGTCTTAGAAGGGAGAAATGAAAGACCTTCTCGAAGATCCTCAAGTAAACAAGGTACAATAGTGCCGTGGATTTGAAGAAGTTGGATATGTGTCATAAATTTTTAGAAAGCTCTTGAAAAGTCTCTGTCAACTATCTAAAAAATGTGTGATTTGAACTTGTAAGCTAAAAATTATAGCCGTTCAAAGTTGACTATGTCCAAATTGTGACATTGGGACACTTGAGGGATAAGAATAAGGGGTTTCCAATGAATCTCTTAAGCATATATAATATATAGCATATCATTGAAAATCTATGAACACAAGGAAACTAGAATGATAAGTATTACAAGGTTCTAAGCCATGAATCAAAAGTTATGGCTACAAAAGGATTGTACTGAAGGCATGATACCACTTTTAGTGAACTTGAATCTTTGGAGGGCCATAACTTTATGAAAACTTATCAAAATGGAATAAGTAAGTAGTCCATCAACATCTACTTATCATGTACATGTCTAAAATGGTCTTGCATGTTGGATTTAAATCTCTAACCACAAAGGTACATTGTTTGGAAGTTTGGAAGTCTAAACGTGAGATAACTTGGCAATTTTGGTTGGAAACGAGTGAACTTCCAAAATCCAAGTGAGTTTAGGTCCTTTTACTTAAAAGAGGGGGGCTGTGAAAGACCACAAAGAATGTCATAAGAGGGATTGGTCTCACTCCTTGCTCCTTCTTGGAGCCTTGGTGAATCCCAATGACTCAAAATTGGTGATGTGAATTCACCACTACTCCAAGGCACGATAGGACACTTGTGTATGTCTTGTGGCACCAATTGGGAGAAGTCCTACTGCTTGTTAAGCTTCTTTGGATGTGTTTTAAATGTGAGTTCTAGTTAGCTATGGTTTAGAAGTTACAAATACAAAATAGGCTAGTATAGAGTGGGGTGGCACTCAAAGGTAGTTAGGATAGTAGTGAGTAGTGCTATTATGGAACCTTATATAATAAAATGGAAGTTCGACCCAATGTTACCAAGTGACATGTTTGGTATCACTAAGGGAGTATGTGCTAGTAGTTTTGGTGATTCAAACTTAGTAGAATGAGTTGGAAATGTGGACTAATGCTATATGTGTTTAGTATATGCAAAATTAGGTAGTTTGTAACCCAAATGATGTTGTAAGCAAGTTGTGGTGAATTTATTGACAGAGTTGTTTGGTACTACAAGTGACATTTGATTTGTAACACTACATGGTCAAATGGGTTGATTTTTTCTCCAAAATTCCTATAGTAGTCTAATACAAATTTGTCAAGAAGAGTGCATTCCCATTTTTTTTTCATTGGAGATGTGCAATCAAAGTAAGGACTATTATCATTACCTTAGATAGGTCCTAAATTTTAGACATGGCTTAGGAGTAAATTAGCATCATCAAAATCGGCTTAGGGTCTTTATAAATAATGAAAGGTTGGAGATAATAATGAATTTTATTGAACATCCCATGTAGTAAACCTCTAAGAAATTTGTATAGTTGAAAGTTTGATTCCTTTTATAATATTCTAATTGTATTCAATGCATTACAAAAATGACAATTTTGAATGTTTTTTTGTGAAAAACAACTCCAATCCTTTAGGAATTAAAATATTATTTACAACTTTGTAGTTCAATAAACTACAATCATATTGCCTTTAGACTTTCAACCAATATCTAGGACAAAAACTAAACTAAAAGACCATTCTTGAAACCAAATTCTATCCAACTTCTCAACTTTATAGAATAGTATTTTAAACTCTAGTAATTATTGTGCATATCAGGGGGTTTTTTTCTGGCGATTTGGAG
This sequence comes from Thuidium tamariscinum, assembly GCA_947034885.2. Classification (NCBI taxonomy): domain Eukaryota; kingdom Viridiplantae; phylum Streptophyta; class Bryopsida; order Hypnales; family Thuidiaceae; genus Thuidium; species Thuidium tamariscinum. Next base: position 5,058,635 of record OX344753.2, read on the forward strand.
CAAAATTGCACCAAAATTTTTTAGCTAGCACCATGACTATAGAAAAAAACCTAAGGAAAACCATCCAAAATCGCCTATGACTGCGCGCAGTCTTGGGCCCTAGCGTAGTTTTTATGTGAAATGGTCGTGGAACTTGACGTAATGTTGCCAGCGCAGTTTGCCTCGTTGCGTCTCCTTTTGCATCCACGGCGCCGCCCGAGCTTTGCAACATCTCTCTCAGAGAAATTGATAGCCACTTCCTCTCCCACTTATTGATCTCGAAGGCCACTTTCTCTCTTAGGTTTCTAATCTTCAATGCCACATTGTCGTTGTGAATGCAGGGGTTGTAGCCCACTATGTGATGCTGTAGGGTTTGAGTAAGCCACATTTGCAATGTGGCTATTGCATTCAGAGCTCTCCTAATAGGATGAGTAGTGCGCTTGAATCCGCCTTCAATTCCACTATGTATAGGTTGCGGAGTAGGTTTAGGGAATTTGTAATTGTGTATCTCTGGGCAATGATGGCTGGGAGTCAATTGCGTGATCGTGGAGGGCTTAGTATTGAGGAGCATTTTTGCAATGTAAAATGGTGGGAGTTGCGCTACCATCCTTGCAGAATTGTGTCACGGTTCGATTTGGTTTAGTTAAGGTTTTGGATTTCTCTTTGGTTGTGTTTTCCTTGGCGGGGTTCAGGGTTTTGGTGGGAGAGGGGTGTCGCAAATGGCGGAGTTTCCTTCGACTCCTCCGAACATTGGATTTGCGAGTGCAGCTACAACCTCACAGAAGAAGAACATGGTAGAAAGACAACAACGGCGATTGGCTCGATTGGAGCAAGAGGCGAAGGCAGCGGAACGAAAAGCCCAGGCGTCCAAGCAAGCTCTAGAGGCTGAGGCGCGAAAGAGAGCACAAAGTGGTGCGACAATGCGCACCTACTTCACGTCAAGTAGGAACTCGTTGAATCGCGGCCCTCTAGAGTGCAACAATATAGGCAAGTTTGGCATGGCATCCTCTGGCGCCCAACTGACAGACTCAGAGTTGGGAACTTCTCAATCCATGGACACAAAGGTTCTTCTTTCTTGCCCTACTGTGGTCCCTATTTTCGATGAAGAAGCAACTACGCAATCAGAGGAAGATCTCGACCTCAATATAGATGAGATGGTGAACTCTGACGATGATGCGTTCATGGACCCACCGCCTCATCGGCGCACAAAGAAGAAGAGTGGAGACCTGAAGGTGAAGGGCACCACAAGTGATAGAGCATCTACATTTCAGAAGTTGAAGAAAAACTACGACTTGCATTGGAAATTCCACAACGAGTAGGCTACGAAGGAGCCATGGAGCGAAGTAGTGTTAGCAGAGGACGGTGCAATGCACTTGGTGCGCTGCAGGCCATGTTCTTTGGTGCGAGGAAAACCCATCCACATAGCTCCTAAGTGGGATACGATCTCCAAGCATGGCCAACGAGAGATTCACAATAAGTGTATGAATCTATATGCTGCTTGTGGTCCTATGCCTGTGGCAAAGCAGATCCAAAGCTGCAGCACGTTGGAGTCGAGCAAGAAACGTGTTCAATTCGCAACATTGTTCCAGCTGCTTGCGGGGGGGCGGCCAATGACTAAATTTAAGGCCCGATTTGACCTGTATGAGTTCCTCGAGGTTCTTGAGTTGCTGCGCAAGCACTAGGTTGACGACTCCGGTTGGATGATGGCGGAGCACCTATGTGACTTTGTCAAACAGAAGATCAGGACACTTGTTTGCAATGCCGCGTATTTTGCCTTATCCGCAGATGAAACTAGTGTTGTAGACAACACAAGTTGGATTGCCATTTACGCTTATGTGATGGTGAACTGGTGTCATGTTCCTTTGCTGTTATCAATCCAGAAGCTTGATGATGATGGTGCCACCACTAACAAGCTAACCACCGTGATTATGAATGCTCTAAGTGCGGGAGGTGATGTGAGCGACACTGAGATTGCGGAGAAGCTGCTTTACTTCGGTGCAGATGGGGTAAACAGTTTTCAGGGCTTGAAGTCTGGGGTAACAACGCAGATCAAAGGTAAGTTCATTCATTTTGCCACATGAGTGCATTGTTGCACCCACCGGTTAAATTTGGCTGCTTAGTCATTGTCTACTATGACGGTGATGTACGTTGTTGAAGAAGTGCTCTGCACTACTCATGCATACTTTGGACACTCTTCCAAAAAAACATTTGAGTTCAGAGCTCTCGCACAGTAGTTTGAATCTAAGGGGCTGAAAATGTTAAAGAACGTCAAAACTCGTTGGATGAGCTGCCTTGCTCCCATCCGTAGGCTTTTGGTGGAATACAAGGGTGTGATTTCTATGATGCTTGCAGACATGAGCAACAAGAAGTGGGGGCAGAAGGCATGCGTAAGTTTCTGGTTTTGCCTTTGCTGTTTGTGCATGCTTGTTTTTCATTTCAATCTTTTTGAAGTTTAGTTGCTTAAATGTTTGAAGTGCACTTGCTTAAATGTTTGAAGTTTGTATGTCTACATTATTGAAGGTGCAGTAATTATAAGCTGCTCTAATTCGATAACTTGTGGGCTCTTGTTCTGTGTAGGCTAATTTGGCTCTCTTGTTGGATCCTTATGTGTTGCTGGGCATGTTGGCTATCTTGCCAATGCTGGAGGCTGTGGACACACTCATACAGTGGGCTCAAAAGTAGGATGCCTTCATATGTGATTTCGTGAGAGCATTAGGTACATGCCAGAGTTTCCTTTTCACGTTAGACTACTTGAATGATGACACAGCCTTCCGCAAAGATGAGTTTCACACATTTAACCAAGTTGTTCAATGTTTCCACGAGCAGATCTTGATGAAGTGGGAGGCTAACTTGAACTTATCGTATGAGAGTTTGTACTTTGTGGTGGGCGGAGAGACACTATATGCCCTACACGACGGAAACATGGTTCATCGCAAGGGGTATGCAGGGATAATCTCAAGCGTCCAAAACGACTATAAAGGCGAGTTCACTGATTTTTTTATTGCATTTGACTGTAAGGTTAAGTTTTGTTATTACTGTATTGAATTTGGATTTCAGCTGTCTTCCGAAATGAACCTTGCATGTGCAAATCAGGCTCCCGTGATGTTTGTCACTACTGCAACATACTAACTTATCGAAAGTGTTCCTGTGGTGTTCAAAGGCTACGCGGAAGTTAATGGACGAGATGGCATCTCAATTCCCTGATCACGGCCTCATGGACGCTTTAGGTATTGTCTATCCCCAGTACTGGTTGCAAAGGGATTGCAACGGCAGCTTCAGAAAGCATTTGGATATCATTAAAGATTTCTATGGAAAGCCAAAGTGGGTTGGGGAAGGTGAAAGCAAGTGCTTTGTCCCTGCCGTGTTGGATAAATTCATATTGGACTCAGAGCAACCTCTCTTTAAAATCACAATGATTGCCAATGCACGCATCGCTATGGAACTACTTCCGCTGAATGCTCCTGTGCACCAGTTTGTGAATCCCTTGACAAAGCTATGGAGAGTTTTAGATGCCAACTCCTCCCGCTTGACAAAACTTCCGGGAATACGTCAAACTAGTACAGATTGCTATGGTTCATGTGTTGGGTAGTGTAGAAGACGAACGTACCTTCTTAGCATTGTCCTTCCTCAAGGATAGGCTCCGAAATAGGCTTGACCAATACCTTGGTGTGGTTGTGGGTATGCATTCTCAAAATGTTTATACATTGAGAAGCTTCCCGTATGATGACTGCTTTAAGCAGTGGATGTTGGCCACGGAGCGGCAGCGTTATGCTATCACTGCGTGACACTGTAGGTTCAGCTAGTAGGTGTTAGATTTCTAATTTCAGCTTACAGTTAATTGCAAGTTCAAGGTATGTTGGCACTGCAATGCATCTTCTATTAAATATACCTTTTCTGGTTGTTTGTATGAATTATTCATCTTCTGTGTGGATGTTTGTGGCTAACTACAGATGGAGAGGGCGGGTCATTCAGTTTTCATGCTTCTATTATTGTTTCCTCTTGTCTAGTGGCTCTTGTTCACAGCTTTCATTCAGAAATTGAGATCCTAGAATGACAGTTTCTTTCTTCATGTTCATCTTCTATTTTAGGTGAATGTCTATCCTCCTCTAGAAAGCTAATCAGGTGAATCTCTATGTATTATTTCTATGTGCATCAATGTTTCTTCCCATTCCCCTACTAACTTAGGCATCGGAGTGTTCAACTGTGTTGGTTGCAAGGATTGCGGCTGAAATTAAGGGAGATGAGTGTGAAGCAAATTGGAGGGATTTTATCATTGCCATTTTGATTCTTTGTCATTACCATAATTTTCTACTTGCTTTCATTGTTGTGTACTACATAGAATTCATATATTTTGAACTTCTTGTCCATTTTTCTAAATCAAGCATCGGAGTGCTTGTGTTTGTTTTGCAGGTCAAGTTGTGCACTTATAGTAGATGTAGAGTTTGCAGGATTTGGAGCATGTCTGGAGAATTGACTTTTTCACTCTGAATTCTATTTTTTAGCAATTTTGTCTCATCTTCTATTTCAATAAATTTGTTTTTTTGGTGTTGTATATTTGCATTGTATTTGCTTCTTGGTTTTGTATGTTTGCATTGTATTGCTATGTTGGTGTTGTATGTTTTCACGGAATCGCCTAAACGTCTACAAAATCAAGCGAAACCTTAAGAATTATAGCCTAAAGTAATTTGAAATCCTAAACACTGCAGCCCAATGTGAACCAAATATTAATCCCTTGTCGCCACTTCCTGCGACACATAAAATTTACAAGAAGCAATTGTCTCCAAATCCAATGGCAAAAAAATTCTCTGAAGCTAGTAATTTATGGGAGAGAACAACAAATTTCTTACAGAAAAAGCCACATGGCCTGTCCATGTTTTTGATCTGGCGAGAAAGTAGCACCCCGGGCTAAATGAAAAAACAAACTCTGATGCATATTATAAATTAAAGTATTTTCATATTTTATTAGTACTAGATAAATCATTTTAAAGCCCTTTCACTTTTAGTGGTGAGTTAATTTGTTTCAATATTACTAGAAGGGTGAAGTATTGCTACTACAATTATTACCAATGCTCATTTCAAATAATTGCAAAAACTTCTAATATCTAAATACAACTATATCAAAGCCATTTCTACATTGATAATGAAACATATTGATTCTTAAAATACTAGTATAAATATCGGAAATGAGAATTAGAAACACTTGGAACCCAAAATCAACACATTTTGCAATAAAACACAAGTTTCATTGTAAGACTCAATCCATTTTTATAAATTCTTACAAAAAATCACAAAAAGATTCAAACAGTAATTTTTATTTTTTTATTTTTTATTTTATAAAAAATTCTTGAACCTGGAGTTTATCCCAAATAAAAAAAATTGCTTTATTTGATGTCATATACAAAAGTTATCAATGGGATTTTGAATTATCAATGACTTAACCCCTAATTGTTCAACTGGCCATATATGATCCATCTAAAATATTAGGGTTGTTTCAGTGTCGATGGTTAAAGTTGTTTGATTGTTTTAATATTTTTTAACACAATATTGAAGGTCAACTATTAGAAACTTTATTTTTCATTAGAAAAGGTAAATATTTGATTTATGAGAAGTCCTCAAAGCCATATACATACCATTAGTTGAAGAATAAAGTTTTCCAATTTCACTTGAAGATGGAAAAAAAAAGTTGTTCTTATCCATGCCATTAGCTTTGAAATTGGTCTTAATGGAAAGAGTTTAGTCCCAAGTATATATTTATAATTTTCATCATTGAAAATTTAAATTTGCAAGTGTTGATTTGAAGTTATTTACAATTTCTAGTTTTCTACTTATAAAAAATTGCATTTCAACAATTGCAAGGTGGATTGTGTAACAAGTTTGATAGCATTTGAACTTTGGACATGTGAACTTAACATTTTTGGAGGTATGTTTTAGTGTGCCAATACAATTTCTAATTGTCATGTTACCTCCAATCTTAAAAAATTCAAGTGCAAACTTCTCAAACATTGTAGAAAAAAGTAACATACTAAAAATCAAATATGTGCATTTCTCTAGTGCTAATCTCACAAGTCTAATGCAATTTTAAGCTCAAAATTGGTATATATACAAATAACCAAGATCTTTAAACATATATAAGGTTAGTTTAGATTTTTTTCTTAAATGCTTCCCTTCCAAAATGTTGTCAATTTTTCAAAAATCACAAGCCATTGATCTTTGAGAGATTTAATCCGAGCATTCCAAATACATATTCAGAATGTGGATACAAATACTATATGAATACAAAATACAGATATGGATATTTGATATGGGTACAAATATGAGTAGTGAATACATCTACAAATATAAATATGGGAGTAGATATGGATATAAAATACGGGATATAAGATATGGTTTTCAAAAATTCCATACCTACCCGTAAACTAAAATTGCTCATAACTTTTGACTCCTTTATCCAAATGGGATGAAACAAAGCTTCCCATGTTTGTAAAAACCTAAAGAATCAATTTGAAATTTCACTTTTGAAAAAAGAGTTTTTTTAAAGAAGTTTTTTCAGCTGCCCAGGATGCCCTCTAAGTAAAGAAAACAACATATCATGCCATAACTTTTTAACCACAAAGTCAAAAGTTACAAAAATTGTTGGGCTTTAAAGCTATTCCTTGGGCACATCTTGTGTAAAAATTTCAGTGAAAAAAAAAATAAAAACTCCATTCGTAGTGAGCTGCCCAAAAAATTTATAATGCCCAAAAACGCACCTCAGGGCTTTAGGGATTAATCCCTCCAAATATTTCCCCAAAACTTTATTCTACTAGATTAAGATTAGAAAGTCAAATCATAACTTAATTAAAAGTATCTTTCATTTGACTCAATTGGTAAATTAATTGCTTATAAGATTAATTTGGTATGGAATTGGGTGAGGAACAAGAAGTTCATTGAAGCTCTCTTCAATTATGGATTAAAAAAGTATTCCATGACATTTTTAAAATGCGAAGGCGAGAAATGCACTAATAATAGCAATCTACTACGAAAATCTAAATGACAAAGTAGACTGCTCATATGTACATACAACGAACATGTAATTTCAGGGTTTAGTTTGAACGAAGTGGCTCCTTCGTTAGAATGCCAGAGTGTTTTCTTCTTCGGTTGCGCCATTCTCACTTCGCCCTGCGCGTCGGCAGGATTCTTCATCATGGGTATTCATTCTTGCAGATTCGGCAATTTTTAATCCCGAATGTCGCTATCCCTTCATGAAATTTTTGGTCTATGGTCGGATATCCTTGTAGTTCGAAGTTTACGTGGGATTTAGGGTTTAGTGATTCAGATTTAGTGTTACAGGTTTGCTCGATGTTTCTGTTTGATTACCTACGTTTGTCTACCTTTTCTCAAGGAATTGATCGAATTCCTAGTTGCGCGAGTGCAATATCCTTGGGGTGAAATTTTTGGTAATTTGGGATACTTTTGCACTCGGTGGTTTTGAAGTTGTCGAACGTCGGTGTGGTGGAATACAGGTGCGTACAAGTACATTGAGGAACTATGGCGGAAGAAACAGTCCGATGTGCTGCGATTTCTTCTGCGTGTGCGTTGCTGGGAGTTCAGGCAGCTCCCTGGCATTGTCCGCGTCACTCGCCCCTCTCGTCCTGACAAGGCCCGCCGTCTAGGTTACAAGGCCAAACAGGTACACAAAAGTCTTTAACCTTACCTGTCTTGCATTTCGCTTAGTTTACCAATTGCAGCAGTGGAATTGTTCGACACGCACAAAATATCGATTCCTGAGGTTAATTACCGCCACTGATTAGGTCGTACATGAATAGTTGGTACCTGGATTACCGGAATCTTAGTTCTGTTTCGAAATGTTGTTGACGTGTTACGATTTGTGAGATTAAACTCGTGTTCACCTGGTTGTAAGCGAGCTGTGTCGTCTGTTTTAAGGTTTGGTCTTGATGGTCAATGAAACCCTAGTTTTAAAATGTTTTTTTGGTCATGGCTATGTCATGATGGACAGTTGAGTTGTTGTCAGCCAATGATGGTTTTCAGTGATGGTGGTTGGAGAAGCCATCCCGGCTTTTGTGGTCACTCGAAATGTTGTTGACATGTCACGATTTATAAGATTATGCTCGTGCTCATGTGGTTGTGGGTAAGCGGTGTTGTCTGTTATAGGGTTTGGCCACGATTTTCGATGAAAACCTACAGTAGTTTCTAATTTTTTTGGGGGGGTCATGGCTGTGTCATGGAATACAGTTGATTTATTTTCAGCCAATGAGATTTTGCATTGAGGGGGTGGGTAGAGAAGCAAACCCTGCTTTTGAGGTGACCCATGACGGGAGGAAACTTGTTTGTCTCCTTCTCCTCCTGGTTCGTCATATAGTGCTTTCTTCGCCCACCCACTCCACATGGAGAGAGGCCCATGTTTCTGACAGCATAAGGTCGGTTGTACACATTGGCCTATGAAATTGGTAAATGTGAGACTATGCTAGTGGCTAAAGTCGGAGCACCGATGATGAATATCGTCTTTTTTGGGAGTTCATAAGTACTTGCGTTCAGTCTTAAGTACATACTTTTGCGCAGAAACTTTAATTTTAATCCAAAATCAATTCTAACATTTTATCGCTCTCGTAATTTTTTAGGGTTATGTGGTGTACCGTGTCCGCGTGAGACGTGGGGGCAGGAAGAGACCCGTCGCCAAGGGTATTGTGTATGGAAAGCCCAAGAACCAGGGTATTACTCAGCTCAAGTTCCAGCGTAATTTGCGATCAGTTGCTGAGGAGCGAGCAGGAAGGAAGCTCGGAGGCCTTAGGGTTCTTAACTCTTACTGGATTAACCAGGTCCGTTGATAAAGCTTATTCACTATTTATATATTTATTTGATAGGGTCATCTCCGGAGTGGCAGGACATCTCACAAAGATAATAAAATACAGGTGGAAAGCTCATTATTTCGTCAAGCAAAATTTTTGGTGTAACGAAATCCGATAAGATCCTATTCACAGAGAGTACTTAACAGTAAACTGATTGCTGTGCAGGACTCGACCTACAAGTATTTTGAGATCATTTTAGTGGACCCTCAACACACAGTCATCCGTAAGGACCCAAGAATCAACTGGATTGTGAACCCCGTGCACAAACACCGTGAGTTGCGTGGATTAACTTCTGCTGGCAAGAAGTACCGCGGTCTCCGCGGCAGAGGTCACTTGTACACCAAGGCTCGTCCTTCGATTCGTGCCACATGGAAGCGCAACAACACTCTCTCCCTCAAGCGTTACCGATGAAGACCTTAGAGATTGGGATCTGCCGTGTTTTGCCTTGTTGCTTTTCTTATATAATGATCTATCAAATTTTCGGCGCACCCTCACTGGTCTTGAGCTTCATGAATTGTACTCAACTTCCTTGCTTTGCCTTTGTTGTTTCAAAGTTACTATTCTTCACAATTGCGACTTGCCATGGTTCGCCAGTTCCTCTTGGAGAGCCGTGAGTGCTGTTTCTAAATTAACTCCAGTTTAAATGAAACTTTTTTTCTGGTCTTTCTTACTAATTCCTTTCGAAATGAGAGGCTGGTCAAATCGAGAAATCATCTTAGTGACGCTTTCAGCATACTTTCATACCAAATTCCTCTCCGATAATAGCATCTGGCTGACTTGTCAAACCGACCCGAGTGGGCCGGTTGTAACTCCCTACTTGTTATTCTCCTCGTAATTCAGGTCACTGGCAGCTGCCCTCCGTACGAAAGTTCCTCATAATTGCTACTCCAGATACCGATGTCTCCGCGGCGTCTTTGTGCCATGTCAAATTGTCAGCCTTTCGTATCGTCTGTTGTGTTGCAGGCAGTTGTGAATATTCTAAGGCACTGTACATCGCAAAGACCTCGTCTTCAGCTACACGACAAAAACTTCACATCACACGAAACGAAAAGGAATGGAGGTGTTCAAGACTTCGTCGGATCCTGTGAAATTGTTCACCTCGTGATCGGCCTGAAGACATAGTATAATCGACGTTGTTTTTACAATTTGTCTGTAATCGCTCTCTAGATTTTCTGCTGATTCAGCTTCTGCTTAGAATTCTTGTTTACTGACGGACGACCATCTATTTTTCGGTGTGTACAGTAGTACAGTAAAATAATTGACCATTTCATGCTCATAATAATTTGATTCCGTCCTCTCTACAGTGATTCCTCACTCTTCCCCAGTTTTGCGGTGTCACTTGCAGGCACGGACAGTTTGAACCTGACAAGCACGATTGAGACTCGGGCACTTGTCTAAGGTTGAATGCGCGTCCTCGTCACTTCCAGGCACCGTCCCTCGTATGATGTCTAGGCTGCCAACCAATCCTTCTCCGTCAAGCCAATGAAACCAATCTCTCCTTTAGGCGTCTCTTTTTTAGGTGTCTGCTTTAGATATAATTCTCAGTCTGTGTCAATTCACCCTGCACTAATCTGCCTCCTTTAGGCGACTCTTTAGACGTAATTCCCAGCTTGCACCAATTCGAGCTGTGACTGGTGTTTGTAAAGGAAGCTCTCTTTAAGACTTGCAGGTTGCGGCAGACGTGACAGAGTTTCAAGATGGCTTCCATGAATGAGGTGCGTTCTTTTCCACGAATTCAATTTGTGACTTTTGTGATGTGGGTTCCGCTAATTCTGCGCTTTTTCTGTACCGTGACAATATTTCTACCGACAGGGTTGAGTGTCCGAGTGATTGCATCTTGAATTTGTTTTCGGATCTATGGTTTTGTTGACGTGTGGATTGGGTCTATACAGGTTATGAGCACGAACAAGGAGCCGAAGTGGTTGACAGAGGATAGCCATGGAAATCAAGGAGAGAAGCAGGGGGGTAAGAATGGGAAGAGTGGTGGTGGTGACCATAACAATAATAACAATAATAGTAACAGCAACAGCAACAATAGCAACAGCAACAACAACAATAGCAACAGCAGCAACAACAACCAGCAGAGCAAGTCCAAGGGGCCCTCAGTACCTGTAAGCATACCTCCACCTTAGATCTTCTCAATGACCATGCCCCTTTGTCAGTTAGAGGGTTTACATGCTACTTCCCCTGAAGAATTGTTGCTCTTCTTGCTGCAGAAACACGTTTTTAAAGTGAAAATGTGTTGTCCGAAGTGTGAGGAGAAGGTTCTGGAGGAAGCCCGTTATCTTTTTGGTAAGCTCTCTCCCTCTCCACTTTGAATTTTTCATACAATTATATTCGTGGCAGGACTACCCAAGTCTAGAGTTGATTGAGTTGTAGTTCGACGGATACACTCGACCCTCTCTGCCTCGGGGGACAAATGGACTTCAAATCTCACTTAGATATGTGGAAGTTGTCCAACCAGATTTGTACACAGCATGAGATCTTCTCGAAAGTATGTCTTGGTCTCTGGTTGAGCGTTTAGGTTGTTTTTCCCACAGGTGTGCAGGAAGTGACCATTGACCGTGGTCTCAGCAAAGTCTCGGTGGGGGGGTACATCGAACCCACCCACTTACTCAAGAAATTCAAAAAGAACATCGACAAGAAGGCCAGCTTGTGGCCTTTGGAAACCAAGAAGGAATCTAGCGGGGGCGGCAGTAAAGGTGTGTCGAAGGGCGATTCCAAGGGTGGAGATTCATATCACGGATTCGAGTCGAATGTGCAGAAGCAATCCAAGGGAGACAAAGGTGGCAATTTCAACACCGCCTCTAGCAATCACAGCACAAACAATACCAACACCAGCCACAACAACGCCATCAGCGGAGGAGGTGAAAAGAAAAAGGGTGGAGCGAGTGGATCTGGTGGAGGTGGAGGTGGAGGTGGAGGTGGGGGTGGGCATGGCAACAACTCGCAGCTCAACGGCGGAGGACATGGAGGTGGCGATAATGCCCTGAAAAGCAAGAACAAAGACAGCAACAACAGCTCCAATGTCCAAAACCATCAGCAGAGCAAGAGCGTTGAAGTAGGTCATGGACATGGAGGTGGACAAGGGCAAGGGCATGGTGGAGGACATGGACAGGGCGGTGGACAAGCGCAAGGGCATGGTGGAGGACATGGGCATGGAGGTGCACAAGCGCAAGGGCATGGAGGAGGACATGGACAGGGCGGTGGACAAGGCCATGACAGTGGAGGTGGAGAAGGAAAGGGCAAAGCTAAAGCTGGTACCAGCAACAACAGCAACGTCAACAGCCAGCAGCTCCAGAGCAGCAATTACAGTAACAGCAACTACGGCAACGGGAACTACAGGGAAATGGGGTATGGACCACCACCACCCGCTGGCTACGACTACCGGAGTTACCCACCCATGGATCCTCGGATAGTAGACCCTCGAAGTGGCTATGGCGGAGGTGGCTATGGTGGAGGCGGCTACGGCGGTGGTGGCTACGGCGGAGGCGGTTATGGCTATGGAGGGCCGAATTACTACAGCTCATATGCGCCCCAAGACAGGGATTATCAACCCAAGCCGAACTATTACAGTGACTACAGACCCAGCCAGTCGTACCCCGCGGGTTACAGCAACGCCGAGTATCACAATCAGCCCATCACCAACCCGTATTACATGAAGAGTCTTCATTACTGATGTGTGTTTTTCAATGGGAGAGTACGTTCTACTTCCTCTCCCTCACCACACGAACTTGCTTCTTTTTGCCAAGAGAATTCTGAAGTTAGCTCTCCAGTCAAGTGTAGATATGTAGATAAATCTGAGTGTTCTACGCGTCGACAAACAGACATTACAACAATGATCTTGAGGTGTCAAAAGCCATAGATGTGCTAATTCTGGTTTTGGTTAACGCTATTCTTTACGTGCAGCGGTGAAATCTAGAATTGGAAAATCGTTGAGTGATAGTATACAAAGGTTTTAGTGTTTCATCTGGACTCGTACAAAACATTTTTGAGGAGTTGCTTCTACTCCCTCGGAAACGGAAATCCAGATTCATTTTGTGCTTGGTCTTGAACTCATCTTACGTGGGAGGTACCAGAAGCTATCGCTTCTCACTTAGTGAGCGCAATGCATGCTCATTATAGTGACTTTTGAGACTTCTTTGAGGTCTTTATCTAAAGTGGGGGAAGGGTGAGTTTGTGCCATGGAAGTGCTAAGGTTGCCAGAAAACTTCAACATTTGAATGGTTTGATTTCCTTACTGTAGTTTCCCTGTTTGTTTGTTTGTTTTGTATGCTTTGTCTTTGCTACCGTCAGTAACCTCTGTACGAGGAGGTACTGTCTTTGTTTGTGTGCTAGTTTTATGGCGATCCGACTTATGGCATAAAAGTTATTTATTTTATTATACTGTGGCAACGGCACAGGGCACAGTGGTTCGGAGTACTCCGTAGTCCGTACTAGATGATGGTTTGCGATAGTAGATTCCTCTTGGACTGAGTCTTGGTTGACGAATATGCGCTTTTGCATCTTGTCATGGCCATTTTTTCTGCTCTTTTCTTGAGAGGATGCCGAGCTTGACGACTAAAGTTGAAATTCGGTCCAAGTTTCCAACCCAGGTTTTTTTGCGGAAGATTTCTTGAAGGGGCCCAAGACTGAGAATCTTCGGAGGCGCGAAGAAAGGAAAGATCTAAGATCTGAGATATATTGCTTATTTTATGGCAAGCACGTTTGTTTTTTCTGAGAATCACAGTGGCAGTCTAAAGTGGTTTATTAGGCTTTCCTTTCCTGCTTTTCTGTGGTCGTATGACTCATAGATCGACAATTCGATAGAATTTGAATGTGCCAACTGCCATTAAAGGAATAGGTTGTATTCTCAGCACTCAAACAAATACTTTCAAGGCGTCTGGTGATTTCCATGTTGATACGTGTAAATCATTTCTTAACCTTCAAATAATCTCTCTACTGCATATAAATCTTGGTATTGGGCAATGCTCAAGGTGGAGGGGCCTGACAAGGAAGTGCATTTCTTCCCGCAATCCTTGGCAACCAGGACATTGCCTGACGTAAATTATTGTTAGCAAATTGACATAATAGATTAACATTTGGAATAAAAGTTGGATGTTGGATGAAAAGGTATTAATGACATATTATGCAAACAAAACTACATAATCAAGCAATATGACATGATTGTGTAGTAGTCTTCATCTAGAAATTCAATGCGAGATTTTGAGGGTGTGGTTCTATAAAGGACACAAGGATTAAATAGTGGTCAATGGATGACTTTCAATACTACTTTAGACATAAAGAATGCAAGTGTGGTAGAAGGACCCATAATTGATAAAATAAGCACATCTTGACATATTCTAGGGTAGTGCAAGGCATAGTAAATATTTTTAGAGGTGCATTGATAGAAATGATGGAGATTGCAAAAACATTCGTAATTTTATCTCTTGAATTGAAATTACTATGAATTTTGAAAGGCAAAAAGTTGGGCTTGACTATTGACCAATACCTAGAGTCATCCAATTTCAATCATTCAAGAACTATTTTTTTGCTCATTGATTCTTACTTTATTGCTCACTTATAGGTCATGAATTTATTAGTCTAAACCTTGAAAAGTACAAAAACACACTCTCCAAAGAGAAATTGGAAATTTGTTCCAACTTTGGTTGGAATTACAGTAACCTATTGATTGCCAATGGGGTGCCACTTAAGAATGAGTCCCTTTACCATATTAGTTCAAAAATTGTATCATTTTTGGCAAAGTATCTTAATGACAAGTCTTATCCTTCAACTAGGAGATGGTGTCCTAAAAGTCTAATGGCATCTATCAAACTAAGGCATCTTCATCAAAAACAAAGAAATACACTTGTTAGAGATCTAACATCCTTGATTACTATTTGGAAAAATATCACATCACAATGTTAATTAGTGAAAGTGGAAGTAAATGCAATTAGTTTGAGAAATTTTAGAGAGCATATGAGTAAATTACAAAATTTTAAAATAGAGGGCATAAGAATACCTACTATTGATACTACATGAACTTTAATTAGACATTGTTGCACTATGAAATGCTTCAATAGCCATTGGTTGGTTCAAAGAACTCTTCAACTTCAATTAGTCACTTCTGAAAAATACACTAGAAGAAAAGAAAGTTGCAGTGAACAAAAACTGTGGGCCAGATTTTGTTGATGGCACGTTTATAAACACAAATTTTGTGTTTACAAACATGTTGTCAACAAAATCTGGCCCACAATTTTTGTTCACTGCAACTTGCTTTTCTTCTAGTGATAGTATCAAATTTAAAAATAAACTTTTTTAGAATTGGCTCATTAAATTACCTATAAAGAAGACGTTAATGTTGCCGCCAAATAGATGGTGCTACAAAAGGGTGAAGAGACCTCAAAAAAATAGTTAGAACAATTGAACTCATTGAAATTGAATAATTGAAATAAAATAAGTCACAAAATGCAAGTATCTCTACCCAAATAAATTTGTGTTATTTTTTTACTTCTTTTTTCATATGATCTATAATACCATTGTCTTTTTTATTATTGTATTAAAATTCTTAAATGATAATCTTAAAATGTTACAACTTTGAATATCTCCATATTACAATTCTAGATAAGACATAAGAAATGAGTTTTAAAAAATGATGGGCCCCAATCCGATAGTGCTAGTATGTGAGTATAAAAGTGTGAGCTTGTGAACCTTGAGAATACATATAAGTATGTATCATGCAACCATTGAAGGTGTTTATAACATAAACACCTATAATATAGATACTTATAGCATATATACACTATTGACATAGAAAGTTACTATAATATAGACACTTATATTATAGGTGTATAGTCTTCTAGGCTCATAGGCTTATACTTTTATGTTCACATAATAGCAATCCTCGGCCCCAATCTTGTAACTATTGCTTTAAAAGATGTTTCACTTTCATATTCCTATATAACTTTTGGACTTTCAAATCATTCCACAACTTGCTAAATATCTCCCTATGGCTTCATAGACATTGCTTTGTCCTAAAGACACTCTTTTTGTCAAAGATTTCCTTCAAATGGAAAGACTTTTATTGAAGAGAGGGATCTAATGTACAAGCCACTAAACCATAGAAGAACAAAAATGAACTCAAAATAAATCCTTGGTTTAGAACTTTAATAATCCTTCAAAGTCCAACAACTTTTTTACAATGAATTATCCCATTATTTTTTGCACATAGATGTGCTTGAAATTTGAATTTTAACCATAAAAAGGTCAAGAATAATTTATCTTGTATGCATAAAATAAAATTTTGAAAAACATTGGTTGTTGGATTTTTAGTTCATAGTGAATTTTGGATGATCAATGTTATAGGCAAAAAATTGCAATTTCTAAGGAAGAAAATTTATAAGTAGATGAATAATGCTTTCTTATCTCAAAAAACAAGTAGTGAAAGGAAAATGTGGTGTTTTAAAATTTTTTAAATGAAAAAATGAAAAACTTTCAAATTTTTGTACATTTTCAAATAGAAGCAATAGAAAGCTAAAATCGATCAAATAAAATCCTAAAGAATAAACTTTAAACTACATAATTATACTTCAATTTTTGCAATTTTTCATTTGATATAAAAATCAAATTGAAATTTAAATCCAATTTGATTCTACAATTTAAAGACTAGAAATTTCAAAGATTTTTTTTCCCATCTCAACTATTTCTTGCATTGGAGAAAAATTATGTTTGTTTTGTTTTATATGCGACTATATTTCCTTAATAAAATTTTGAATATTTCTTATATTGAAAATTTTGAAAATCACAAAAATACAACATGCATGTCCAATCAATTGTTACTCTACAAGATCCTACTTCATAATATATTGAAATTTGTTTCAACCAATCAAGGATTTGCCATTGAAAATTTGAAGAAGACACATTGTATTTTCTTAGGCCTTGAAGGATTAAGTGACTACTTTATAGTATTTCACCAAGATTTTTGTAGATTTTTTTAAGATGAATTCATCAAGGTATCACTCAACAAATCCCATCTATCTATATGTAAAATCTCTTTAATAAGCTATCAATCATCAAATTTTATCCAATGGTTTGATTTACAATAGTTCATGTCCTAAATCTTATAGAGGCAAAGAATCATTTGGGTATTTCTTGTTAATCTTTTAACAATATGCTAGGCTTTTACAGCTTCATTTGAAGGAAATATTTGACAAGAATTGGCTTTAGAATTTTTTGGAGTATTTCAATCTCCTACTTAGATCCATTTCTATTAATTCTATATGCCCAACAACGCTTGCCGTTTATAAGTTGAAATTTGAGGGTAAGAAAAGACTATTATAAGTTGTTCTCTAAGTAGTTCCCTCCCAAATTCTCTATGTTGTACAAGAGTCACTAACTAGCCCTAGCAACTTGATTTTCTGAATTTTTTGAATTTAAAAAAATTAAATTAAAATAATAATAACAATAATATGTGACATGGCACAGCCTCAGCCATGTCAAACTATCGATTTTGCACTATTCTTAGAGTTCCCACAGTCTAGGAACTTGCAATCTCTTCTTGCCTTCAAATTTCATCTAATGTATAACTTCCAGGCTACAAAGTTAAATATTTCTTCGTTGTTTAGTATTACATGCTATGTTTGTACAAACTTTCATAGAAGCTAAGACAAGTCTATGCCTCATTTCAAGGAGATTTTGACTTTTCATGGGATTGGTTGCTAAGCCAAAAAATGTCAATAAAAATTATATTCTTTTCAATTATAATCATTTAGTCCCTCAATACATCCTTCATAATGATGTTTTTTTATTGCTTGTAACAAAAAATATCACCTAGCTTATATTGACTACAACAAGGTGTTTTTTTTAGTAAATGCATATTCAAATTCTTATAGACGGTGTGATGTTCCTCTTGAAACTCTACATTTTACTTTGGTACACAAATTTTAGATCTTATCAACTTGAGTTCTTTTCTTATAAGTTTTTCAAAATTTATTTTATATGTTTGAAATTAAAGGATAGAAGGGAGAAGGTAGTTTATTTTTTTAGTTAATTATTGAAATTTGAGACTTTGATAAAGATATAAATGGAAAGATGGGGGCTAAAGAGAATAGTCAACCGTCATCAAGGAGCCATGTGCCCAAGGTATAGGTTGATGTGACCTCCTTGAGATAAGATATGGAGTCAAGGTCTTCTTCCTCTTCATTTATAGTTTATTTCTCTTTGTAGCAACTTCAAAAAGCTATAACATGCTACGTATTACAAATTTGAAATGAAATGGTCAAAGAATATTTTTCTTCTAATACTAATTTCAAAAAGCTACGACTTACTTTAATTGGAGTTTGTACGTAAAGTTATGCTTGAAGAAAGGAGAGAGGAACAATTGCCAACTAATTTTGAAGGCCAAATTATAAAAACTTATAATAATTTAATTTTAATGTTTTAGGTTTTGAGTTTTGGCTGAGTTTTGTATAAAATTATCATTTTACATGAATACATAAAAAAATTTATTTAAATTTGTGAAAAAAGAATTATAAATTTGGAAATGAAGGGGGTATAGAATTGCCACCAAATTTAAGACTTAGAAGAAGTCACAACCTTCATAAAGCTTTAAGAGTATTTGTTTTATCTTCAAAAACTAAGATTTTGAGAAGATGTATACTATGAAATTAACTTTTGAAGAAGATATGGCACAAAGTATTTAGAGATTTAATGAGGCGAGAATGTACTCCAAAATAGAAGGATGTATAGCTACCATGAAAATGTTGAGTTTTATCTTCAACAAGCTATAAAATACAAAAAATATTTTCTTTGGATTTGAATTTTGAAATCTATATAGTATTTTGTTAGCTTTTAAAAAATTTAATATATGCTTGATTTGGGATTTGTATGCAACTGATTTGAAGATTGATTATATTTGAAGAAGTTCTACAAAGGTTTATGGTTTGGTATATAACTTATACAATTTTGTATCTAATTTATACAATATTTATACATGATATATATGAAAAAAGATATATTTAATTTTAAAATATTATACATATATTGGTATATTACATTCAAATTATACTTATATTTGTATTTATGAGTACATGTATATTTAAAATAAATAGATTATTCAAATATTGATACATGGTATTTAGACATATTGTATACAAAGTCATATACATTTGCATATGAAATTTTACTTACAATATATTTTATGAAATTTTATATAGGATGCAATGGGTAAGCTATATTTTGAAGAGGTACATCTTGCCACCTATACTTTTATATCTTAGGCCGAATCAAGTTGCTACTTACAACCTAGGATTTTTTTCAAAGCAAAGATCTCTAAAGCTAACATTGGACTTGGTTTTAAATAGTTGTGTATTTTTGGAAAATATTAAAAGGTATTGCACAATACCAATTTTGGCCTTCGAAAGTTGTGGAGTTTATTAATCAATATGAATTGCACACTCTAGTCATTGTCTTGAATAGTCATGGAATTTTTAGAAACATTTAATATTTGCATATTACTGAGGGTTTTCTTGGATAGTCATGGGATTAATTAGTTAATAGGTATTGCACACTTATGGTTTAATATAGTCTTCTTAGATAGCCTTGAATAATAGATATTGCACGTATATGTTCTTGAAATGTATTGAATTATTATGACCTTGATACATCCTATTACACATCAAATTTTGCCAAACTTTTATAAAATAATGAACTTCAAAATTCATTTGTATCTTAGATTGAATAAATTGTAGGTTAACCCTTTAATGACTAAGAAGCCCAAATTGGGTCTCATGTTTTTTTAAGCCATTTTGAAGAGTTTATATGAGTTTTTTAAATTTATTTTAATAATTATTTATTCAAACCAATTCATATAATATTCTTAATTTAAATGAATGATATAAAAAATATATACATTTAAATTATACTTTCTAGAATATAAGCAATCGAAGTCCACAACTTAAAATCATGAATTCTTAGTATGTAAAGGGTTAAATTGTCAAATCTCCTAGTATGAACATGACATTCTCCAAAGTTTATATTTAATCATTTTCAATATAAGTTTAAACTATGTGAAAGGTTTTGATATTTTATACTCATTTTGTAATTAATATGAATTCTTGACACCTTTTAGCTATCACTTTAAGCAACAAAAAATTGTAATGTTTTTGATTCTTTATAAAAGTTTTAACAAAACTAGAATGTCTAGTGAACATATGATTAAATAGTCTATTTTTTAAATTTATATGTATAATAGAAAAAATGAAAAAATAAGAAAATATGTCATTATAGCTATCGTCATGGTTTTTTAAATGTTGGGACCTAAGCCTCAAATTAGGAAAAAGAGAATTCAATGTAATGACATTGACTGCAAACATTCATGATTATCAATCCAAAAGATTAATTGTTCAAGAATGATTCAAATACAATTTAAAATAAAAATTGAAAGAATTAATGGTAGATGACATTTCATAAAATTTGAGATCTTAATGTTCAATAGGTAATTCTTTAGAACATTAAAGGGATTTTAGTATAAATGCAATAAATGATATAAATTAATGATTGGACTAATTTATCAACAAAATTACAACAAAATTAGCATCCCTTCAAAACTATTATTTTGTGGAAATTTGCAAAAATATAGTAATGTTTCTAATTTTTTCTAAATTAAAATATTTTGACTTTGATCAATTAATGTTGCTCATAATAATAAGATGAATTAATGTAGTAATAAGATAATGTAATAAAATAAAATAATAATAAGATAAATGTACATTGTAGTAAAGAGGTACATTATTATTCATTTAACATAACTAGTATCCATTTGTTTCAAAACAATAAAAATTAAATAGAAAAAAATAGCTTGTCTATAAAAGGTAGAGGCTTCATATTCATCAGTATAGCATTGTCTCACCTTTAAAGTAAAATCCTACTCAAATACATACTCAAAATTTTTAAATTTTGCCATCTGTAGTAATTGATTTTTTTTTTCTATAGTCAAAATTTGTAGCATCTCCAATGGCCCAACCCTCACAATAAGTACTAGAAAGATTTTAATTTGGGGGTTGTAGACAATGAAAATTTTAGTACAAATCTTGGCTAAATCTTTTTTTTTGACTAATTTCATCAAAGGAGCCTTTGTCTATAATACATCAATATGCAGGCGCACTTGTAGCAAATTTGTAGAACTTAGTCTTAAAAATTCTATAGATATAATTGTCTTGGTGGCATTATCTTGCTTTTCAAGTGAAGTCCTACTCTTGCCTCTACTCCTAATGCTATCCTTCTTCTCCTTTAGTCCAAAGGCAATGAAAAAAATAGAATAATTTTGCCCAATTCTGAAAGAAAACATAAAAAATCACTAGTAGTAGACAACACTGGTTGTTGAAAAATTCAAGGTCCTTTTCAATGTCCAATTTAATATCAACTACCTCAAAAAAATAGGTGACTTCAAGCCTATAGAAAACAAGAAGGTACATGTCCTTAAAAAATGCAAGACTGAAAGCATGGCCTTGTACATTGTTGCCACAATGTTTCCAATACCTCATTTCATGTGTTGTGCAAAGCTAGTGCATACAAAAATTACATACTTAGAATTGCATTCTAAAATTGGACTCCTTCAATTTAGACCTCTAAGATGAAAGAGCCATAAAACCAATAGAAGAGATTTGGGACATTAACCCCTAAATGCCCAAGGCATCAAAATTTGGTGTTTGCAAAACTTTCTAGTTAAATAAAACCTAACCAAGTTGCTATTTTTAGTAGTTTATATTTTTGAAAAGTTTTTTTTGAAGTCTAGTTTTAGTGTCAAAAATTTGATTTGAAAAATGAATGATAGTGATTTTTCTATTTAAGATTCTGTGTAAGGGTACCATTGCAATCTTGACTTTCTATAGTGTTGAGAGCTCTTGAAAATGAGCCTCAATACACTAGATCTTGGAGAAAAAATCACATTCAAAATTTATTTACAAAAATTGTAGGGTAGATTTTGAGAAGCTATAAATTGATTAAAATTATGCATATTAGATCCTTTAACTTCATATTTTTTCGGTCGACAACTATTGAGATTTGACTTGCAAAAAGAGGATAGTCAGTTCGGAATGACCTTAAACTACCATGTGATGGAGTAGAAGATCCTTGCAACAAGTGGGTTGCAGATTTGATATTTGGCAGTGCCAAGTTCATTCCTGGCATAAAATCAACCTCTACTCTTAATGGAGCCCCTCATAGTGCATTTTTTCAAGACACTTGTGTCAAAAAAAAGGATAGAAAGACTTCACATTAATTTTGTAGTTTTATCATCGTCATGGTCAAACATTACAAGTGATATTGTTGTGTTTTCTTTTCCTATGCGATTTCTAACATGCTTAGTTTGAATTTGTATGGTTACAATTCAAAAAAATTGATACAACATATCAAAATATTGACATTTTGTTCAATTTAGAACAAATTCCAAGAAGCTCAAAACTGTCCTTGGGCATTTAGGGATTAAGAGACTGTTTCAAGCCCATTCTCTATGTGGTGAATTGATTATTGTTGATCACATTAACAAATAATTAGAAAATTGAAAAAATATAAAATATTGAAAAAAGAAATATTTAAAATAAAAAACAATATTAAAACATTAATGAAATATTATTATTAAACATGACACTTGTTGAGCCACGTGGCCAACATCAAACTGCTTATGTCGCAGAGTTTCTAGAGTTCTCACAATTTATGAACTCGCGATCTTCGAAAGTCCCAAAAATCCTCTACTGTCATAACGTTATTGAAAGAAAGGCCACATAACCATTGGACTGGAAATAAAAAAATAAAAAAACCCTGACTAGTTCCTTAACCTTTCAGACGCGGGTTGGGTCCCAGCAGTCCAAGTTCCGCGGTCCAACTCCAGGGTCCGATTGACCACACAGCCCCAAAGCGGCCGCGCCTTTCCCCCCCGACCCCAGTCCCCGCGCCCCCGCCATTACACCCGTGTCCTCTTTCTGCCTTTTTCCTGACCTTTTTCTCGCCTTTTTCTTCACTTCTCATGATGTCAACGCTCCTTTAGTTGTCGCGCTTGACACTTCCCCTGTGGACTCCCTTCCTCACTACGCACCATGGCAATTGCTATAGACTTCCGATTCTTGTGGAGGTCAATGCTCACGTCGATTAGACCTCGCAAATTCCTTGCCCATTCAAACCAAGCCCATCCGCGGAAAGGAAACACAGCTTGCAGCTGGAGTGGGTTTATTAACTTGCGCATGAGCGGGAGCGAGACCATCAATACAAAGCACAACTCATTGCAAGCACATCTCACAGCGCAAGATTTCAGTCGGGAGTTTTGCGCATCTCGATTGCATTTCCATATTATTGCGTCACTCGATTACATTTCCGGACTATTGCAGTCAATTTCATTTGGAGAATTATTGCGCAACCCAGTTTCATTTCGGTAGTAGCGCACAAAGCATTCAATTCGGGGGAATAAATTAAACGACTCAATTGTGTTTCTGCTTCGTGGGATTTGGATTGCGTACTGTGAATTGCACTACGTATGGTTTGAATTTGAGGTTTCGTTCGGATTTAGAGGGATTTGGGAGGATTGAGTCGTGAAATTGGAGCGGGGATTTAGGACATTTGTAGGGAATCGCGATGGCGATCATTGCTGTGGCGATTTCGGTGATGCCTCCATTTTTCAGCATTTTCGAGGTGTGGGCATTTACGCTCCTCTTCGCGACGGTCGGCTTCTTCCTGTATCGGCTGCAGGGGAAGAACCTGGAAGTCTCGTCAGAGAAGGGAAAGAAGGGTTTATCGTTGGAAGTCGCATTACCAGCCGAGCCCATTGTGCAAGAAGATCCATCTCTGAAGCGCGTGACGGTGTTCTTCGGGACGCAAACAGGCACCGCTGAGGGTTTCGCGAACGCGATCGTGCAGGAAGCCCAGTCCAGGTACAATAGCGACAAAATCCTCTTCGACGTGGCGGATTTGGAGAAATACGGCACCGACGATGCGCAGTACGAAAAGAATTTAAAGAAGGAGAGATTGGCATTGTTCATGGTGGCCACTTACGGCGACGGCGAGCCCACTGACAACGCCGCTAGCTTCTACAAGTGGTTTATCGACTCCAACGAGGATACCACACTCGGCTTACACGATCTCACATTCGGCGTCTTCGGGCTTGGAAACCGCCAGTATGCGCATTTCAACAAGGTCGCCATCGTAATGGACGAAGCGCTGTCGAGGCACGGCGGAAAACGTCTCATAGAAGTCGGACTCGGCGACGACGACGACTGCCTCGAAGACGACTTCACTGCGTGGAAGGAGAAGCTGTGGCCGGAGCTTGACGTGTTGCTGAAAGGCGAAGACGGTGAGCTTGACGCCCCACCCACGCCTTACACGGCCGCCGTTCCAGAGTACACCGTGATCACGTACGACACCAACACGAAGGTGCATGAAGAGTCTTATGCCGCGAATAAAAATGGCTACGACGCCAGCCATCCCTGTCGAGTCGAGGTGGCGGTCGCGCGCGAGCTTCACACGCCTCTCTCCGACCGCGCGTGCACGCACTTGGAATTCGACATATCCAACACTGGACTGACTTACGAGACTGGTGATCATGTGGGAGTTAACGTCGAGAATGCGAACGAAGACGTCGAAGAAGCGGCGCGTCTTCTCGGCGTGGATCTCGAGCTCATTTTCTCGCTCCACGTGGACGCCACAAATGCGGGCGTCACTCCTCCGCAGCCATTCCCTGGGCCCGTGACAGTCGCGACGGCGCTTCGTCGATACGCAGATTTGCTAAGCTCTCCGAGGAAGTCCATTCTCACGATTCTCGCATCCTACGCCGCGGACGCGACGGAATGCGAGCGGCTGAAGCACCTCGCGTCCACGGCAGGCAAGGACGAATACGCACAATGGGTAGTGGCGAGCCAGCGGAGCTTACTCGAAGTCATGGCCAGTTTTCCATCAGTGAAGCTTCCTCTTGGCGTCTTCTTCGCCGCCGTGGCGCCTCGCCTCCTTCCCCGATTCTACTCGATCTCGTCCTCGCCGAAACTCTTCCCCAACAAAATTCACGTCACCTGCGCGCTTGTCAAAGGCACAAGCGCCACGGGACGCGTTCACCGCGGCGTGTGCTCTACCTGGATGAAAAATTTGAGCTCGTCAAATCCTGAAGCTCGCACGTGGGCGCCCATCTTCGTCAGACAATCCACCTTCCGATTACCCGAGAACACAAGCACTCCCATCATCATGGTTGGTCCAGGAACAGGTCTTGCGCCGTTCCGAGGTTTTCTGCAAGAACGATCAGCTCTTCAAACTGAAGGCGCCACTCTCGGCCCTGCGAAGCTTTTCTTCGGATGCCGCACGAAAACGCAAGACTTCATCTATGAAGACGAGCTTACAGCTTATGGTGAGAACGGGGTGACGAGCCTTGTGGTTGCATTTTCGCGAGAGAAGGACTCGCAGAAGGAGTATGTGCAGGACAAGATGATGCAGCAGGCGGGGGAGATTTTGGAACTGCTGAAGGAAGGGGCGTACTTGTATGTGTGCGGGGATGCGAAGGGGATGGCGAAGGATGTGCACAGAGTGTTGCATAGCATTGTGCAGCAGGAAATGGGCGTCAAAGCAGAGAGCTTTATGAAGGAGTTGCAAGACTCTGGGAGATACCAGAGGGATGTCTGGTAAGCGTAATTATGATAGTACTTAAACAGAATTTCATTGACAATGTAGTGTAGATTAGTATACTTGATAGATCAGTGCGCACATTGTGCAATACTTATGTTCAGGTTCTCTGAGGTGCGGCATAGGATACGAGGTCAGACACCTTTTTAGAAATTCCGACGTTGATGAATCGTCAACGCACGAATGAAATTGAATTGTAGAGAAGCAACTGCAGCTCAAGAATTCTTGTACATTAATGCTTCAGGAGAAATAGACTTGAAGCCACGATTATGATAATGAAAAGAGGACGTAAGAATTTGTGCACTTGAAGCCACGATTCATGGTCAAGGATGTGCATCGAGCACAGAGTGTTGCATAGCGCTGTGCTGCATAACGGGAGTGGATGGGACGAAGCGGAGAGCTATGTGTAGTTGCAAGACTCTGGGCGATACCAGAGGGATGTCTGGTACTTGATGCTCCAATAATTTCACAAATTCAACCACGATTCCATGGAAAGTTTAGGGTAGATTAGTATAGGAAAATGGAGATTACTGTTGATCGATCAATGTGCACATTGTGCAATACTAACTTCAGTTTAGGTGCGACGCGGTTATGAGGTAAGACCCTCTTGAGAAATTGCTCTGTCGAAGGCTTTGATGATTCTGTCAACATACGAATGAAATCGAATTGAAGAGAAGCAGCGGCAACTCAAGAATTTCTTGTACGTTATTGCTTCCGGAGAACTAGACTTGAGATCACGGTGGTGGTAATGAAAAAAGGACGTCAGAAATTGACATCAGTTCTGTGCACGGTTGGGGAGACTCATGAATCAAGCTCGTTGTTTCGCTGTTCTGAATCTCCTTGTCCTTCCTTGGGTAGTAGTGTAATATTTTTCAGCAATGGCAGCAGGGTGACAGACAGTTTGGGATTTACGCAAATAACGGCAATTTCCTCACGAATTAATATGAAGAAAATAATTTTGTGAAAAAGACCATTGGCACTGATGTCATAAGTTGTTTCATTGAATCTATTTTTCTACAATGTGCATTGCGCGATGCTTATTGCAGAAATGTGCGTTTTGGGCACCACGACATATTCGTCGGGTTCACAAACTAAAACCGCAGGACAAAATTGAAAATGCTTCTTCTCTTCAATCGCTTGAGAATCACTTTTCACCCCCCCGTGTCATGTGAAAACTGCGGAAGAAAGATAGTGCTCCGGAGTAATTGAAACCATTGCTCTGCAGTGCTTCACCTCCCTAACTAAACTTCAACAGTTCCGACCACCGAACCCAATTTCAAGTCTTCTTAACTACTGTACTTCTCTTCTCATTTCCAACCTCTATTTTGTACCGGCAATCGTTAACCCCTAATCCATTAGATGAAATTTGAGGACATTAGGAGACTGTGGGTTCCCGGATTGTGGGAACGCAGTTTTTGCCCTGTAAACTCGAATCCTACGTGGTCGTGATCCTACCATGTAATTTTATTTTATTTTTAAATTAAAAAAAAAAATTGGATTTATTTTCATATTTCAAGACCCAAAATTTTATTTATTTATTTATTTATTTATATTAAAGCCGGTCTGACAATGGCCAACGGCATTGGGAGCCGTTTCAGGAACAGACCCAAAATAGCCCTGTAATGTCCTCAGATTTCTTCTAATGGCCTCAATCCTTTTTGAATTTTTGCACACTTTTGCTTATAACTTTGTACAAATATATCATTTACTAGATTTTAATGAATTTGGTCATTAAAGAAGGTTGTCTTTTCTAGATTCAAGTATTACATTTGATAAATGAGAAGTTAGTTGGATGAAACAGTGCCTTGAAGCCCTTTGTTCATCATCCATAATATATGGACATCAGAGTGCTTCAGGGTTAAGGTTGATGCTTTTGTAATTAGTGTTTTTTTTATTAGATTCCAATTCTTGTATTTAATGCGGACAAGAATTTTGAGCACCAAAGTAAGAGAGCTAATCTTTGGAGTGCGCCAAGGGGTCATTGCAAGAAACACTGACCACTTTTGTAGCACTTTGCAAAATTTGTTCTTGTCCAATGCTATAACTTTTGATTGATGAATCCAATGCCTAAACCAAAAAACCTATTTCTAGAGTTTTTGATTGCAATCATATTCTATATTTTTTAGAATTTAAAAAAAATCATATTATATTTAAAAGTTATTTTTGTTAATTTGTCATACTTTGAAGATTAAAGGTTTTTTATACAATTGATTAGTTTAAATTAATTATTTTTGGTTGACATTTCTGTGGTATGTTTTTTTAGTAGTTATACATGTTCCTATCAAAGGGCATCTAAAAAAACATTATTTTATGACCTCTACATTAGTGCAAACAGGCCTCCATTGTAAGTACACTTCAAAACAATAGAAATGATTTTGAACTCATTTTCTTAGTCAAACCTCATCACCATAAAGTTTTCTCAAATGTCTGATTTTTTGTTTTGTTCAAAAAAAAATTTCCTATTTTTTACAAATTAAAATGTCAATGTATGTATTTTCTAGGACATCATCTTGGACATTGAATTCTACTAAAGAAAATGCATACATTGACATTTTAATTTGTAAAAAATAGGAAAAAAATTTTGAAAAAAAATAAAAATCAGACATTTGAGAAGACTTTATGGTGATGAGGTTTGACTAAGAAAATGAGTTCAAAATCATTTCTAATGTTTTGAAGTATGCGCGCAAGGGAGGCTTGTTTGCACTAATGTAGAGGTCATAAAATAATGTTATTTTAGATGTCCTTTGATAGGGACATGTATACCTACTACAAAAACATTCCACAGAAATTTCAACCAAAAATAATTAATTTAAACTAATCAATTGTATAAAAACCCTTTAATCTTGAAAGTGTAACAAATTAACAAAAATAACTTTTAAATATATAAGATGATTTTTTTTAAATTCTGAAAAATATAGAATATGATTGCAATCAAAAACTCTAGAAATAGGTTTTTTGGTTTGGGCATTGGATTCATCAATCAAAAGTTATAGCATTGGACAAGAACAAATTTTGCAAAGTGCTACAAAAGTGGTCAGTGTTTCTTGCAATGACCCCAAGGTGGCATGAAATGTAACAAGTCAAAAGAATGAACATGTCCAGATGCACTAATTCTACTATTTTAAACCTTGGAGGACGGATTGGTGGCCTTGGAAATCATGCATTTTGATACTATGTGACATCATCTCCTTTGAATAAGCCAAATATATTCATTGGAAGTCAAAATACTATAGAATATCTCCCCTTTCTACCTCTAATACCGAGGATGAATAGCTACACTTCTATCCTACAACGAAAGATTTTTTGTCATACAAAATGTTGAAAGTATCCTTTTTGGGTTAACAATTGAAAGTGGAAAGTATGTGGAATCATTGCAATTTAGAAACCAAGTCATTGGCATTGAAAACTATTTGATCGTGCATAGCAAGATTTGTCTTGTAATGTCAATCATGATTGGTGGCAAACATTAGGATGCTTGCAACTAATTTTTGAGAGTGTTGTAATCATACTATAGGCACACATTTTTGTAGGCTCATTTTTGGGAATTGCATTGCACTCATAATTATACTTCAAAAACCCTATGACAATATAGAGCACTAAGCTAAAAGATTACAATTTGCTTGCAAACATTGTCATTGGACAAGAGAAGATTGGAGAAAAGTAATTTGGATAGAAAAATTGTCATTTGAACTTGGAAAAAATTATCAACAAATTAGAGTTTGGTAGAATGTTTATGAAAAGTATGCATGAAATTGTTTAGTGCCGAATTTTAAGTTTAGTGGGATATTAGTGATGGATTAGAGGGCCTTCACCAGTTTTGAC
The DNA here is from genome assembly GCA_947034885.2 of Thuidium tamariscinum. NCBI lineage: Eukaryota > Viridiplantae > Streptophyta > Bryopsida > Hypnales > Thuidiaceae > Thuidium > Thuidium tamariscinum. The sequence continues at coordinate 5,087,914 of OX344753.2, forward strand.
AAAAGTTCATTGGTCATCATGCATCAAGGTGAAAGAATTGCAAGTGATTTTGTGCATTGTATATAAAGGGCACTTTGAGGGGACTTTATTTCATACATGATCATCTTAATGAACTCATGCTTATGGAAGATGGCCTCCAATCTATCACAAGAAGTTTCCAAAGAAGTAGAAGGTAGCTTGTAGCATGCAAAAATTGGATTGGTCTATGCAATGGATCACTAGATCTAAAGCCCATTGAGGACCTATAGAAGATAATGAAAGATTTATTGCCGATATTGCAACCAACCAAAGATTACAAAAGAAATGATACAAACAATTCAAATAGTATCTTTGGATGAATTTCAAAAGTTCATTTCAAATATTGCCAATTAAATGCAAGTGATAATTTTAGCAAAGAGTGGAAGCATTAGACGGTAGGTAGTATATCAAAAAGATTCAAATTCCTACATAATTTGGAATTATACTTGAAGGTATTCGTTATGAAACTCAAATATTCCTCACTCCAATTCCATTGCAATTTGCAATTTCAAAATCAATCCATTTTGAGCATGCTAGAGTATCTTAAAGTTGTTGGACTTTGTATCAAAATGTAATTATATGGAAAATTTTGTTAAAATGGTGGTATTCCTTATGCCATTTGAACTAAAAATTGACATCTAGAAATGGCATAGATTTCAAACATCTATAACACATGTAGATTTATAAAATCTATGACTCATTTTGATTTCAAATCGTGTGGTCTAAAACATCTCAAATTAGTATAGATTTTAGACATCTACAACTCATAAATTTCAAAAATTTGTGATAGTTTTAGATTTCAAACCGCATAGTCTGAACTATCAAAAGTGTCAAACTAATGGAATACTACCATTTTAACGAAATTCGCCATTTATGAAGAAAATTCATAAAATTAATCCAATTCAATTGCACCCACTTGTATAGTATATTTATGCAACCTTTCTTAAAACAGGCCAAGAGATTGCATTTCTAGGGCACTTGATGTTTGCTACACAACTTTCAAGTTCAGCAACATCACAACTTTCAAGTCATTTTTTATATACATTTTCATGAATTGAATGTATGATTTGTGGTCCAAAACAATTGCCTTTGTAATAGGTCAATTGTGGATGTGGCTTTGATAGTATAATTAGGGGCGGGTTATACTTGGGGCTGGATTGAAGGCCGGCCGGAAGTCTCCAAGTTTGAACCAATAGGATCACTTAATTTCTCCAAATCCGGCCCAAGGGTTTTATACTTGGGGCCGGCCGGAACTACAACTCATCCTACGTGTCGCCTTAGGTGGCATGGTTTTGGCGCCAAACCATCCGGCCCCAAGGGAGTAATCGGGACAAGGTTTGGGGTGGCCGGAACTCCCATCTAGGGCCGGATTGGAACCAAATTGGGCTCCTCCGTTGGATTGTACAAATCACAACCGTTGATTAATAGAGTTTATTTTTTATTTTATTTATAATTATAATAAGCTCCTTCATCACTCGCCTAAATTTTCATTCTGTGTGTGCCCACTTTGGAATTGTCGCAGAGAGGTACTTTGTTTGTCTTTGCTATACTGCCAAAGGCTCGATTGGGCTTTTTTTTTGCCTGAGGGGTTGTGGGATTTATGATGTTCAACTAATTATTTAAATAATTTTAATTCAAATAATTATTTAAATAATTCTAATTCAAATAATAATAATAACGTGATAATAATTTTTCAAAAATTCAAAAATTCAATTAACCTCAAATGTTTTTGTTTTTTTAAAATTTTGTTTAACTATTTGAATAAATTGAATTGTTTACTTGCTAAAAGCTACCATTAAAAATAGTTCATATTTCTCTATTTCATTGTTTGGATGTGAAAGGAAGTTCTTATAGACTAAAGAACACGATATTTGAATATTGTATTATATTTCTATATTCAAAAATAGTTTAAGCAAAATATCGTAGTCTCCTTTTCAAGCTGCCATTTAAAATCTTATTGACTTTTCAATGAAGTTGAACTCTTTCAAGCAATTTTCAAAAATTGTAGAAAGAATAGAATTGAATTTGGCATTTAACCCAAGTCATTATAAATTTTGGCATAAATCAATTTTGTAAATTAGTAGCACATAAAATCCTCCATTTCCCTTTTAAACATCTAAGAGCTCTTTCTATGGCCATTTTAGTGCTAGATTGCATGAAATTTCAATGAGTTTTTTTCCTTAATAGTCCATCTTATACATCTTTGAATGGACTCATTAGATTTGTAGCACCTCCCACTAATTTGCAACATAAAAAGTTTGTAGAAAAATAGTATTTTTTATTTTTGAAGTAAAATAAATAGAAAGAAAATAAAAATACAAAAATAAATATTTTTTGTTTATTTTTCAATAAAGATTAGAGGATTTGAAAAGATAAATATGCATATTTTAAACGTTTTTTTTTAATTTTTTAATTTATTTTTATTGAGCATTGAGAAAATCCAAGAGCAAATGAATTAGAAATTGGGCCCTAGAGTCCGGCCCAAGGGGTTTATATTAATTGGGGCTGGATGGAAAAATTGGGGCCGGATTGAAGGCCAATCCGGCCGACCTTCCATCCAGCCCCAGGCCCAATATAAATCGGCCCTAATCCTTTCTTCTACTTCATAATACTTTATTTGTAGAAATTGTCCTTTTCAAAATGCATAGCTTTGCAATTATCAAGCAATTGAATATAAAGTCACCAAGCGGCATGACAATGGGAGATTATAGAAATGAGGGAAGTAAAAAAAAACTAGCAACATTAACCTTGGCATTTATTCTCGCATTTGTTGCCATCCTGTTTTAACCCTCTAACACAGTTAAGTCCTATTCAAAAATATTGGAAATTTTTTCTTATATTTTTGTATAAATATATTACTTAGTTCAATTCCATCAAATAAATCATAAAAGAAGGTTGTCTTTTAAACATTCAAATATTACTTTAATGAGTGAGAAGTCATTTTGAATAAATATGAATTGCCAAAAAGTATTGTGTTTGTCATTCAAACTTTGAACTTTTGAGTGCTTATGGATTTACTTAACCATGATTGTTCAATTGTAGCAAACAAACAAAACATCTTGATTTGAAGTCACAAAACCAAATTCTCAAGGCTTCATAATCATTGGTCAATGGAATTCACATAATATCTTTTATACATGAGCTTGCAAAAGTTTGACAAGTAGATTATGAAAACATCTAGTAAAATTGTTCTTAGCTTAAAAAGCACTCAAATTCTTTCACATTTTGGTAGAATTTTGAGAGTGCAAATGGAACTCAAAGTTTTAGAAAGGGTTGGAATGGGTTGGAAAGTCACCATTTAATGAATTCAATAAATTCATCTATGTATCTCCTATATATAGCAAAATTGTTTCATTATATACATTAGATGTTTTTTCAACCTTCTAAGAGATTGTTTCAAGGTTGTTCCTTGTGCTAGAAACCAACCTTTGCTAGTTTGAATTTTTTAATTTGAGTTTTTTTTTTAATTTGAAAATTTTCAAAAAGTATAGAAAATTTTGAAAATTGATTTAAATATTTTTTTCAAAAAATTATTTTAATTTAATTTAATACTTAATTTTAAAAATATTTAATAAATATTATCTGGTATCATAAGAGGATTTTCAGCTCCTATAAGAGACTGCAAGTTCCCAGACGCTGGGAATGCCTTGGGAACTCTGGGAACGCTATGCTGATGTGGTCGAGCGACTGCCACGTCAGAAAATAATAAATTTTTATTTATTTATTTTTATTTTTTAATTGAAAAAAAAATTATTTTTTTAAATCATTTTTTTTCTCTTTAATACATTCTGAAGTTTTTTGGAAAAAAAAATTTAATTTTTTTTTTTCAAAATTCAAAAATTCAGACCAGCAGGGTGCTGGTCTACAGCAGTGGGAACAATTTCGGGGAACACCCCTGAAACGGTCTCCTGGGGGCCCAGAAATCCTCTTATGAGTAGTCTCTTGGCCACGTTAGATTGTTTATGTGGCAGCATTTCCAATATTTCCAAAGTATTCCTACAATCTAAGCATTCACAATTTTCTAAAGGGTCTAAAAAAACTTTTAATAAACTTAGTATACTTTGGGATTTCTATTAGTTATAACCATGTAGGAAAATAAGAGAGGTACATCAAAAATCAATCCAAAAGGGCAAAACTTAATACTAAATGCCACAACACTTAATAGTCACACTACAATGAGATGTTAAGTGTTGTGGCATTTAGTATTAAAACATGTCAAGGTGTATCATAATTTTTTAGGCTAAAATGGTTTCTTTAGCCCATATTGAGGTTTTAGGGAATTTTTAGTCATTTAAGAACTTCGTGCACAAGTTGACTCTTTGTTCCTATAAAATAGACTTTGAAGCTACCATGATTTGTCACTCTTGTCAAATCAAGTTTTGTGTATTTTAGAGAGGGGTCTTTTATTGTGGAGTTGTAGCTATGGTAATTGAGCCATTTATTAAGCTTTGAGTTTTTTCTTCAATACATGTGCACTCTTGGATTCTCCCTTAGTAGAGTGAGAGCCACTTCACTACTTGTATGTAGATTCTTAGTTTTTCCTTGAGAGAGTCTTTTTGACACTTTCTTGACTTGATTTTGATTGATGTTCTAATTGACAATTGTGACTCCATGATGTGTTTTTGATATGGTGCTTTGTATTATATAATAGGGAAGCTATATGTTTTTTGTTTTGATAGCATATTATATATAATTTTGTTTTCAAAATGAATTGACGAAAATACATGTGTAATAAACCTTGATTTTTTGTTCTTTTCAAAAAGAAATTGTCTACCCTATAACTATATCTATACATAGTGACCAAACAACCCACAATCAGCCTATTACATTACCTCATTGCCCCTACCCAATACTAATACCTATGTAGTATTGAAAGTGGTTGGAGTTTTATCAATAATCAATTAGGATTAACATCATAGAAACATAATGCTAGAGTCTAATCATACAATGAACTATAATTAGAATACAGTGGAAGAAAAAAAGACATATATTTCCTATTATTTCCTATTACAATAATCTTCTAGTTTTGAAGCTTCTTCCTCATTTTCTATGAATCTTCTTTAATACTCATTCTGTTTGACAGTTAACTTAAGTTTTTTCAAGCGGTTTCCTCTCTCCTTGAGTTATTTATTTGTATACCAATATATATTAGTTATATCCTACTTGACAGGTTGTTTATACAACTAGGATTTTGTAGACTAAATAGAGCAATTTATATTATTGAATAAAATTAAGAGGTAATGGGGAAACACCCATTTCCGTCCCTGTACCTATTCTTGGACCCTAGAGTACCACTAAATTTGTCCATAAGCATTCATTAAAGCATCCGATAAATGTTTAATTCTAATTTACTCACGCAGTTGTAAGATACATGTATAGTTTTCATTCACTGACAATTGATTTCAGCAGATGTTTAGTTAAAGGTACACCTATAGGACGGTTCCAATGGTCTAGGGAGCCAACACTTTGGAAATTTATAGAAATTACATACTGATTCCAAAAAATTTGATTTTTTTTTAATATTCATGATTTTCACTCACTAATAAGGGAGAAACACCCATTTCCGTCCTTGTATCTATTCCAGGTCCCTAGAGTGTCACTAAATCTATCCATGAGTGTCCATTAAAGTGTCTAACAAGTATTTAACTCTAATTTGCTGATGCAGTTTGAAGACACATGTATAATTTTCATTCATTGACAACTGATTTCAGCAGAGTTCAATTTAGGGTACACCTATAGGACGGTTCCAGTGGTCTAGGGAGCCAACTCTTTGAAAATTTGTAGAAATTACATACTGATTCTAAAAAATTTAATTTTTTTTTAATATTCATGATTTTCTCTCGCTAATACTAGAAAAATATCAATTTTAGAAAAAGAGGCCTCCAACCATGCTGAATTCCTTATTCGGACGGTTTTGGGTGTTTCCATTGGACTGGAAAAATATCAGTTTTAGAAAACGCTGCCTCCAACTAAGGTAGGTGGCTCTTAAACCAACCCTTTAAGAGCTGATTGCATTTTGTGGAATGCTAAACATCTCGAAACATTTTTCAGTGAATTTTGGTAGGAAGAAAAATAGAATTGGCATCTAATCCAAGTCATTTCATATTTTTTGGACCTTTGTGGAATTAGTTACAAATTTTTGAAGTTGAAAATGCAGTGGTTTCTAAAACCGCCTCCCTGCTGAAATGTATGCAGTTGGTACATTGAACAAAGTAAAATCTACCAGATTGGTTTTAAAAGCGGGTCACAATTACAGCACACTACCTTACGCTGAATTCCTTATTTGGACGGTTTTGGGTGTTTCCACTGTATCAGAATCCGGTGTTCCCAGAGTCTCACCGCAAATAGCGCGTGGCAACCAATCGCTGCGGCACTTGTCAACATTCCAGATCCCGATTTACAGCTTCGTCGAACAATCCCCCATTGCTGTTTGTTTTTGTCAGAGCTTATCTGAAGCAGCAGGACAATCACTCAACCGACCACCGACGTTGGGATTTGCCATCTCGAGTTCGAGTCTATTTTCTATTTTCGAGCTGTTGAAGACGCGGTTTCCTTCACTACAGAGGATCGGCTGTACTGTTTCTTGTCGAATTCACGCCATTATCGAGAATTTTCGAGAGATTGTGCAAATCTGGGTTTTAGGGTTTTGTGATGGGCGGCACTTCGGAAGGAGAGAACCAGTCGGAGGAGCATTACGGCTACCCCGTGGTGCAATCCGAGCCCCCTCCAGTGATCAACTATTACGGCGATTCGAATCGGGGTGCGCAGTACGGGCAGGATGACTGGAGCACGGGTTTGTTCGGGTGTTTGGCGGATATTCCGAATTGCGTCTTCACCATGTTCTGCCCGTGCCTGGCGTTCGGGCGAGTTGCGGAGCATCTAGATGAAGGGAACACGTCCTGTATCACGGCCGCGGTCGTGTGGTACGTGATTCAGCAGTTGACGTCGTGTGGGTGTGTCTACTCGTACGCGTACCGCCGGAAGCTGCGGAATAAGTATAACTTGCCCAGTCGGCCGTTGCCGGATTGGTTCATTCATTACTTCTGCTGGTTCTGCGCAATCTGCCAGGTATGTGGCGCTTCGGGTTTGGATTAGCCCTGTATTTTCCGATTCAAGGGGTTTGGGAAGTTAATAACCTGGTGCTTGGTGCGGCTTCGGATCAGTAATTAGCTGCTTAATTTTCTTCTTTCGTGTTTTTTTTATGGTAGGGAATTTCTTTACGTGGATTTCAGATGTTTTCATCATTAGAAGCGATTTTTTCTTATTTTTAAGAGTTTCTGCGAGTCCTTGGGAAGGGTTTGAATGCACTGTGTGGTATTAAGGTACGAGTAAGTTATGAACTGTTGAATGTTGAATGTTGAATGTTGAAGTAGTAAGGTCCAAATCATAAACCCATAGTGCCCTTGAAACCATGAGTATGGCATCGAGGATGACATCTACGATGTAACTCATTCACGGATGTTGATCGACGATAGAATCTAGAAGTGTCTAACTTCTTTCGGGGCAGGTGTTTCTTGCATTGCAAATGAGAACTTTTTCTACTCACGTGTTAGTGCATTGTAAATCGGTGACTTTTTAAACTCACGTTGCAGGACCTCACGCAATTGAGATCCCGATCTTTTGTTATTGGTCATATCTTTGTTGCGATTCTGATTGTTGTTTGATTGGACTTGTGTTGAATGCAGGAGACTCGAGAGATCAAGAACCGAGAAATTGTCAACAGGCATTATGCTCGTGGAGTTGTGTTGCCCCCTCCCGCACAATCGTTCCAGCGGTGATGTTACACTTAGATACACGGATGTGCATCTGCCGTGTTGGCTGCCCAGCCATCCTCTCTAGCATATTCTATTGATAAATTGAGTCGGTGGTGACATCAGCTATAGTTTCTGTTGTATATGTATTTGTTAATGACAAAATCTTCATGATATGGTCTTTGTGTTTCATACTATTAATCGTGAATGTTGCAGCTGAGATTTCGCAGTAACATGTGTGGGGTTAGACTGTTCGTGATTCTTTTGTGAAATGCGGTGTGAATTTTAGACCAAAAGGTTTTACATAGACGACTGACTTGACTCTGCTACTCAAGTGCATGGATTATTTGACTGGGCTCTGCTGAAATAGTCTAGATAATGCTGGAGTGCCAGTAGTGTATAGAATCCCAAGTTGTCTTACTCAGGAACATCCAGATCTGCACTCTTTGACTGATCCGAAGGCTTAAAATGCGAGGGATTATTGATTTTGAGATTCGGAGTATGTCCACGGTTTCCTTGAACATCGTACTTGCCATTTGTTCTTGCGATGGGTTTGGGAGAGTATAAGGTATGATTTGTGGAAGTCTGTCGAGTGTTCTCGAAAAATGGCAGTCATAAATTGCTCATTAGGAATACTAGAGGTTCTACGGTCTGTCATCATCATACTTCACCTACCTCGAAATCGATTACGATTACAATTCGTTGATCACTTACTTTAGAGGGACAGACTGGTCACTACGGATAAACTAGAATTGATCCACTTCATTTCATCAGGTAGGCTGAGAATCACAAAAGATCATTTTTATCGTTGAAATCACTTGTTTTCATTTCAGGAGGTGGGTTCAGAACCACTAAAGATCATTTTTGTGGTTGAATCACATGTTTTCAATATGTGGGCTCAAAATCACAAAAAATCATTTATATGGCTGAAATTCAAACAAAGACCGAGTTAGAAGGAGCCATAGTTCAAGACAGTAGAACTTCTAATAAGCAGTAGGATTGGATTTGTTTCAACACATTACATCACAGAGTTTGTTACAATAAGGGAGGGTCATTTGCATTCATGACATTTGTATGGTGTTAGAGCTGGGACCCATGATCAACACTACTTTAGAGTGTTGCTTATTAGAAGTTCTATTCTATAAGGTTTTGTATGGGCAACATTTTCTGTAGAAAAGTCAACAATATTTCAATCAGGGACTTTCCCACACCATACACTGCAAATGTATTCAAGCAACTCCAAGAAAAATTATACGAAAATCAGTCTTTCTCAGTCCTACAGAGCTCCTTGAAATCATCCACAGGACACAAATCAGCTGCAGCATGTCACTAGGTTGGAGAAGGGGGATATATAGTTTTTTTTATTACAACGCTAGAACCATAGGAATTGGCATTTCTCAACTCCATAACTAAATTCTTAATACCCCAAAAAATACATTCTAATAATGAACCACTCAAAAGAGCTGGAAGCCCCGGGAAGGTGGGAACGGGTATCCTACTTCAATCCAAAGCAAATTAGCAATTGACATGCTGCCGAAGAAGAAAACCACGCAAGAATACAAAGCGCATTGCAGAAATAAACACACTTTTAAGCGTGACGAGGAAAACAAGCGCTTTCTTACGAGCCCTAAGGAATCTCAGTTAGCACATCACGGAAGGGTGAAGTCCGAGGTCGGCCTGAACTGTACATTTCAGTCAACAAGCTCAATACTTTGTCCATTTTTCGGAATAAGCAACTAGTGCCTGAGCGTGATGGTAGCTAGCCCTCACCTAAAATATGAAAATCGCATGTACATGGGACATTTTTTTAAAACAGAACAAAACGGATTTATCCCATTTGTTTTAGCAGAGTTTTAAATTGGATCACTTTCTTCAAATCTAGCCTGTATACCGAGATCCTCCACACAATCCACAACATAGCTCATTTTGGTAACAACTTCTATTAACAAAGACGCAAACTTGACTAAGGACAGAGCCGAGATTCTCTCCAGCGTACCGTCCCAGTTGTGTCCTAAGCTGTCCTTCCTGGAGGAAAACGTGTATTGCCAAGTAAGCGACCGCTTGGCACTTGATGGAGTTCGTTCACCTTGTTGTGGTTCAGCCTGGTCTACGCTTGGCTTGGGTATGGAAACATTGATGGCAGGGACTCCCTCAGTTAGAGTCTCCAAAGTGGCTTTCTTCACTGGCCCTGACCTTCCCCTCAAGAGACTTCCTTGGGGTGAACCAGGACTAGGAAAACTAGCTGCAGACGGCTGCGCATTCTCTTCAGGAAATGAGTCGATGTTGATTGGCTCACTAACACCTCTTGATGGCCCAGTATTCCTTTCTTCTATGTTGCGGTTGCGAAAATAGTCGTCTGGAATCCAGTTTGTTTCCGACCACTGCTCTCGATTGGCAAACGGACTTAACGGCGGGATCATCGGAGAATTTGGACAGTCCGGGTTGGTATTGCCCAGAAGCAATTCTGTGTTTTTAAAGATCTTGTACTGAAGCGCAACAGCTGCCTCCTCAGCTTTCTTCATGATACCTGCAGATGTAAACTTCTTCATGTTTCGTACACTGTCACCTAGTGCGCGAAGTACGGTTGCACACTCTGTGGCGATGGTCGTCATCTCCTGTGCAGCAAAAATTCTTTCTTCAGCAAATCTCAACCTCAAAACATATTTAACCGTTAAGTGGTCACTGCCATACCTAAATAAATTATTTAAGAAGCTTCAAGGAAAGTACCAGTAGAAAGAAGAAACCAATCCATACATTTTTGAACGAGAGAAGTGAGTTTTGGAAGTTACTACAATCGACTATTTGCTTCTGAAGTAAGCTTTCTCTTATCGTTTGGACACTTAGGAGTTAACAAAGCTATGAAAGGAGGAAAATCTAGGAATCACTGACATATGGCAATAATGAGAAGCATGGAAAAAAAATTCCAACCTCGGCAAAAATCTCCCGCAGGTACTTGGGTGCTTGAATGTTTGCTCGAAGACACAAGTCAAGAGCTATGACGTCGTACAGAGTGTAACGAAGGTAGTCTGTAATGTCGTCATACAGATCCCACGGATAATTCTTGAAAAACTTTCCGTGCGAAGGCTCCCACAGCACTGCGCTTAACTGGAGTAATACCACAAGTGGAATCAGTCATGAATCGTATCAATTGACTGGAATAGGATTGTATTTGAAGATTGTGTACTAGGAAGCAACAGTCATACATTAAGTGTGAAGCTGTAATGAGACTCACCAACTTATCGATGTCTGAATCTGACATCACTATTTCATGATAACTTTGGTGGATTTTGTCGTCCACAGAGCGCCCACTCAAGATGTCTGGGACATGATCAAGTTTCGTATCTTTGTTGTACTCTTCAACGCATCTGCAAAGAAAATCCAAATCACTAGTACCAACGCACCAGAAATTGTTCTGGGGCTCATATGATTTGTGAACTATTGAGTAATCCTATTAAGTTATAATGTTGAACCCCTCTTACTACCCCACTTCGGACACATGCCAACGTTTTTCCACATTCTATTAGATTCTATTTCCATTTTTAGCTCGTTGAGATGACAGCAGCTCATAATTGCATGCAATCTATTGACAATGAGTTGGCTTCTTCCTTAAATTGGGGTTAAGGGTCCCACCCCTGCAACTCCAAGCGAAAACTTAGGCCCAAAAGTTGATAGCACCTCAGGCAATGCTAGAAAACATTTGCCTCTCTGTTGTTTTCTATTTTCAATTGGTTGTTTTTGTCCAAAATGAAACATTAAGAAGATAACTTCAATTTCATAGGCCACATGCATTCGTATTGGGGTCAGGCGGGGAGACACAACCATACTTGAAAAACAAAAATCTATTGGGTAAAATTATACCAATAATCAGAAACTCCTACCTCTGGAAGACGGTGGCAGCCGTCGCAAAATTCTTCGCCACAAGCTTGTGCAAAGCATCTCCAGCATAGATCGGTTGGATAGCGATGTTCACAAGCGATGACATAGCGAACCCCAGCAAGATCATGGAAAACCTAAGCATCGGTAATGTCCATTTCTCTGGATCCAAGTATGCGGTGATAATAAAAATATGAAACGCCATCGTTGCTACGGTGAAGGCATAGCCCCATTGATCTTTCAAGGGTGGTGCTCCTTTAAAAAATCGAAAAACGCCACCTCCCATTGTTACACAAAAAACCTGTACCACAACCACACGAAATTTTATTCTGACCCCTAGTCAAACATAATCCATCCAGACCGCAGGAATAAGCCACTGCGGCAACCATGCTCTTTCTTTCGGCTGTCTAGTACTGCGGTGGCTACAAAAAAATGTTAAGTTCACTATGCCCTACTAGAAATCCATACAGACCGTCACCTAGTACGTAGTAATAAATCTACATTAATTGAAACAGTCGTAGCAAGTTACAAACTACATTAACAAAAACGTTCATTATATAAAGTGAATACACGTACTTGCAAATGCAATTTGAACCACTTAGGAATACGAATGGGAAAATTGTTCAGAAATTATAAAATTCTTTAACATAACACAATGTGATATTCTGTGGATGATATTACTACCTAATCAGCATTGTGTTAGCCCTTTCTGCACTGTGCGCACAATATTTGTTTCCATGCTGGCTCAACTTGAACAACCAAAAAGAAAACCATGGCACCGACATGCAAAAAAGGAGGGTACTCGAAGAATAGTGAAGAAATAGGCGATGGCATTTACCACAAAGTAAGGATAAACTGGTCCAAACTCCGGCCCAAGTTGATTAAGCCCAAAACCTAAGAAACCAGCAGCCAAAGTTCCCAGGACTCGATTGAAGCCTTTGCTGATTGAGAGTCCAATATTGGCTTCATACAGAAGGTCGGTAGTAATAACAGCCCATAGAGCAATGTATGAGAGTTCAGTGTAAGGCTCCGGAAATTTGATGACACACAGGATAGAAGCCAAACCAGCACAGACTCCTGCAAACCACAACCCATCTCCAATCTTGAGAAAACAAGCACGACTCATTTTCTTTCTTTTTTCTCTTTTCATTTTTGACGCAACTATTGCTTTTAAGTACAAACACCACAATAGAACAGTAAACAGGGCATAGATCGCATATACAGCAAATTTCAAAATAGCTTAGAAAAATCAAAGTTGTAGAGATCGATTTGACACTTCTTACAAATATCTTCTCATATATCTTAAAACCTTGCACAAAAACGATAGCTCAAAAATTCTGTATATCTTCTGATTTACGATGCATAAGTGATGGTCCAATATTTCATTAAGCACAATAGCTTTGCCTTCATTGTTACATCATAGTATTTTCACTTACCTGAAGAGTAAAAGCAAGTCATATGTGGACAAAGTGCACAAGACGGGAACCAACTTCCTAACAGCATAAATCAAAATTTCTTAGAATTATTCCATGAAATTGATGTGAGTGCATGGAGAACGGGAAGTGTGCAGTCAATGCTATGTAAACCCTACTCTCATTAGGGTTTCCACGGAAGCCGAGTCACGGTGACGAAACAAGACCATTTTCTATGCGAATAATGTAGAGACTCCATTAAACATACAGTACGTAAGAGGCTCCATTGACCATACAGGTGAGTTCGGATTTGCGCTTAGTGTGAAATTACTTCATCTATTGACATTCTATTTTTTGCAATTTTATTTTCAGCTTAACACGAAATAAATGTTCAAACTTCTACATGGTACACGTTTCTAGATTGGTGTAGGAAAACGTTCAAGTCTCACCTATGTGGTGAATGGAGACTTCAAGTTACCAGCAAGAATGCAAACATCTCTCTCTTTCCAATGCAAACAATCACCAAACAACCGACCTCACCTTGTTTCGCAGACAACACCACCAGACTTTTATTCGCTTTCATCGAGTCCCAGCTCCATTTGGGCCACATATAAATCCCGATCATCACATAATACAAGAAATTCAAGGTATCCGTCCTGGCACTATGCGCCGCCCTCGCCACGAACGACTTCTGGTGAATAGGGTTTCTAACAGCATGTCGTCTCTGCTTGGAGCGACTCGCCGGATTGTCCCACCCTCCTCGTCGCGCGAAATCATCGCCCCTCGACCTGTTCTGCTCGCGAATTTGCGCAAACGTGCTCCTGCTCGCAGCTTCCAACAGGGGTGTGTCGTAGATTCCTTCCCACAGCCCTTCGCTTCTTCCTGAGAATGAACGATTAATCCCTTGTTGCTCACCAACCGAAACCACAACCTCGTCTTGCCCTAAATTCCCCCCCCAACCTGCATCCCCAACCTTTGCATCCCGATCTCCATTCTCATCATAAGTTTCGTCTCCTAACAATGGCGCATCCAGCTCTCCATTCCTCGAGTCTCGACTTCCTACCATCGCTACACGCTTCGTTAAATTCTAATCTGCAGTCTCTCAAGAACAGTGGCCTCCACAAAATGCAACAAACACAAGGCCTGGCTTCATTGAAGAGCAGGCAAAAGCTTGCACTCGGCTCTGCAAGAGCGCAATTAAACAACGGTTGACGAAGTCTGCAGATGCTTTGAGGTTGCTCTTGTCCGCACTGCTTTTCAATGTGAACATTTCATTGCTAAGGAATTATGGGTTCGAGAAGCGGAATCCTAGAGTGAGAGATGAGAAGATGGGTATGATGAGGATTAGCAAATTTGTCGCAAAATTTCAGGGTTCAGTGAAGGGTTGAGGAATGAGGTTTGGCAGGATACAAGTCATACAACTGTCGCTACTGAGGTAACATTCAGTGGAATGAATGGACCTACTGGCCGGCGTCGCCCTTGGGGTTCGAACCTTGGTTTGCGGGCCGCGGGCCACGTACTTGCGGGTCGTCATGGGTCGTGGTTATCTGCAACGGGAGGTGCGCTGAGAATGACACAGGTGGAGGGGCACCAAACTACCAACTCCGTGACAGTTCCACTTTTTTATTTCGTCGGTTAACTTACTTCCCGTAGTACGTTTTTGTTGTGACAAGAAAGAAAAATAAGGTAGGTACACCCAAAAGCGCCCTGTTCCTAAAAGCACCATCTACAGTGCATATACATTTCCGAAATCAGCCATGTTCACAGACTGTAGATGGCGCTTTCAGAAGCAGACTTTGAATGTTAATAACTTTTGCATACGGTATCCAAATCCTGCGTTCTTTGGTGCGTTGGAACATGCTTTCACTTGCCAACAAGACTACATAAAAATTTGAACTAATTAATAGAAGGAACTAGGCTCAGTATGAATAAGTGGCTTTTTTGGGTGTACCTACCTTAAAGAGCAAAGAGATCGAAGCAATACTTCAAAGCAATACAACAAAATATTTTCAACTGTGTTCCACCGATAAGGATGATCCATCTATATGCTAAGATGGGTGAACCTATCAAGGCTTGTTACATATACATAACTCCCAGTGGGAGTTGAGTTTAACTACCAGTTGGACTGGCATTAATGGGTATTCGCTTAGTTTATGGATAACATATTTATTTTAACACTCCTCCTCGAGCACTAAGTTACTGCTAAAAATTTTAAGCTTTGTATACTAGTGATTGCTATGGCACCTAAAAGTAACTCCTCCTCAATCGCTAGGATACCTTGTTAAAAACTATCTCTGAATAGAAAAACCTTGATAGCAAGGAAAAATGTGCAGAGTATAGAAAAGAGTGTATCTATATGGAAGTCAGCTCGTGTAGGAGCTTCATTCCAACCTTTTGGACAAGTCTACGATGTGTGTAAGCAGGGAGGGCCTTCGTGAGGAGATCAACAAGGTTGTGAGCAGACTCGATTTTCTTGACTTTGATTTGCCCGCTGGAGATCAGCTCCTGAGTGAAGCTAAAAATTTGAGGATCAATATGCTTGACACAGTCACTCTTGATGAAGTCGGCGCCTACTTGAGCTACGCATGCGGCGTTGTCTTCAAAGACGATGGTTGGTGTGGATGCCATGCTCAGGCCACATTGTTGCATGATGATCCTGTGTAGGTTGCGGAGCCAAACAGCTTCCCGAGTTGCTTCATGAAAGGTGATGAGTTCGGAGTGATTCGTTGATGTCGCGGTCACTGTTTGCTTGATGGACTTCCACAAGATCGGGGCGTTGTTTTGGAGGAAGATATAACCGGTTTGTGACTTGCTAAAAACCGTGTTAGACTTGTATCATGTGTCTACATAGCCCACAATCTCTGATGTTCCATCCTTCATGTAGTGAAGTCCTAAATCTTCGGTGCCTCGTAAATATCTGTAGAGGTGTTTCACCGCGCTCCAATGTCGGGTTGATGGTTTTTGGTTGTGCCTCTCTAGCACACTGACCGCGAAGGAGATGTCCGGCCTGGTAAAAGTTGAAAGATAGAGTAGTGCTCCTACGGCCGCAAGGTAACGTGTTCTATCAAACTCCTCCTCTTCCTCCTTGCAAGGATGATAAAGATCATCTTTGGTCTTGCTTCGGCCAATCATTGGAGTTGACAAAGGGCTGGCCTTGTCCATTTCAAAGCGCTTCAACACCTTCTGAGTATAAGTGGTCTGGTGTAGAAATAAACTTCCATCCGGTAGATGTTCAACCTGGAGCCCTAGACAATAGGAGGTCTTACCTAGTAGCTTCATTTCGAAGCAGTCAGTAAGCAAGTTCACTACATGCAAGCATGTAGCCGCGGTTCCTATGAGGTTCAGATCATCTACGTACACAGCTACTATGGCAAATCCTGTGGTATCACGAAGGGTAAAGATGCAAGGTAGACTTTGATCATGTTGAAACTTATGATCAATAAGAAAGGAATGAAGATGGGAGTACCACATCCGGCCGGCCTATTTCAGGCCATAGAGAGCGCGTTGGAGCTTGAGGCCAGAATATGAGTGAACAGAATCAGCTGGGATGGACTGGATTAGGTAATTAGGTGGTGGCTTGATGTACAAGTATGCATCTAAAGGACCATAGAAATAGGCCGTGACTACATCCAACAAGTGGATTTCTAAGGTATGCTGGACTACCATTCCCAATAAGTACTGGAATGTAGTTGAGTCCATGACTGGAGAGTAGGTGAAGGTGTAATCAACACCTGGACTCTGAGTAAAACCCTGGGCAACTAGACGGACCTTATAACGAACAACTTCACCCTAGGCGTTTCATTTCTTAGTAAAGATAAGCTTGTGCCCAACTGACTTGGTGGCCAAGTTGGTTACAAGTGGACCAAAGACTTGATGCTTTTGCAAAGATGCATACTCATGCTGAATGGCTTCAGACCATTGGGGCCAATCTGGGCTGGCCTTGGCTGCCTCTAATGTAAGGGGATTAGAGGATGAAGTAATCAAGCTAGTAACAAAAGATATGACTGAAAGAGTTTCGTCTGGTGAGCAAGGTAAAGGATTAGATTGGTCAAGGAAAGTAAAATTTCCCCATGGTGGTTGGACCTAGGCTTCTTAGCTTAGGGAAGTAAAGAGGAGATGGTATCTCTATGAGGTAATATGCTAAGGGATGGCTGACCTACCCTAGGAAGGGGATTCCTTGTAATGCGTTCGGAGTCACTGAATCCATCAGGGAGCTTGTTAGCTAAAGCCTTGAGCTTAAGCAATCGCTGGACCTCGGAATCCATAAGGCCAGTACATAGATCAGGATTCGGTGTGAATGTTTCTGGAGCAGAAAATATAAGGGATGAAGTAGGTCCAACTAATGTGAGAGAAGGGAAGACACACTCATCAAATTGACAATTCTGGAACCGAGCCTTACGCAAAGTTCCGGTTTTGGGAGAGACATATCTAATGATACTTGGAGAGTCAAAACCAACATAAATACCTTCCTGGCGATGTGACCCTATTGTTTTACATTCAGGCTCAGGGACAGGCACACAAACTTAGCAACCAAAAACTTTGAAATGAGAGACATTTGGAAGGTGTCCGGTCAGAATCTCTAAAGGTGAATGCTCGTTAAGCAAGGTGGGGCAGTACCTTAGCAGGGTTGCTGCATAGAGTACTACGTGTGACTAGAAAAAGGAAGGGAGTTTAGCATGGAGTAACAAGGGGCAGCTGATAAGCTAGATCTTCTTGATGAAGGCCTTAGCTAGCTTGTTTTGGGCATGCTCATACGGGACAACGTATGTGAGTGAGATGCCTGTTGCTACACAATAGTCCTCAAACTTTTGTGACCTAAATTCCTTAGCATTGTCCATACGAAGAGTTTTGATTGGTAGTCTGGGAAATGGGTTCTAAATTTCAACAGGGATGCTAGGACTTTAGCAAAAGCTATGTTTCGAGTACTTAGCAAAGAAACTTCAAAGGGAACCCCAGCAGCATCAACTAGAACTAAGTAATACCTGAAGGGTCATGATGCGGGAGTGATGGGGCTACAAATGTCACCTTGAAGTCGTTAGAGCGGAGGTAGAAGCTCGCTTGGCAACTTCCAACGTGAAGGCTTCAAAATCAGCTTTCCTTGAGCACAGGCATTACACGCTCCAACCTTGTTTGCATTGCTGGTACAAACTTCATGTCCCACAAGCAGGGGCAACATTCTCTTGAACATCGTAGCTCTTGGGTGACCCATGCGTCCATGCCATAAGTTACCGTCCTTAATCAAGGTCAGGACGTGAATACCATTTGCCCGGAGGTCTCGAAAGTTGATCAGGCTTCGGTTAGCCTCCAGCGCGTACATGGCATGGTCACAAATGAGGGTGGCGCCTCCAGGCAGTGTGAGAAGGGCTGCGAGCTGCCTCCATAGTTCTGCCGGATCATCAATCTGGATATATTGCTCTTGGAGTGCAATGTCCAAGTATCTTTGGAGAAGAACCAACGCCTAGCTTTTTGTTGCAGTTGATATGCCCCCCAGTATTGGAGAAATTAGGGAGCCTTCCCACCCCTCCGCAGTCATATGTGTCCTAGCATCGATGCTCCACCTCATATAGTTGTTGTCGTCAACCTCCAATGGTCCAAATAACAACAGTTGCAAGCGTGGAGCCTTCTTCTTCTCTGGCGAATTCTTTAAGGTTGATGCAGCCATGGTCTTGCAAGTCTAATAGCAAAAACAAAAGAAAGGGCAAAAGGCAATTGAACTCTGAGGAAGAGAGACTAGCTATCGTGTTGATAACGTGTTGTGACAAGAAAGAAAAATAGAGAGCAAAGAGATTAAAGCAATACAACAAAATATTTTCAACTGTGGTCCACCGATAAGGATGATCCATCTATATTCTAAGATGGGTGAACCTATCAAGGCTTGTTACATATACATAACTCCCAGTGGGAGTTGAGTTAACTACCAGTTGGACTGGTAGTAATTGGTGTTCGCTTAGTTTATGGATAACATCTTTATTTTAACAGTTTTCAAAGAGACGAACATTCCCTATTCACGTTCCCTACTCAAGTTCCTCATTGGGTTCCCTTCAGGGGAGCTATCAAGTCTCTTGAAGGCACCAGCCCTTTTTTTATTTTTTGAGAAAGTGCCAAGATGGTGATCATTTGAAATTTGGTGAAGCATTGTTAGTATTTCTACATTCATTCGCATGTTGGACTTAAAAACTCTTTTGCATCATATTCATACAATTTTTCATCCAAATTTGGCTACGTCATCCATATTTTAAAGATAAATTAAAAAATCCTGGCAAAAAAATATTACTTTTATCTAGCAAAAAAAACACATTTATTTTGAAATGGTGCAATTTGGCCCCATGGTGCCGAAAAAATAGGGCTGGAAGGGATCTTTAAAAAAATTAATTGTTTCTAAGGAATTCGTAATTTCAAGAAATCATGATGATACTAGCTAGAAATCTTGTAAACTAATACACCTATTCTAAAGTAGAAGAACCCAAATGTGACACTAGTCATTCTCAAACACCTAAAATAAAACTGAAATCCTAGTACAAATCCATGTGGGGTTTCAAGAACTTGACACTCTTTCAAGAAATAGCCAATCACCTACATGGGATTCAAGGTTAGAGTGTTTTATTTTTGAATATTTTTGGATGACTTTGGTATTAGTCTAGTGTCCACAATAGGTGCATTTACACAATTGTTTTCAATGGATATGATTACAAAGTATGGGATATGAGTATCATATGGTACAAATACTATATAGATATATATAGTATAGATATGATATAATATAGATACGGAATATGGGATACTGACATATTCCATATTGTTTGCAATTTGGAATTTCTCCCTCAGATTCAAATAGAAGGAGGGGGGTAATACAAAAAAAATTAATCACAAAAATTGGGGAGGGGGGATAATAAATTATTTTTTTTTCAAGTTGATGGGGAGTCTTTTGAGTGAATGGAGGGGGGGACATTAATTGAAATGCACCAACCCCTCATTATCCACTCAAAAGACAGCCTTCTCAATGTCACTATAGATGAGATTTGTAGTTGATGACTACAGAGAGCAAAAGGTAGCCTCCTTGAATGCTACCGATTGTTATGATAGAAATAGATTTAACTTCATTTTCTTACAATGACTAAGATGGAAAGAAACTTTAGTTGATCCTTCATACATATTGTAAATATTGAAACCACACATACCAATAGTGAAAGGTTAACATGAAAATTCCAACAAGACTAATTGGACCATATACAAATAATCCCTCTATAAAACAAACCTAAAATTTGTCATCCATTTTTGTCTTTTCATACATGTAAGATGCGTTGTGCACTCATGATAGTAGTAATCAATGTAAATGATTGAGTAGAGATAATACTAGAAATATAGTACATTAAAAATCATTACATGGCGTAGAAACCAAAAATATATGATAGCACAAATAGCATGGTTCATAGTAGCATATTGAGCACATTGTATTGGATACTTGTACAATTCTCAATATGTAATAGTTTTTTTCTTGGGTGAATTGTTAGTTGAAAGTAAGGTGAATCCACCTATAGTAGGCAAAATGATAGATTTGCTTTGTTGACATTATTCAAAATTTTAGTTCTTTTGCTAGAAAGGAGATAAACTTGTAAGAAAGGGGGGGGGTTGAAATTGGGTCTAAAGAATCTCTAAACCACACCAAAAACAAACTTAATCAGTGTATCCATAATAGTCATTACATCCACCTAAAGCAATTACAATATTTTTTCCTATGTCTACAATATGAAAGCCTAAATTTTTTTTGTGATGAATTTAAACATTAGAAGAGATTTGGGGCCTCTAGAAGATTGTTTTAAGGCTATTTCATGAATTTATTCCCAATAATGCAAACCAATTACTACTAGTCTAAATATATGAACTTAGACAAAAAAAAAATTCAAAAATTTCAAAAATTATTAAGAAACCAAATCACAACATTAAAAAATTAAATTTTAAATTTTAAAAATAAAAATTCATTAATTAAAAAAATAATTTATTAATATTATTTGATATAACACTCACTTGACCATGTCAAATTGCTCATGTGGTAGCATTCCAAGCATTCCCACAATCCAGGAACTCATAGTCTTTTGGATGCTTCAAATCTCTTCTAAGGCTAAAAAGGTAGAAGTTCTTGTTGCAATTACTAATTGCACCATCACACTATAAAAATTCCCGTAAAAATTGCATCTAAAATATTCAAGACATCTAAGACATGATCTAATGTAGCCCAAATTTCATTTATTGGAAAAAGTTTGTTTTAGGCCATTCCCTAATTGTCTGTCATAAACCTTTTGGTTGTCACTAGTTGGTTTACCTTATGAAGTAGTTCCCAAGGAAGAACAAATTGTGTAAAAAAAACACAATAATAAAGAAGGTTGAGCCTAACAAAGAGATTATTTTTATGCAACTCCCAATTACAAGCAACATTACTTGATGTAAACTACAACCAAGAAATCTATGTCTAAAAATAAACCTTTTGGATGAAAGGGATGTTTTAACCCCTAAAAGCCCATTGTCCCCTTGGGGGACAATTTGGAGTTTGGGCAAGTTCCGTGGACCTCAATTTTTAATGAATCTTCTTGAAACTTTCTCATAAGATAGGAAAACTGATTAGCTTTGTGGGAATATAATTTTTATTTCAATTGGTGCCCAGGAGCAAAAGTTATACCACAAAAAGTGCAGATTTTAACTTGGCGAGCAGAAAAATAAATCCACAAAAACTTGAAATTAAATTTTTAAATTTTTTTATCTTATATATATTTTTTTTTGTCTACATGTGAAGCTTTGATTCATTCCATTTGGATTAGTTATATGAAAGTTATGAACAATCTTGTTTTCGGGCAATTTTTGAAAAAATAACTTATAGGGTTCATTTCTAAGTGCAATTATCACAATTTTTCAAAAGAAATTTCTTGAAAAGGTTAAATTTTGCTAAAACAATCTTGCCATTGGGATTGTTGTGTTTCAATTCCATCTTAGAGCTATTAACAATTTAATTTTTCTTTCAATCTTGGACCTACCTCTACTTAATAATTTTTTAAGGAATGAAAATCAAGCAATTTTGTTTTGAGATGATTTTCCTAGACTTGCAACTCAATTATTAAATACAAAATTTTCTTAATTCAAAGTCCATAGTGTAAAAAAATTAAACAAATGGCAAACAAAGTCATTTGAAATTGCAAGACAGTGTTTAAAAAAACTATGTTTTCCAACTTTGAATACTCATATCTTCCAATCTATACAGACAAACTTCATAAAATTCTTACCACATGATTTCAAAGAAACAAAGTAAAAGATCCTATAGTCAGATTCTATAAAAAAAACACTTTTTTTTTGTTCTTCTGGATGAACACAACAAAAATGGCAATTTTGAGTGTTTTTTGACAGAAAATGGCCTTGGGCCTTTAGAGGTTAAGTGACTCTTTAATTATAGTCCTAGACATAAGATTATAAGTAATAACGTTTAAGACAATTTTCATCACAAATTTACTAGAAATACATCTATTTTCTAGTAAATTTTTGCCGAAAATTGCCTTGAAGGTCATTACTTACAATCTTACATGTCTAAGACTATACTTTAAAACTCACTTAAAACACCCCTTTCTCTTATAGTGATTTGATTTTGGTCAAAGTTTGACTTGGTAATTAAATGAATAAGTGCATTCTTCATTTTTTTAGAACCCTTGAATGTCTTTGATTGAACATTTTTGTCCTCTACAATGTTAGAGACATTGAAGAATCTTAGAACAATATTGCAAGTTTTTTATGTTGAATAGATGTTTGTAGAAGCTAGTTGGTCAATAAATAAAGGACTTTCATGAAATTGTTAGAAAGGAGCCACTTGAATGCTTTTGCAATATAATTTCAATGATATATAGTTGTAGAATGGCAACAAAACAATTTGAGTGATTATGGAAATTGAGTGAATAGTCATTGGTTTATCTTTAGAAAGTAAAGAAGCCAAGAAAAATGTAGTCAAATATTTGCCTTTCAATTTGGAGAACATTCCAACTAGCTTTAACCTTAAGCCTTCAATCAAGGCCTTTGACTAAATGGTAAATGCCATAAATAGTGCACTTCATTGAATCTATTATTTCATGAAAGCAACTTCATAAAGCTCAAGTAAAATACTTCCTATGTTCCTATCTAGATGAACAAAATGTTTGGAATTTTTGATGAAAAGAGCATTATTTCAATGTATTTCAAGTTGTAGGATAGGTTTGATGTTTTCCTATTGTCTTCAAATTATGAATTTCAAGGCCATATTTAAGATATAGTATTAATCCCTAAATGCCCAAGGCACCAGAATCTAATGTTTGCAAAACTTGGAAGTTGAATAAAATCTAAGCAAGTTGCTATTTTTAGTAGTTTATATTTTTGAAAAGTTTTTTTAGAAGTCTACTTTCAATATCAAAAATCCAATCTGGAAAATGGATGATGGTGATTTTTCTATTCAAGATTTTGTGCAAGGGTACCCATTGCAATCTTGACTTTCTATAGTGTTGAGAACTCTTGAAAATAAGCCTAAAAAATATACTAGATCTTGGAGGAAAAATCACATTCGAAATTCATTCAATGAAATTATAGAGTACATTTTGAAAAGCCATAAATTGATTGGAATTATGTATGTTAGGTCTTTTAACCTTATATTTTTTTGTCACCAACTTTTTAGATTTGACTTGCAAAAACAGGATAGAAAGACTTCACATCACTTTTGCAGTTTTAATACCCTCATCATCAAACATTATAATCTTTTTCTCTATAAGTGACATTGTTGTGTTTTCTTTTCCTATGCAATCTCTAACATGTCTAGTTTGAATTTGTATGGTTACAATTAAATTAAAATTGATATAACTTATCAAAATATTGGCATTTTGTCACTAGAAGAAAAACGAAGAAATCCCTGTTTATTTCAACAAAACACGTCAGGTAGATTGTGTTGAGACTGCGTTGCCGAAAACGCAAGAAAACGTTGAAAACGCAGAAAAAATGCAGAAAAACACATAAAATGCGTTTTTTTGTGGTTTTTTGTGTTTTTTCCGCATTTTCAGCAACACAATCTCAACACAATCTACCTGACGTGTTCTGTTTAAATAAATAGGGATTTCTTCTAATGTGTTCAACTTAGAACAAATTCCAAAAAGCTCAATTCAGACCTTGGATATTAACCCTTTAAGGACCATGGTTGATTTGGAAGGTGGGCACAATTTCTATATACAATTCTTGAAAAGTTCCATTTTGCAACCACTCTATGGATGTAATTTTAAATCAAATTGTATAAATCGGTTCTACAAGGCAAATCCTTGAACCAAACAAAAAATGAAAGCTATCCAATGGTTCACATCCTTGTAATTTATTTTCAAAGATTAATGTATTGCAAACAACCACTAAATAGGGTTTGCCACAATTGAGTATAAATTTCACTAAATGCTCCAGAAATTGACCCTAAACCTTCCAACTAGTTCTTTCACACATATAAGTAGTCATCTTTTACATTCATTATATATTTTTTTGCAATATTTCACATGTGAAGCAGGTGTTTTTTTTCTGGCACCAAGGGCAACTATAGCAATACACCATGCAGAAATGAAGGATGGTCCCTCCAAATTTGAACCACTGTGACTGTGCCAAAATACTATGACTGTAGCACCTTGGTGCTAAAAAAAAGAACCCTGATGTGAAGGGCTTGACAATTCAAGTTTGGATAAGCATAGCTAATGCATTTTTGCATGCATTTCCTTGAAATTGGCTTTGTTAGTAGTGTACAAATACACTCTAATTGCATTGTTCTCTAAGTTTTTTGAAATGAGATGTTCTATGAACAATAACAAATAAAAAGTACAAAAATCAACCAAAAAGTGATTGACCAATCCTTAAAGGGTTAAGGGGTTAAATTTATTGCAATAGTTGAAGGAAATTCAAAAATCATTTTGGAACAATGGAAGTATCACTAAGTAGAAGAAAAAATGCTCTACATGAATAAAATGATCAAATAATATACATATTTTGTAGTTTCAATTATTAATACAAAATCACAAAAGTGATCAGACGATACATGAGTTGAATGATTTAATTATCATAGATATTTCGGAGTTTCAAAGGTTTGCTACGGTACATAATTACAAAGGTGATTATACTATATTTAGCTCGAGAGCTAAGAATGTTATACAAATAAGATTGACCGCAGATACGGAGTAATGAAGTATATTGCAAGGAGAGAATTCCCGAAGACAAAATGTGAAGTCACAGCACAAAAAAATTCTTTCTCGACCTTTTAACCCCTAAAGGACTAAAGTCCCCTCAGGGGACACTTGAAATTTCGGGCAGGCTTGTGTGACTTGAATTTTTGCTACGATTTTTTGAAACTTTTTTTGAAGATAGGAAATCAAATTAGCTCTCCAAAAAAATAATTTTTATTTCAATTGGTGCTTGGAAGAAAAAGTTATGCCATTCTAAATCCAAAAGTAGTTCACCAGGCAACAAAAAAAAACACAAAAAAAACTATTTTTTTATTTTTTATTTTTTTTCTCAAAGATTATGTTTGTTCTACATCTGAAGCTTTGGTTCATTTTATTTGGACTGATAATGAGAAAGTTACAAACAATCTCGTATTTTGGGCAATCTAAGCACCTTCTTCAAAAAATAACTTATAGAATTCATTTTTGAATGCAATTTTTCAAAAAAAAATTTTGATAGGGTTTAGGATGTTTGCAAGAACAAGCTCACCATTGAGATCATGGTTTTCCAATTACATCTTAAAGTTATTAACAACTTAGTGTTTTATTCAATCTTGGACCTACTTCTACTTAACAATTTTCTAATGAATGAAAATCAAGTAGTTTTTTGTTTCTTTTAATTTCCCTAATTCTCAACTCAAATGTTCAACATAAAAAATTTTAACTTCATGGTCCATAGTGCAAAAAAATTCAACAAATGGCAATCAAAGTCATCTGAAATTACAGGTGAGAGTTCAAAAAAAAAAATTCCAACTTTGAATGCTAATATCTTCCAATCAGTACAGTCAAACTTCATGAAATTTTTACCACATAATCTCAGATAAATAATTTACAAGATCCTATGGTTAGATTTTAATAAAATAATTTTTTTGTTTTTTTGGGAGGAAGTAGCAAACATGGCAGTTTTGAGTGGTTTTCAAGCCAGAAAATGCTTGAGTCCTATAGGGGTTAACCCTTAAAGGACGGGCCTGTAACCACTGGTTGGAAGCCCCATTGCTGGTCACTCAATTTGATACCATTTAGGAACCAATCAAGTATGAAATTTTTATTTTTTATTTTTCAGACATGGAAGCACATGTCTTCTACACTGCAGAAATCTCAGATTTTTTTGAGGAAAATTGATTTTGATGAGATTTTTGGAAGAAAAAATGAAGAAAAAATCATAGAAAATAGAAAATTATCTCAAAAAATTTGAAAATTTCACGATGTGTGTAAATTGTAGTGACAAACATCATGGTGTAAACTCAACTTCCATGTTTACCTAATTATAGGTTGCAATGGACATTAAAAATGCAGCCAAAATTCCAATTGCAATAAAAGATTCAATTTTCCAAATTTTTCCAAAATTCCAAATGGAGTAGAAACTAGAAGAAATGACCTTCATTTCATTAGTTGGACTCAAACTCAAAAAATGTCATTTTCAAGGAGAAATTTCAGATTCAGTCAATTTCTCAATATATACTAAAATGGCAAATTTTGCCATACGTTTTTTCTAATTACTTCTCAACTACATAGTAGATAGACTAAAAACTCAATTGGAGAGTTTTACAATTCACCATGAAAGGTCATTAAAAAAAAAGTGGATGAAAAAACTGTTGTTCACATATTCTGTTGCCCCTGCGAAGTCATCCAAACGCCAACAATTGGCGCTGGCGACGCTAAGGGGTTAAGTCACAAAATCTCAAGAACATTTGCACTGTTCCCTGGGTTTGTAAGAATGGCATCTCGATACACAAATATGCAGAGCGAATATACATCCATACTCTTCAACTTCACACATACTGGCCCATAATCCAAAGGTCAGCACAATCTAGGCATATCATCAATCGAGACAGAGCATGTGAGACAAAACAAGACCTTGCCTTGAAGAAATAGTGGAGCTCAAGACCAACAAGGCTCGGACTGAATGAATCCGATGTCGCTGTACCGCTGGAACAGGCTACCGAGTTGCCTGTTAAAATACGTTTAAAATGTCACATTGCCGGATTGCCGGGATCCAGCACGGGAAGAAACGAATGCAGAACTAATAATGGTCCAACCTGGTGAGTGAGTACCTTGGGTGAGTTTAAAAGTTCAGAGATAAAAATCAAAGCTTCCGGTGGCCTCTGCCAGCCTTTTGGGCTTGTTTTGAGTATCAAACCCCTAATTACTATACATAAAACGAGTGTTCTGTGTTCCGTAGGTCGCTTCCATAATACAAGGGTTTCGTGGACTCAGGTACATTGCCTTCCGAGCAGAATAACAGCCAGAATTGCAGCCTGTCGTTTACACATCCAATCGTACAGCAATAGAAACGAGGTGGCAAGCACTCCAGAGTGTCAAACCACCCGTAACTCCGCCAGGAAAGCCGCGCACAAGTCGACAAAGAGGAAGGTTGGCCCTTCAAGTCTTTGCAGGTCCAGCATGTACTTCTCTTCTCGCAACTTGAGGAGCTGCACCCAAACAAGCCAAAACCGACTGGAATCCTTTAGTACTGCACAAACTGCGTGCATAATATATTAGTTCGTACTGGAATCGTAAGCTCTGACAAACACCGCTTGAAATCATTCTTAATATCATTAGGATGACTACTAGAGGTACCGTTGAGACTAGATAATAATTCCAAACTTCAATTTGAAGTACCGTTAGACCATGATTGAGAGTAGGTACCAATTCCCCAAAAGGATATGCGCTGAAATGACTCGAGGCATCTAGTTTTGCGACCAAGACTCCAAGATGAGATCACGTAAATTAATCCCGAGTGCCTGAATAGTTATAGGAGGCCACTTCATATCTTAACGAATTGAAACGAATCATTTAGGACGGTTCTAAGAAAATCGTAAAATTGAAGATTGTTCATGTGACTCAGAATAATCATCCAGGTTTAAATTCTTTTAGTGTTTCAGGTACTAAGGGGTTCAGCGAAGAGTTTCATGCACCCAACTGAACTACGATGTCACAAATTAATATGGAAATTACAAACGAACCTGCAATTCAAATTTGAGAACGTTGCTCTCAACACCAGATTCATCGTCTTTGTTTCCAGCAATCACTGTAGTAGGAACACCGTGCAGCTCAGCAGACCAACGACCTGAAGAAGAAACTCTGGGCATAGATCCAGTCATTGATGAATCCGAACTACCATGATTCGATGAGGCCCTATCATTCGAGTTTTGGTTAGGAGCAACCCATCGGCACTTCAAGTTGTACGCTCCCGCCTTCTTCCAGTTGATGTCCAACTCCCGGAGGGTCTTGTGAACTTCAGTCATTATGTCTTTGGGATGTGATCGCAACTGCGTAGCGCCATTTCAAGTGTCTCGAATAAGTAATTTGGTATCCACAGTAAGCCGTAAAATCCTTTGGACCAACCAAGCAATCAAAAGTTCAAGCCACATTGCAACCTCCATTGACTCTAACAAAAAAGCAATCACTGAGAGGAACAAGGGGAAAAAAATCAGAGGAAATATACGAAATGCATAATCGTTAATCGCCCTAAATCTGAAGATAACAGACTAGCTCGAATAACCGTTCTAAACCTACTTCAATACTTCCATGTTTGAACTGAAACAATTAGTATATTAGGTTCACATAACTTTCGGTTCGAACATGGAAGTATTGAACTATACTATGTAAAGTGCAAAGTAATACTATTCCGGAACAAAACAGCAAAGCTGCGATAGAAAGATAGAATAATGTAAAAAACACCTAATACACGAAGAGTGATAGATAGGAAAACGGACACTGATTGCTATCGATAATGTGCAGAAGTACAGTGTCGCACCACTCCCTGGAACTAGGATCCATCCACATAAAAATGTTAGAGGTATACCTGGACACCTAGAACCCATTTCCTCTCAGCGATAACCCTGTGTTGCAGCACAGAGGGAGAAGGACCTCTTCGATCCATGCTAGGGGTACGAGTTAGAGTTCTATGATAGCCAGACCTTGGCGTCCCACCATATGTATCCATCGGTGACCTCGGAGACACGATAACCAATTGCTCCTGCATCAAACCATTAACCCGATTTAATGACCGACGGTCACGAGAAGTTGGCCGATACGAGAACACACAAAAGGAGAAATATAGAATAGGTGACGACTACTGCGTCATATGCCAGACAAAGACAATTCTCAAGCAAAAACTATTGAGAGAAAATGAGGAGTTAATTGAGATACTCCACTGTCTCATACTGACCTTCGCTTCTTCGAAATCGGAGCCAAGATATCCATTTGACAACCGTCGACGATTGTCCAGCATCAAGTAGTATGCCACAGTTGCCTGAATGAACAGTAGGTTTACGAAATCATTAGGCACTGGCGAGCAAAAACATTTCGGGAAAAACACATTTCTGAATGAAAATAACGCAGGAGAATACTGCGGCATGCTTGCGGACTGTGTCGGCTCCTGAACAGGTAATACCTTGAATATAATAATTCACGTAGAAGTGTCTACAAAGCAAGTGCAATGATTTCTTTTAAGGCTAGCCAATCAGTCAGTATTTCCCATCACTTCAAATCTCATCTACACCACGCCACTGAAGTACAGAAAGACATCTCCATAATGCACTCATGCAATTTTATAACAATACCTTGTTCTGTACGCGGTTTAGCAACGAATCAATAAGTTGAGATTGATCAAAATTCAACTCAACAACTTTCTTCAGGATTTCCTCGTCAATCTGTTGACAAAAGCCAAGCCAAAAGGTATTAGTTCACATTCAGCTGTTCGGCATTACGGCAAGGAGTGCTACATTTATTCACGAAAAACGTTAGAAACAAGTATTCATGTCATTTTCTCATTAAAAAATTAATTCATAGAATACATAACCTAAACACAAGCTTCGCAACTAGACAAAAATGTAAAAGAACGTGCGAGATGGACCCCCCAACATAGACACTGTGCATCATAACGAGAATTACGCAGGACTTACTCGTTTAGCTTGCTGAGTTGTATCAGGAGGAGGCACAGCAAGATAACGAGGTAAATGATTTAAGAACCAAGTGTGCTGCCGAATTTCAGGAATAGTCACTCTCTTCATGGGATCCACTAGCAGCATTCTTGGAATTAGATCCCTCGCTCCAGGTGATAAATGACTTGGCAGCGTGTAAATGCCACCCTGGAAAAGTAGCGATGCAAAGGTCAGGGCCACCATCAATACTTGGTACAATCAAGAAACAGAATTTTGCAATAGTAGAAACTGACAGAAACTCCCAACAATAGTGTCCTTCGCTTCAGTGATCATTTCAAGATAATACTTAAACACACACTAAAATGATAATTCAAGTAAACGAACCGTCCTATGCATTTAAAAGTTCTCATACTCTAAAGGAACAGAACTCGCATAAACTCGCATAAATTGCACGACCAAAGAGTAGACAAGGAAAACTAACAAGCCAAGTACCTTGATTTTCTTAAATAAATTCGGAATATTTTCGTCGTCGAAGGGTAAAGACCCACATAACAGAGCATACAAAATAACACCACAGCTCCACACGTCCACCTCAGGACCGGCATAAAGCTTCCCAGATATAACCTGCAATTATCAGTAAAGAGGGACAAAGATTAGCAGGTAAATATTTTGCAGAACCACCTACACTTCTTTCTTTTATACAACTTATGGGTGTACTGTCGCTCCTGTGCTTGGAATTTCAGATGTTCAATAATTACTGAAGCATCAAATCCACGTACAGGCACTTATCAAAGTCTCAGTATGACTAAGTAACAGTTTAATACCATTGAACGTCATGTCCAATGCGGCTGAGTGTGACCAAACGGAACTCCACACTTGTGTGCGAATTTCGTTGGAGGCAGTGTCAACTACGTACTTAGTTACAGGGTCACTACTACGTATGATGCAGCTTGCCTTGTGAATGTCTTCCTGATGGGCTTGCTTGTGGCTAAACATGTTAATTTTCATAATCAGAAGCGAAACCTGCAACTTGATCCATGCACCCCAACACAAAAATCAAAACATCCTGCGACACCTTTATCCGGTGTATCATCACAAGGACATTATTTGCAAAGGTACCATCAGCGAAGGTGGAGAAAAAAAGGAACGGAGTAAAACCTCTGGCGCAGCATAATTGGGACTTCCACAACTAGTTTTGAGGAAGTGTCCATCCCTCATAATGTTGGAGAGCCCAAAATCAGCAATCTTCACATTACACTTAGAGTCGAGGAGCAAATTCTCTGGCTTCAAATCGCGGTGCACCACCATATTACGATGGCAATACTCCACACCGGACACAATCTGTGCATCAAAACGCACACAAGAAACAACCATCGGCTAGTGAACAAAACCAGACAGAGAACCCCCGAAGAACGTCAGTTTCAAGTACATGAAGAGCTTGGATACATGAAAGCCTGAACTTTCTGTAGAAAAACATTCTAAGATTTACTGCGTTGATCTCACAGTTTCGGGAAAGACTAATCCAAATGTTGCTAGCCTACTCTACCTGCTGGAAAAATCGTCGGCCTTCATCTTCGCCTAGCCGCCCTTTCTCAACAATGTAATCAAAGAGCTCCCCGGACTTGACATATTCCATCACCACAAAGATATCCGTGGGAGTCTCGATCACTTCATACAAGCGTATGATATGAGGGTGCATGAATAGCCGCAATATCTTGATCTCCCGTCGAACTGCAAGGTTCGACCCTCGCACATTAGTTTAGGCATCACCAGAACCCTAGAAGAGATTCATGAATCAGAGGGCTCTCCAGTGAATGATGCCTATGCATTGAACTAAACAGAGCATATCACAGAAAAGAGTCGAGCCGGTTATTAAGCATCATAATAACCCTGATCTGTCTAGTTGAATGTCCATGGATGAGAAGACATATCCACGCATTCCCCTTCAATACGCATCAAGGAGCTTGTGAAAGTGGGATCCAAGACTTGAAACCAACCTTTCTCTTCCATGTCCATCATCTTGACCTTGCGCCGATTAAGAATTTTGACGGCCACTTTATGTCCGGTGGGAGAATGTTCGGCCACTTTCACTTTCCCAAACGATCCTATACCTAGGGTTTTCCCTAGCTTGTAGTTGGGGAGATAGTACTCCGAAGCGCCACGCCCACTGCCTGGTCCATCCATCGCTACTCCCAGTCGCCTCCACCGTTAACTTTCAGTTCCTATCCACCCTCGGATAGTGAAGCTCTCGATGTCACGACCCTCCCACTGTCGTCATCGCCGTCTCAATGCGATCCCCGTCGCACTCGAATTCATCTTCCCCAGGACACTGAATCCGCCACAGCCTCACCCCTAGACTCATTCACACTACACGCCACCACCACAGATCATGCGAAATGCATCAAGCGGCACACATCCGCCAAACCCGCACACAAGCAATCCCTTTCTCCACCGCACTCCAAACTCCAAACCCAAAAGAAGCCACCAGATCAACTGCTACAATAACTCCATTCTCTACAACGTTTATGTTCAGAGCTTCTGTCTTGGATCATTCATGTTTCAAAACATTGTACTTTCAAGTCCACTGATCGTAGGAAAGACTCGGTGTCCGAGTAGACAATGTCACACCATCTCCACGAACGATATTCGCAGCTTCAGATACTCCCCTAGATCACTCACCTCCGAAGCTCAAACTGTACACCTATACACACCACGACCTAGAGAAAGCGCCAACAGATCCCCAACGAAACTGAACTCCGACCCCGGGTCTCAAACCCTACTCCCTAAAATTCCTCATCCTCTCTCGGAGGCTCCATCGGCTCACTCACTAAAGAAATCAACTGAGAGTCAAATCACTAATTTATCTCCACTAAAAGCTTATACAAAGCGTTGCAACATTCTCTCGCCACCAATCCCTCGCAAAACAAGCTCAAACTGCCCCACTAGGCCCTCGTTCTGTGCGCCATCAAGTCGTCAACACGAAAACCCAGCACAGGAGTAGCGACACTGACTGTGGTGTCCTCAACAAATGCGCACAAGGACAAGTGACTGCAGCGACCTGAAATGGTAAAGGAAAGGGGCAGCATTGGCCGCGACAACAGACGAGCCAGAGGTCGGAGGTGCGAGAAAGAGTTTGCAGTGTGATGCGGGCTGCCTCTATAGGCCACGGGGTTGATGACCGGAATGGTGGAGTGTACGGGTATCAATCGACAGTGGATTTGGACGAACCCGATTGGACGGTGGGCGGGGCTATCACACTCAGCGCTGAGATTCCGTCCGTGTCCTTCTGCTTTTCCAGCACATGAATCATTTTGTGGAGAGACCGTTTCTCTTTCTTCTTTTCTTTGACTGGTTTGCTTCATGGGATTTTGTACTCTTTTGAAGTTATTTTGTACTCCTCTTTGTCTTTGGTGATGAGTAGGGAGTGATGAGTGAGGAACCAATTTATAACTTGTAAGGGGTGGGCTTTGGTTGGCTCGTACATTTGGCATTTGGTGTTAGGAATGGTGTGAACAAAGTGAATTTATTGTCACTTTGGAATTGGAATTGGAGTCAATCCAACTTGATTATATATGATTTTGAAATGGCTAAGAGCTTAGAAATGGCCCATCCTAATCTATGAGACTAAAACCTAAATCCTAAACCATAGAAATCTTGAAGTAGTCATTTGAATTTTTTTAAATAAATATTTACTTCTCTTAATGGAGTTAATATGAAGTTGGAAACACTGATTCTATTGGTCTTGCAAAGTAATGGATTCTTTTTATCTTTGTATACATATTAGTAAGATGATTGATGTCACTCCATTAATATTTTATTTTATCTTGGACTCCTAACAACAAAGTTGTAAACATCATGAAGAGCAATGATCAAGAATTGAAAAATGTCATTTTATGGTCATAGCATTTGGCTACAAGTCATAATGGAACAAAATCATTGCTTGAAATTCTCAAAATCATTCTTTGAAATAATCACAAAAGTTTAAAACTTCTACTATAAATCTTCAAAATCAAAATATATTGCTTGAATTTATGTGAATGAATAAAGATAGATAAATATAAATTTCATAGTTTTGGAATTTGAAACTCATAAATAATAGAATAATTTTTTGGAATTATAGTATCTTAGCACTATTATAGAAAATAATGAATCATTGCTATTTGCACCATTAGGAGAAATGTCAAATTAATTTAATTATTTGATTATATCTATCACATAATTTATTTGTATATTTCATGATAATAATAATAATAATCACATTATTTTTCAAAACTAATTGACAAGTTTCACACTAACAAATGTCATTTTTGAAGGTAGGTTAATTTTTCCTATGTTAGAATTGCTCAAGAATAAATTTTCATTAAGAAAATTGTAGGCAAACAAAAATATCCCACAAAAATTCATTTTAAAGAAATTGACAAACATCATTTTTTGAACTTTCATTAATCTTGCATCCTACATACAACTTGTTTAAAATCATTTGGTGTTAAATTATAAAATTGAAACATATACATAATAATTTGATAAGGCCAAGTTGAGTTTGGAATGACATTAGATTATGCGACTTTGGAATAGCTTTAGATGAGCATTAAATTTTTAATTTTATATAAGACTTCTACACACAAAAAGTCAATGAAAAGTACTCTTGGCTCCTTCAAATATTTTCTCAAGACTTTGTTGTATTATATCAAAGTTTAAAGTAGTGAATACAAATAATGAACAAACCCTTGCTAAAATTTAAAATATGTTGGTACTTATTTCAAAGCTCCTTGACTTCATGTCATATGTCCATGTTTTAAAAAAGATAGAATATTATTTATTTTTACTACATACTATGCTATATGAATTTGTATCACCACATATATAGCAAATTTTCAAGACATCTAGACATTATATATTTGATGATTTTATTTGCTTAGATATATCTACTATCATTGTACCATTGTACATCAAATTCAAATACATCCAAGTAGGATATATTTAATACTTTTGTTAGCACATATATCCCTATGGTTATTGTAGATTCTCCCCATTATGTAACAAAATTTCAACTTGATAAACTCTTCTTTGACATTAGATTTGTGATAGTCCAAGTCACTATTTATGGGGCACATTTAGAATGCAAGGGTAGAACACAAGAAATTAGGGGATCCCATTGAATATAGATGTTGGATTATGGTGTGTAGTATGCAATGGTGCAATTGCTCAAGAGGTGAATTGGGGAATTGGTTTGGCATTCTCATTCTCATTTGCTTAGATGGACCAACAAAAAGAAACTATTTTGGAGGGGAAATGGGTGAAGTAAAAAGTAGGAGGAACATCAAGCATTCCTTCAAGAATTAATTGCATTTTAGGAGGAACAGTTTGAAATATTTTTAGTCAATTCCTTTAGGAGGAAAAATGGAGATTGTATGGAATACAAACTCTTTCATATTTTTTTCTTGAAGTATGTTTGCACTTGGGGTTAAAGAGTGTTTTTATTGAAGATTGTAAGAATAAATTTAGACCTAGTACTTTTGGATTGGATTCACATTCCAAACATCTTCTCTAAAACCAAATGTGAACAATAATCTTACTTCAGCTAACAAATTTTTGAAAAGTAAGTCACTGTTCTCTTAGAAGATGACACTCAATAGTACCATCATTTTTTCAATTAACAATCCCCCTACTTTGTAAAAAATGTAGAGCCATTGATATTTTATTAAAAAAACACCTCTTGATTACTATTGATGCATTTTAATACAAAATACAAATATGAATATGAATATAAGAATTAGAAGTTGAATTCAAATATAGGTATGAATAGAAAATATGAATACAAATACAAGTACAAAATATAGTAGATGGATAAGGCTATGACCATGGCTACAGATTTAGTAATATATCCCATATTGCTTGCATTTAGGACATTTAGGAGTTAAGATATGTTTTTTGTTTTGTTTTGTATGTTTGTGACTTTGAGATCACCCATACCATGTATCCCTACATTGCGTTCTTGGTACCCTCAGAAAGCTCGTAGCAAGGAGGGGTGCACAGACTTTGTTTTGTGGCATTCCAACATATGGTAGAAAAGTTATGAATTTTGGGATTATTTTTCGTTCTAAAAAACTAGAAAATTGCTTTTTACTTTCATTTTGGCTACACTCTTGGTATTATCAAAAAGCTCTCAGCAAGGAGGGGTGCACAAGCTTTGTTTTGTGACATTCTAACTTACGGTGAGAAAGTTATCAAATTTCAAAATTTGTACGGATTCAAAAAAAATTTAAAAATTATCATACTTTGATTTTGATTGTGGCAATGGGGTGATATTTGCAATGTGAATCTAGTCTAGAAGTAGGCCTACATTCATTCTTTAGACCCCAGTAACAACACTCTCTAACACCAACTTCAGTGAGAACATGCTAGTTGTCCTTCTGCACTAGGCTGGTCGGTCAGTTGCAAGTGAAATGGATGGTTCCTACTCAAAGTTACAGTGACACTAAGTGCTGAGCGCAAATGCAAGCGGCTTCTGCCTCAATTTCAATGCAAATGGAACTCTGAACCGTAGCTTCAAGTTACTTGCAAAGACTTTCAGTCGGGGTGTTTCCCACTCAGATCTCCAAATTCTGTTTTACTATTTCCACACATTCAAGGCGTTGAGTTTCGGAGTGGCTGCCAATTAAGGCTTATTCATAAACTATTGTGAATTGGGTCATCCAGTACCATACACTATTTTCCTATTCTTTTTTCTTTTTCTTTTAAATTTTTCTTTCTTTATGACATAAGCCAAGAACCATATAGTATTTGGGAGGAGGACATCATGCACCAAGAAACCTGTGTGCTTGTGGAATTGTGGAGCTCACTACCCTTGACTTTTCAAGCTCATGCTTACCTTGCTTTGTGCATGCCTTTCCACATTTTGATTTGATTAACAATCCTGCAGAATTGCAGAAAGCGTCAATGCTTGCAACGCAACTCCATCACTGAGATTTATGATATAACTTAACTTATGTTAAGTTAGTTGATGTTGGTGAAGGGCTGGACATGTGGGAGACAAGTGGAGAGGTGCATGACTATTGAGTCAGTCTAAAGTGAGTGCTATTAGTTCTGC
This sequence comes from Thuidium tamariscinum, assembly GCA_947034885.2. Lineage (NCBI taxonomy): Eukaryota > Viridiplantae > Streptophyta > Bryopsida > Hypnales > Thuidiaceae > Thuidium > Thuidium tamariscinum. The sequence continues at coordinate 5,125,189 of OX344753.2, forward strand.
ACTAAACAATGGGAGAACTTTATGGCAAGGATTCCAAGGATCATTCCTTGACGGCAGACAAATTCCAAGCAGCCACAATGGGAAACTAAACTACTGTGGTGAGTACACCCTGTGCCGGCGGTTGCCACCGTCAAAAATGAAAAAGGGTGAAGTAACTTTCTAATTTTTTAACTCAAAAATGAAACCTTTGAAACACAATATTTTGTCCTTCAATAGATACATTGGAACACCACGAAAGTGAAAGACCATGCACCCCAGTGATCTCAGAACAGATTCAGGGTTTTTAGCCAAATGTTCATTTTTGGAAGGTTTTTTAAAATTTATAGAAAGGGCATGAAAAAATTAAGTAGAAAATGAGCGAAATTTAGCCAGTTTGGGAATCACTGATGCACCCCTCCTTGTACTAGTAAGGTAGAAGGCTCAGAAATGGACCATCCAAGGGCTGGTCCCCCTTTTCCATGTATTTCCTTGGATGGAAATATTTAAAACCCATTCTTCAGAGAAAGAAAAACTGATATAGAATCTAACAAAAGTGGTTTCATATTTTTTGAAGCATTTTTGAATTAGTTATGAATTCTTAAACAAGATGTGTCATAGGTCCCTATTTATGTCCTTAGGTCTTTCATGAATGGTTCACTTACAACTTCTAAAGAAATTTGGAAAAGCAAAGATAATTTGGGGAGCCAATGACTACAAAGGTCCATTTGAAAACCACCTATTGCCCATTTTCCAGCCTTTCATAGGGGCCATTTTTAATGCCCGCTCCATTTCAGAGCCTCCTACCTTAGAGAGCTTTCCCATGGCACCAAGAACAAGACCACATGACACTTGGTCCAAGAGATCTCATTATTACAAGTAACAAAATAAACTTCGAAACAAACAAAATAAATAACCTAACTCAAGGTACGGATGTATCGATTGATAATGCATTGGTGGAGGGTTTTTTTATTACTTTATGTTTCAATGAATATAATATAGAAAGATAATATATCAAAAGTAAGGCCAAGCCACCTACAATCAATCACTTATAACATTTAAAAGATATGGTCATAATACTGAAGATAGTAACCAAATACTCTAATTGCACTAATAGGTACATTCTTTGTTTTTACAATAAACAATGAAATCATCCATAGATTACTTTTGGGCCTTAACATCCTTTAAGGGGAAATCCCTAGAGGAAGGCCAAAAGGTGTTTCAAAAGAGAAAAAAACTAATAGTGCCAATTTTTGATGTATTGTTGAAAATCAAAAAAATAGAATTTTTGAGTTTGAACTCCAAATGTACAAAAGTATTTAAGAAATTATAGCAATAAGTGGAAAAAATTTGAGACCTTTTTGATTGCATGGAATAAAAGATTGTAACTTTGAAGCAAGAAAATAAACTTTTTTCATTCTTGCAAAACTAGGTCAATAAACTTTGAGACATATTGGAGTAACAAATTTGCTCTACATAGAAATGAATATTGTGGATGTTTATAAGTATATGATGTTAGATCACTCAGGAAAATTTTTAGAAGCAAATATGGAATTAAGCTTACTTCAAAATCACTCTACAATGCTAGGTTAAGTAAATTGGCTAGTACACTAGCATTAGAGGGGATTTGAGGGCTCCAAAGGGTTGTTTCGGGGATTGTTCCCAAAATTGTTCATGTAATTCCTGGTTGCTGTCAGGCTAGCATTTACCAAAATAAATAAATAAATAAAAATATATATATCCTGAAATATGAAAAAAAGACCAAAAGTATTTTAATTTTTTTTAATGACGTAGCATTCTCTCGACCATGTAGGATTCATGCAGAACTGCATTTCCACGGTAGTTTCCACGTTTTTGGGCTGTGGAAACTCGCAGTCTCCTAGAGGCCTCAAATCTCCTCTAATGTCATTTTAAACCATTTTTTGTCCAACAAGGAATTTATTTTTAAAATCCAAATAGTGTAAAACTAGAGAAAAACATTTGAAATGTATGGAAAATATTTCAAAAACTTTTATTTTACATATTGCAAGATAATAGGGCTTGAAATTAGAAAAAAATGTTATTTCTTGAAATTGCCCCAATATAACTTACTAAAAGTTGACTACTTTTATAATTTGATTTGTCTTAGACAATTGTATTTATTATTTTACTAGTTCCATGCATGCCAAATTTCAAAATTGATGAGTGTTTTGCAAAAGATGCCTAACTTGCCCAAGTTGCCAAAAAAATATAGGGCAATATAACTTTTGATTTGGGCACTCAATTAAAAAAAATATTATATTTTCACTAAAGGGATACATATTGAAACCTTGTATCAAAATTTTCTAAATATCAAAAGAAAATTGACTTTAGAGGATACTATCTAAATTCTAAAAGGCTAATTGTAAATTAGGGTTAATAGGAGCTTCTAGTAAATCTTGTTTATGTATCCTACATGAGTTCTACTTTCTAACACCTCATGTGAATATAATACATTTTTTTCCACCATCAAAAAAACAAAGCAAGTTAAAATTCCTTTTGAAGCAATGTGACATACCTATTTCTTAAATAATTGAAAGATAAATTGTTTATAATTTAATTTTAAAGCAAAGTAAATGTGACACAGTAAATTGTAATTTTTGGTCACAATGCTTGTCATTCTTGGCATGCTTTGTTTACCATTTTGTTGCAACATAGGTGACCACCACGTGTGCCGGCTACATTTGAAAAACACCCCAAATAGCCCAATCTTGCACCTCTTTCATGTGACACCTATGGGGATGCTATTACTTCACCCCCAATTGCAAATTGACCATATATGGTCAATCTTAAATCTTAGGCTTATTTTTGTGTAGGCTACTAAATTCCTTTGATTGTTTTAAATTTTAGGGGGGGGGGGGGGTTAGTTTTGAGGGTTAATTACTATTGAAAACTTTCATTTTTCATTGAAAAAAATAAAATTTGATTATGGAGAGGTTTACAAAGGCATATATTGTCCATTAGTGTAAAGCTTGCCAATTTTACCTCATTTTTTGACTTTGAGCTAAGTTTGCCAATTTTACTTGATTTGAAATTTAAGAAATTATAGCTATCCGTTTGCTTTGAAAATGGTCCCACTGAAAAGAGTATAATGTCTTCATGATTTCCACCATTGAAAATTGAAACATGCAAGTGCTGATTTGGAGCAACCTGCAATTTCTACTTGTAAAAAAAAATTGCATTTCAACAATTGCAAGGAAAATTGTGTAATGAACTTGATAGCTATTTACGTGCAATTAATTTTTTGGAAGTGCATTTTATTGTACTAACATTGTCTATAGTTGTTCATGTCACCTCCAATCCCCAAAAACTTTTGTAAGCAAAATCTTAAAATATTGCCAAAAAAAACTACGTACTAAATATTGAAAATGTACATTTATTTTGCTATGAAATCACAACTTACTCCTCTACAATTTTGCACTCAGAATTGATTACAATACTATTGAACAAGTTCTTTAAACATCTACATGTTTAGATATTGGAAAAAAAAACAATTTGCTTCATTGAAGATAACTATTGGCCATTCTATAGTCAAAGTACACTTGGATAAATATGGGCATTTAATTTAGGGGCTAAGCTTACCCTATGTGATAGCAATAGCCCCTTTTATTTTAATTTTTTGAAAAGGTATTAGGATGGCGATTACTTAAAATTTGGTGAAGCATTGTATTTTTACATACTTCCATCTTTGGGACAAAAAAGTAGTTTTTAGTCACATTCATATACTTAAATTTTATTTTATTTTGATGATTTCATCCATATTTTGAATAGAAATGAAAAGATTGTGGCCAAAAATATTACTTCTATCTGGTAAAAATTAGACATTCATTTTGAAATGGTGCAACCTTGCACCACGATGCAAAAAACCCTGAACTAAAGGGCTGGGGTGAACTAGCCCCTTGCTCAACCACTCCAAGTAATTTCAAGGGTGTAAGTAAAACAAAAAGCCCCCTATTTTGTGCTTATCTTTTTTACCTTACGTACTTATCCTATTTAATTTGGGGCCTTTGACTGCAAATATGAATTCAAAATTTGCAAAAAGAAATATTTGCAAAAAATTAAAAATTCCAGCATTTTCCTAAGTGGCCACGCGAGGGGCGGGGTGAATTGGCCCCCTCGCTCGGCCACTCCAAGTAATTTCAAGGGTACAATTAAATTTTTAAAAACCCTATTATATGCTTATCTAATTTACCTTGGACACTCCACCTAGCTAATTTAGGGCCTCTAATTGCAAAAATGAATTCATAATTTGCAAAAATTAAAAAATTCCAGCATTTTTCCAAGTGGCTGAGCGAGGGGGTCAATTCACCCCGGCCTCCAACCCTAGATAGCAACATGGAGCTTGATATTTTACCAACCACAAATCATACGGTCCAAGAGATAAGGGAGAAGGTTCTTTAATGGAGTGGGTTCTAAAATTGGTGCCCTACCTTAAATGTACAATATTTGTACATGTTGCTTCTTTATAGCCTTCTGTAGTGTACTGGCAATGTACATTTTAGGTAGGGCACCATTTTAGACCCCTATGCCATTTCAACTTCAAAATTTGATAACTAATTTCACAAAGCTCCAAAAAATATGAAACAACTTGGGTTAGATGTCAATTCCACTTGTCTTTCAAGGAAAATGTACTGAAAAATATTTCAAGATGTTTCACCTCCCCCATATTCAATTTCAGCCCTTAGATGGGCGATTACTGAGCCTTCTCCCTTAATCACTAACAGCTGGGGTGAACTGACCCCCTTGCTCGGCCGCTTGGGAAAACCCTGAAATTTTTTATGTTTTGCACATAATTTTTTTTGCAAATTCTGAATTCACATTTGCAATCAGAGGCTGCAAATTATCCAACATGGTGCTCAAGTTAATTTGCTTAAGCACAGAATAGGAGGCTTTTTGTTTCACTTGCACCCCTGAAATTACTGGGAGTGGCCGAGCGAGGGGCCAGTTCACCCCAACCTAGGAACCTGCAAAATCCCAGAAGTCAGTTGAAGTCAGCCATCACTCCTTAAGTTGCTACTTGATCTTAACTGACTGTTTGCATGAAGAGCCATTGCAGTTGGCAAGAAATTAAGTTAGAAGGCAAGACTGCATGTGCATGAGGCATGTGGGATAATTTTTGAGATTTTATTAGAGCATCTGCTGCCCACCTTCTTGTTTTGAGTGCCGTGAGGGCCTGCAAGATGGTTTTCTGAGGGGAGAGTGGCAGGGTCAGAGATCCGGTGGTAAGCTCAAGGTGGCTAATCTCTTGGAGCCTCGAGCAAGAGGGCAGACAAAGAACTTCTTAACCCTAAGGTGGGAACTCCCATTCCCGTCCATGTATCCATTCCCATCCATATGTAGCACGGGTGCACATTTTTCTTTGAAAAATGTGCACCCGTGCTACATATGGATGGGAATGGATACATGGACGGGAATGGGTGTTTTGCCCTTAGAAGGCCCACAGCCATTTTGGGTTCAAAAAAATTGTAGCCTTAAGTAATACACATCTTAACTGTACAATCTTGTAGTGAGCATGTTGTAGGTGGCATGGATCAAATTTGAAGTTATTTGACCACATAGATTGCAAGATTAAAATGTTTTAGAGTTGAAAAAGAATGCTGAAATTTTCCTAAAAACTCATTTAGAGGTGAAATTTGACTTCTAAACCTAAGCAAATGAAAAAACTTTAAACTACAAAGTGATTCAAAATCAGCATACAAACACATTGGTGAAAAAAATATCATTCAATTGACTCAATGCGTTTGCAAAATGGCTTGCAAATGTCAAAAAATAGGTAAGAAAAGTTGCAAAAAACACATTTAGGGCTGAACCTCCTTCTACTAGAATGCACCTTAGTCATTGAGAACTTCTTGGATTGATGTGAAATTTTAGAGACACAAACTAGACTAATATGCGCAACTTTCAAAAAAACGATTATTGGAATTGGACACTATATGAAGAAGATACAAGCCGCCAAAGTTCACTGAAGTTGCAAAATGGCGGGATTTTGAATTTTGAATTGCTCCCACACAATCTAAACAACTTGGATTGACTTGAAAATTTCACCACAATAACTAGACTTCAAGGGGAGTAGAACCCAACAAATTTTATTCAAATCAAACATTGGATGAAGGAGATACAAACCCCCGAAGTTGCAGCCATGAGGTGCATTTTGGTGAATCACATTGAACCTTTGTGAACTTCAATTGGCTTCCATACAATCATTACCTCTTAGATTGATCTGAAAATTTTACCACACAAACTAGAATAATAGGTGCAAATTTCCCAACAAGTTTCATTGAATTTGGACATTGGATGCAAAAGTTACAGCACTTTGAATTCTATGAGAGGCCACTTTTTGGCCCCTTGGGTGGTCTAGGGTTAAGCAACAATTGGTGGGTTACTCGGAGCCATCGTGGGGAAATCTCCTACAAGATTTATCTCTTGATTTTCAAATCATTTAATGTACAACACCCAAGGTAGAAAGGTGAGTAAGGTGGGTACACCTAAAATTGCACCTCACCTAAAAGTGCCATCTATAGTTGCTGTACATTTCTGAATTCCATTATGTATCTATTTGGCTAAAACGATTTTAGAAATAGACTTTGAACCTTAATAACTTTTGCATATCGTATCCAAATGTTGCATTTTTGGTGCACTAGAACGGGCTTTCACTTGCCAAAAAGACAATATGAAAATTTAATCAGACCAGTAATGGTCACTAGGTGCAGTACCAAAAAGTGGCGTTTTTAGGTGTACCTACTTTAATTGCCCATCTAAGGGCTGAAACTGAATTTAGGAGAGGTGAAACATCTTGAAATATTTTTTAGTATATAGGCAAGTGGAATTGACATCTAACCCAGGTCGGTTCATATTTTTTGAAGCTTTGTAGAATTAGTTATCAAATTTTGAAGTTGAAAGGGTATAAGACTTTAAAATGGTGCCCTAGCTAAAATGTACACTATCAATACACTATTGAAGGCTATGAAAAAGAAACATGTATGAATACTATACATTTACGATAGGGCACCATTTTAGAACCCGCTCCATTTAAGAGCCTTCTACCTTACATCATCATTCACACAATTGATTTAGGTGAACTAACTTTCGCACTCATCTTTTGTTTTATTATTATAGAAAATACAAGAACTATTTTTAACCACACATCATAAAATCTATAAATTTTGAATACATGAAAGCAATTAGAAGTCCCTAATAAGCTAGGATTGGTGAAGAAAATTATAGATTAACCAAGTATAATTTAAATGTTGGGCTCTTTGTTATAACATGCATTCTTTGGAAAAAAACTTGAAGACTTCAAAAAGATGAGTAAGGGGGGAGGTCCACAAATGTGACTATAGTTTCTACCTTGAGGTTGTCATCACCACATTGACCTTTAAATTGTTAATGCATGAAATCCAATGATGAAAGGGGTTGTGAAGGTCTCCTATTATATAAACTAAATTTTTGTCATGGTCAAGGCTAATTCTATAGCCCCTATGCTTCTACACATATAAATACAATATTGTTGGGGATTTAATTTCATCTAGCTACTTTAACCATTTCAAACATCTATTGATAGAGTTGTTTTAACATTGGGTAAGAGGTGCTCTTATGAGATTTAAAAAAAATTTCCCACGATGAATAATTTTTCTATAGATCAAGTCCAATTTTCTCTCTATTTTTTATTCTAAATAAATATTTATTGATTATTTTACCATTTTTTTAATCAATTCCATTGGCTAACAATAGATTGCTAGGTGATTCTCCTTAAACATTGATCTATGTGGTTTTAGATGCATTCAAAATCCTTATGATCTCATTTGCTATTAGGCATCTTGTATTAAATTCTTTCCAATTACACTACTAATTTAGACAAGACAAATAAACTTCTAAATGTATTATGTCACGTATTCACAATTTGGCATTTGCAAGTTTCTCAATCCAATTTGTATACAACAAGAGTGATTATTAGAATATACCACAAATAAAAATTGAATTAGATTTGTAATTTTAAAGACTTAAATGTACAATAATGTTATAGGAAATGTCATACAAAAGTCATACAAAAGAACATTATTTAGGGGGGAGGGGGTAATATTACAATTGTTTTGCCACTAGCTAGCTGTAATTCAATTTGATAAATTTGATCAAATATTGATATCAACAAGTAGTCATTCACCCTCTAAATCTCAATAATTTCATAAAACACTTGAAACTCTAAGACAACATTACTTAATTTACGAAATAGTTGGTTGTTGTGCAATGTTCAATACAAAAGCATTCCAGTATCACCAAGCACCTTGCCTTGAGCTCAAGAATTTGCCAATTGAAATGGTTTGTGGCATGCTCTAGATAGCGGGGTCCCAAACTGTGCCTCCGATTCCCCGTCACAAAAGTCTTGTAGGCTTCGGGAAAGGACAAAAGTCTGGCAATATTGGGGATATGCCTCTTGATACCCTAGTCCAGCAAATTCCATCCTCTTTCGGACAATTTCCTATTGGTTACAAAAATTTGCAGAACCTTGCATTTTCTTCATTTCTTCATTTTTATCGCAATGGAGCTAAGACTGATCACTCAAGTTTCGAGTTATTTAAAAGAGGATGAAATTTACTTCATGTTACGTAAAATATTATGAAAACAATAAAACTCCATCAGGAAATTGCAGTTGAAAGACACCAGCGACCAGATTCTACCTGATCCGTCCGTAATAGATTTAGCGGATACTCCGGTCAAACGTCTCAATAACTGAAGCTCCGTCGGTAACAGTGGAAACAATCATCGAGCAATACCAGTACAATTATCGACTAGTGAAAAATTAAAGTGAGACTTCCAGAATGGCCATAATCCTGGATGCAGACCAACATATGACACCGACTATCAAGGAAGTGGATTGAAACCGCATGATATGCAGCAAATTGTGATTGAAAACAATGACTTCCAAATACAGATGTCAAGGATCATTGTCTAATTCATCTGGCGGATGAGGTTGTTCAACTTGGCCTCTCTATTGCCAGCATCACCGTGCTCAACATAGTGGTTCCTTTTCTTGGTGAGTCCACCAAGAGGAGCGCTCAGCTTGAAGGGCCACAAGAAGTTGTTGGCCTCCTTGAAGCGAGGGCCAACGGTGTAAATCTCGTGGATAAGATCCTCAATGCAGATGATGCCATACTTACCAAGAGCCTGCTCGATAATACTGTTGTCGGTCAAAGGGGTCCGGCTCTTGTCGAGTTTGCCGTAACCACGCTTGTAGATCAACTCCCGAACACTCTTCAGATTGGGATATCTGTAATGGTCAGAGAAGGTGCGTCAGGACGTTTTCTCAGGAAGGTAATCGTTGTGGTCCAAAAATTAGAGAGAGGAAAATTATGAAGGAAAAGACGGACGATCTTACCCGTAGGTGACATAGGGTTCAACCCTGCGCAGCATGTTGACGGTGGCCTTGTTCACCTTCATGAACACTCCGTTGAAAATCTGCCTAAGCCTTAACAACTGCATAATAGTCCTCACCTTCGGATGCATGTCATTCACACTGTATTTTCAGACCACGTTTCCATGTCAGAATTTCGAAAAACAAGAAGTCCAAATCGAAACCAACTTCGATAACAGTGACAAAATAATTAAAAGAATTTATGTGGTCTTTTTCACTATATCAAACATTGATAGAAACGATGTTACAACTAAAGAAACTAATTGGGTCGAGATGTCAGGACGACGACCGCAAAGTCTGAGAGTGTAGACTTACCCCCGAATACGGATGACAAACAACAGCTTGGGCTCAGGCTCCACATAGAACCCACCCTTTAGCTTTGCCTCCCTCTTCAAACTGATCAGTTGAGAGTCCTAAAAGAATCGAATTTCGAATAGAATCAATAACCACGGAATTAACATGCCCACTGCCAGATAGCAGAAATTAATGCAGAATTTCACTAACGAACTGTAATACATTGGAGGAAGTCTGTACATATGAAATTCGATGGAAGAAGTAAGGGAATTTCGATTCTGAGTTATTGATTAAGCACCAGTGAAAATTGATGAGGATTTAAGCCCACGGCAAAACATGACAATGAGAAAAAACTCATCATCTCTGTAGACAAACTAGCGAGGAGAGAACATCAGAACAACTTCCTAGGTCGATTTCCATAATCAAAACCAAAACGAAGCAATGAAACCCGAATATCGTAGCACTCCGTCCAAACCCTAATTTACTTTTGGTTAAAAGACAATTATAGAGATAGTTTGCAGATCATCTAGTGCTACGACAGGACTAGATTACACCCTCTAATGAGAAACCAGAAAAAATTCTCGTAATGGATGACATGACAATAGACTCTAAGAGCCCTAGGATAAGCAATGCACCTATCAACTCGATTTAGACGGAGATTATCTTCGATGCAACCCTTAGACCAACTTAGTTAGAGCAACAGCACGGAAAATGAATTGTTACAAGACTCACGATCAAGTGACCCGACATCCTCACACCAAACTACTAACCTGCTTCGCATACTCCTCCTCGTACTGCTGAGCACGCTTGAAGATCAGCGTCCGGTTCTTGGCATTGCGGGACTTGGCCGAAGCGAGCTCCGCAGACTTGGCGGCGGCCCATTGCTCGTCTCTCTTGCGCTTCTTCAGAAGCGTCTCAGGCACGACGGCCGGGGCAGCCTCGGCAGTGGTCATGGTGGTAAAGTAACAAAAAGGACTAAAACCTCGACCACAGCTGGCTATGGCGAGCAAGGGCTGCAAAAGGGTGAGTGCGGAGGCAAACCACTGCCTTAGAGAGAACACAAGCCCTAATTATTCATCTTACGATCTAGATTCGTCTGTCATATCGACGGCCAAGATTTTGGTTCAATACATTGGGAACATGTTCCCACAAATCACTGTTCCCCACCTCTCCTTAAACCCTAAACCCTACCCCATTTCACATTCGACTTCTTGGTCGCCTTCCAGAGTCGAAGGCGCTGTTCTTAGAATTTATCGCTGTGCATTGGACCTGCAATTCTAGCCATGTCAATTCTAGAACGGAGTAAGAATTTGGTCTTGGTGCTGGATTTCGGTTCGCAGTACACACACCTCATTACGCGGCGCATCCGCGGGCTGGAAATCTCTTCGGTTTGCAAGCCAGCAGGAACTTCCCTTGCGGACATTCAAGTGCTCACGCCGGCTGTGATCATCCTGTCGGGTGGTCCGCACTCGGTGCATCTAGAAGACTCTCCTACTCTACCTGAGGGATTCTTCGATTACACGAAGGAGCATGAGATTCCCGTGCTGGGAATTTGCTACGGCTTGCATTTGATTGTGAAGCTTCTCGGAGGGGAGGTGAAGCCGGCTGTCCACCAGGAGTATGGCCGTATGCAGATTTCGGCTGTGGAAGGGAGTCGTCTCTACGGCAATCTTGCTGTCACCAACCAAACAGTGTGGATGAGCCACGGTGATGAGGCGGTCCGCCTTCCGCAGGGGTTTAAAGTTGTGGCGAGTAGTGTGCAGGGCAATATTGCTGCAATTGAGAGCGCGGTGGACAATATTTTCGCCCTGCAGTACCATCCTGAGGTCCGAAGTTCGTCCTTTTTTGTTTCTATGTTTTGTCTTGTAGAATTTGGGGTGTGAATTATCATAGCCTTGAAAACCATCAAGGTGTTAATCTTGAAGAGAAATCCTTTAATCCTTTATTATATTTGATAAAGTAACCTGTAATCATGCTAATACGGCTCCCCTTGCGACTGCTTCTACTCTTCCCACCAAATTGGCAAATACTAACAGCTGTGAGGAAAACAGCCTTGACATGAACAATGTCCGGTATGTGCAACGAGTACCAAATCCTAGTGTCAATCTAACCTCAGTCATGAAACTTTAAATTGCATTATGCTTCTTGATTTTAAGAGTCTTTCAGTTTCTTCAAAGTCGAATTGAATCTAGAATTGGTGAGCTTCTTTACATTTTTAGATTTATGCTTTTTTCTTTTTTTCTTCGTTTGATGGGGATAATAAAGGTTTTGGTACCTTGACAGGTCACGCACTCCGAGAATGGGGCGGAGACTTTAGGATACTTCTTGCTGAAGGTTTGTGGTATCACCGCTGATTGGAAGCTTGAGAATGTGAAAGAAGATGAAATCGAGAATGTTAAGAAGATGGTTGGCCCAGATGCCCATGCTATTTGTGCACTTTCGGGTGGCGTCGACTCAGCTGTAGCTGCCACTCTGGTTCACCAAGCTATTGGAGACCGCCTACACTGTGTGTTTGTGGATAATGGCCTTTGCAGGTAGGGTTTTCTTTGTCAACTTTTGTTTTTATGGAAATCCGTGGGTTTTAGGGTTTCTGTTGCCTCGTTGAAGCGGTCACTTTGGGGCATTGGTGGGTTAATGCTAATAATTACGTGTGTCTTTGCAAGGAACGACGTGCTTCCGCCTTCTCACGGACGTTGTAACTGTGGTTCAGGTACAAGGAGAGAGAAAGAATTATGGCTACGTTTGAGAAGGACCTCCATTTGCCTGTCACTTGTGTGGATGCCAGTGAGCAGTTCCTCAGCAAGTTGAAAGGTGTCGTAGACCCCGAGCGGAAACGGAAGATCATTGGAGCGGAGTTTATTGCCGTCTTTGATGAGTATTCTCATAGATTAGAGAGAGAGATTGGAAAGAAGCCTACCTTCCTTGTGCAGGGAACTCTGTACCCGGATGTTATTGAGTCATGCCCTCCTCCTGGAAGTGGGAAATCACATTCCCACACAATCAAAAGTCATCACAATGTAGGTGGTTTGCCGAAGGATATGCAACTGAAGCTGATAGAGCCTCTGAAGTGGCTCTTTAAAGATGAGGTACCTGACCTCTCCACTTGCTGACTATACTCAATTTCACCTTCAGTGTCGCCGACTTTTTAAATTGCCACATTTTAAGACCTGGAGTTATTCATTGTAAGCTTGAATCATGCAGGTACGTGCGATGGGTAAGCTGCTAGGTGTACCGGCATCTTTCGTGAGTCGGCATCCTTTTCCTGGACCTGGACTTGCTGTACGAATAATGGGTGATGTTACTCAGGACAATGCACTGGAGACTATTCGCTTGGTATGGATTGAAGAACTTATTCGAGTGTTCACGATCCTTCCGCTTACAGTTGAATTTGGTTGATGGCAAATTTGACAATTGATAGGATTAAGTGGATCCGGTGTAGCATGCAAATGATCTCAATGAGACCAAATCTATGAGAATTAGGAAATATGTAAAAGCGATTGTGGGAATGTTGTCCGTCAGTGAATATGGTCATTGATTAAGAGCCCTTCGTTGCAGGCTGATGAGATTTTTATTAACAGCATCCGGGAAGCGGGTCTCTATGATAAGATATGGCAAGCGTTTGCAGTGTATCTACCGGTGAAGACTGTAGGTGTTCAAGGGGATAAACGGACACATTCACATGCTGTTGCTCTTCGTGCAATAACCAGTGAAGATGGGATGACAGCAGACTGGTGATTCTTTCGTGCTCAGAACAGCCTTCTGCATGCCTGATCATTTACTGCTACAGTTGATTTGTTGAATATTAGGTGGAAACTTGGATTGAGTCTTTATTTTTCCCTTCACAAAGTTTCTCGGTTTGTGCGCTTTGATTGCCAATTTCGTAGAAGATTAATGTTCAATTTTGGAGACATGCATCCATTGTTTTAGTTTTCTGTAAACGAGGGGAGTGGATTGGGTTTTTCTCTGACTGACTGGAGCTAACGGTGTTTTGTCTCGCAGGTATCACTTTGATGGAAAGTTCCTTGCTGAGGTCTCATCCAAAATCTGCAACAGCGTGAGAGGGATCAATAGGGTAGTTTACGACATCACGTCGAAACCTCCGTCGACTGTGGAGTGGGAGTAGTTGTCTCAAGAAAGTGCAGTCATTTATGTAAATTGATCTTAGTATTGGAAAACTGCAGCCGATCAAAATCATCTGGAGGAAGTGTTATCTTAATCTATGTCGGCATAATTGATTGAATGACAACTGAAGTTGGGAATTGCCAGAGACGATGGCACTATTGGTTGTATCCTGTACTCACCAGCAGAGTTGTCATTCAATCAACATCGATTATTACAGAGTCCGTTGAAGGGAATAACAATCTATCCGGACCTAGTGCTCTCCTTAAATGTTTGCCCTTCAACATGAAGTTTGACCGGAATTTTGCACTCTGAGGTTGAGCGGGGTGAGAAACTTCGCCCATTCACTACTGTAGTTACAAATTATAAACATAAAGAAGTTATTACTGTATATATAGTGACACTCCCTCCAGAATTAGAGAGATCAGTGATCCTTGCACCATGGAATATATGAGTTTTTCATGTCTGAAAGACAAAGAAAATATTGCTTGAAGATTTTTATTCATTGTTAAAATTTGGTAGGTTTTGCAAGAATTTTAAATTTTTTCATATTGTGTTTTGTATAAGATAAATTTGGTAGGTTTTGTAGGGAAGGGATAGATTTTTATGGCAGCAATTAAGTGCCCCAACACTATTTACACATAAGTTGAAAAATAGTGTTAAGGGTAAAAAATAGGGAACAACACTAATTATCATTCAACACTATTTATCAGTTTTAGTATAGTGGGAGAAACAACAATTGCAATTGCAACTATATGTACTTGTCAAAGTATGAATTTGCTATTATACATTTAGGTTAGTTTTGTAAATAACTTGGAAAAACTTGGAAGATGTCAAAACTTAAAAAATTATTTACAACTATTTCTAAAAATTTGAAAAAATTATTCTTGAGAAAAATTAGAAAAAAGAGCACATGTATATATGAATAGAAAAAATCAATCCAAAATTAGGATTGTCCCCATAAAGTGTTGAAGTGTTTAGGATATGATGGCATAGAGAGTCATTAGGGGAGATTTGAGGGTATTAGAAGACTATGAGTAATCTTGAATTCCCGGACTATGGGATCATGCTACATTAGCAGTCTGATGTGGCCAAGACATCTGCCCTAGTAATTTTTATTTTATTTTAATATTTTTAATATTTTAAAAAAATTAATAAAAATTCTTTTTTGAATTTCTTAAAAATCATTTTTAGGTTTCTTAACACTTTTTTGAATTTTGGAAGAAAAATATTTTTTAAATTGAAAATTGAGCCATTATGGACTAATTTATTGTTTCAAGACAATACAAAGAAGAGCTAAGGAACAACCCACAAACAACCCACCTTTGCCCTCAAATCTCCCCTAATGGACTTTAAACTACTTGACAACCAACAAACTTTGAATCCATAATGCTCATCTTACTATTTAAAGTAGTTGCAATATTTTTTGACATGGAAGGGCTAAAAAGTCAATTCTTATAATAAGTTTGACATTGAAAGGTTGGAAGTTCCTAATGAGGTTACTAATCACTCTATCATTGTAATGTAAGAGATTGATTACGGTTCAAATCTCACATATTGAAAAAACTCACAATCGGGTCATTTCCTAAGTATTCATTGTAGGTCATCTAGCCATAATGAATTATTCTACCTTAGTATGAATTTGAAATTACATCATTGTGACATACAAGTGTTGAAACTTACTTGCGATGTAAAGTGTTGTTTTGTACAAAGTATTTTTGTATAAGATTTGATAATATTTTTCATCAATTTTAGCATTTTAATTTACATATATGTATTAAGGTGGAAAATGTATTAAGTTGAGAGATCATAGGAACCAGATCTATTGATATCAAGAGCATATATTATTGAATAAAATGAATCTTTAATGTGATGTCAAAATAGTAGATTATTGATCACTATAAGTGGCATAGACAATTGCATCTTTATTCAAAGATCAGTGGCTATAAGTATTTTTGGCCATTTGGAATTTCTTAGAGTACTAGAAGATTGTTTTAGGGTTGTTCCCCAAAACTATTCCTTGTACAGTGAACCAACTAGTGTGATTTTTCAAATTGAAAAAAAATTTAAAATTTTCAAAATGTAATAAAACTTAAAATTGACTTTTTTTTAATTCAAAAAATTATATTCAAAAAATTTAATAATTAATTAATTAATAGTATCTGACATGGCATTCTTTTGACCATGTCAACTTGCTTATATGATAGAGTTACCAAATTTCCCATAGCATCCCTACAATTTGGGAATCCACACTCTTCTAGAGACCTCAAAAATCACCTAATGCATTAGATGAGATTTGAGGCCTCGAGAGGGCCATTTGGGTTTTGTTCCCAAAACAACTCCCAAAATTGATAGCCATTGTTAGGCCATCAATTACCAAAAAATAAAAAATAAAATTGGGGGGTTTTGAAATGTGAAAAAAAGACCCAAAAAAATTCTAGAAAAAAATCAATGACATGGCATGGTCTCAACCATGGCAAATTTTGTAATTTCTATATTCCAGTGATAGTGAAACATGTTCCCGCAACAATTTTAGTGTTCTCGCAATTTGGAAACCCGCAATCTTTTAGAGGCCCCAAATCTCATCTAATGAAGTAATTTCTACAATGGTTTGTAGAAGTATTTTTTAATAAACCTAATTGGAAAAATATTGTATTTAATAGGAACATTTCTCCACAAAGAAAGACAAAAGAAAATTAGAATTATGCAAAGAAGCAAATTCAAGCTTTCCAAAAGAAACCCACATGTTGTAGGCACAAATGTAATGGGTATACTGATGTTATATTCTCATTTTTTCAAAGTTAGAAGTTACTATTAAGTTGCTAAAAAAATCTTATTAAGATATTGTTGTTTGGACAATGAATGTTTATACCTTTAGATCTATAAACAAATGAAATTCCATCAATATAATTTCATTACTCCAAAGAAGATTATTTTAGGATAGATTAGAATAAATTAGTCAAAATAAATGAGACTTTGTACTTCTAGAGTAGAAAGACCATTTTGCGGTCCAAGATGACTCTAAAACTACCAAATGATAGTAAAGAGGTACCCAAACCACATGGCATAGTTGTGGGGTTGAAATCTCCTAGTAATAGGTGGTTTACCTAGTGTGAAAGAAGCCCGTTTTCTTGACGGAATCCCTTGCAATGTGTTCTTCAACACACTTGTTTTAAAAAAAAAGACCATTTTAGACCCTTTAGTTACTACATTTAGTTATATTTATAAGATTCACCAAAAAAATTTGGCAAAGAATTGCAAATCAAAAAATATTTCATGTGTATTTTGTTAAGAAAATATATAGTAGGTAGTCAAAAGCAAAATCACATAATTTCTAAGCCATTGTGAAATGTAGAAGGGACTATTTATGTTTTTTTAAATTTGAAATGCCAATGCATCTTCCTTAATTCCCTACACAATTTCAATGACAATCCAAAAGTATTCTTTCTAATTGTAAAATCATGAATGAACCTTTGCTATATATAGAAATAGTAACTTTGAGAGCCAATTCCAAAACTTTGAGACCCAATTCTACACTATATATCAAAGAATGTAAGAGGGTGGATGGAACCCTAGTTAGTTCATGCTAAAAGTCCTACCAAAAGGCTCCAAAAAAGAAAATTAATTCGTTGAGGAAAAAAATCCAAAAATTGGAGTGCTTGGCTTGAATGTGGAGTCTAATCTATTTATGGAAAACCATTAACTTCTTACATCTCTAGCTAGTTATAATAGATGTAAATGATTAGTACAATAAAGAGTAATATTGGATCTTTGACTAGGGGTCCAAATTGGACTAGGATTCATGATGTAATGTTTAACTTTGAAAAGAAGGGATCCCCCTAAATCAAGGTGGTAACCAAAATACTCTGATTATGGGACCAATAGGTACATTATTTGCTTCTTTGTTTATTTGTTGTTGGTCATCCATTGGACCTTGTAGTCCATAATATCCTTATAAGGTTAATTACCATTCCTCATGACCACCTCACTTTTCAAGTAAGATCTTGAGTAAACTTCTTCACTCTTTATTTGTCTACCTTTTGTCAATGTAAAGCCTCCTATCTATGGATCTAGGGACAAAAGAAATTCTACTTCATACAAAGACAACTATACTATAGGTTCCAAAAATAATTCAAACTTTTGGTTTAGTCGCTTGGCTATTTGTGAAAAGGCACTTTCTTCAATTGAATCTAGCCCTCAATTTGAACCACCTCTCTACCAAAATAATTGCAATTTGTCAATCCATTGTTGGTCATTATTCCCTACCATAAAATCATGGAAAAATGTCACAATTTAGATAATAAGATAAATTAGATTTAGTAAAATGTGTTGTTCAAATTTTGGAAATGATCTTTAATTTGAGCTTCTTGAGCCTTTTTATGATTCTTCTTTGGCAATTATTTATTGCCCTTCAAAGTACTTAAAGGTTCAAAAAGTAAAACATCAAATTTAATTGGACTATAGTCTGCATTTTGCAAACTATGAAAAGTTAGCTTGCATACACTACAAGAGAAAGGGGTGTTTTAAGTATAGTCCTAGAAGTATGGTCTTTTAAGTAATGACTTTTATGTAAGGTTTTTAGTAAAAATTTACTAAAAAGATAGTCTTTTTAGTAAATTTTTACTAAAAACCTTACTTAAAAGTCATTACTTAAATGGCCATACTGCTAGGACTACACTTAAAACATCCCTTTTTCTTGTAGTGATAACCAAAGGTAGTTGTTATTGTTGGCCTTGTAAGACTTTGACTATTTTTGTTATTGTTACAAGATTAATTGACGAACTATTAAGAAGTTGGATTGAACTATATGATGTATAGAATGTTGAGTATTGAGGAGAAAAAACATATTGTAGGGATGTGTGCAAGGCTTTTTTTATTTTTGAAGAAGTGCCATAGTGGAAATATAAAACATTGTAATAGTGCTCCAAATTGCAACTTGGATGTATAGTATGGTTTTCATCTACAATTAGGCAATTTCATCTAATATTTTTTTGAATTTCAAAGTTATCTAGCAATTTCATCCAAGTTTTTTGGCATTTTCTATAGTGTTTTTTAGCCACATTATTTTTTCTAATACAATTTGGCACTAGAAAGCCAAAAAAAGCCCTGGATGCGTAATGGTGAAATGAAATATAAGGAAATTGTAGTCATGAATGTTCCATATGTGACCATTTTCCACTGTTTTGACAAATTGGAAGGTTAGTGGAGGTGTAGAATCCTTAAAAAATCAACTTGTAGGATTCTAAACCTTCACTAACCTTGTGAGTGAGTGGTAGGCATTGAAAAATGTCTAATTTTAATACTAGGATGTTGTTGGATTTTGTTATAGATGACAAAAGAGAATTTTTGTTGAAAATATCAAGTTACTTGAAATTATGTCATATGTAGTACATCATAGTCATACCTACATGAGATAGGTTGTATATATTGCATTGCATTGAAGAAGCCCTATCTTAATGACAAGTATAAAGTAAATAGGCTTGCATTTGTTTAAAATCGTGAAAGTTGGAATTGTGAAGATTGGTGCAATGTGATTTGGTAAGAATTTAAGGCAAATTAGAGTCATATTTAAAAGTGCAACCTTTTAAATTTGATTGTATTTTAGTAATGGTTCGAGGTGCATTTAGTGACTTTGGTAAATACCTTCTTTGTACAATACTTCCAAATAGAAAGACAACAACAAATTTTGTAATTCTTGCCTTTTAAGAAAGAATGGTGAGTGGATTTTATTTTTTATACAATCACTTTGAATCTAAGATGTAGGAGGTTAGTGGTTTGATATGGGTTCCAAAAAAAAAACAATTGACATTTATTGAATATGGTCTTTCAATCCATTGTAATTTACTTCTATTGCAATGGAGACAAGTTGGTGGTTAGACAAAACTAATATTGCTTGCAAAACTTTCCAAATTTGAATCCCATAGTGAATGTATAAAGGATTGTCAAAGATTTGTTGTGACATCATTGTAGACCAAGAAATAAGGTAGAAATGGTGAGAATTGTTCAATCTAAGTGTGGGTAGCAAGATATTTAGAGCAACTCTACATCATCTTTAGAA
Source organism: Thuidium tamariscinum (assembly GCA_947034885.2). Lineage (NCBI taxonomy): Eukaryota > Viridiplantae > Streptophyta > Bryopsida > Hypnales > Thuidiaceae > Thuidium > Thuidium tamariscinum. Next base: position 5,145,063 of record OX344753.2, read on the forward strand.
ATATGCCTTATAGAATGCAAGCTAGTAGTTATTTTAGCAAAAGGCAGTTCATCCTTAGAAGTATGCATTGTAGAATGCAAACAATTATTTTAGCAAAAGGTGGTTTGGAAAACCTCCGTGCATAATATGCAATAAGAGAGTTTGCACATAATAGGTGGTCATGTGCATGATTTATGATGAAAACTGAAAAGACGTGTGCCTTGTGGCTTCTCTAAATGCATGAACTTCTTCAAATGCATAGTTGTATAGTACTAAATGCTTTGTTGTTGGGCTTTGTTGGTTGGGCAAGATTGCTCAAGTATTTAGCCAAGACACTTGGTCTTAGGAGAAGTTGGAATGACTTGTCTGGAAAGCTATACTTGATGATGCGAGGGTTGCTTGGTTTAGAACCTACCGCTTTTGTCAAAGATTATGAGCTTGAGCACATAAATTTCATAAATTTCTTTATAGGTTTGACAACTCTTGGCTTAGGACTTTGCTTTCTTTGGTGAAAGATAGCTACGACATCACTTGGAGGTTGAAGAAACTTGCTTGTGGTTCCTTTAATTAGATTTGTTTGGCTTTTGTCTGTGCTTTGTTATCTACGATTTTGCCATTGGCTTTTTGCCGTTTGTTTTGGGTCTTTTTAAAAATAAACTCTGCGTTTAAAAAAACAAAAACTTATTTGATATTGTGAATTGGACTATACCATCTGTCCAACGCACTTTACAGCAGTTGTGAATTGACCACCTGTAAGAGCTTTCAGACAAATTTCCTAGTTTTTGTTTGGATTTACCATGGAAGACAAAATTCAAACGATTTTTGAACACTGTTCAGTTTGGCTTCACCTGAAAAGCAAGCATGACCAAAGCACATGTAAATCCAATTTGCCCTGACACTCCACCTGACCGTCTCTTCCTAGGAACAGAGGGCAGGCATTCTTTCAGAAACAATTATAAATAACCAAAATGTGACAAGTTTGCTATCATGGATCCATGTGGCAAACTGCACCGCAGACTTGCTGTTTTGATGGGCATGTTTCTTCTCAATAAAACAAGAAAACGATGAAGATACTTGATGCCTGAAGGCGAGTCCCAGGGTCGCGTCTACAGTAGTGCGATGAGCCGATTGTGGAGGCTGTTTCGCACCCCGTTTTTATCATGGGGAAAATGTTGGAACGTTTTAGTTGCTTGAAGACCATAAAGGCCAGGAGGGCTGCGCGGAGTGCCTCCTTCAAATTAAAAAAGAACCCCAAACAGGAGTCAGAGGAAGATGAGAGGCACTGTGAAGTGCCAAGTACCATCCCCGGAAATACAAAAGAGCGGAGTCCATTCCGCAGCAAAAAAAAATTCTATGAGTTTAAGTGTGTCTTGGTTTCTAATAACAGAGTAGAAATGTTGCCAAATGGCCATCCCAGCATGAATAGTAGAAATCCAAGTAAATCTAAGTATTCTTTGTGTGCTAATGTCAATCGATCCATATCTCTTGCTACATCTCTTAATCCAGATATGCCAGATTAGGAAACTTCGCATTATATCCCATGGTTGAAAAGTGTAAATAAACTTGCCAATCCTAAAATTAGAATCAACTGCTAGTCTTCCAAGTAAGGCATCTTGTATAGAGTCTATAGTTGGGGCTCCTGCCCCTCTTGCTAGTGCGTTAAACTTCTTCCACAAGTCCAAGGTGACCGGACATTCCCAAAAGAGATGAGTTAGTGTTTCCATCCTAGCTAGGCACATGGAACATTCCGTGTCTGCCGTTCTAACTCTCCAAGAGAGCCATTCACCCATAACAATTCCTCTATTAAGTATTTGCCAAAGAAACATAGCCTATTTCTTTGGTCTTGCACTATGCCATAAGAGCTTGAAAATACCTTTAATCTTTGGTTCAAAGAACCCTTGATTAAGAAGCTCTTGGACTCCAATTGGTCTTTCTCCTTTGGATTGTAATCCTTGTATGTAGCCTCTCTTAAATGTATACCCAAAAAATGGGGCATCTTTAAGCTTGTGTGTCTTCTTTCAGTGCCAGTCATTAGGATCCCAATCAAGATTGCGAACCACCTTACCTGGCATAACCCATACAGAGCTGGGGTTGTCAGGAATTTCTTCTGGATTACAATCCTGAAAGGACCTAGAAACAACATCCCACCGCACAACCCTAGCTAACAAATAATGGGAATCCGGAAGAACAGTATTGCCTTCCCATGATAACAAGCCTAAAGTTTGGTTCCAACGAAACCTAACTGCTTGTGATTCTCCTATATTTGATGATTTGTGAAAAAAGAAGTTTGAGCTCCCTGGTGAATGAAGCCATGCAGTGTGACCTCTATCTAGAAAGGCTCGAGGATCCCATGGTATGTGGGAAATAATCTTCAATCTTCGTGCTCTACTCTTCTCTATGACTGCTCCTCGTCGTGGGAGTTGCCTCTGTAATTTATTTATCTTGAGCTAGTTTGCATTTCTAGCATCCCAAACATCCTTCACCTGAGTAATACCTTCTCTAGACCATAAATTGAAGCCCATATTGACTTCCATCCCCAATGGTTTGTTTTCTTCTTCTAGAATTGATGGGTTGCCAAATAAAGGTTGTCTCAATATTCCATCTATAAATTGTGGTTGCACCTGTTCTAGCGCCCCTTTTACTGAAATGAACGCCTTTAAGCAAAAGGACATTAGAGGAGAAAAGTTATCTTTCTTGAGTCCCTTGCTAAAAAACAACCGATTTCTAGAGCTATGCCATTTAGCAGCACCTAATGGCCTGCTTGCATCAATCTTGTACCTGAGCAATTAACGTTTTAGTTGCTGCACAAAATAAAATTCGCAAATTCTAAGTGGGTGATTGCAAGAAACACTTGTCCTATTTCTTATCCCCTTTACTTCCAACAGGTAGTTTTTTGCTCATAACTTTTGCATCTTTTGCCCTATCAACTTGAAATTTGGAATGAAGGTGCATACAAAAGTTTTATATATTGTGTAATTTTTTCAATTTTTAAAAAATTAGTTTACTATTTTTAAACTGCCCCTGATTGGTTGTCTGCCTTGGCCATTTTGGAGGTTTTTAGTCCTATTTTTGACTCAAAAATCCGAATTTGAAGCCACAAATTGGACAAGTTGGAGGTCTACTAACATTTCAAGGATTGACATTGAGTCTTTATAAAAATAGTAAAATATCTATTGTCCACATGAGGTCAAAGTGACCTTCCTTTGCACAAATGCTACAAAGAGGGAAAAAAATTTAGAGAAATTTTTTGTTGCAATATGAACACAATTATGTTTAGAAAAATGGCTTTTTTTTTTAAAAAAAATTGATTTTTTTTTTAATTATTAAAAATAAAAAGGTCCTTAGACCTTTTCTCTGCTATTTTCTGCTCCCTGTGGCCTATGAAGTACTTGTAGTACTCTATAGTACTGCATAGTACTACATAGTACTACACTGACGGCCCAGATCTATAAGCGTGCGAAATCGACGGTTGACATTTGTAGGCGCGCGTCAGACGCGCTATACTGTCAGGATTGCGTAGTACTGTCAGTACTATGTCCAAAAATAGCGTTTTGAGCCAAAAACATGAAGTGTTTCTTGCAATCACCTAATTCATATTTACAATCACCTAATTCATATTTACAATCAGAGACCCCAAATTAGTCTAGGGAGGTACTAACATCCACATTAACACGGCACAAACTAAGGGGCTTTTTTTTACTTTCACCCTCACTTGTGCCTCCGCAATCGGCTTGTGGCACTACTTTAGACAAAACCGAGTCCAAGTCTTTGGAACAATGTAAGTTACTGTACAGTCAGGTCCAGCTCAATTACGAATTTTTGCAGTCACAGTTAAAGAAAATTTCACTACAGCCAACTTTGACACCCTCTCAAGGGCTGAAAAATTAATTTTTTACTATGAAATTTTTTGTACAAGATCATTTCTAAGTTGATAACATATGTGGAAAATTTCAAGGCCAAAAGATTCACCCAAAAAAAGATATGCAAAATCTATTAACATGTGTAGTTGTAAGCTTTCATTGCTGTCAACTTTGCCAATGTCTCTAGGATTGAAAACTTTTTCTTTTGGCATGAAATTTTTGGAATGAAATCATCTCTATGTTTATTATATGTGTGGAAAATTTCAAGGCCAAAAGATTCATCAAAAAAAAGATATTCAAAATCTACTAACATGTGTAGTTAAGAAAAAACTTTCACTACTACCAACTTTGACACCCTCCCAAAAATTGAAAAAAAAAGTTTTGGCCATGAAACTTTTTTCATGAGATCATCTTTGTGTTGATAACATGTAAGATAAATTTCAAGTTCAAAAGATTCACACAAAAAATATATTTGAAATCTACCAATATGTACATCGAAGTTGGCAATAGTGAAATTGTCCCTTATATTGACACATGGTAGTAGATTTTGAATATCTTTTTTGGAATAAATTTTTTGAACCTGAAATTTACAACACATATAATTAATATAGAGGTGATCTCATGAAAAAAGTTTCATGGCCAAATTTCTTTTTTTCAATTTTTGGGAGGGTGTCAAAGTTGATAGTAGTGAAGTTTTTTTCTTAACTACACATGTTAGTAGATTCTAAATATCTTTTTTTTGGTAAATTTTTTGACCTTGAAATTTGTCACATGTGTTATTAACATAGAGAGGATCTTGTGAAAAAAATTTCATGTTAAAAAAATAATTTTTCAGACCTTGGGAGGGTGTCAAAATTGGCAGCAGTGAAATTTTGTTCCCTGTGTATGCAAGAATTCGTAATTGAGCTGGACCTGACTGTACAGTTTGGCCCACAAACTCTCTCCCCGTAGAGAATGCCACTGTGGAAGATTGTCAAAGATTTCATAACATTGTTTACCAATCCCCGTTTTGCTCCCCCCCAAAGCGGAGCCTCCCAGCATGCCACTTGCTTCTATTGTCGGGAATATAGCTCACACTCCATGCCACATGTTAGCCCAAGAGTAGCCATAGATTATAACTTAATTGGAGCCGAGGTTTCTAAAAGTGCATTATACCTCCTGTCGGAGGGAGAGAGTGAAGCTGGCTAACGATTTTTTGTTGCTGCGACATTGTTGTAGACCAAGAAATAAGAAGGAAATCTTTCAATGGTGTAAACAATTCAATCAAGGAGGAATACAATATCTTCACAGCAACTCCATACCTTCAATAGAAATAACATTTGTACGATAGAATGCATGCAGAGCTTTCGGTCAAAAGTTAGGAGTACTCCATGGTACACGCTGTATTTTGTTTTTATTATTATTATTATATGATTCTTGAGTTTATAAACTGGACTCCACCATCTTCCCAATGCAGTTTACAGCTTCTGAATTGATTAATTTTTAAGCACACAGTAGTTTTTTTGTTTTTTTTGAAACACATGGACAAATTCCATTGATAAGGGAAAAAGTACACAAAACCAGAGGAATAAATCCTCAGCGGAACACACAAGAGCTTTTCAAAGTTCCTAACTTACCTTCGGAGAAAAAAAATTCTTCACGTAGTACTGTACTGGGGTAGTCACGGCTCCTTCGAGCACCCAGATTTCGCAGAAGAATGAAGGAAATAGGGTCCAGTCAGGAGTCGATTAGCATGAAGGAGTTGTGACACCCCTTTCCAGTGCGGTGAGCATGTAGAATCGGAATCGTGCGAGATTGGCAACTCCGACGGTGCGATTGGCAGCATCCGGTAACAACTTCGCTCGCTAATGGTTCTTCACACCGCTTATTCACCTCCAAAGTAGAATAAGCGATGCGGCGAAGTCTTCGCCATCAAAGAATATTCCGTTGCATGCCGTCTCGCAAGAGCCAAGCCTAAGCTGCCACAACGCTTAACGGTGGCGAAGTTCGGCAGGGAGGAAGAGCCGTGACTACCCTTACTGTACAGTGCTTTTTCTTCTGATCCTCCGCTAATAAGTCCCCTGACACTTGGAGGTAACCACCAGAGCTTCGCAGCACATTCTCATCTCAAATCCCTCCACAGTTACTTGGCTTGAAGCTCAAGGCCCTTCTCATCCGTGGCCACCATGTTTTTCTTTGGCCGGTAACATTCTCGGCGGCTCCTTGGCCCTCACTCTTGCCAGATTCTCGCCCCTCATCCTCTTGAAATGCTGCGGACATTCTAGCCTGGTCCCTCACTTACCAGTTTCAGTTTGCGAGCTGCCACTTCCATAGACTGACAGGGGAGGAATCGAAGCTTACGTTGTTGGGAAATCGCCGCGACCTACAGACTCTTACTAATTGTACAGCAATTCAAACCTCTTTTGGATGTGTTTGTTTGTGAGGAATGAAAAAACGATTGTGGGCGTCAATCGTGCTGTGAAGTTGTGTCGAACGCAAGTGCAACTTTGTAACTTGTGATTGGTTTCGTTACTACCCTCGCTTGTGACCGCTGTGTCTCGACTGTACCCAAAACTGAAGTTTAGTTGTGCTAAAAGTTTATGAAATGAGTTTAGCAAATTCGATCTGTGGCGGTTGATGGGATTTGTGCAATTCTTTTCTTGGCAATGGAGTTCGACTTCACAGGGAACATAATTAGTCGATTATGTTGCCAGGAGCGGAACTACTTACTGTGATGAGGAGTTTTGATAATTACAAATTCTCTGCTTCTATATTGAATTTAGAAATTAGAAATTCTCTGTGTTTGCAAATGATATTGGTGCTGTTCATGGTGTTTCAATTCTGGTGGAGATTAGAATGACGTTGTTGACATGGGCTGTGCTTTTCTGTGGTGAAGGATAATAATTTGAGGCAACGTCTTTGTTCATCACCTTGAGTGCAAAGATTGAGAGTTTGCAGCATGGACGGGAACCCCTCTGAACCCCTTCTCCCCGCGCCGCAGTCGCACACATTCACCTTCGCAAACGGCGTCACGCGCTCCGTGAGCCGCCGCGACGAGTCCATCGCCTGCACTCCCGAATGGATCTGGGGCGAGGCTCGCAAGCAGGTCCTCATCGCAGGACCGATGGTGTGCGTTGCGCTTCTCCAATACCTTCTGATCGTGGTGTCAGTCATGTTCGTGGGCCACTTGGGCGAGCTCGAGCTTGCGGCCGCGTCCATCGCGAGTTCATTCGCAGGCGTCACGGGCACCAGTCTCTTGTTCGGCCTGGCCTCCGCGCTCGACACGCTCTGCGGGCAAGCCTTCGGCGCCAAGCAGTACCACCTGCTGGGTATCTACATGCAGCGCGCGATTTTCGTTTTGAACCTGGTGTGCATCCCAGTTGCAGTGGTTTGGTATAACATGGACACGCTTCTTACGGCTCTAGGACAAACTGCGCAAATCGCAGAGCTCGCGGGGTTGTACGCGCGCTACCTCATCCCGTCGCTCTTCGGCATGGCGACGTTGCAACCGTTGGTGAAGTTTCTGCAAGCGCAGAGCGTGGTGCTGCCCATGGCGCTCTTTGCCGCGACCACCCTTGGTCTGCATATTCCCCTTTGTTACCTTCTCATCTACAAGCTGGGTGTGGGCTACCGCGGCGCGGCAATCGCAACCTGCGTCTCGAACTGGCTTAACGTCGTATGTCTCTCGCTCTACATAAGACACTCCGCGACTTGTAAGAGGACGTGGACGAGATTCTCACGGGAGGCGTTCAACGATTTGCCGAGTTTTTTTAAGCTCGCGATTCCTTCGACGATAATGATCTGCTTGGAGTATTGTTCGTTCGAGGCCTTGGTGTTGCTATCGGGGTTGCTCCCGAATCCGCAGCTGGAAACCTCCACGCTTTCGATTTGCCTCACCACGCTCGCATTGTGCTACATGATTCCGTTCGGCATTGGCGCCGCGGTTAGCACGCGCGTGGGGAACGAGCTGGGCGCAGGACGGCCGCAAGCGGCGAAAGGCGCAGTGTTAATTGCAGTTTCCTTTGGAATCGTCGAGGGGTGCTTGATGGCGACTCTTTTGTTCTCAGTGAGGCATCAATGGGGAAAAGTTTTTTCGAATGAGGGAGAAGTTATTGATTACGTCGCGAGGTGCATCCCGTTGCTGACTACGATGCAGATCATGGACTCAATCCAAGGCGTTCTGTCGGGTGTGGTGAGGGGGTGTGGTTGGCAGGCGTTTGGGGCAGCGGCGAATCTAGGCGCGTATTACATCATTGGGTTGCCGGTGGCGATCACGCTCGCGTTTGTGTATGATTTGAAAGGGAGGGGGTTGTGGGCAGGGATGATTTTGGGAATTGTCACGCAAACGGTCTCACTCTCCATCTTGACGTGCACTACGAATTGGCAGCAGATGGCGGAGACCGCGTTGCTGAGAGTGTACTCGTCGGCGTCAGCAACCCTGCCCATTGATGCCAACCATGAACAGAAAGATGAGATCCCGGCGCTGGAATCTCGCAAAGATAGCGACGATCACGAGGAACTTCAAAATTCATAGATAATTGCTTTCGATTTCGAAACTTCTCCGATTGCCGAATTCCCCGATCACCTTATTGCAATCTCGGGAAGGCAGTGGCGATGCAGAGGAATTCTAATTTTCATAAATTGCTTTCGATTTCTGAATTCTCTAACTACCGAATTGTTGTATCTCAAAGATGGCGGCGATCCGGAGGAATCCTGAAAATTCATGGATTGCTTACGATTTTATGTATTCTCCGATTCCCAAATTGTAATCTTGCGTAGATAGAGACGTAGATTGCTTTCGATTTCGTAGATTGCTTTCGATTTCTGAGGTCTCCAATTTGACAAATTGTATGATTTCTGGATTATCCGATTACTGAATTCTCTGGTTTTCGGTGGTGGAATTTCATCGACGGAAAATTTGTGGAATTTTTGGTAAACTGGTGTGGGTTGCGACGTCGGTGGGTTTGGGGCCAGCTTTTAACTCATTACTGTAGTGGAGGAGGCGAAACGGTTGCGTGCTTCAGACAGTAGAATTGAATGAGAGGTTGAGAGAGATGGGGCAATGGTGGTGATTTGCTTTGAAACTTACCCAGGCACCTTCTCCCAATTTTTGAATGCGAGGAAGATGAGAATCCCGCTGAAGAGTATCTTTTAGTACACTTATTGTGAGTTGTTTGCAATACCGTAGAGGATCTGGGAGATTACAGATTCTACATGGAAATGAACTCTTTCAAAATCTGACCTTTGTAGATTTACTTTTCAAAACTGACTCATTACCTTAAATCACAATCACATACCTGGGAAAACCCAAAATCCCGTCTTTGGAAAATCATTATGTGTGTGCTTTTTGTAGTTTTACACTAGAATAGTGTGCCTTGTGCAACAACCATAATTGATATGAAAGTATTTTTCTAATCTTTTTAAACCCAAAAAAGTTCAAAATCTGTAACTTTCTCATTGTGAGTTGGAACATCATGAAACAAAACCCATGCACCCCTCCTCATCAAGGGCTTTCCATCAATACCAAGAAAGCAATCGGGGGACACACAATCTAGGAGATCTTAATGTAACAAAGAAAACAAAGCAAACATATAACCTATTTTAAAGGTATTGATGATAATTGATTGAAAATTGGGAGTAAGCAAAGCTAGATGAGTGAGTAACAAGGGCCTCTGTACACGTTGGACTGGATAAGAGGTGGAGCTCCAAGTACCAAGCTATGAAGTAAGTCCACATAATGCTTTTGGTTGTGGACTAGTTCCCCAAATAAAATATTCACTTTTCTACTAATATTTAGAATTATGTGGCATGTGGTAACCAATGAATGAGATGAGCCAGAAGGACTAGTCTTGGAATAGGAGAGACAAGGAGACAAGTGGAGAATACTTTTAGAAGGACTAATCTTGCTGATGGAAAGGAGAGCAGACTTGCAAATCCTAAAATCAAGGATGGAAGAGAAAGGGAGGGCCCGGAGCTCCATATCGGAAATCGGGTTCACAGTTTCTACATGTAAACCTCCCGGCCCGGTTCGACCTCTGGTTGGGTCGTTCATGCGAAGTCACAGTTCAGTTGCAATGCAGTTTGAGGTTCCCCGCGGAGCTCGTTGAAGCTTGGTCGTGGCTTCATCGAACTCGGTTTTCCTTCGATCTTTCAGTCGTGTACTCAGCCAAATCCACGAGTAAAGAAGTCACTCGGTTCCTGGAACTCGTTTCTGGATAGCAAATTATTATTGAAAGTGAGCGTTAATATTGTGATGGAGGCAATTGTTTTTACTGCAACTCTGAGACCACTCACGCAATTGGTGCTTTAAGAGCCAGTGCAATCAGCGTACAGATTGATTCCCGGACACCTTCTACAGCTACCACCGTCAGTATACATGAGTGCCCGGGGTGATGGACACAGTCAGTTGATTTCAATAAAATGGTTCCTTGCCGTCATGCGATACAGTGGTGTCCACACTGTAGAGGAGCAGTAGTGACAGGAAACCAACTGAGGCGGACTTCCCCCAAATGAGTCCCACAAGCTTACAAATGAATGAGTCTACAAAAGTCTGCACACGGTCTGCAAAGTACGTCGGTGGTGCGCAATTGCCGCACACCTTTTCCAAGTGGATTGCAACTTTCCGCTGGCGAAGAGTTGGACGGACTGTGGACATTGGACGAGTTGCGGTCTGCCGTGAAACCCGAGAAAGGTATCTTGTTATAGTAATACCCTAGTTGCGAGTCGGTTGTGATGCCGGACCGGACCTGGAAGGTTCCTAGAACATTGAAAGAAAGACCTTTCTCCACGGATTAAGGTAGAAGCACCCATTATTTTCAGTGTATCCATAGTTTGGCATTAGAGTTTCCTACAAAGTGTCCCCACTAGTACCTTGAAACTTTAGTTGTGGTTGGTAGGCTCTGATTATTTTAGATTTTGGTGTGAGGATCTAGGCAGATTTACTAGGAGTGCAGATTTAGGTGCTCTACTAAGTCCTACTTTGAAAATTCACAGAAATTAGATGCCTTGTCCAAAAATTCTAATTTTTTTTTAAATTCATGATTTTCAGTTACCAATACTACAAAAATATTCTTTATAGGAAAAGGTGCCTCCAACTATGCTGAAATTGCTAACTTTGGCTGTAATGGGTGCTTCTACCTTAGTAGTGATCCTAGAACTAGTTTATGGAATTTAGTGTAGTATGTCACCTAGGTTTTGGAATATAGTGGAGTGTCTTACTTAGGTTTTGGAATTTAGTGGGGTATGCTACTTAGGTTTTGGAATTTAGTGCAATGTGCTACCCTTCAAGATAAATACGCATCAACTTTGGTTACTTTGAGAGTGAGTAGTATGAAAAGAAAGTAGAAAAGAAAGGATTTTGCAAGTTGTGAAGGATATTTGGAAGTACTCCACCACCAATTTGACTAAGGATGGTAGATACGAATTCCATTGTGGAGGAAGTTGCAAATTGGCTATGAAATTTTATTGTTTGTTGTAGTTTCAGCTAAAATGTCTCCATCAAAGGCCCATTTTTACAATGTATTAGTAGTGTTAGGATTATTTTGGTAGAAATGAAGCGAAATTCCAACATTGTTGATTAGGGGGTTCAAAAGGATTCATACTAATTAATCAACATTTCACACTATATGAATATCATTCTGCCATTGTTGTACACCAATAGTATTGAAGTATCTAGAGGTTGTATATCATGTTTCAAACATCTACAAGTTTCTATGATAAGTCCTTTCAATTTTTTGGTCTAGTCAATAATCCTATTCAATGTGGATTTACTTTTCAAAAACTAACTTACGATAAAAACATCCAAAATTGTAAAAAAAATAATTAGTATAATTGGAGGTACCTTTTTCTTTAACCAATTTCATTTTTGTAGTATTAATAATTGAAAATTGTGAATTTTCAAAAGGAAATTAGAATTTTTGGATTCAGCAGGTAATGACTAGGATTTTTCAAAGTAGAACTACTTAGGCTCTGAAACCATCGCATAACTTAGTCATGGTATTGTAAATTTTAAAGAATCAATAGTCAAACAATTGCAATTTAAGTATAGGAATGGTTGATTGCACATATTGTGAACACTTTCAATAGAACTCTATGTGTTAAGAATCGGTTTGGATGTTTTCAACTTATTATATCCCAATTCTAATCAACATATGAAACTTGAACTTCAAAAAAGAAAAAAATCTCATTTTTGAACAATCACATAACATGTGCTTTTCATTGCTTTCAATGATAATTTGATTAAAAATATTCACATAATATAGTTAATTATAAAAGAAAATTGGGTTAGATATAGGGATGTCAAAGTGAGGTATAATTAAGAATAGTAGAAAAGAAATAAGGCACTAAACTCCTTTGGACCTTAATTTTGGTGCTCTAAGGAATTTCATCTTATGTTTTTCCTACACTTCAACTCCTAGTCCAACATTCCACCTACTTTACAATTGACTCTCATGAATTCTTAAAAACAAAAAAGTAATAACTTATAATTAGAATTAGTTTGATTATATAGCTTATTGGTGATGTGAATTTATATTATAGTGAATGTAGGGTGCATCAAATGTGAAGAGTCACTTAGACATGACTTCCCAATGGAATCATGACACCAAATGACTAAAACAATTAAATGAAGCTAATGGCCATAAAATCATATTGCCACATGATAATATCCATGAAATAATGCCCCCAAGTAAAGTTGTGACTATTGCTTCATGTACTTTGCATAATATTATCCCTTCATCTACATCACTTATAATTGAAATGTTTTAATACAAATATAATAAATAAATGTAACAAAAATATAATTTTGACCTTTGTCAATTCAAGAATTATTTTAGGCTCATCTTTATTTATAATTCATAAAAGAAAATTATAATTTTTTATTTATTACAATTTGTATAATCAATAATGAATCAAACTTCAGAACATCTATCATTTTGAAACCATAAATCTTTTGTCTATGCAAAATCTATTATATACTTGCTTATTTGTCTTTGATTGCAACCATGCAAAAGCATGATCTAAATTTGATGATGAGGGCACACATATGGATGTTCAATTTAACAACAAATGAGAGGTTTACTTATTTCCAAAGGTTGATCTTCACAACCACTCATCCTTGGTTTCTACATTTGTGTAAGGGCTACATTTTGGAATTTTGATGCCAAACTTTGCCTAGCCAAAAATAGCGCCATTGAAATTTCAATCTTCAATGGACATCAATGATTATAAAATGTATAGGAAACATCCCCCCCCCCCCCCACACCTTTCTTTTAATCTTTAAAGTCTCATTGTTCACATAGGGAACAAAATATTTTTTGGTTAAGCTCTAAATAAACCCTCTCATTACAAGTTCAAATAGAATGAATTGAATCCATATAGACAAAAATATTTTCTATGAAGAAATTTTTTTGAATTTTTTCTCTTGAATTTTTTATAAGCTTTAAAATCTAGTCAAGCAAGGTGCTAAGAAGATAGTTTTCTATCACTTCAAACTCACATATCCTGCAATCCATACTTTCAAAGAATTTAGAATTTGTTCAACATATTTTTATAGTAGTCTAGTGCAAAATTTTATAGTTAGATATGAAAAAAACAATTTCTAAAGGTTTTTGCACTTTGTAGTAGAAAAAACAATTTTTAGTGGAATTTGATAGAAAAAAATATTCAAATTACAGGGGTTAACCAAAACATCATATTATGAAGCAAAAAGATAATTATTGACGATTCAATGTCTGTGTGTTACAAATTTTATAACATGGAGATAGCGGAGAAATTGCAATTGGAGTATACAAAGTATTATTCAATTCTTATCTTTTTGATTAATTTTATACCACTATAAGAAATCTTCATTTTAGATGATGTGTTCAATTTTTTAAATAGATTTTAGGTTATATCCAATGTAACAACTTGATGCTTTTATATCAACCAAAATGTCCAATGTAACATCAATGTTGACATAAAAACATAGAGTTGTTGTATTAAACGTCATCTAAAATCTATTTAAAAAAAATCTGGGCTCATTACTTAAAAACTGGGTTTCTTTTAGTGTACCTTCACTACAAAAGAAAACTATGTCCTAATTGACAAAAAAAGTGATAGAATTCTGTCAATTCTTCTGTAGATTAGGAGACCTTGATTTGGACATCCAATTGACAGAATTATGTCAATTTTTTTTTAGATTCGGACATGAATACACGTCAGCAAGTCTTATTTTTCACTCCTTTGCCACCGTGAATTTTTTTGACACGTCACTTAATTCAAAAAAATATTATTTTATTGTCCAAAGATTTAATAAAATAATTGAAATAATGGCCAAAAAAATTTGGATGAAATTTTATTGGATGAATGATAAATGTTTAGATGAATATTCTTGAATTAATAAATTTTCTCTTTTTATTATTTTCAAAAGTATATGAACCATTTGTAATTGTGAAGTGAATGGGGAAGGGAGCTCTATATATATACATATGGAGGTAGGAGCACGACCAATCTATGTGGGATATGTGCATTTTTGAAGTTAGGAGAGGTCATAGTCAAGTTAGAAACCCGTAATATGGTATTAAAACTAAGATTTCAAACCTCAATTAGGCATAGAAGAATGTCTTTTTACAAAACACTTTGAACTAATACTAGATAGAATATAAAATATAATTTCAAGTCCAAAAATCTATTTGACATTTAAATCTGTCAATAAAAAGTTATGGACAAATTTGAAATAGAAAATTTGGAAAAATGTAAAAAGAACAATTTCAAACACCTCTTTGAAATTCCAAAACTTTTGATTGAAAACTTGAAATGTAAAATGGATTTTTTTGAATGAAACTTCAATTAATAATCTAACTATCTTTAGTTCAAAGTTTTTTACAAAAACACATTCTACTACTGTGAGCCCCCGATTCGTCACCGGGGACTCACGGGTTTTTTTTTTTAGATTCCTACACAATCTAAGGCATAGTTAGGCCCATAAAGTTCATAAAAGAGTATTAAATTGGTATTGACATTCTACATACCAATATGCCATTTGGTCAATAGAAGGGGTTTAGGATAGTTTGTATCAAAAAAGGGTCTTGTTTTGGTCAAACAGACATTAATCTGATAGTGATGTACAAGTTTAGGGTAAGAAGCCTAAAAAGGCCCTTGATAGGTTAGGAAGTCCTCATGGTGGAATCTAGGAGGGATCCCCCACTCCCCATAGCATCGAAGAGAATACGGACGGAATACTAACCTTGAATTGCAGGTACCGGGCATTTTTCCAATTCCAAGAGTACGTAGTGGGGATGCGAGTTCGCATCCATGTGGGGAGATCCCATGGGCAGTCCCCTCCCAAGTTTGGGAATTTTCCAAGACATTTTGGATATTTTCCCAAGCGGTCAACCGCAGCAGTCTTTGGGTGGGAATTCGAAAGAATATCCCAAAGTGCGGTAAAATCCCACTAAACATCCGGCTAGGTGGTCTCACACCAACGGAGGGCTCCCCCAAGTTTCAAGACAAATTGATAAGTAGAAGACCCCAAATCGGCGACATCCCTCAACAAATGGCAATTTAAATGACGGTATTGGAAGTTGACCGGCATATCAGGGGCATACGGCATTGTATTGAGGCCTACTCTAAGTCTATTCCTACCCCCCTCTATCTACTTAAGAGCTTGGTGAAGGATTGGGGTCCCAAAAAGTTAAACTCCAAAAGTTGGGAATTTATCTCAACTTTAACCTTAGCTTACACTAGGTTTCGTTAAGATTTAGGGCATAGTGTAAGGGGTGAGGAGTTTGTTGAAGACTAATTATGGCCTTCCGGACCCAACGGCGCAATCCGTTTGCCAATTGGAGCTAAAATCCAAAAGTTAGCTTTTTGGGGACAGTACATGGAGGAGGAAATGGAGTTTAAGGCCCCCCAATGCTAATTTAGAGGATTTGGGCCCCAATGGCCGTGGAGAACGTGTAAGGAATGCGTGGGAAACTCCGGGCACATTTGGGAGCAAGTACCACCTCAAAAAGTTAGTGGAGGTGGCTCCAAGTGCTTCGTGTAAGTAATTTCAAATTTTGAACTAAAAGTAGGTGGGAACACATGGGAACCACTCCCATGTGGAAACTTGTAGATTTTGGGAAGGTAAAAGTAGGTAGATTTGCAAGTTTTTGTAAGGTTTAGGTGAGATTTGAATTCTCAATTCAAATTACGTAGATCTTAAGTGGATAGTTAGATTTGGGATTGGTAAACATGTACGGACCGCCTAAATTTCCTTATCTAGTTTTTCTTAGTAGATTAAGGGGGGGTTTGCTCCCTTTTGAGTATAAAAGGGGCGGCATTCTCCTCTCATTCTCTCTCTTTCTCACTCCTCACCATTTAGGAAGGAGTACTATTGGGCCCGGGTTATGTCGGATTTCCTTTGGCTTGTTATGCCAAAAGAGCCTTTGATAGTTTTTTGGGGGGTTTTACACCCTTGGTACTTGTGGTTTGCACTTGGAGACTTGAGACCCCCCCAAGTTTGGTTGGAACTTATACAAATTGATGTTGGGCCATTCTTTGTGTTGTGAAACTATTGAAAGTTGTTGTCGGAGAGAACTTGGGAGGAACCAAGGGGTTACTAGTGAGGTGATTTTGAAAGTATATTGCATATTATATCCACTCTCTTCTCCTTCTTCTTTTGTTCATGGGGTTAAATTAATCCCATGGGGGACGGCAAAGCTTTGACTCCCTTATGATTTTTAGTCGTAGTAGTTATGTGCAACCCCTCTTTTCCCTCTTCTCTTGTTCACGGGATTAAATCAAACCCATGAGGGATGGCGGAGCTATGGCTCCCCAATGTCTTTAGAATGTGAAAGTCTTAGCCACGTGTCAAAATCCTCACCCTCACGGCGAAGCTTTGAACCCCCTAAGTCTTAGCGGGGTGTCAAATATAATTCCCCTTGAGTTAGTATCAATGTTTAGTGTCCAACACGGTTGGCACTAAGTCAACATTTAGCATTCAACAAGTAGCATTAGTGGGTCGTTCGGGTGGAGCAACCATTAGGTTAACTTCTTGGGCAACCATTAACTCGTTTCAATTAGATAGCTCTTAGTTCCACTTGAGTGATAAAACCAAATATTGCTTTTGGAACTCCAGCACCAACCAGGGCACCCTAGTGGCACTAGCCAGCGCTAGAGTCAGCCAGCCAACCAAGCGCCCAGCCAGCCAACCGGGTACCGCCGCCGAGCTACCAGCTGGATCCGCAGCCAATCAGTTCGGGGGTCTTGGGGGAGTCCAGGCCTCTAGGGGCCTTGGGGTCAAAAAATAGTTTAGGAAATAGGGGGGTTAGAAAATAGTTTGGAAAGTAGTGGAAATAGGAGATAGTTAAAGGAGTAGTTAGGAGTGGAAAATAATTGGGGAAGATAGTCTAGGAAGAAGTCTATTTGTAAACCAACCAAAGAGGAATAATTAGAAGAAGCGGGACTAGAAGCCAGTTAGAACCGAGGGATGGCTATGGTGGACATGGCATGGGACGTGGCAGGACCAGAGGACTCCGCCACACACACGTTAGAGGTGGGCTTCTAACTCCAACTCATATCCTCCTTTCTTTGATGCAAATGTTAGACCAAGCAAGTGGTTAGAATCAAGGGCCACAAGCTAATTGTAATTAGGGACCCGCGATTAGCTAGTATAGAATGAAACAAAGGAATAACCATGAGTTAAAAGGGACAAACGGAAAATAATGCAATACATAGGTTAAAACAAATACAAATACGTAGAGTAGATTAGGAAGATCCAATACATAGAGGTAGGATAAAAAATACCAACGTAGAGTAGGTTAAGATGAATACAAATACGTAGAGTAGAGTAAGCATATACAATATGTAGAGTAGAATAATCAAATCCGAAATACATAGAGTAGAGTAAGCACATATAATACGTAGAGTAGATCAATCAAATCCAAAATACATAGAGTAGAGTCAACAAATACATACCCGTAGAGGAGTACCCCACAATACGTAGAGTAGA
The DNA here is from genome assembly GCA_947034885.2 of Thuidium tamariscinum. Taxonomy (NCBI): domain Eukaryota; kingdom Viridiplantae; phylum Streptophyta; class Bryopsida; order Hypnales; family Thuidiaceae; genus Thuidium; species Thuidium tamariscinum. The sequence goes on from OX344753.2 coordinate 5,162,853, forward strand.
GTAAAAAAAGACAATACGTAGAATAGAGTGAACAAATACACCACGTAGAGTAGGGTAGGAAAATACCATAAGGAAAGATAGAAATCCCAAATATATCAAGTAGGAATAGGAAAGCATGGTATAGAAATAAAACTCAAATCACTTGGGTAAGAAGGAAATTACACCCTAAATGGAGACAACTCACGAATTAGGATAGGTAGGTTAATAAAAAAAATCCATTGCTTGGAAGGCACAATGGATTGACGCTTAGACACCCGTAGGTAGTAAGAATCATTAGGACCAGAGCCTAGTTGTGATCGCTTGATTCCAAAGGTGGGAATAAAGCGCCCACAACTATGCCTAAATGAGGTGTGAAGTCCTACTTTTAATACAATTCCTATTTCTAACTTGACAAAAATAGGAATTGTAGGCCTCAATAAAATAAAATAAAATAATATTATTTCACGTAGCAGTGTCTCCACCACATCAGCTTTCTTAGATGGCAAAGATCCTAGAATTCCCCATAGCATTTTCATAGTCTAGAAACTCACAGTCTTTTGTAGGCCTCAAAAATACTTTTATGCCATAACCAAATTTCTTGAGGAAGTTGAGACATGCTAAGCGTTGGTTGTTGCCTAGCAAAGATTGAGGTTGATTATACTTAGAATCTCAATATTGAGGTACAGACCTCCAACTAACCATCAAATTTGGATTTAAAAAAAATGAAATGTTTACAAGCAATTTCATCTACAACAAATAAGACTTTTCTTATTCCCCAAAAGATGAAACATCAAGTTCATTTTGGTTTGAGTTTCCAAGTGAGTAGTGGAACTCACTATATCCCTTTAGAGTAGAAGAAGGTGTTCCAACCTATATAGGACAAATGAGAGTATAAACTTGAAGGAGCTCTTTCAAGTTCATACTTTCATTAGTTCAACATGGGTTGGGTCACCTCCCTTGACTCCAAGAGGATATAGTGAACTCCACTTCTCACTTGGAAAATCACATCTTACTACATCTGTATGGAGTGATAGAGAAATGTCATCCACAGGATGACATTTCTCTATCACTCCATGCAGATGTAGTAAGATGTGATTTTCCAAGTGAGAAGTGGAGTTCACTATATCCTCTTGGGGTCGAGGGAGGTGCTCCAACCTATGTGGGATGTATGCATTTGAACTAGTTTGAACTAGAATAGGAACTCCTATTAGTTCAAATGCATACATCCTATATAGGTTGGAGCACCTCCCTTCACTCCATGTGGATATAAGGAGCCTTGCTTGATTACATATTCAAATCAATTGTAAGAACTCTTCAAGTAGCGCAACTAAGACCTTAAAGAATAAAAAGCCAAATTTTTTGAGGTTTAAATTTAAGACAAAGTAAATTAAAATCGTTGGTAAAAGTGTTTGTCCCTTTTAGAGGAGTGCCTCCACTAATGTTCCCTAAAGTGGCTAAAATTCACCTTATTTCTACCTAGATTTGGAACATGCTAAAAGTACATTATAAAAATCAAAGACAAAATGAAGATTTGAGCAAAAAAAATTATGTCTTTAGATCTAGGATACAAAAATGTTTATTCATTCAAGTCTTAGTTCGCATTCATCCATTCTACTACATTATTGGGATTTGCCAATATCCAACCAAGGTCGTTGGATTTCAGGAGTGCAGTTGCATCTTCACTGTTTATATCGCAATCATCAGCTGCATCCTCATTGTCCATATTACAGCCATCATCCACCTTCTATGTTAGGGTTTAGCTACCTTTCTTTTTCTCAGTGTTTGGATTTAGTTGACTATCTTCTCTCTCTCCTACAAATGTTTAGCAAGACTTTGCCAAATGCACTACAGGTTTTCATAAATTTGTGTTTTGCATTTTCCACGTAGTGCTTGCCAAAATGAACTTTGATGCACATTGAGTGAGCTCTGATTTCTGAAATGTTTCTGCCATTCTTTGCGCTTCTTGCAATCTTATGCGCTTCTTGTGCTTTCATTTTGTGACGCCATTTTCTAAATTAGATGCGCCAAGCCGCCAATTCCTGCCTGGGGTGAAGTTTTTTGAGATGTTGGGCGAATGGGTGCGTAGATGTGCAATTGTACATTTGGGCTCACTACCTCATCCCTCAAGACCATTTACTCCATGTGGGAATTGTGGCAAATAGAGGTTGCCTGCCATGCTTGGTATTGGTCTGCTGGAATGAATGCGGTGTGTAATTTTGAGATTGGGCGTACTGCGGCGCGAGTGGCATGCTCTTGGTAGATTGGGCGACAATGTGGATCAAAGACTAATCCTAGCAAAGTAGCAATCCCGCATCGTAGTACTCTTGAACAACGTATAAATGATTGGGTGTACGAGGGATCATGAGTGCATACAATACGCTTCAGAAGTTTGTGTAACGACCTTTGAGGATTGAGATCTCCTTACAGCCTTGCACTTTACTTCCAATTTTGTTTTCTCTATTGAATTATTGCTTTGTTTTTAGAAATGCTGGTGGTTTATTACATTATTGCGCTCTAGCTTGAGGGATTTTGTTTAGTTTTTTTTCTAGTTTGTGTTGTACTACTATTGGGGGTTTAAGGTATAGATGTAGGTTGCCATTCCAGAATGGCGCCAACGTTGAAATTTCTGGAAATTTTTTGTGTTAAGACATTTTGGTCTTTGCACAACACATATGGAATTACAAAGTATCTGCTTGCGCCTGAGGTAATAATGCACGTCTCAAAGACTAGATTGACCGATTCAGTTGCTGGTCCTTTTATACGATTTTCCTCACTATTGAAGGTGATAGTGGTCTTAGTGGAGGCTCCTTTTGATCCAGACATTTGTGATGAGAAGCTGAAGGAAAAACCTACGGTGCGCAAAAGGACAAAAATTACCCCGACCACCGTGACTAGGAGGTGGCAAGAATTTTGGGCCTGTAAATTCACTTGGGTGGAAGGGGAGTTTGATTCTGTTGGCAATCTCATCTGAGTCGTGTGTAAGAGTTGCAACTTTGTAATTGACAAACACAAAACTATTCTTTCAAAAGGATACAACCTTGAGAAGTAAGAGGGGAAACAAACATGTAAGTTTGATGGCAAGCCTTTTCCAAATCTGAAGAAGGGAGATACATACATCAAGCAAGATTGCAAACATGTATAGTTCAATAAGGTTTGGGTGCGGCGATGCCTAATCGGCATTGTTGTAGATTAGTTGCCAGCTGGCTTAGAGGGTGAGGCAAATAGGAAGTAAGTACAGTTTTCAACTCTATTCTAAGTTTTGAATTTGGGTCGTCCTATGTGTGATTATAAAAGAGAGCAATTTCTTCTTAGGCATATGAAAGTTAAGAATGTCCCTAGAAAGCACTGGTTTGAAACATCAGAATGGGAAATGAGCAAACATCTTCATGGTAGTGTCATGGCTGCTTTGAAACTCGTAGTCCAATCCGCTAAATTTGTATCTATCAGCACTGATGAGGTGATGGCAATTGATAACACTAGTAGGATTGGGGTTCACATTTACGTTGTTGAAGGCTGGGAGAGAATTCCACGCCTACTTCATATGTCTTGTGTGTTTGAGTGTGGGACTATAGGTCATTTTATAGATGTGATCATACATGCCTTAGTAGGCGAAGGAGGTCTTACAAACTTACACATGAACAAATTGCTAGTAAACTTGTGTCCTTCAGGATAGATGGAGTGAGCACATTCCAAGGATCCAAAATTGGGGTCTCTACATAGATTAGAGAAAAATAGGCTCCGTTTTGTCTTGGTGCAAATTGTGCAAGCCATCATATCAACTTAGCAGTTCAAACTCTGTTGATCTATCCCATACTGTCTCGATTGGAGGTACTTTGTCAATTTCTATATGCCTACTTCTGCAGGAGCCATAAACGGCACACTGAGTTACAAAAACTAGCCTATCTTATGGAAACTAAGGGTAATAAAATGTTGAAGAATGTAGACACTTGGTGGATTTCTATGCGGAGCCCAGCTCAATGTATAATGTTGTAATACATGACACTTTTGGTTAATATGGATTTTGATATGTTGGGGTCAACTGGCAATAGATCAAATGCTGCTGCAACAACCAACTTTGACTACCTTTCCGACATTGAGGTCTTGTTATTTTTGTCATGCTTTATCCCAATGCTCAATGTAATACATTGTCTTATAAAGCTTTCTTAGTCTTGAGACATATTCATTTGTGACTTCCTGTAGTTAGTGAAGCTTTACTAGTCTGATTTAGCTCGGCTTTTTCGTTGATGAAACTATGGCATCCAGTATGCTAGAGTTCAAACATTATCAAAAACTAATTTCACTTTCCTCCACTAAAATTTCTATGGAATGGATACAAATGCTTAGGGTAATGTTGCTTCCCACCTCCTGTTCAATTTTGGATTTTTGGGTGCACAAATGTGTTTGGTCGCTGCCATTGCAAAATTATGGATAATCATCTTTTTGTCAAGGAAGAGGTTTTTGAGTGGATACAAGCAAATATTCAATGGCAGTTTACTAGTAAGCCCTAAACTACATTCATTTTTTGCTTTGTAATTTTTTTTAATTCCCTACTTTTTTACTCACCCTACTTTCTTCTTTTGAATTGTGTGATGATTTCTTGGACTCCAATACGTGTGCTAGAATCAAGTTATGATCTTCTCTTCATTTATAATATAGATTGGCTAATTTCTAAGTTTTTTGCTTGTTTGTCCTATTATGACTTTCAAAACATTTTAAATTTTACAACATTGTAAGTTTCTTGTTCAATTTCTTTTCCATTTAGTGTAGACTGTAGATTGTGTAGAATCATTTTTCTTGTTTTTAGTCTTCTCCATCAATGTTTGCCAATTTTCTTATATGTTGTAAAGTTCTAGGTTTTATGAGTGTTTTTGACCTCACTGTTGTGATGTTTTTGTCTAGCAGAGATCACCCTCTTTCTTTCCAGCGAGCTTGACATGTGCTTTCTACAGTAGGAGCTTCTTGATGTGTTCAGGATTTTATATACCCCCAATATTGGAAGCAACCAGGGGCAGATGAAAGCTTTGTTCACCATTTGATAGTCCTCAAAAATTTCTATTCTTACCTAAGACACTACAAAAAAATGATGGAATAAATGACTTGCATAAATGATTTAAAACCAATCACTGTGATTAACTTGACTTTAAAATGACTAGAGGGTCTAGAAGTCATTAAAGTCAAGTCATTACAATCAATGACTGTGGGGGTATTATCACCATTCATTTTGTACTTAGAGGTGTAAATGGATGAAAAATTCAATGGTTAACTACACTAGAAGAAAATCATGTTAAAATTGCTGAAAACACGTCATGTAGTTTGTGTTGAGTTCCTGTTTCAAAACGTAGTCAAAATGCAGTCAAAACACAAAAAACCGCAGAAAAAACATTTTTTTGCATTTTTTTGTGTTTTGACTACATTTTGACTGCGTTTTGAAACAAGAACTCAATACAAACTACATGACGTGTTTTCAACAATTTTAACATGGTTTTCTTCTAGTGCTAAGAGATAAAGAAAGTTTGGCTTAAGGAAATGGCTATAGAGCTTCCATGTAGAAAGTGTAGACCCATTGAGAATTTGATATGGGCATCTACATGGCTAGTCATTCTATAGTCATTCTAAAGTTATCATAAACCCATTGTAAATTTGACGTAGACAACCACGTAGCAAGTCATTTTGAAGTTACAACAAACCCATTAAATATATATATATATGAGGTGGACAACTACATCAAAAGTCATTGTATAGTCATTTACAAGTTGTTATGAAGTTTTTGAGCTATTTAGTTGAATTGACACATGGCAAGTCATTCTATAGTGATTTTGAACTTTGAAGTGATATGGATTTAGGATTTTGGTCATCTTCCTTGGACATAAAAATCAATATGAACAAAAAAAAAGGAACGTATTGACAAATGTACAAGGAGTAGTCATTTTGTAGTCACATATAGATGTATTTGAATCCCACAATAATATATTATACATTATACAAGATATATCATACATCATATAAGATACACCATATAAGATATACCATGTATAATATATCATACAGCATATACAATACATCATATTTGGCAAATGTAATGCATAGCTTCCAAGGCCACTTAGTGTTTGAGTATATAGATCTGAAATGATAAGCCCTTTATACTAATAGGAAGGTACACTAGAAGAAAACCATGTTTTTTATGACAAATCTTTAAACATAGTGAGATGTTTATATTAACATCAAGCATGTCTACTTTGCATGTCTAGGAAAATTTGTCAAGATTGACAAGTGAAAAACACGAGAAAATCTGGAAAAACATACCCTGTTTTTAAAACAACATTATAGAAAACATAGACAAAGAAGTTGTCAAAAGTTTGCCATTTGGCAGCCACGTAAGTACCAAATAAGCAAATAGTGCCACATGGGATTTTTGTTCACTTCACAAAAATTTTAATATTGTTTTTAGCAATGTCAAGTTAGACGTCTAGAAATATTTCAACTCTGTTTTCAACAACATCAACTTAAACACATAGAAATTTTCTAAAATATTGATTGGTACATCCTACGTAGTAGGGAAGGTTGGTACAAATTAATTAAATAATAATAATTTTTTCATTATTAATCAATTAATAATTACTCAATTCATCATTAATTAATTAATAAATGATTATTAAGTTTATTATTAATTAATAATAATTAAGTTCATTATTAATTAATTAATTATTATTTGATTCATTATTAATTAATTAATAATTATTTGATTCATTATTAATTAATTAATAATTATTTGATTCATTATTAATTAATTAATTAAATATTAACTAATTAGTTTATTAGGTGCTCCAACATGTGTACTTGTGAGGATGAGTTTTTGAGCCCTTAGTATAGTGTCATTTTGTAGATCAAAGTTTGACACAGATGAAAAAACTCATACTCACATTCTCACAACTACATATGTTGGAAGATTTTGAATATCTTTTTTTAAATTAATATTTTGATCTTGAAATTTTTCACACATATTAAAAACATAGAGTTTATTTCATATCAAAAATTTCATGGCAAAAAAAGAAAAACTCAATCCTTCGGAGGGTGTCAAAATTGAAAGTAGTGAAATGTTTTTCACCGCTACACATGTTGGTAGATTTTGAATATCTTTTTTTGTGTAATCTTCTAGCATTAAAATTTGTCATGCATATTATTCACTTACAAATGATGTTGTAAAAAAAATTCATAGGAAAATATCAATTTTTGAAGTCTCGGGAGGCTATCAAAGTTGACAGAGTTGAAATTGTTTTCAGTGTGGATTCCAAAACACCATTTTGATTGGGACCCCACTATACTTCCTAACATCTAAGGTAGGTACATCCAAAAGCACCATGTTCCTAAAAGCACCATCTACAGTGCACACACATTTCCAAAATCAGTCATGTTCATAGACTATAGATGGCGCTTTCAGAAACAGACTTTGACTATTAATAATTTTTGCATACGGTATCCAAATCCTGCGTTCTTTGGTGCGTTGGAACATGCTTTCACTTGCCAACAAAACTACATAAAATTTTGAACTAATTAATATTAGGAACTAGGCTCAATATGAATAAGTGGCGCTTTTGGGTGTACCTACCTTACTAGGATACAGACTTGCTCCTTTCATTCATAGTATACATCCATCGATTTCTTTTTTCTTAAAAGCAAGCCACAAGGCTTCATTTCTTCTATATTTTCACATTTGGTCAGGGTTTTATCTAAGCCCATTGTAACTTTTGTAAACTTAGTTGGAATTAAATCAAACCCCCTTGCAAATGTGGCAGTTCTATGTTTTCTTGGACGTTGTACAAAATGTAATTATATTTTTTTATGTCTCTTACAACATCATTGTCAAAAAGAACATTACCTTGTTTTGCCTATAACATCCATGTGTTTTTTACAACATGCAATTGAATTGTGTCTTCCATGGTTGCAATACCATCTTCTTTCTTATATTCTAAAAAACATTCTTGTTTTCTACAAACGTCCAAAAAATCAGGGGCTTCTACTAGTGGTAGGAGGTAAGACAAATAATGTGGGATATGTAAAATGCAAGAACTATATTTCAAGTAATATTTCAAACCTCATTTAGGTATAATAGATTAAGCTTTTTTAAGAAACTTTGAACAAATAAAAGTTGGGAAATCAATTTGACTTTACTCTCTAATAATTCATTTGAAATTTGAAGTCTGTAATCAAAGTTGTGCACAAATTTGAGAAATGAATTTGAAAGGATATTTCTTTGACATTTTCTAACATCCTTTTCGAATGTAGTAGCATAAAAGACAGGACAAAGTCATTTTTCTGTTGTTACCTTAATGCAATACTATTATGCAACTTCTACCTGACTAGATCTAGTCATGTAGAAATCATGGACGGCCCTCTTGAATTAATATAGTAAATCAGTGTTAGAAATGTTTTTATTATTTTTTGGAATCAAGTTCCTAAGGGATAGACTTCACAATAAATTTGTATATATGTATAAGAATTAGAGGACCAAGAAGATACATCTACTTTAGCATTCAAAAAATGAATTCAAAGTATAAATCATAATCACATGCACTTGTTTTTGCTCTTATCCATTGATGCAAGGGATGTAGAATGGGAGTAGTTATGATGTATAAAAATTACATAGTGAATCAAATTGTAGAGAGTGTTGAAGATGTAGTTTACTAGGCCTTGACAAGTACATGACATGTGCACTATTCTTTGCTTATATTAAAGACATTCTTTAGTGGTTGCGAAGAGGCAATGTTGCAATAGTCTATGAAATGTAGAAACACATGTGTACAACTTGCAAAGGCATTGTCAATTTTAGATTGTATATTGGATTGTTGAAGTCACAAAATCAAGTAAAATCCTAGTATTTTTTCATTCATTTTGAAGTGAAGTGTCATTACAAGACATGACCTTGTTGTATGCTTCATTCAATGAATTATAGTCTTGGTATGGAGCATACAACTAAGGTGGACAACCCTAAATCCTAAATCCTATTCTATTTCATTGTGTGACAACTTGTAGTATTTTGAGATGCCTTGAAGAGTTGAAATGAGAAATTCCTCACTATGTGCTTCTAGTGACCCCCTACATATTTGAAGTTGAACCATATGAACTACTTAAATTTTGTTTAATAAAAATGGCAAAAATCGTAAAAAATAATTGATTCTATAATTGTAGGAGATTGAATAAATTATACAAGAAAATTTGAAGAAAAATGCAAGTTATACTATGGAAAAGGAGAAACCATCATGAATTCATCAATTGATGGTGCTTTAACTAATTAGTAGAATGACATCATCATTTGCAAAGTATAAATGGGTGATTGCAAGAAACACCTAAACTATTTGTTGCATTTGCATGAATACTCGTGATTTTCCTTGGTGTACTTGAAAATTGAAAACATGGCCAATGTATGCACCTTTAAGATGAAAATAACCACCAAAGGAAATTCATTAAAAAAATCTCTAAGTTGGAGAACTAGGAAAGTGCTAAATCTCAAGAAAATAGATATTTAAATGGTTTAATTAATAAAAAATAGAAAAATTAAAATTAACTTTTTTTTTTCATTTCTAACAACTTCATGGAGATGATCATTTGCTAAGAAACCTACCAAAATAATTTTTCTGCTACTATCAAAATGCAAGCAAATAGAGGTTCACTTTGTAGACTTCTATACAATATTGAATTACATATTTTCTAAAAGCCTTTGAATATTAGCTAAAACTATACTACAAAACCATCTCCACCAAATTTCAGCTCTGAATTTTTTTTTTGGGTACTACTTTGTTCCAAGAAAACCCAAATTGGCAAGTGTGATATAATATTAAGGGTTATTATTAAATAATAAAATATTTTGAAAAATTCCAAAAAACTAGAAAAGGTGTATAATAGTCATAAATATCTTGTTAGAGAATTTTGAGTTGATTGGAGCTAGAATGTAAAATTTATAGCCAAAAAATTCATCAACTCACAATGCATGATAAAAAAACAGTACAAGTGTTTCTTGCAATGATCCAAATCTTCTATTTTTGTATTAATTTAGTAAATTTTTTTTGAAAATAATTAGGATCTTTTAGATACTTTAACCCCTAAAGGACCAGGCTACATTTTTTGCCAACATAGCGATTTTGGGCAACTTACTGTGCATGGAGTTTTGTTTGTTTTTTCTTTGAAATTTTCACACAATGTGTGCCCAGGGAGTTAGTAGCTTTAAGATCCAATAATTTTCATAACGTTCAAGTACATGGTTAAGAAGTTATTGCATGATATGTCATTTTCATTCCATGGCGGAGAGTCTGTGCTGCCCAAAAAACTTCTTTAAAAAACACTTTTAAAAATATTAAAAATTTGAAATTGATTCTTTACATTTATATACACGTGGTAAGCTTATGAGGAGTTTTAGTTTGAGGATAAGTATAGATTCCAAAAACTACATATACATTAGACCTGCAAACTAAAATTCTTCATAACTTTAATTTAATAAATCCAAATCATTAGAAGAAATTTGAGGGCATTAGGAGACTGCGAGTTTCCGGACTGCGGGAACGCAGTTTCTGCCCTGTGAACCCGAATCCTACGTGGTCGGGACACTACCACGTAATTTTTTTTTTTTTTTTCAAATTTTTTTTTTGGACTTATTTTCATATTTCAGGACCCAAAAATAAAATTAAAAAAAATTAAAAAAAATAAAATTTCGATAAAAATCGGCCTGACAGGGGGTTGCGGCATTGGGAGCCGTTTCGGGAACAAACCCGAAACGGTCCTGTAATGCCCTCAAATTTCATCTAATGGGAATGATTCAAAGCTTACCATGTGTATATAAATGTAAAGAATCAATTTCAAATTTCAAATTTTTTAAAAAGTGTTTTTTAAAGAAGTTTTTTGGGCTGCTCGGACTCTCCGCCATCGAATGAAAATGACATATCGTGCAATAACTTCTTAACCATGTACTCGAACGTTATGAAAATTGTTGGGTCTTAAAGCTACTCCTTGGACACACATTGTGTGAAAATTTCAAAGAAAACAACAACAACTCCATGTGTAGTGAGTTGCCCAAAATCGCTATATTGCCAAAAAATGTAGCTTGGTCCTTTAGGGGTTAATTTAGTATCTAGTATTTACAAAAAAAAATTTGGATAATACACCATCTTTATAAAATTGCATTTGTCAACATTTAATATGGCATAAGGCAACATCCTAAAAAATATAAATACTTTGTACCAGAGTACTAAGTCAAGAGTAGTGACAAGTCACTCATTCTGTAGTTGCCCGCAATAAAATTTAAGTCTCTCAAAAAGTCTCTTTCTACTATATCTTTTATTGTGGCTTGTTTCTTCTTCTTCCTCTTTTTTTTCTATTAGTAAGTTAGAACTTCCTAGTAGATGCCTATAAGGGTCCCTAGAGGCCCATAGTCATTATATAGTCACTTTAAAGTTATTATTTAGTCACCCTAAAGTAAAGCACAGTCACAATACAAATTGTCAATGCTATGAACAAAAAGTAATGGATGAAGCTTGTACTCCATATGAACTCTTCATCCTGAAGTTGGACTCATGACTACAAAATGACTCAAATGCTCTGGATATTGGGATATTGGTGCAATTAGGGAAGTTGAGTAATTTTTTAATCATTTTAGGCAGCTACTCATTCTTTGTAGTCACAAATAAGGCCATTTTTTTGTAGTGAGAGATCTAAATGCAGGGAAGTCGTAGTAAGAGGTTGGAACCAACTACATGACATCTAAGTTACTGTCTGCTTCAAATTTAGATAACCAACAAGGGTTATTTAAATGCACAATGAAAGCTAATTGTGATGCAACTTGTGCTTCAGTATCCAATGTTGACCCTATGACCTAGCTATGGCGGAGCTTGTCTTAGTCCCGTCACCTGAAAAAACTCATATCTGAATACTTCAAGGTTGCCGAGATTGGTTGCTGCTTGGTGTTAGGGTCGGTAGAGGATGAGCGTTGTTTTTCTACGCTCAAATTTTTCAAATCCTGCTAGAGAAATTGGTTGGGCAAATACTTATCACTTGTGGTGAGGATGTTTGGACCAAAAGTATTATATTCTAGAAAATTTTCCTTACAAAGAAGCCATTGAGTCTTGGAGGAATGTAGTGAAGGTTGGACAGCATGGGAATGTGTGATCATTATGGAACTTCACCAATATCCTCCCCCTTTTGAAAACCTTAGTTTTTATGAGATTAGGCTAGAATTTGGCCTCAAGAATGTTACATTCCTTGACATTGTAGTTTATTGCTGGCACATGCTTTACAATGTGAACTACTAAATTTACACAATGGAGGATGGGAGTGAGGCCAGAAGACATCACCAACCTTGTGGAGCATCAACCATTCAGTAACCAACACTTGCTTATTCTAATTGGAATTTCTAACATGGTTTTTTTGTTTTTTGTTATGTTGCAGATTACTAATACTGCAATTAGGGTAGTCTTGCTATTGTAGCATGAAGGGTTCAATATCCTTGTTAGTGTTTGTTTTTTAAGTTTATGTCACTTGTTTTCAATATATCTTTTTGTGTGCAGATTTGGTGTCCAATTCTTATTTGCAACTGGGTGATCGATTGATAAAGCTTCCTCATTCACAATGATTGAAAAAGCTTTTAGAAATTGCAAATTTCATTAAAAAATTTCCACCACTTAGCAACAAAATACAACAAGTTGGATTAAAAATAGTCCTATTAATACACCTGTATTTTTAAATTGTTGCAAGTTGCACTTCACCAAAGGCAATTAAATTTATCCAAAACTTTACTATTTTTTCCAAAATTTATTACGCGGTTTCTTTCTCCTTCACAGAAGCTACTCCCTATTACACACGTATAGCTTTCCAGCGAAATACGCTATACATATTTTGGGATCACTGCCGTCCACCGTTCAGCAGTGGGGCAGATCACTGTCACATGGCCCGGCCACAGTTGGAGAGCCCTGCATGCAAAGGGCCTCATCCTGAGTCCAATTCTGAGTCAATGCTCTAAGGCACGGGCTACCAATGACGTAACTATTCAAACCATTGCTTGGCCGCACCCTTCCACAGTTTCAAACTAAATCTCCTCCGTTATTGGCAATGTCGGATGTACTGTACAGGACCAATTTTCAACTTCCTCTCCCTCCCTCCCACCTCTGCACCACCAACGCAATTTCCTCCTCCAACAGTTTGAAAACTGATGACTTTCCAACAGTGATTCACTTTGTCTCTCACCTCTCACCAGCCATTCTCGGTTTCTCTCTTCTGTGGCGGAGATCTTTCTGCAGCCAATTCTCCGGGGACCTTCACGCGTATTCTTTGCACAGTAATACTGTAACAGGGCAGACGACATCACACTTCTCCACACAGCGTTTTGCTTCAGAGCTTTAGTTAGTAATCGTCGTAAACCTTCATCTTCCAGTTCTCTCTTTCTGTTCGCAAACTCTCCTCAGCTGGGAGTTTGTAAATGCTTGCTTTTGCAATGCCCTACGAGCGCCGCCAACGGAATCCACCACTGCACATCTCGAGTTGAGAAGGAGGAGCCTTTTGTTATCTGAAGTCGACATGAAGGATCGGAGCTAGAGTGCTGCTACTTTGACTCCCTTTGGGTGTAGTTGCAGGTAATGCGATTGGATTCTGCTTGGGGAATGGAATCTGTGGGTAAAAAAGATCTACCGATATTAGTAGAGGATGGAGTACTTTTAGTTTGTGAAGCGAGGTTGTGGAGAAAACTTTGGGAGTAGCTAGATTGTGTTCGTGATTTACACCATGATTAGGGAATTGGTGGTGTTTGGTTGTATTGTGTTCGTGGAGTGTTCTGAAATTGGGGTGGATTCGGTTACTTGCTTTGAGAGCTTTGGAGATTTGAATTTGGGGTGCGTTAGTGCCGTCACCCTAGTGATTGTGGGTTAAGGGATTTGGTGGTTTTGCTGATGGTGTTGACTGCATTGGATTTTGGAGGGTCTGGATTCCGAAACTAGAATTGTTGGCGGTTTGTGATTTAGGTTTGTGTTTTTTAGGTTGTGATTAGGTTTAGCAGACAGGGGAAGTAGAAATCGGTAAAGAGCACAATTTGGTTATATCATGTGGGAATGAATTCTATCGAACTGAGTTTTTTTGGGGGGGAGGACGCAGATGCCAAATCTGAGTGCCCTGCACGACGACGTGCTTGGCACCGGCAGTGCCATTAAAAATATGTCAAGGCGGGATTCGAGGGGGAGGACACGCCGGTGCAGTAAAGGTTGTGTGTCTGGAGCTTAGCGCCACTGCCAACAAGGGTTCATTGCTGCAGGAGCATGCTCGGCAGGACAAAGGTGCACAAAATGAACGGTGACAGGAAAAAGTTTGTGAGGTGAGTAATATGATACCGTTTGCGTCCCTTTTACATGTGAAGGAGTGGGATTTCTGTAGATCATTTATGCTGCAGTAGAGATTCGAGGTCTTTAAGGTATATGCCCCAATCTGTTGAGATGAAGTTTTATCAATTTCTGATGCGGTTTCAAAGTGAGGAGGCTGTAACCACTGGAAGTGACACTAGACAACTTGTTTTTACTCAAAGCACGTTAGCCACAGACTTTATGTCGATACCTCATGCATCATATCAATTACACCACCTGCCAGTATGTCCAATAAAGTGTATGAGGAGATGAGTTTCTAATTGGTAACATGGTCATGGAATCAGTCTCCTAATGGTTTCAGTATCATCTACCTATCTGGTATAAATAGAAGTTGCCAGAGTTTGCGGTTTCATTTTCAGCTAGAGTTTCCAAATCCTGCCAATATCTTGTCTCAATTTACTATCCCTTGTGTAGGGATTTCAAATCATCGGGGTTATCACAGCTTGTAATTCTAGCTCTTGATTCTGTCATATGTCAGCCCTGAGGGAATCTGAACTTCATAATCTGAGCTCAAAGTACGTGATCCCTGGTAGAGATCTTAACTTGTTTTTTTCTCAAATGGGATTTGTTCTCAGATTACAAATCCTACCGCTTATAATCAATTGCACTGCACACCTTTTCTTCAGGTTCCGTCCAAGCCTGGAGTCCCAGATGTCCATGGGATCCGAGAGCGACGTGAACGTCCCCCTGCGCTCCGGCTTCACCATGGACAGCAGCAACTCCGGCAACAACAACGCCTCCGCAATGCGACGGGGCTGGCAACGAAGCTCCAAGGGCTTCTTCAAGCTCGGCCAGACGCTGCGGCTCAATAATAAAAACTCCCCCCACGTAGGCTACGACTCGGACTTGCCCACCAAGGACACGCGGTGGAAGTACCTGGACCCGGCCAGCCCTTCCTTACACAAGTGGAACACCTTCTTCCTGGCGTCCTGCTTGGTGGCCGTCTTCGTGGACCCACTCTTCTTCTACCTCCCGAAAGTGGACTACAACCGGAGCTGCATCCAAATCTCCACGCAGCTGCAGGTACAGTGAAAGTTTAGCATTAACACGAAGTAACGGGGAAAGGAAATTTGACGTCTTGGATTCTCATGTGTTTTACGAGTGATAGTTCTGTGATAATTCACTGTCTTTGAATCTCATATGTTCTACGAGTGATATTTCTGCTGTATTTGGTACTTTGGTGGTTAGCTGAGAAACCAAATTCTGTATTTTTCTTTCTTTGGTTCTCATGTGTTAGTACGATTGGTAGTTCTGTGGCATTTGGTTGATATTTTGGTGATTAGCTGGGAGTCAACTTTTGTATTTTACTTGTTTGATTCTCATGTGTTATACGAGTGATGACTCCTTGATATTTGGATGATACTTCGGTTATTCTAGGGTTCAATTTTGATTATAGACTGTATCATTGCATAGGAATTTTGGCAACCATACCTCGTTGACTACTACTAATGTTACATCCATTTTGTTTCCCTCGTAACCGCCTGACTAAAAGTTGTGCATGATGATATAACTTTTCAGGTGGCGGTCACCGTACTTCGCACTATCTCCGACTTTTTTTACGTGGTGCACATGGTGCTTCGTTTCAAGACAGCTTACGTTCGACCTTCCACTCGCGTGTTTGGACGTGGGGAGCTTGTTACCAACCCCAGAGAAATCGCTACCAGATACTTCAAATTTGATTTCTGGATCGACTTTGTGGCTGTCTTGCCAATTCCTCAGGTGCGCATCAATGCTTCTTGTTCTTGCGTTTCATTCACTGGAATGGAATGTAGAGGATACTGTTTGCATCACTTTAGGCATATTTAGGAGTGCGCTTTCATTGGGAGAGCAGTGGAGGGATCACTGTGGTTACAGGAGCCAAATTTCTTGGGATTTTTTGTTTCATCAATCGAAGTATTAGGTGGTTCCGTGTGCAATCATTCAAAAAATGGGAGGTTGTAGACTCCTATTGACGGCACATTAGACAACTCCATATTTCCTCCAAAGATCAATGGCCAGAGACATTATTAGCCAAGTCTTGTTTCTTGCACCCCAATTAATTGCTATTTGAAGACCAACCTGGTCCATTGGAAGAGATTAATTGCTGTTGGTAACTAAGGAGTCAGTCAATAAGAGACGATTTCAGGTCCTTAATGGTTCTAGCATCCTCTACCTTATGAGCCAGCTTGTGATGTGAGCATTTCCTTCGTCATTTGGTTCTTTAAATACTCGTTTGCTTGCGGCGTCACTAGAGAATTGCTTGCAGTTTTTAATGACATTTCGATGGTGTCATGAATTGAATTACACAACGAGTTTTCATTAATGATGTCATTCTTTAAAGCCCCATTTTGTGGCCTTCCTTAACAGTAGTGTGCCGACTTGTGGCAGGTTGTTATCTGGATAGTGGTGCCGCATGTGAGTAGTGTAGGCTCCGTCAACATAAACACCAAAAATGCATTGCGGTACATCGTGGTATTTCAGTACTTCCCTCGTATGTTGCGAATCTTCCCACTGCTGTCCAAAATGATCAACTCTACTGGCGTTCTCTTGGAGACCGCTTGGGCTGGGGCCGCCTTCAACCTTGTCTTGTACTTGCTCGCCAGCCATGTAAGGAAATCATCTATCTTTGGGATAGTATATTGCAGTCCAATTTCTCTTACACTCATTAGGGTAGACAAGCCAGGCAACGCACATTTCCCTTCTTTGCACACTAACTGCAGAAACTTTGTTGTTCAACGAACTCTTACTCTTTAGAAAAATTGAAAATGACTAGGTACATCGTAAATCACAAGGCATACGTGATTCTTGAACTATTATTTTTGTGAAAGTGTCAGGGTCAATTGTCTTCAGTTGTAAGGAGTTTTAAATCAATTGGTACAACAGTGAATTTGCTAGACCAATTAAAAGTCAGGGTGTGCGCTTAATCGCATGTTTACTATGCTAGAGAATCCTTATTTCCATGTGGCGTTTGGCACTTGTAGATTGTGGGTGCAGCTTGGTACCTGCTCTCCGTGGAGCGGCAAGACACATGCTGGAAGCAGCAGTGCGCTGCAACGCCTGGTACTAAGGATCAGTGTAAACACGAGATTTTCGATTGCCACTGGAACGATTTGACATTGGAGAAACCAACTTGGTATTCCTCTTTTAACGCTACGTCGAACGTGTTTTGCAACAATGGTCCACCTCCTGATCCCAGTAGTAGTGCTGATCCTGATCGGTTCAACTACGGAATTTACTCCAATGCCATCGAGCAATCCATTTCGTCGAACAGTATTTTCTTCTCGCAAACCTACTTCTACTGCTTGTGGCTTGGCTTGCTTTCTCTCAGGTATGCCTGCCTTTCCTTATTCCCCAATTTCTTGTAGCTCACTCCAGCATGCATTGATCATGGTCAATTAGCCCAGATTTGAAGTAAGCATACTTCGAGTGATGTCAAGTACATCTTTGCACTATGGCGTCTATTGAACAGTTCGAAGATTGATACCGCGTAGGAGTTTATGGTATTATTTGTGTTGAATTCATGACGCTGTTTGATGACGTTGATCTGCTCTTGTTGGATGTACATTGAGAAACTAAGCAATGGTTGAAAAATGTAGTTATGGTGCCCGATGAAATGACAAATGTTTGAGAGGCAATAGTATCTCGGTGGACTCATCATTCCAAGGAATGATTTTCTTGTGTCTAGTAGAATTTTGACATGTGGTTATAAGAATCTTTTCATTCTAAGATTGTTGATTAGGATTTTTGACTTCTTCAAAACTGAGGGCTCTACTTAGGATTGTGTTGAAGATTATATGATAAGAGACGTAAGGAAAATATACTTGGGCAGACACTTGTGATTAGCAGCTTGTTATATGTTCATTGAAACCCATCCTTGTTCAGAATTGCTTTGTGTGAGCTGAACATGGGATGTTGTGCCTCGTGTTGTAGTTCCTTGACTCAAACCTTGGACGTCAGTACTTTCGTCGGCGAAATCATCTTCACCATATGTATCATACTCACCGGCCTAATCTTACTTGCCTTCTTGATCGGAAACATGCAGGTGCGTTCCTCTCAACCCTAAAATCTAAAACCCTACACCTTAAAACCCCGAAAACTCTGGACATGTTCTGAGGACAAAGTATGGTTTGTGGAGCTTTTGAGAATTCATACACGAATTAGTGGCATTTATGTAGATGCAGAGAGTCAGTGGCTAGCGTTCTGACAATGGGAGTTGGTGCAATCGCTGACCCTAAACCCTAAGCCCTAACTCTAGACATGACTGTCTGAACATGTTCTGTGAACGAAGTATGTTTAGTGAAGGTTTTGAGATATAATACAAGAATGAGTTGGCTTGAAAGTAGATGCATGGAGCCAGTTGCTAGTGATTTGACAATGGGGGTGGGTTTGGGCAGACATACCTGCAATCCCTGACCGTGAGGCTGGAGGAAATGCGAGTGAAGCGTCGAGACACGGAGCAATGGATGCGTCACCGCAACCTGCCGCAACACATCGTGCAGCGGGTGCGTCGCTATGACCAATACAAATGGGTGGCTACGCGCGGCGTGGACGAGGAAATGCTGGTGCAGAGCCTGCCCACGGACCTGCGGAGGGACATCAAACGCCATCTCTGTCTGCGCTTGGTTCGCAATGTAAGCACTTGCATACACTACTTGCTCACTTACCCGTAGCTTTGTTACGAAATAAATAATAGAATTTCTTCGTACTTTTGGTAATTTTCAGCCTTGTATGCCCGAAACTATCGAATTAGGTCAATTCTTAATGAGGAAAGAAGTATGTAACTTTTATTCTGTGCCAAACGTAAGATTCTTCTCCTGTGAAGCACTTGCCAACCTTTTGTTTACAGCATCCATATTTTGCCTATTTTTTAGAACTTCATTTCGCTAGCGCGAGCCTTATTTACCTTCATTAATCAATTACTAGGCATTGGGTGCGGAAGCTGCTCGTTAAGTACCGATATTCAAGTTTCTGTGTCAACTGTCAATGAGTCCAATGTTTACACTGAGTTTGTTTTTCTGACTCTTGCTGCAAGGTGTATATCGAATTGATTGAAATTGATTGAAATTCAATGTAGAGCTTGAAGCTTGTTTTAGGGTATTGTACATAGCAAGTCAAAATTCTTTACTAAAGGTTGGAATACTGTTTGTTATGCGTGTTGCCAGGTTCCATTTTGTGACCAGATGGATGACAGCTTGCTGGACGCGATGTGCGAGCGGTTGAGGCCAGCGCTGTGTACCGAGGGCACACACATCCTCCGAGAGGGCGACCCCGTGAACGAAATGTTTTTCGTCATTCGCGGGGAGCTGGAAACTGTGACTACGAACGGCGGTCGCAGTGGGTTCTTCAACAAAGCCACTCTTTCAAGTGGAGACTTCTGTGGGGAGGAGCTCCTGACCTGGGCGTTGGATCCCAAACCTCAAAGTCATCTCCCTATTTCTACCCACAGTGTGAAGGCCGTGAAAGAGGTGGAGGCGTTCTCCCTGTCCTCGGAGGACTTGAAGTTCGTTGCCAGTCAGTTTCGGCGACTGCACAGCAAACAACTGCAACATACCTTCAGGTGGGTGATGATCGTCTCGCTGGTCTCTCTTGCCTTGTCATTTTACCTCATCACTGAAGTGTACAACTTGAAAGTTCACAATTAAGTGTTGTAATTTTGGAAAGTAATGATTTCTAGCATTGGACATGATTTATCCTTTTCATGGATCCGTTTTATTACCTTTCTTGGGAGCTTTCTATTTTATATATTTCATCTCTGGAAGCTGCCTTTATTTTTTGCCATTTGGGCTCTCAGAAGCTAATACGTAGTACAAAATTTGACGAAAGAAACTTTATTTTATTCTTTGTAACATGATTGAGTTCGTAATATTCTTATGTTGAAGCTATGAAATTATTGAGTGGGAGCTACCTTGGATTCCTGAGGTGATGTTCTTGAAAGAATCTAAATTAGAATTGGCCCAACTTTTAAAGATTTGTAATAGATGATGGGCAATGTTATTCAATTATTATTAATACCTTTTGAAATGGAAGCTAGACTGGACTCCTGGGGTGATAAATTTGTGATTAGATAGCACCGGAAAGAGTCAGAATAGCATCAAAATCAACCCAACTTTTCAGTGTGTTAGATGGCTTTCAGACTATAAAATGTTATGAATGCCAATTTTACAGTTTTCAATTTGGAGCAAGCTTGGATTCTTGGGTGCGATGCTTGTGATAAGAGGATAACGAGAACGTTAAAACAGGATCAAGAATTGACCTTGACTTTCGATGGTGTGTCAGATGGGTTATAAAATTATGTTAACTAGATTTTAGTACTCAGATTTGACTCAAGTATGCTTGAGTCGTAGATTTTCTTAGTTGTGCAAGATTGTGAAACTAGAGCGGATTGCATTGCAACAAAACCATGCCTAACTAGTTTGGGTGCACCCAATGTTTAGGTACTACTCCAACCATTGGCGGACCTGGGGAGCTTGCTTCATCCAAGCAGCGTGGCGAAGATACCAGCGACGCCGCTTGGCCGAGCTGCGACGCAAAGAAGAAGACCAGTACTTGGCCCAGCATGGTGAACCCACGGACAAGGTGCCCCCCAGCTTGGGTGCCACTCTTCTTGCAGGAAAGTTTGCGAAGAATGCCATGCGCGGAGTCCAACGCCTCCGAAGCATGCATGCTGCAGAACTCACTCGAATTTCTAATATCCCCAAACCCTCGGAGCCCGACTTCTCTCAAGAGCATTGAGTTATTGACCCCCAAGTGCATTGAGTCATTGACTCCCCGAAACCCTAAAAGAGCCCTAACCCTAACCCTGAAGTCCTCAATTCTCATTCCTAACCCTAAAACTTGAACTTATGATGGAGTGCTGCCTGAATTTTTGCGGAAGTGCTATCAGAACTTCCGAGTCTCTCCAAGAGGCTATTATTCGGAGTGCTGCCAGAGTAGTACCAGAAAGTTGATCCGGATTGCTACCAGAGTGCTACCAGAAGCGCTAAGTTATTACGCAGTGGTATCAGAGCGGTATCGGAGCAGTCCATTATTGGCGTGTTATCGGAGTTGAATGAGAGTTTCTACCTAGAGTGCTACTACATTGGTATCAGAACTGTTGATTAGCATGTTATCAGTGTTTTATCAGAAGTTCTCTCTCCAGTTTTTCTGGGCCGGGCTTGGAGGCCACGTTTATTGTTTATCTTGAGCAAGTGCTCACTGTTCAGGTGTTTTTGAACTTCGTCCAATGGATTCTCATTTCAAAGATGCCGTGGCACCATGGTCATGGAATCTGAGCTAAGGTGAAGGGATCTAATTCCAACCTATTAAGGATTATGGGCACATGAAACTTACAAGATAAATCTGAAAATTTTAGGTAGTGGTGGAAGTTATAAGTAATTGGGCTTTCATCCAATTTTATTTTTTTTGAAACTAGAAAAAAATCATTATTCAAATATTTTACTTAACCCCTAAAAGACTAAAGTCCCCTTGGGGGACACTTGGGATTTCGGGCAGGCTTGTGTGACCTGAATTTTTGCTATGATTTTTTGAAACTTTTTTTAAGATAGGAAATCATATTAGCTTTCCAAAAATATAATTTTTATTTCAATTGGTGCCTAGAAGCAAAAGTTATGTCATTCTAAGTCCAAAAAGCAGTTCACCAAGTAGAAAAAAAAAATTATTATTATTATTATTATTGTTATTATTATTATTATTTTCTCAAAGATTATGGTTTGTTCTACATCTGAAGCTTTGTTTCATTTTATTTGGACTAATAATGAGAAAGTTACGGACAATTTTGTATTTCAGGCAATCTAAGCACCTTCTTCAAAAAATAACTTATAGAATTCATTTTTGAATGAAATTTTTTTCAAATTTTCTTTTTTGATAGGGTTTAGGATGTTTGCAAAAACAAGCTTACCAGTGGGATCATGGTTTTCCAATTACATCTTAAAGTTATTAACAACTTAGTGTTTTGTTCAATCTTGGACCTACTTCTACTTAATAATTTTTTAATAAATGAAAATTAAGTAGTTTCTTTTTGGAATTTTTTTCCCTAATTCTCAACTCAAATATTCAACATAAAAAATTTGAACTTCATGGTCCATAGTGCAAAAAAATCCAACAATTGGCAGTCAAAGTCATCTGAAATTACAAGTCAGAGTTCATAAAATCTTTTTTTTCCAACTTTGAATGCTAATATCTTCCAATTAGTATGGTCAAACTTCATGAAATTTTTACCACATGATTTTAGAAAAGTAATTTACAAGATCCTACAGTTAGATTCTAAGAAAATTATTTTTTTTGTTTTTTTGGGTGGAAATAGAAAACATGGCAATTTTGAGTGGTTTTTAAGCCAAAAAATGCCTTAGTCCTTTAGGGGTTAAGATAATACCAATTGATTGACACATTTTCAACCATCCTTGGAAGGTGTGGAAAACAAGAATTTGATTGGTCAATATGTATGGATTTGGGATTTAAAAAGGAATTCAATGGGACAATAGAAGCAAATTTTTGCGGGGGTGCTATTTTGTGAGCCTTAGAGCTGAGCTTGTGAGCCTATGAGTCTAAGAGCCTCCAATTACTGGCATATTTTTTTAGTATTTTGAAAATAAAGACCTATGATCGTGGTTCAGAGGCAAGGCGAATTGCAATTACATAGCAAAATTCTTTTTGGCAATTGAAGCTTCTTGATTACAACAAAAGGTAAGGAAATAATACATTATAGAAAAATACAATATATCATGCTATAAATAAATATCAAAGTCATGTAGAAATATAGTAGACAAGGCTTATGGAGTAGATTTGTAAAGAATACAACTAGAAGATCTAGATGCAAAGCTTTCACCACTATGTGATGACTCATCACTAAACTCTTTAGTGGAGTTAAAGGAGGTTACATCAAAGTAACAATTAAAAAGATTAAAGATAAACTTATTTACTAAATCGTGATTTCTTTGGGATATAGTGCATCAACAATTCAACACCTCCTCCTCCTCAAGATCAATTGGAGGAGCTGTAGAGATCTTTGATTGTACCTTTGAAGTAGAAACGATGCAAATCAACAGAGCAAGTAGGGCTTCAAAAAGGACTTATCCTCTTCTAACGCTACCATATAGTTTCTAGTAGCACAACAAGCATAGATGGTCAAACCTATAGAGATTATGAAAGAATAATAGTTAGGATTTTGTACAACTCATACAATGTAAAATACTCAACAATGGAGAAAACAAAGAAGAAAAATGACCTGTAGATACGATGTAGTCCATTACAATGTCACCATGTCAGGTGATCCCGTCTATGAACAATTGCATGAAGGTTCGAGCCTTTTCTTGAGAACCAGGACATGGTGTCTTGCATTCAAGGTACCATGCCCTAGCTTAAAGATGAGTATTTGGCTAATTCTTCTCTTGAGATGGAGAAAACATACAATTGATCAACAAACAATCAAGCCATGTATTCATAAGTTAGCCTTCACAATTGCTTTTTTTGTGTACAACTCAAATTTAAAATATTTGAAAACATTATCACTCATTTAGCCACAGTAGTTATGAATGAAGACAAAAAAAAATCATTGATATAGTGAAAACTATCATCTTAAACATGACATTGGTGGAGCCCTTGAAGTCTTTAAATAAATTTGATTTTTGAATGTGTCAATCCCCTTGAAGACTTCTATAAAAGCGTCGTTTCACAAATTCATATGCCAATTTTCTATATACTCTACAAGGGATTCTTGCTCTTGAGCCACTTCTATATTCAATTGAATGTTATCTCATCAAATTATATTCTCATACATTTCTAAAGCAGAATCCTCAATCTGCTAAAGAAACAAAAACAATAAGGTCAGTATTGAAAATAGAAGTCTAACTTTCCAATTAAGCTTTTCTTCATTAGCTCATCTTGGAGAAAAATGGAAAGCCTCTCAAATTGAACAAGAAGAATTGAGCCCCCTAAGCCACTTGACTTTCTAGTTGGCACTTGCATTTGCAATAGTAATAAGTTGAAATTTGTTTAGGCTCAACTCTTGAATATAGTACAAACTCCAATGTTGCTCAACCTAGGAATTACCACAAGAATTTTAGTATCCTCAATAACAATATTGCAAGGAAAAAAATGCAGTGAGGGAATCCATGGAAGTACCTCTTCAAGCCAATCATTCTCCATGGCTAGATGAACTACAAAAGTAATCTTAGAAAGTTTTTTGTAGAGCTTCTTGGTTGATTCCTTTGTAGCCATCCACATTGCCATTGCAACCCCTTAAACGGTCACCTCTTCCAAAGGTATTTCCTCATGATACTTGTAGACACTAGCATCTGCCATTATTGCAATCTCTTGCTACAAAATGAAGATCATCAAAAACATATGAATAATAAATGTATAAAGTAGAACAAAAAGGTTGCCATTTTAACAACAAAAACATACTAAAAAGAATGCAAAACAATAAAGTAATGAAAGTCTTACTTGAAAAATGAAGGATATAAAGACATTCAACGACATAGGATTCCATATCTTTTAAGTATTCTATTGACATGCTTTCATATCTTTTGCACTCAAAAGTTCATTAAACTTGTCAATAGGCATATACCCATACTTCTTAATATGATATAAAGTGTGAACTAGGTTTGTCTTCAAATGCAAATGTTGTGTGTGCTTATGCAAAAGGTAAAATTCAACTAATTACCTCAAAGAGAAATAAAGATACTTCTTAATATCTTGCATAACCAGTATCATTGCACTAACTCAACCTCTTGTATCCAAGACAATGGAGTCCAAACAGATGTACCAACTCTTCTTTAATTTATAGAGTAGAATGGCTTAATATGTCTCATTCATGTAATACATTATTGATTTTTGTCTTGGACATAGAACTTTGCATCCACCAAGTGTTTGAGCTCAAGTTTATTGTTGAATAGGATGTTGAAATCATTATTTACAGTATTTCATAGGGAGCCCCATTTGTCCTTCTCAACAACAGAAAACACTTCAAACTTCCCTTTTTCATGTGAAATCAAGATGTAGAATACTTGAGCGCCATCTTCATACCCTTGGATGAAGTCCTATTCAATCTTTGTTATGTCACATGATAATGTAAGCCGTACTATAGGCATAGGAACAAGATGACACAATGGAATTTTTAACCATCAGAGGTTGTATCATTTCAATCTCAGACTAAACATTGTTGATATGAAATCCAAATTTTGCTTCTTATAAATTGCATCTTCCTCATCCCCTTACCAATATTCATGCCTTGTACAATGTCTTCTCCTATAACAATTAAAGCGTATGCATTGTACAAATGTGCATTGTTCACAATGTCATCAATGACCAATGACATTGGAAGATCATTGTCAACTTGTGATGTAAGATTGTACAAGCACTATATGAATAGAGTGAGAACAATGTTGAATTTTCAACTAACCAACAAGGCTAAAATGTAATAAATACATATGATTGTCATAAAATAATCTAGTGCAAGGATTAGACTACAACCAAAATTAAAATTACTTTAGTAGGCTTTAAAACAATGAGAGGCTATCAATCAATGAAGTTCCCTAAAGCATATCAAACATCAAAAATTGCAATGTTTAAATAAAAAATACAGTTTTGAGGCACTAAGTACTAGTCATGATGAGTCCTAAAAGTTGTGCAAATGATTTACATCCTTTGTATATGACTCTAAAAATATACAAAAATATGAATAATAGTTCTCTAATTCATTAAAAGCAAACAAGGAATAAGTGAAATGCATTCTTAATCTCTCTCAAGTTATAAAATAGAGATTTATAGTTTAGCAAGAATTCTTCCAAATCTACCTCAAATGGCCTTTACAATGGTAGACCAGCATCATCCTCTGGGAAGAATTTCTACAATACATCCCCTTGGATCATTGATATATGTTGCAAAAGAGAGATTACATATTTCTTTTCTCACTAGCGAGAGACATCCTTTAGTGATGGAATGTTGGACTTGGGCAGAAAATGTAGAACTATCATTAGAGGATTTTTAAAGCCATTGGAAGACTGCGGGTTCCTGGACTGTAGGAACGCAGTTTCTGCCACGTGAACAGAAATCCTACATGGTCGAGAGAGTGCCACGTCATTAAATTTAGTTTTTGTGGAAATTTTTTTTGGGCTTTTTTTCATATTTCAGGACCCCCAATTTTTATTTTTATTTATTTTTGGTAAATGCTAGCCTAACAACAGCAAGCAGTTATGGGAACAGTTTTGGGGAATAGCCCCGAAATGGCCCTTTGAAGGCCTCAAATCCCCTCTAATGCCTATTCTATTTTCACAATGAACTACTTATATTTTTAAAGTATTTTCCTCCTATGATTGCAAGGCAAGGCCATATGAATTTTTGTCTTGGTGCTAAGATCTAATATAGTTCCTTGCAATGTTGGAACTATATCACTAGCCTAAAGCACTTGGTCTAATTTATTTACTCAAATCCAAATGGACTAATGCAAGAATTTGATAGTAGTTCCTATAATCATAAGAAGCAAAAACACCTTTTTTAATAGTTGTTTTTCGGATATATCAAGAGGCCTGTGGTAGAGAGGCTTTGAGCTTTTAACTTTTTTTTTTGAGAATCTAGCCAATGATGGCTTACTTCATCTATTTCTCCTACTATTTCCCCTAAACTATTTTATTACTTTGTAAACTATCATCCAACCCCTAAACCATTTTCTAATGATATTCTAATGTTAATCCTTAGTTCAGTCCTAAACCAAGAGCTTAATTGAAAAACCAAGTCCATATTTGAGCTCGAAAGTGCTGCTCCAGTCAAAATGAGTATAAATAAGACTCCCTTCCAAAACTGCCATGTGGCGCCTCCTACCTTGGATTCATAAAAAGTTGAAAGCCCCCCCCTTCTGTCAGAGCCCTCTCGGTACCAAGAGGCTTATCTCAGAGGCCAAGATTTGCAACACAACACCATACACAATCACCAACAAGACCACCAACACAATCATGACACTACCAAAATATGATCAAAATGACAACTACAAGCTTTGGATTCACAAAAAAAAACTTAAAAGGTCAAGGCCTTCCCTTAGCACAAGTCCTTCTTCATAGGCCTAGCTATGTAATAGAATAGCAGTACATTGTTCCCAAGAAATGGCATTTAAAAAAAATGATGAAAGTGTTCAAGGGGCGAGAGACTGACCCATACATGTAGGAATAATTTTGAACTCTTATATATCATTTGACTTGACTCTAGAGAGAGGTTTTCCTTATTCTTGATGGAATTCCCGACTTCAATTTAACTTCATTTCAACATGTTCTCTCTAAATATATTGTCTCGGTAGCAAGAGGAACCCATTGCCCAAGGATCCTTGGGCCTAAAATTTAAATTGGGGTATCTTTTCTGTGATGATTACAAAGTCTTTAAGGATCAGGTTCTTAGTTTTTTCAAAGATGATCTCAAAAACATATGCCTTACTAGAGAACATAAGAATTTTAGTTTGAAAAGTTTGATTTAAGATACTTATACCATAGATTTTGTAAGGAAAATATTTTTCTTTACAAAATTGATTATAACTTGAAAATTCATTTCACAACCTAAGGCTCTAAAATTTCTCATCTTGGTATTGAGAGAGGTTTTTATTGAAGAAACTATTGCATATTTGCATGTAAGATTCTAGAAACTAAATTACTAATTCATATTGAACTTGGTTCATAAAAATGTCATTGCAACTTATGAAACCACACAGATACCTCTCAATAGCGAGAGATCTCTTATGATCACTTGACCTTGCAGATTTTTTAGCTATTTAGGACTCTATTGTTGCAAGGCAACAATTGAGAATTCTTTATCTCGGTACCAAGAAATCTTTTATGATCACTTGACCTTGTAGATTTTTTAGCTATTTAGGCTTCTATTGTTGCAAGGGAGCAACTGAGAATTCTTTATCTCAATACCAAGAGATTCTTGTTAGGTGCAAAAGTCTAGCTAGATTTATATAAGGTCAAGGTGGGTTGCCTTAATGATCTCAAATTATTTTTGGTATAATAGACAAAGATTTTTTTAAAAAATTCATTGCATTAAACCTTTTAAAAGAGTGTTGTATCTTGGTAGTGAATGCTATCTAAATTTTAAAACTACTTGTTCTTGCACATTTTATTTGATAATCCCAGTGACTGATTGATGAGAGTAATTGAAAAACAAATACTACAATTGTGCCACCACCATTGTCCGGGCCATTGTCACCCTAGCTCTTTCTTGGATAAGTGATCTGACTATTGTCAGTCCAATTTCTTCTCTTGGTACCAAGAGATCTTCCCCCATCGGGACAAGTTGCAAGCATCAGGACCCTAAGTCCTTCTCATAATACCAAGAGTTGAATTTCTAGGGGTCATCTTGCAAGAACCAACACATATTTGGGTACTAAAAGCAACAAATCACTTTGTTTAAGCTGCGAGCATCAGCACCCTTGGCACATCTTTCGATACGTAGAACACACTCTCATTCTCGTCAACCTTACAATATTTGAACGACAACCACATCTCTTGATGCCAAGAGCTTAATCTCATATTGGTTGCACTACCAATATAGGCACTATGGCTACATCTTTCCGTATTGAGAGCTTAAACAATTTCTGGTATTGTAATAAGAGTTGACATCTAAGTCACTTATCTTGATACCGGGACCGTAGTTCTTCTCCGTTGATGCTATGAAAATCAACACCCATGAAAGTTGTCTCGGTACCAAGAGCACAGTTTTACTCCCATTACATTGTGATCTTTGTCACCCTAGTCGACTCTTTTGGTACTGGGAACACATGCTTACTCGAGGAAAGCCGCGAGAATTGGCAATCTAGGAACATCTCTCGGTACCAAGAGGTCAATGACACTCGGGTCATTGTTGGGCTTCGTGGGGTCCTTTTTGGGGATCAAATTTTCACACGAAGCCTACAACCAAGTTGGTATGCGCAAAGTCTGCAACCTTTACAAAGACAAGGACCTGCAACAACCCCAAAAAAGACTTACCTTCACCTTCTATGCGGCGTAGAAAGAAAAAACTCGCATCTAGTGAGCCGATGTCTAGTAATGAAATATTAACACTTACCGCAATCGCTAGTTGATTAGTAGTTTGGATTGCCTTTAGTTGTAGTAGTTGCTTTTATAAAGATGTTGACCCCAAATCTAATGCATTTATGGTATAAGTGCCATTTCTTTGAAATCTAAAAGTTGAAGCAAGGAGTTCAATTGAGTCAATTGATGTACATGATTGTTTTTGTATCAATTCTACAAAATGAGAAATTTTTAATTTGATAGTTGAGTTATCAAGCGATTTGGAGGACAAGCCAATAGATTTATGTCCTTGTTCTTCTACATCTTCTACAAGAGATGCTTCTAGGACGTTGGTTTTAGCACAATTTGATGGTGCATATGATAGTAGTGTTAGTAGTTCAATTCTATCACGTTCTCCATTCTATCCAATTAGTCGGGAAGTTTTCTATTGTGATGCAAGGCTTGAGAAAGTTAAGGTCTATTCATGGATCAAAAAACAAGATTGCTTCTCTTGATTTTGATTCCTTAAACTACTATAAGGTTCAATTTCTTCCAACTACTTTGATGATGACATTGTATTTGAGTTTCCACCATGTCAGTTAGTAGCATCTTGTAGTTCTTCTAGGAACATGAATGGCATGGATAAATGCTACAATGGACATGTATGGTGTTGCACTATAACCTCCAATATTCACAATGATATTGGTTTAAAATTCAAAAAGTTAGTTATTTAGCTTGTGTTGGTCACTTGACATGCACAAACATTACATGTGACTACTTGAAGCAATGTTTCAAGAAAAATGAAACTGAGTGGTCACATAACACAAGCACTTCCTTTCTAGTAGGCACAATTTCTCAAAGGACTCAATATTAGGCTGTAAAATTTGTAAAGTGCCTCCTACTTGCATAAATTTCTGCAACGACAAAATTTACTATGTTATAGGTTCAACTAACATGACCCGGGCTTGCATTCATCTAGGTAGTCATAGTCATCTAGAAGCAGATGGTTTGTATAAGGATTCCATAGACACTATATGAAGACTTATTGCTCAAGAGGTTGCTAGGACCCCTACGGCGAAAACATTAACTATTGCTTTGGCTGTTGGTAAGGAGTTTTTGGGCTCATTCCTAGCTTATATATGAAGGACAGAGACCTAAAGAAATACTTCAAGGGAGGCCCTTGATGCCATTGTGGGCAAGTTTCAAGTTCTTAGTTCTTGAAATATTAGAAGCATTATTGCCTTCTTTCATAGCACTAGTATAGGAATGAGGGAGATTGACTACATACTTGCTATGAAGAAACAAGCAAAGATTGAATACATTCACAATAGTGTGTTTCTAGGCCAAGGTCAGGAAAAAAAAAGTATTTGTTTAAGATGCTTGTCAATCTTATAAGGTGAATGCAACTAGAACAAGATATTGAAAATTATTGGCTTATGTTCAACCATGTAAGTCATGTGAATTGTGAAGGGGTGGACCATCGTCTAGATAAGGTCAATTTTTCTCATCTTTGAGAGCAAATGAGATTTATAGAAGTTCCTCAAGTAATTTTCATATATGTCTTTTGACTAGTACATCACGTGAAACATGTTTTAGGGACAGATTGCAACCCTTCTAAGTAGCAAATAGCCCGCATATATATGAAGTTAAAAAAAAAGTGCCATACCATTTACTCATAGATGGGAATGAAGTGCAAGATGATCATAGTTAGAGGCTCCAAAGCTACTATTGCTCCACAATATAAGGGTCAGAAGCAGGAATTCAAAGGAACAAGAATAGAAATAGATAAATTCATGTTTTGCCCATATGACATCAACCATTGTGTGATGGATTTGAGGAGGTCTCGTGTACTAAGTCGACCACAGATACTTAAGATTTGACCAGTAATAACTAGTACTACCCTAACTATCAATGAAATTATATTCTTTGAAAAAGTGGGATTCTACCTTTAGGAATGACCATCTTTGTCTCTATGACACCTATTCACATTCTCAAAACTATTTGAAATTATTGAATAAACTTACGAAAGTCCCTCTCATGTTGACATGCTTCTATACATTTGCAATGAGAAGAGCATTTACAAGAATGAAAAGGTACCTACTAATGATCATCTAAATCAATGGGAGAGTGCTTGAAAATACCGAAATGTGACGGGGGCTATTCTAGGAGTGAACATCTTGCCATACTTGGAACTTAGATATGTCATTACACTACAATCTGATCTAAAATCTCACTACATGGTTAATCAGGTGACTCTCTCAAATTTCCTAGCTTGCACTTGCTTGTACTTTATTAGCATGGTATCTACATCTATTAGAAAGCAAGGAAAATATGTAAACTGCAAACACCTATACTATATTTTCCATTATTTCTGTAAGTTAGACTCCAATAAAGACAAGTTCATTCATATTCCAAGCTCAACATGGATGAGGTGATGAATTTTCTTAATTGAGAAGGCAGGGATGATAAAGCTGAAGGTGTAGTATTGTAGTATGAATATAGAATGGATGAATTACTCCAATATGCTATTTGTTTGAGTTTTTATGTATCCAGTTAGCAACTAATACATATTATATATTTTGCACTTTCAATTTACTTTATATTTCTTGGATGTCTTATACGTGCAATCATGTTTTCAAATAGTGTCTTTTATTTGACCAATGTCAAAACATAGAATGGTAAATACTTCATTTGTGTGCAAGAGTATACCCTTAATTCAAATCCTAAAATGACTTTGAAAGGGATTTTTGTTGAGACCCGTGTGGCATCAAGATTGAAATTTTAATGAATTTATAGCCCTAAAACAACTAAGTTTTTTCATAACCTAAAGTCTTTCATATCATATATTACCTTTTTTTGATTGGTGCTATAGTTACACATCCTCATATGGCATCTTGGTATCGAGATAAATTTGAGGTTGTTCTTTTGTCTTAGCAAACCTAAATATTTTTTCTTCAAGAGATTGAATAATAGGAGTAGATTGATTTTCCTAATAAACAATCAATGATAGGAATGGGGCCTCTTTATTATGAACATGTAGATTCCTTCAATGACAATAGGCAAGGGATTTAGACTTTAGAATCTAGACACCTAATGTCACATCATTCAAAATATTATACATCATATTTTGATACTAAATTAATTTCATTTATGCAGATTAAATCCTTCAAATATTATAGATCTTGGTACTAAAATTAGTTTTGGAAATTCACAGTTCTATAAAATACATATGATAATGATTATTTTCGTGAAAGTCATACAAGTTGAAAAATAAGATAGTCAATCATATTCTAACCCATTCATTCATCCATTGTGGTAAGACAATGGCAACTTTTCCACAGTAATAGGTCCACGGTAATAGGTCCATGTTTTTATGTTCAATTATTTAAAATGTCTAGATTTTCTTTAAAACATTGGAAAACTTGCAACTTTTTTATAGCACATGTTTGGGCTCATAAAAGGTACGCTCATAGCTCTTGAGCTCACGCTTTTAGGTTCACAAACTAGTGTCGTTGCAAATTTTTGTAGGGAATTTAGGTAGAAAAGAGAAGAAGTTTTTTATACTTTGATGGAATGATGTTGAGTGATACTTTCAAGTGGAACCAAAGAGTACATTGAAACATTCTCATGTGTATAAATATTCGAGTCACATATTCATGTTGTTATCATGCCTACGTTTTGACAAAATTCTTTGGTTAGAGTGCATACCTGGGTGCTTAGATTGTGAAATGTCTTTTGTTACATTACTACAAGAGAAAGGGGTGTTTTAAGTATAGTTCTAGAGATAAGATTTTAAATAATGACCTTTTCAGGAGATTTTTTGTAAGAATTTAGTAGAAATACATGTCTTTGTAGTAGAAATTTACCAAAAAGACATGTATTCTTAATAAATTCTTACTAAAAATCTCCTGAAAAGGTCATTACTTAAAATCTTAATTCTAGGGTTATATTTAAAACATCCCTTTTTCTTGTAGTGTATGGACCAAATTTGAAGATTTATTTTACAGACAAAGCTTTAGAAAAAGAATTTCTTGTTATGGTTTGTATAAGGTTTGTTCAAAAAGCAAAGTACTTATATGTGCTACATTTTTGTTGAAAATCTCTACAAAAATAGCTAAACCCCAAAGAAAGTATGAAGTGACAAGGAAGATGGTGACAAACAAAAAGTTATCTTATGAAGTACCACAAGGATGATGGTAACCAAAAGAAACTTATTCAACGCAATTTTGTGAAGACAAGTAGCTACTTTTAGAAAAGAGAATAAAATTGAGGCAATATGGAAGACAACAAGAGAATTCTATAGTCAAAACCATCACAATTGATGTTGTAAAAAAAATTACAAGTAAGATTTCAAATTTTTCCACAACTATAATTATATTCATTTATCCAAAATTCCATGTTGTCATTTTATTATTACAAAAATTTGATATGCTTTGGCAATTCTATCCACTCAAAGTTTTTCACTCATAAGAATCATTGAATTTTTTTCAATTATCCATTGATTTAGGTCATTTAGTTAGTAGTAGTTAATACATTTTAATAGCCTCTCCATTGAAAAGCTTTAAAATCTTAAAGAATTAAAAAAAAAACTTTTTTGTTGTAATTTAATCCTTCAATGCCAAATCTATTCATTTCTTTTTTGGATTATTACATCTTTACTAAGATATTACTATCTAAATTTCATTAAATTAGTCATAAAAAATTATTACTTTGACAAAATTCAAGCACTACATTTGGCAAATGAAAGGTTAATTGATCAAAACATTACTTCAAAATGCTTTGTTTGCCATTTGTGAAATGGATTTCAATGCATTTAGGAGTAAAGTTTGATGGGTGAGTGCATATATAACATATTTATCAATGCCAAGGGGCCATTTGCTCCCTCCAAAAGTGGGATGTCTCCAACATTAATATAATTTGAAATCAATTTGAAAGTTCATATTAAAATTGATGTAGACTACATTCACAAAGCAACTCTAGCCAAATTGCTATCCAAATATGTGATATACTTAAATCTTACCAATTTGGGCCAAGTAGTCATTCTAAGGGCAAAATTAAGGACTAAAACCAAAAAT
This sequence comes from Thuidium tamariscinum, assembly GCA_947034885.2. NCBI lineage: Eukaryota > Viridiplantae > Streptophyta > Bryopsida > Hypnales > Thuidiaceae > Thuidium > Thuidium tamariscinum. The sequence continues at coordinate 5,197,266 of OX344753.2, forward strand.
TTACAACCATCCTAGGAATCTCCAAAAGGCATACCCTTGTTATTTTTATAATTTGAAGGAAAAATAATATATAGGATCTTACAATGTTATATATAAACAACATAGGATATTTGTTTGTGATTCTTTTTATTTTTCTAAATTGGGGTTTAACCCCTAAAGAACCAAGTTGTATTTTTTTGAAACATAGAAATTTTGGGCAACTCACTATACATGGAGTTTTCATTTCTTTTCTTTGAAAATTTTATAAAACATGTGCCTAAAGAGTATCTTCAAGGCCCATGAATTATTTTTACTATTGACTACATGGTTAAGAAGTTATTGTATGATATGTGATTTTCATTGTTCACCATGCAACCTAGGGAGCTCAAAAAACTTCTTTAAAAATCACTTTTTTAAGAAATAAAAATTTGAAATTGATTCTCAAGTTTTATATGGAGAAAGAGAGATGGAAGGCCTTGAATCATTCCATTTGTAATGAGATGAAAGTTATGAAGAGTTTTAGTTTGTGGGTAGGTATAAAGTTTATAAAAACCATACCTACTTGCAATCTAAAACTTTTCATAACTTTCATTTCATTAATCCAAATGGAATGATTCAAAGCCTCCCATATATATATGTAAGCCTAAATAATCAATTTTGAAATTTTTATTTTTTTAAAAGTATTTTTTAAAGAAGTTTTTGAACTACGTGTTGAACAATGAAAATCATATATTATACAATAACTTTTTAACTATGTAAATAATAATGAAAATTGTTGGGCCTTGAAGCTATTCCTTGAACACACACTGTGTGAAAATTTCAAATAAAAAAACAAACAAACTCCATGTGTAGTGAGTTGCCCAAAATCACTACATTGCTAAAAAAACGCAGCTTAGTCCTTTAGGGATTAGGGAACCAATTTGGAATATTTTTGCAATAATATCTCTAAAGTGGATGAAATCATCAAATTTTACTCAAATTTTTTGAATATAGAATGATATTTCTACATATGAATGAATGCACATACATTTGAAAGAAGAATTGAAGTGTCAACCATAATCTAAATATTATGAATGTTTATAGCTATTAATTGTGAAATCAAAGAAAAAATGGCATCTTGAATGTAAGTTAGACTAGTGCACTTTGAAAAAATGAAAATATAATCATTGAAATCAAGTCAAGGTTGGTTCTTATTATGTTTTTTGCATCCTATTTTCCCAAGTCTTGTTTCAAAGTCAAACCCTTATTTCTTTGGGTTGTAGAAGGTGAATAAATAATGTAAATGATCAAATTTGGAGTTTCAAAGTATGAAGACCAAAGTCCCAATTTCACTCCCAAGTTTTCTTACATTCAATATTACATGGTAAATTATATATGTTTCAAAATAGATTAAAAAGTCAAAAATCTAATTCTAAAGCATTTTCTATATACAATGTACCCAAAAGTGGCGTAGCACCCTTGGCCAATTAATTAGCCCCCCCTTCTCTCAAAATTTTTTTAGGCCATTGATTGTTTTAAAAAAAAATTGCTTACCTTTGAAATCACCATTGATTTCTCAAAAAACCAGGATCCATTGATCTTGTGATATTTAATCTAAACCGTTCAAATACGGATGCAGATATAGTACAATATATGAAATATGTAGTGAATACTAAATATGCATATGGATACAAATATGGTGAATATATGGTACGAAATACATATATGGATATGGGATATGGGATGCATTATCCCATATCGTTTGTCAATGAAGTTGTTTATTGAAAATTACAAGGAGGAGGGGGGAGGGGATTAAAAAAAAAAAAATTAAAATTGGTAGTTATTACCACTTTTAGGTACATTGTTCACACAATGCACCCAAAAGTGTTAGTAATTGCCAACTCCAAACTACAATGTGTAATAGATAGATTTTTTGATAAAATTATCCTATAGGGATACTTGATTTAGCATTGTTATTTTCATATTATATTCAAAACAATAGGTGGAATTTAAAAAGTGAATTAAATTACCATTTTTATTAGACCCAATTGAAACTTCAAGTCCTACTATCTTGACACCAAAATCCAAAACATACTACCATGTAGTTATAATTTAGTAAACCAAGCCTTGGATGTTAGTATAAAGTTTCAAATCCCAATATTGAACTTTCCACTAGTTATATTTTGAGAATTTGGTGAGATTTAACCCCTAAAGGACCACAACTATGTTTCCACCCAAACTGCTCCAAAACTGTCATTTCTAAAACAGCTACCAAATTTCAGAAAAAAAAACATTTTTTGACATATGTAACCATAGGATCTTTTAGTGCACTAGTTTGGGAAGATGTAGAAAAAATTTCAGAAATTTTCACCATGTAGATTGCAAGATATTAGTGTTTGAAGTTACAAAAATCATTTTTTTTCCACTGCGAAAATCCGGACAGCTGCACTTCAAAAGGCCACATTTGTATGAAAATTGTCCAAAATGGTTGCAACTCTTTAGATTCATTCTCAAATTTAAGTTGGATACATGCTTGAAAATTTTCATATCATTTGGAATTGTACAATATATACAAAAAAAATAGTAAGTAGAAAGAAGTAGAGAATGATTCAAAATACAAAAATGGTAACAATTTATTTATTGAATTGAAAAATGCCAATTCCAATGGTTCAAGTGTTGTAATAAACAACCTACACCCAATGTTTTTAATTTTTTTCAAAAATATTGAAAATTGAGTAAAATAAAGGACTTCAAAGTTTATTTTAGAGAAGAGAATCTATAACTACCAGCAAACTAAAATTCTTCATAACTTTTGACTCATTAATCCAAATGGAATGATTCAAAGCTTTCCATGTATATATAAATCTATAAAACCAATTTCAAATTTTTATTTCCAAAAAAATTGATTTTTTTTTATCTGCCCGAACTGCCCGAGTTGAGAAACAAACAACATTTTATGCAATAACTTTTCAACCATGTAGTCAAAAGTCACGAAAATTGTTGGGCTTTGAAGATACTCCTTGTCCACACCTTCTATTAAAGTTTGGTTCCAAAATAAAGGAAATCTCTAGCCACACGTACCTGCCCAAAATCGCTATGTTGTCAAATAAAGCATGTTGGTCCTTTAGGGGTTGAGACACACATTGATAATGATATTTAATATTGCCTATACTAATTGATTTTTTATAGAGCTCTTCATCTTTGACAACCATATCCAACAATCAAGAACAAAAGACTCCTAAATTTCTTAATTCAATTAGTGTAGATGACATAATATCATTGTTTAACCCTTAAGAACTCTGATGTTCCATTTCTAGACAATGAATAAACTCACTCTTTTTTCTTTCTCTTTATTGCTTGGTTGAAAGTCATCCTAATTTTACGAGGTACTATTATCAAGTTGTTGTCCTATCTAATGATTACATTGGTGTTATTTGAATACATATTTTTCCAAAATTACAAATGATGAAAGTATGTGAAGTGGTAGACAAAGCCAAAACTGCATTGCCTCTTATTCAAAACTAGATTTGCAAAACTGAGGTTATAGATTTAAAGGACATAGAAATTTCAAAAAATGGCAATACTTTGCTTGTAATTGAATTTAAAAGGAATTTGAAATTTTCCTTTCAAAATTTATGGAAAACTATTGGTGATGGCATGGGTAAATCTAACTATAAGGATAGAATTTTAAACTCAAATTCTACAATATTTATTTTTATATCAATTCCAAAGTACTTATCTAAATAGTACTCTATGATGAATTTTTCTAAATCGTCAATTTTGGAGAGACCATATATGCACATTTAGATATTAATTCCTATACATCAGAAAGCAAACAAATAACAAAAGTGAAGGAGCTTTCTTGCACATTCTAGACTAGAGTGAATTATTTGAAGTATATTTGGTTATAGAAGTTTTCACCATTGTAATTTGAAGCCACTTTTGTAGTGTATGCTATTCTACAATCTCCTAAAGAATCCATCATGCGGATTTACCCTTAAATACTGATGAAGACGTTATTCGTCCTTTGAATGACAAAGAATCTTTCCCTAGAGGACAAAAGTGCAACTTTTCATCCTTGGTATTAGGAGTAGAAAGGAAAGATCTTCAATAATTCTTTCACTTCCAATGAATATATTAGGCTTTTTCAAAGTAGATGATGTCACACGAAATTAAAATACATGATTTCCATGGCTACTAGTGTGTCCTTCAAGGGTTAAGGTTATAAGCTTTGATGGATTCCGTAATTTGCAGATCGAGAATTTTTTAGGATGTTCAAAATTTTGGCCACTATACAGGGCACACCTCAAATCACATTGATTTCGTGTAAGCTTCAAGTATGATGTAGGAAGTGCAACTACCAATCCAATGAAAAAAAAAATTCTTCAAAAATTGTCAACGCTTGCCTTCAATGACATCTAAGAGTAGCAAGATTCAAGGTACGATGGAAGCACCCAAAATCGTCCAAATAAGGAATTCAGCATAGTCGGAGGTACAATAGTTTTTTCTAAAAATGATATTTTTCTAATATTAGAAAGTGAAAATCAAGAATATTAAAAAGAATTTAGATTTTTCAAATGTTGTATGTAATTTCTCTGATTTTTCAAAGTGTTGGCTCCCTAGACCATTGAAACTGTGCAATAGGTGCACCCAAAACTAAATCCTACTAAAATTAGCAATGAGCCAATCAGATATTTATATGTGTCTTTAAAATGCGTCAGCCATTTAGAATCAAGTATATAACAAACACATTAAGGGAACTCTACTGATACAATTGGGTGAGTCTGCAATCCACTGCAAGGGACATGTTTGGGAATGGGTGTTTCTCCCTTGGGGATTGTTTGCATCCTCTGATTTTTATGAAATTTTCTTAAAGAAAAAGTGAAGAAAAATCATTTCAAATAGAGAACTATTTCAAAAAATCTGAAAATTGCACCTTAGGTGAAAATTACAGGAACAAACATGATGGTGTAAACTCAAATCCCATATTATTCTATAGTTAGAGGATAGAAAACATCAAAAATGTATTTGAAGTTCAAATTGCAATAAAATACTCAATATTATAAATTTATTCAAAATTCCAATTGGAGTTGAAACTACAATACATGACCTTCATTTTGTTAGTTAGGCTCAAATTCACAAAACATCATTTTTGTGAAGAAATTTCACATTTTGAATAAGGAATCAAGACTTTGCTAAATATACCAAAAATGGCATATGTTGGGATCTATTTCCTTTACTAATTTCTTATTCATGTGAAAACAAACATTCACAAGAATAAAGAGTGAATTAGGTACTCTTCATAATCCTTTGTGAAAGGTCAAGAAAAAAAACCGGATGGAAAAGAGCTTTCAATTTCCTGCTCCACATTGCTTGCAAAGTCATCCAAATGCCATAGAATGGTGTTGCCGATGTTATAGGGTTAAATATTGTTTTAGACTTTATTATAGAGTGCAATTGAAATTTGATTGTAAACCTCTAAAAAAATTTCAATCTTGAACATCCAAAAACGTCTACTCTAATGTACAAGGGTTAAAGCTAAACATCCAAAATCATCCTTGTATCCATTCATGTATAATAGAATTCTACTAAATATGTCCCAAATTTTTTATTAATGTGTCCTTCAAAAGAATAATTGAATTGTCCTATTCTTATATTCTCATTAGTTTACTGTTGATTTTGTTAGATTTTGGTTTCAAGTCCATTTTAAGATAGAACCATCTACACTAGATCACTTAAACAATTCTTAAACAAATTATAAGCAATATTAGTCAGCAAATTTCTCCCATGTAGAAATGTAGGAAATATGAGGATTGCAAATTTTTCATAATTTTATTTCCAAAATTGAAATTACTAAAATTCTTGGGAGCCCAAAAGTGCTTTGAATCTATAGCCAATGTCTAGATTCTTCTATTTGAGATCATTTAGGAAGGTGATTGCAAGAAACACCTATACTATTTTGCATCATACAATGTGTGCTAATTTGTTTTTTGGCCTAAATTTTTGTGTTTTGACCCCAAATGATTCAAGATTTATAGGAAAGGTACTCATGACTACTATACACCTTGTTTAATTTTTTAAATTAAGAAAATAGTTGAATATTCAAAAATAGACCCTAATTTAATGACTTTTGCGGATTTGGAGTTTTCTAGTACTATTTAGCACTTAAAAAAACAAATTTTGAGGTGAAAATTTGAGGAGATGGTCTTTTCATAAACTTATAGCTATTCACTAAAGGAATTTTCAAAATAATTATTTTTATATGGTATAGAAGTCTACAAAGTGAGCCTCTTTTTGCTTGCATTTTGAAACACGTAAAAAATGACTTTGGTGAGTATTTTGGTGAAAGTCCATGATTTCCATAAAGTTGTTGCAAATGTACAATTTTTATTTCATTAAAAAAGAATTCCTATTTTTTCCTAATTAAAACATCAAAATATGTATTTTCTTGAGATTTGGCACTTTTCTAGTTCTCCTACTTAGAAAATTTTTCTACACATTTTCTTTGGTGGTTATCTTTGTTTTAAAGGTGTATATCCTTAGTTAGAAATAGCTACATCCTATAGGTTGGATATGGTACCTTAATCAAGAATAGGTAGTTCTACCTTACATGATAGTTTTAGAGGTCTAGTGAGTTGATACTTTAAAAATTTATAGAAAATACATGCCATATCCAATTTTGTTTTATTTTATTTTCTTAACTCATGGTTTTCAATTGCAAAAATATTTTTCTACAAAAGAGTTCCTCCAACCAATGTATGGGAAGTATTAGTAGTTAGTAGTAAGTTGGCCGGTTGATTTTGAGAATTTTTGAATGAAATAGAAAAGTGTAGGAAGTGGTTCTAAATGAAAAAATGAGATTTTTGGAAATGGACCGGTTAGGAAAAAAAATTCTTGGCAATAAGACCATCCACTTTTGGAGTATTTAGGAAAATTACTGTTTTGCATGCTTTTTTTATAGCGGGTAGCCAACTGAGCATAGAATTTATAGGAAATTTTTTAGACATAAATATAGAAAATTTTATTAGTATACTGAGTTTTGAACAATGAATTGGAGATTTGGAGTATTGGTCTATGGTAATGTCATACCTTTGTCTATAAGCAATGGAAGTAATGGAAGGACCAATTGCAAGAAATTCTATGAATCTAGCTCTTATGGTCTTACACTAATTACTAATACACTTAATATACTAAATCACTAATACAGTAATTAGTAATACACTATGATGCTTTTACAAAGTTATAGTGATACAATCTTATTGTTGTGAGCTACTAAGCATGTCACCAACCTGGTAGTTGATTCCAATCATCCAGTCATCCCAAAGATCTCATGACTCCCATAGTCCCATCGTGGCATTCTTCACATGCAAGTTTTTCTCTCCCTCCTCTTGTGGACCCAGATGCGTACAAGCGTGAATTCCTTGCCTTTAAACTGCAATGTACCATAAAGTAGGGGGACAAAAACTTCAGAGACTTATAGTGTAGGATAATTTGGAATCACTCTTGGCAATCCCACTACCCTAACTTCTTCATTCTTGTAGAGTTAGCTTGTGTGCAATGTATTTCTAGAGCCACATGTGATCGTGCTTTTAGTGTGCAGAATTTGATCAAGACTCATGTTAGGAATAGGTTGGGTACTAAGAATTTAAAAGCCATGCTACGAGTTGCATTAGAGGGCCCTAATGAGGGAGTAGATGATATTATTTGTGATGCTATCCCTATTAAGAATGACACAAAGTATCATTTTCTGTATGCTAACCCTTGTTCTTATATGAATTCTCCAAATGGACCTAGTGCAAATAATGCATCTTGTTCTTCTGAGACTCTTCATACTGATGGTAGCGGTACGTAGATTTCTTGATTTGTAATACTAACCACAATTTTTTGGCTTGTAATACTAACCAGCCTCCGGAAAATACTTGGACCCTTTTTGGATCCTTGTATTTTCCAAAAGCTACATCTTTGGCCCTAAGATGGTAGGGGTTTTGCTAGGTTCAACTCTTGCCAAGGATATTCTAAGAAATAAAAATAGAAAGTGAAATTAGTAAATGCCAAAGATACTTTAAAAAAACAATAGGAAAAAAAAGGGGAGAGAAATTAGTAAATGCCAAAGATACTTTAAAAGGAAACAATAGGAAAAAAAATGGGGAGTATAATTAGTAAATACCAAAGATACCTTGAAAGGAAACAATAGGAAAAAAAATGGGGAGTATATACAAATTCACCAACAAAAGAAAAAAAACCAACCCCATTTTTGAAATTTAGGATAGATGTCAAATGGGAAAAAAAAATTGACTGATAGCTGAATTACATTAGAAAATGGGGGATGTCAATTGACTAAATTTGCACTTTGTAAGCTTACTTTTGGATAAACTTTGAAAAAACCGAGGCACCTTCTAAAAGCTAAAAAATTCATAGAAATTTCTACAGAACTCCCCGGACTGTGCCTCCAACTATTAGTTGCTTTGTGTTTCGACCGTCTGCAGTGAGCCTACATTCACCATAACTTTGATGCCGTGGCCTGCACGAAGCTACTTGGAAAGTCCTTGGACCGATCCCTATACCCGCTCGCGTCTCTTTTCCGATCCTCCTCTTCTCGGTTCCGCGAATATTGCCCTCCCTTCTCGATTCGATTGTACGTGTTTTAGGGTTTCCCCTCGCCTTTGTCTTTGGACACCATCGCCATATCCATTGATCAGGGGGGGATACAAGCAATTTTGTTGAAGGATAAGGATTCTGGAGCAGCAGCGATGTCGTCAAGCAGCGGCTTGACCTTCAAGCTGCATCCTCTCGTGATTGTAAACATCTCCGATCATCACACCCGGATCAAGGCGCAGACGCAAGGGGCAGGTCGGCCGCCGCGCGTATATGGCTGTGTTCTAGGCGTGCAAACGGGGCGCACCGTGGAGATTTTCAACAGCTTTGAGCTTCTTTATGATGCCGCGGCAGATGTCTTGGATCGCCCGTTTCTCGAAACCAAGCAAGAGCAATGTGCGTAATTTGTTCGTCGATTGTAGTTTAGGTTTAGGGTTCTCTGTTTGTCTTCCTCTTGACCCGTTGTTATCGAGATCAGAGCTCAGGAATCGGAATTTAAGTTTTCTATTCCGCTCGCCGATTTCTGTCCGTAATAGTTTGAAAAGTATTATGACGTTTTTTTCGATTTTTGTATGGGTACTTGTAGCTTAAGAGGAGCGTGTTTGAACACGGAATCGAAAGAAATGCAGTCTAAGACAATGAATAATGCAATTAACAATGGAATAAAACGGAGGATTCATGTGTACCGTGACTCCGGTTGCCTTCCGGGCAGTGAGGGGACGATGAGTTTTAGGTCAGTCTCCTTTTTAAAGTTGTTCAGGAAGGAATCTGTAGGGCCCTGATTTAATTTTTGAACGTTTTCAATCTTTTTTGGTGTAATTAGAACTTGAGAACAGAGTCTTAAGAAAATTGAATCGAATATGAACAGTTTTGTAAAATGGAATAAAATGGAGGATTTTGTTTGTCTGTAACATTGGTTGTATCTATTACTGATAGTGAGGGGAAGACGGATTCTAGGTCAGGCTCCATATGAATGATTTTTTGGGAGGGATCAAACCCCATAATTAGTGCGATGAAGTTCCTGGTTCCTTGCTCGTATGCATGATCCGATGATTTTGAATATCGATTCTTTATTCTCTAAATGTAAGAAAATCCCTGACGTCATTTTGCGTTGATTTTGTGCTAACAGACAAGAAGGTCTTCCCTAAGTATGATGTTCTGGGCTGGTACTCAACTGGGAGCGATGTACAGGACTCGGACATGCACATTCATAAAGCTGTAGGTTTCCAGACGTTTCATCTAAGTTTCATGTATCTCTTTTGATTGGTTTGGAATGTATTGTCACTACTAGATTGTGATAACAATGACGAAGACAAATTTCGAGGAACTTTCCAGTCTTATTGCAGTTTTGTTTCAAGATTGGGCTATGGTTTACGTGCTTTTGATATATGCGACGCAGAATTGTGGTTGTTTCTGTCAAGACAAGGAACCTAATATGTGTTCCTTCTCTTTGCCAGCTGATGGACATTAATGAGAGTCCAGTATATGTGCTACTGAATCCTACTATCAACCATGCACAGAAAGATCTTCCTATTAGTATATTCGAGAGCGGTGAGTTACCCTGGACTGTGAGCGTATGCACAAGTTGCAATTACAGATTAAGCAGTGTCTAGCATAGCCGCTTTATGTACATTCCAATCTGGGCGTGCTTATAATTGATTGATTAGTGTTATTTTTATTTCTGGAATGGAGTTTTCAGGGTGACGTATTCTTGCTGCAAAGCATAGATGATGTACAGGCTTATTAGTTCTCTCTCCTCAATTCATTCTTTGCCTAATTTACGCACCAATTGTATTGTATTTGATCTGATGTTCCTCTTGTTCTTTCTTCTTTCGATGTGACCCTGCAGAATTACATGTGATTGACGAAGTTCCTTCCCTCATATTTGTTGACGCAAGCTACACCATTGAGGTACTAACTTTCCCATTTTCCTTTTCTTTAGTTATTCTTCCTACCCTAGTTATGCTTCTTTCTCTGTTTTGGTCATTGAACGTGTCATGGTTCTGTGTGTGTGTATCCAGACGGTTGAAGCAGAGCGTATATCTGTGGATCACGTGGCACACATCAAGCCTTCCGACGGGAGCTCTGCTGCAACGCAACGTACAAAATCCTATCCATTCTCTCCTTTGAGTTCTGAATTCTAGTAGATGCAATTTAGTATATGCTAGAAGTACCTCGTTAGTTTCAATTGAAGACATCGCTCAAAGCATTGAGCGTAGACATTTCCAACCTTGTTGGGTATTTTGACGTTGAAACGCTAAGCTTTGTCATGTCAATTTTTGATATAGATGATTCTTATTTTGACCTTTAATATGATGGTCGCACTACTGTGATTACACTCGTAATTTCTTGGAATACTTGTCTAATTTTCATGCCGTAATGTTACCGGTGTTGTGACTGAATAGGAAGAAATGAGGAGCTTATATTTTCAGTATGTGGATATTGTTGTTGTTTCTGCAGTGGCTGCTCATTTGACAGGGATGCACAGCGCCATTAAGATGCTCAATAGCCGAATCCGAGTTTTGTACCACCATCTTGTTTCTATTCAGAAAGGTAAACTGCAACGATACTCTTCCTTCGTCATTGCTTCAATTTGAGGGTATACGAGACTCTCTCCTAGTTAGACTGTGGCAATGATGCTGGTCACTGTATCTCATTTTGTAAGACGCTGTGAACAGGGGACGCCGAGTATGAGCATTCTCTGCTACGTCAAATTTCAAGTCTAGTGCGGAGATTACCAGCTATTGATTCTCCAAAGTTCCAAGATGACTTCCTTATGGTGAGCAACGGACTGCTAAGGAATTAGACAAATACCTATGCTAGTGCTGATTTGAAAATTGTGTCTAGAGGCAGTCTTACTTTGCTCTGTTTGTTTAATGCCGTCTTTCATCATCTGATCTAGGATACCAACTTATGAAATCGCATTTTTTCACTTTTGCAGGAGTACAATGACACGTTGCTCATGACGTATTTGGCTACGATTACCAAATGCTCCAGGTACATAATGGTGGACGGCTCCAAGATATTTACTGTGCTTCGGTGTAATCGGTATCCTTGTTGCCGTAATCACCTTTCGACTTGTGGTTTCCTGCTTATTTTCACTTTCAATATGCGGGCTTACAGAAAATTGTATTCTGTTGCATGCAGTACTATCAATGAGTTGGTGGACAAATTCAACACAGCTTACGACAAGCAAAATCGACGGGGTGGGCGAACTACTTTCATCTGATTTGGTTTTCGACGTTGGCCAGACTTGTACAGACTACAGCATCAGCTGAGTACCAGACAGAAACCTGGATGGTTTCTTCACGTCAGGCTAGGTTGTGCAAGTTACTGAAGGTGATCATAGATGTAGTACATATTGCCTACGACCAATTTAGGGGTCTGACTTCAGGAAGGTAATCTGGGTGTAATGCGGTAGGAAATTGTATACATGTGACAATTTCTTCTAAAGCACAGATATGAGTCTGAAGAATCTTACTTTTTTTAATTTTCAAAAGTAGCAAATCCTATATCGGAATTGGGAACAGGGAGTACAGTATTGCAACTCGGAATAGAGTTTTCCATTGTTGTACTGAAAGGAACAATTCTTGTCCTTTGGGATTATTCATATAGCTTTGTTAATTCCGTACATGGTTGTAATGACAATTCGAAGTCTCTCAAGATTGACATACAATGAATGAACTTTTTGCCATATACTGTAAATTGCATGGATGTGTTGATTGAATTGATGAAATTACTTTTCAACCTAATTCCATGCTATGTGCAAATTATGGGTCCATTTTGGGTCCATTTACTTTAGTTGAATTGCACAAGTTCTTAATTCATGATGGTCAAGTGGAATACAATAATTATAAATTATACTATCAATTTTGCAAGCTCTAATTATGCTAATTACATTTAATCAAAGTTAGTCACTTGTATGACTAACAATGAGTGGCTAATTATAATTGAGCTAATCAAACTTTTTTCTTAAATTTTGTTTTTTTCTAGTGGCAAACATCTCATATACAAGCCTTCTTTCAAATCCAATAAGGTAGAAGATCAAGGATTATATAAGGGGTAGATGTTTGGTAAGTGTAGGCCTATTTTAAATTGCCAATTGCATAGATCATAGATTACATAACAGAGGCACACCAAAAAATACAACTACTTTGTTTAGGTCTACAATATTTTCCTATAATCAATTTCATTTTAAAAAAATGAAGATATAGTAGCTATTTCAAAAGAAATACAATTCAAAATTGTTTCATAATTCTTCAACAACTAAATAATGTTTTGTGAATTTTTGAAGTTGAAAGTGTAAAACACCTACACATGCCACTTCAATCGCACGATGCTTCTACTTCTACCAGTTAGGGGTGAAAAAACTTGTTTGCTTTATTTTTGAAAACCCTATGACATTTTTGGGTCACTTGTTGGTGACTATTAAAAGTTAAAATGTAAATGATGCATAACAAAAATAATCTTTCAAAGTAACTACCTTATACAAGACAATAGACTTCCTTTAATCTCTAAACCCCTAAGGCTTTTTTATTTAAGCTTCTTGAATTTTGCCCTTCAATGAAACAAAAAATCAAAGTTCTTATATGATTTCTCAATGTTTCTAAATTGTAATCATACAATTTTAAACTAAATGCCTCAAAATGCAAAACTGCCTCAAAATGCTCTTCAACTTCTATTATATTGCATTGCAAGATCCAAATGTAGATCAAGGTGGCATTTGGATGTGACCCACTACATGATGTCTTGTCTTATGTAGAAGAACTACATAAACAAATATTGTGCCAATTCATTTAGAAAATATATGATTTTTGGTTTGACTACCTAGGTAGAAGGGCTACATCCTTCTACATTGAACAAGGTATCATTAATAAGGGAACCAAGAAATTAATGAGACTCATTGAAGAAAATTGTAGATGTTTGAAATATGATGTATAGTCCCCAAGCACTTCCATAACTACTACTGATGTACAACAAAGGTAGGTATTCATTTAGAGTAGAATGTCAATTAGTTAGAAAAGGTCCCTATGATACCCCTATTCAAGGTAGAATACCAAGGGCTCTTTGGTTGACTATCCTAGTTACTACCAAAAGTAGGTATTGTTTTCAACAATTTTATTATTCTTTTTGATATGAAAGTGTCAAATAAACTGCTTCTTCAAAATTTTCTTTTTGATACTTTAGTGTCAAAAATTGTTGAACAAGACATGTCAAGAAAACATCAAAATGAGTGCCAAAAAGAGTCTACAAAATGAAATAAAAAAGTTTCAAATGTGATATGTAAAAAATAATGTTAAAAAAATAATTGTAAAAATGGTTCGAATAGAGTGTTGAAAAAAGTGCCCAAAAAATTATTGAAGTTGAAAAGTGTAAGAAAGAGTGTACAAAAGAATGCTAAAAAAGATTTCAAAAAGAGACCTCATAGAAATGTCAAAGAGAGTGTAAAAAAATGTCAAGAGTAATGCCAATTTTTTAATTTTTAAAAAGAATAAATGGAAAGAGCTAGCCAAACTATCCATCCCTTGCACCCATATGTGATCAACCCCTTGTTTGGGATGTTTTAAGCCCATGAACTTGCAATCCATGGGGTTTGATCCTTTTCACCTAATGCCTCATGGTGAGAATTGTGAATATCTTCCTACATGTGTGAAATTGAAGATTTTTTGTCCCTTTGGATCTTTGTAGAATTAGTTACAGATTTTCAAACTCAAGACCATTTTTATTTGACAATTACTTTCCCATATTCTTTTGGCCCTTTACTACTACTCTTTTTAACAATTTTTTGAAACTTTATTTATGAAATTTCTTTCGCACCTTCACTCAACATTCTTTATGACCCATAGAATTTTCCAACACTTCTTCAGTCTTTAAAAAGTCGGAAAAGATTTCAACATTTCTTCTACTTACTTTAGTGCCAAAAAGAGTGTTGAAATGTTGTGAATTTCATGACATCTCACTTATCCACTCCTTGGTGTTGAATCCGTGTCAAATCCGTGTTGAATATAGTGCCCACTTTTTGTCGACTAGATTCGAGACAGAAAAGGTGTCCAAAAAAAGTGTCAAAATGGCAACACTCTTTGGGGGTAGGGTTGGATAGGGTAGGGTAGCGGCTTGTAGCGGCTTGTCCTAAATATTCAAATTCAGCAGTAAGCCTTGCTGACGAAGCAGCATGGCCCCAAATGGCCCACTGGAGGAAATCATACACTCCCTCCTACGGATGGTTTACCTGCTTCCTTGTCCGCTTTTCTGTTGCTTAGCATGCTCAACAAGGTTTCTTCTTTGAGCTGCTTGTGATTATCTCCACAACATTTGACAAATGGTGGCTGCGTGAACAACTATTTATTGCTAGTGTTGGCCCTGGCCCCGGAGACACACATTATGCAAAGCAGCGACTCCCGGGGGACCGAGATCATGGTGCACGATGAGCATGCTCCTATGTTATGTTTTCTTCAGCGTGACCCTGCATGTTGTGTGGTACGGTGGTACGGTGTTGGGGCGTGAGGGACAATTAGCTCGCAGCTTGGTTGGCATGTGTTTGTGTTTTCGGACCTGTCGTGAAGGCCGAGAGATTTCCATCATCCCATGCACCTTGGACTCATGGAAGACACTCAAGACAGTCAGCTCTTGATTGAGCAATTTTAGGGCTCAATTTTTTGCAATTCGGTACTTGAGGTGAAATGGCATGTTGTGGTTAGAATTTGGAGTCTGCCCACATGCCATTGCTGAAATTTTTTTACATAAGGAGAAGTGTAAGAAATAGGGAGAGCAATTTGAAATTATATTTTTCTGTCAGAGTAAGAATTTGTTATGAGTTTTTGAAGTGATCCATCCAAAAGAATGTATAGGCTATCCCATAACTGACAAAAATTGTTTCCAATATAATATGCTCATCTTAATCACCTAAAATGGTGACAATAATTTATAATGTAGAAGGCCGTGAAAAAAGAATTCCTACAATGATTTACACTGGAAGAAATAGGGTACTCCTAATGAAGTCACTAATCACTCTGTTAATACTAGGTTAGATATTGATTGTGGCCTAAAAAATCCATCGTGAGGTCATTAGGTGTCTATTGTGGATAATTTGACACCAATAGGTTGTTTTACCTTAGGTTTAAGGTAGGAGGTCCATAACTAGAGCATCTAACAGTTGGAATTGAATTTTGGGAAGGTAAATTTTATTAAAAAAATTCTTTAAATTCAAATAGAATTGACATCTAATCCATGTTGTTTCATATTTTTTGAAGCTTTATTGAATTAGTTATTAAATTTTGGAAGTTGAGGTGACATTGGGCTCTAAAATGGAGCACCTCCTAAAATGTACATTGTTTGTACATTATTGAAGGCTATAAAAAAAGAAACATGTACAAATAGAGTACATTTAAGGAGGTGCTCCATTTTAGAACATGCTTAGTTTTAAAACTCCTCCTACCTTTCATTGTTGGTGAAAGGTTAGATTCAAGAAAGAGGTGATGCATTTTTTGGTAACATAGTGATTTTGGGCAACTCACTACAAATGGAATTTTTTTCCTTTGAAATTTAATACAATATTTTCCCAAGGAGTAACTTTATAGCCCAACAATTTTCATAACTTTTGACTATATAGTTAAAAAGTTATTGGATAATATGTAGTTTTCATTTCTCAACGCACATCCCTAAGCAGCAAAAAAAACTTCTTTGAACATTACTTTCAAAATATAAAATTTTCAAATTGATTTCTTAGATTTATATCTACGTGGAAAGCTTGAATTATTCTATTTTGATCAATGAGTCAAAAATTATGAGGAGTTTTAGTTTGGAGTAGTTTGTAGGTAGTTTAAAAATCTTTACTCTACAAAAAAGTTTGAAATCCTAGATTTAATACAATTTTTAGTATTTTTGAAAAAACATAAAATAGTAGGTGTAGGTTGTTTATTACATCATTTTAACAATTGAGGTTGGCATTTTTCAATTCCATAAATAAATCATTTATAATTTAATATTTTGAATCATTTACTACTTCTTTTCTACTTACTTTTCTTTTCCTATATGTTGTACAATTTCAAATGATTTAAAAATATTCAAGCATATAGCCAATTTGCATTGCAAAATGAATCCAAAGAGTAACCACAATTTTGAACTTTTTTCATACAAATGTGACCTTGTGAAGTGCAGTTGCCCAATTTTTTGTAGAGCCAAACAAATGTTTTTTTGTCAATTCAAACACTAATAACTTGCAATCTACATGATGGAAAATTTTGAAATTTTTTCCACATCTTTTTAAAACAGCTCACTACAAGATCTTATTGTTACATGTGTGAATTTTTTTATTTTTTAAAATTGGTACTTGTATTAGAAATAGTAATTGTGGAGTGTTTTTTGTGAAAACATAGTCAAAAACATTTAGGGGTTAAATCTAATCTTCTTGTGAGGTATAGCCATTTTGGATGAATTTTTGTTGTTTTTGGAATGAATGCTTGCATCATTGATTTTAGATGAATAAATATCATTTCATCCACATTATACATCTTCCATCCATATTTGTTTATAGATGTAAAAATGTTTTATCACTCCATGTGTTGGGTTATAATTGGTTTCTATTTTAGAAAATTGAAAGAAAATATCATTGTTGTTGAAAGCACGCGGATAGTAAATGCTATCAAAGATATGTGAAAGAAAGTCAAAAGCATTTTAAAATAAGTCTAAAATTATTTATGGCATTTGATAGTTCTTACCTTAAAGTAGATACACCTAGAAGCACATTTGACCTTGATGTGCCATCTACGGTTTGTGTACATTTACAAAATCAGTTATATACACAAACTGTAGATGGTGCTTTTAGGAACAAACTTTGACCCTTAATAACTGTTGCAAACTATATCAAAATGCTACATTCTTTAATGCATCGGAACATGCTTTCACTTGCTAATAAGATTATATGAAAATCTAAATAGCCTAATAATAGTAATTAGGCAAAATATCAATTTGTGGCGCTTCTAGATGTACCCACCTTAGTAGTTTTGTTATCACAATGAATCTCTTGTACATCTTTTTTCTTTGATTGCAGATTTGTCTCTTAGTCCATAAAGGCCAAATTAGCTTCCATTTTCAATTTTTCCCCTAACTTCTTTGATGGAAGGTCTAGACCAAAAAAATAAATTTTCTATAAGTACTTTGTTAGGTTGTCTTTCTTCTTCATTCAATGACCAAAAATATACATTGATTCAATGATTTTCCAAAGTCAAATACTTCAAGGAATGTTCATAGCACTTTGACTAAGTAATAAGATTTAGCCCCAAGGAGAGTATTCCAAAAACAATATTCCATAGGTAGTGCAAGAGGACAAAAGATGATTGATTGGAGTAAATAGTTGATGAGCATGGATAAGCAAATTTCATGTTTATTTTGTGTTCCCTAATTGATTTGAAGACTTTGAAAATATTCTTCCATTGCTCCAACTATTTGTGAAGATTTTCATGCATGTTCACAACTAATCATAATTGCATTGGGTCTAAAAATTAAAATTAAAAAAATTTAATCCCTTGTAAATTTTTGTGATATAGAACCTTGAAGTTGTTTATAGCAAGATTGAAATTTTATTGTTTCTTCAAAAATTGAACTTTGACTATAAATATCTCAAACTTTGTATAGTCAAAGTCTTTGAAAATAGGATTGCAAAGTGATTTGATCCTCAACCATCCAAAATAAAGTTTTGATTTTATCAAAGTTCTTGAGATTAAAAGAAATACTCTAATTTTTTTTTCATTTAGAGAGCTCAGAGCTAGGATGAAATAAATAGGATTTAGAATTTAGGTTTTATAACTAGTGTGAGTATTAGGATTCTCTTAACCTTTTCAATACTTCATTTCAACATTGAACTATCAAAACAATGAAAATCAATGGTGGAAACAATTTTAAAGTTCCATGTATAATTGTAGAAAAAGATCATTTAGAAGGTGCTAAGAAAATACCTACTAGCTACCTCTATGATGTATACATTGTTCAATTATGTGATTGCAAATGAAGGAATGTAAAGTATAGTGGACACTTTATTTGGGACAATAAAACACAAAATAGGACACTTAATTTAGGATGAAGGGCTAGTAGTGAAAAAGATCCTATATATGTTTTAATTTTTTAAATGTTTCTAAGAAAGTTTATACGTTGCTTTTAAGAATCATCAATTTTGAGGTCATTTTAGGAATAGGGCCTTTCATTAGGCCAAAAATAAGGCCTCCAAGAAGACTTCACTTTTGCACCAACAACTGAATTCAATTGCTGATTTCTTTTTAAATTTCAAAAGAGTGAGAAAAAATGAAAAAATTAATTTTTCTTAAAAGAAATTTTCACTCCATGTAGCCAACGTCCCTCCACATAGAATTCAACTTTTCTTTCAAAATTTAAAGTTTTTTTAATTCAAAGTCAAAAAAGTCAAAAAATCAATATGGTGTATGAAGAATTGAGGATTGAATTTGTGAATTCCTCATCCAAAAAAGGAATATACTTGTATTAATAAAGTGTACTAACCATGCCTATTCTCTTTAAAGAGAATTTAACAACTTAACCTTGAAAGAGTAGATGTCCAAATTTCAATCAACATATGAATGCAAACATATAAGAGTTTTCAATGTGGATGAATGCACAATTGGATGTCACTTTGTCTATCACACTGCTATTTTCAAGAAGTACTTTGTATTGGAAGATGAAATGTATATGTAGTATGATACTATGATGGTACTATGGCTTGAATATTATAATAAAATGATGTAAAACACTATAATTTTCATTTAAGCTGAAAGCTAAGTTTTGTAGATATTGAAGCCATGTTTCAAAGGTGTTTCTCTATTGGTCTCTTCTTCTATTAATATTCCTCTCATTTTCAAAAATAAATTTTATAAAAATAGAAACAAGGATAAAACAAAGATAAGATTTTATTGTTGTAATGCCCTTAGTATACTTTAATTTTTCATTTCAAGAAATGTTAAGTTCTAATTTTAAAAAACACTAAATTCAATTGAAATAAATAAAAATAAATAGTTCTTTAAAGGTTCTTCAAAATAACAATGAAGAATAGCTAGATAAATATAAGGCTTATTTATAAAATTTTGATTTATCTTTAAAACATAGAATCATTTATATATTATTTACCATTAATCTATGTACATTGTTCATGTTGCTTGATCTCTTAAGTTCTTTGACTACATTTCACAAAATGCTCTAAAATTGCCATTTCAGGAAATAAAAAATAAAAAAATTTGGACTCATGTAACTATAGAATCTTGTAGTATCCTAACTTGAAAACATGTGGAATTTTATTATAAATTTTCTCTTGTGTGGATTGCAATATATGAGCTTTTGAATTCACAAAAATCTTTTCTTTGGCCCTATAAAAACTAGGTAACAACACTTAAAAGCTCACATTTGCATGAAAAAGTGGCCAAACTTGTGGTGCTTCTTTGGATTCATTCATCAATGGAAGTTGGATACATGCTTGGAAAATTTTACATTATTTGGAATTGTACAACATATAGGAAAAAATAGTGACTAGAAACAAGTAGAGGATGATTCAAAACTCAAAATTGTTAAGAATTTAGTTGTAGAAAAAAATTTGCCATTTCCAATGGTCCAAATGTTGTGATAAAAAATCTATAGCCAATGCTTTTGTTTTTTTTCCAAAAATATTGAAAATTGAGTAAAATAAAGGGACTTCAAAGTTTATTTTAGAATAGAAAATCTATAATTGCCTACAAACAAAAAATCTCATAACTTTTGACTCGTTGATCAAGTGGAATGATTCAAAGCTTTATATATATAAATCTAGAGCACTAAATTCAAATTTTTATTTGACTCATATTTTTAAATGTCTTGAATTTAGTACACATGAAATCACTGTTGCTAGTATGTGAGCATAGAAGTGTGAGCTTATGAGCCTCAAAGATGATGCACCTATAGAATAGGTGCTTATACTATAGAAACCTTCTATAGTAAGAGTATATTAATACTGTAAGTACCTATATTATAGATATTTTTACTATTAACACCTTTAAAGGTGGTAGTATATCTACTTACATACATATTAGAAGCTCACATGCTCGCATGTTCATGCTCACATACTAGCATCATTGCACATGAAATATAGTCCTTTTTCACACCTCTTGTTAAAGTATAGGCCAAAAATATAGAAATCTCTAGTTACGCATACTTGCCCAAAATTGCTATGTTGCCAAACTTAGGAGGTTAGACCTTTAGGAGTTAAAGAAGAGAGTAAGTTTTTTCATGACTTGTATAGATTATTATAATTTTCCTAATGTTATGTAAAAAATTAAAGACCTATCGTAGAATAGAAATAAATCAAATTGCTACATAATTGGGTCACTCACTACAAGAAATGTTAATATTATTTTCTTTCTCAATGCCAATTATTGTTCATATACAACTTTTGGAATTTTAGGACAATTGAAGTTGAATTCATGATGTAATATATTAGGCTATTTGCATGCATGGTTTTCAATTTTTGATCTATATTTATTTAATATCAACTCCTAAAGTTCCATGACTATATTTTCACCAACAATGCTCCAAAATTGTCATTTCTAGTACAAGTGCTAAACTTCAAGAAAAAAGTATTTTTTCCAATACTTCCCTAAAAGAGTTAGGATAGATTCTTTTTCCCTTTTGAAAATCAAAGTAATACTTATTATTTTAACTAGTTTTGTGTAAGAACACAAGCATGTTTTATAATCAACTAAAGTAAATCATCTCATTGTAGACCAAATGGAAGTAAACCCACTGGGGGTCAAATTGTACTGGTGGTGTACATTTAAGAACTTGAATGTACACCACCACTACAATCTGATCTGCAATGGGTCTACTCCCATTCATTCTGTAATGGGATAGTTTACCTTATGTAAAGAGGCTCAAGTGTTAATGCCCAACAATGATTCTTTTAGTGGCTTTGTGTGAATTCAATCTACATAGATCATGTATTGTAACAAGTAGTATGCACAACAATCACTTGAAACTACTGATTAGTGATTGTAATGTACATCTAGGATCTAGCTTGTCAAAAAAACTAGGTGTAAAAACAATACATCTAGTGTAGATAAACATCCTCATCACATCATCTCACCAAGCAAATTTAAGGTAGGTACACCAAAAGTGCCCTGTTCCTAAAAGCACCATTTACAGTGCACATACATTTCCAAAATCAGTCATGTTCACAGACTGTAGATGGCACTTTCAGAAACTCACTTTGACCGCTAATAACTTTTGCATGTGATATCCAAATCTTGCATTCTTTGGTGTGTTGGAACATGCTTTCACTTGCCAACAAGACTACATGAAAATCTGAACAAGCTTGTAACAATAACTAGGCACACTATGAAAAAGTGGTGCTTTTGGGTGTACCTACCTTAAGTTTCACTTATGATTACCAGTAATGGGCAGGAGCTGATTAGATTACTGCAAACAATAAGTGAAACCCTAAATAACAAATACATGAAAGAATCAACTTTTCTGTACCGCATATTGCACGACATACTATCAAAGAGTCTCCCCAACTAAAGCTACAAATTGAAATTCCAAGCTTAGCAGGTTGGTGGGCACGTAAGCACATCAAAACGCCAAAACTGAAACTTAAATTTTTTTGGAAAAATTCTCAAGATGTGGTAACCGTCAACTGTACCCATGCCGAAAAGCAAACCATTCAGTGTGCTATAAGACGTATATGAGGTGTTTTCAAGTTACCACTACTTGTTATTATATTTCCACTAAAGAAAATGTTCAAATCCAACCTAAAAAATCACAGTGAATCCAGAAAAGTTAATAAAGAAACTGCTATAGAAAAAAGAACATATGGTAGGAGGTTCGAAATTTGATTGGGCTCTCTAAACTACTCATATAGGGAGCTCAAAAGGTTTGCATGGGAGGTTGTAAAATTGTAAGAATTATATTCATTGTGAAATTGAGTTGGGTCAAATCACATTTTAATGTACCACAAAAAGGAGTCAGAAACACTAAAATCTGCAATGTACTTTCTTTCAATCTATTGTTTTTAAATGCTAATCTATTCATTACATATCATTTAGTCTTTGTTATTAGAGCTTCAAGTCAAGTTAAGATTAATAATATTTTGTTCATAAAAAAAACAAAGATTCTTTACTAAAAATTTAATTATAGTTGAACTGTTAATGTGTCAAATTTTTCAATGGACAAAAGGAGTTTAGTTTATGATGAATAATAATGTGATTGAATCTTAAAAAATCATGTGGATATATATTCATATGATAGAGTAGAAAAGGAATTTTTTTTTACACAAATTGAATATACTTTTATTTTCTATAATATTCAAAGGTAAATATTTTTGAACATTTTTTCCAATACATAAAATAATCCAAATGATGATTTTTTGAAAATAAAAAAATATTTATATTAATGACATCTAGGTCCCTATATAATTTCTTTTTGAAATTAAATGTTTGAATTTGTTTTCACAACAAATGAATACTTTGTCAATAATCAATTAATTGATTAAAAAATTATACTATATTTATTTTAAGAATAATTCTCATAAAATCTTTTTTTATGACTGTATACTTCATAAGCATAAATAATCTCGATAAAAATCCTTTTAAAGTGCTATATTGTTAAGAAATTCTAAATTTAGCATGATTAACATCCATTTAAGGATTTCTTTTCATTAATTCTTTTTCAAAATCATTAAAAAAATACATTCAAATACTATCCATATATAAAAATAATTTAAAAATGACAACATCAAAGTAATTTAAAGCTTTGAAATTTCAAAAAAGCTCAAGGAAGGCACTAGCAAAAATCATGAAAACCACGTGTCATAAAAAAAATAGGGTTCAATATATTCATTCCACTTAAAATTTGTAAAAAATTACATCTAGTATAGTATATTTAAAAGTGAGATATAAGATCATATGTAAAATATGGTTATATATAATACTACAAATTTTACAACTAGTACATCTAAAATAGTATGTAGAAAAAGGGATCTCCCCCCCCTCCCCCCAATTTTATAGGATACCTTTTATTCTTTATAGAGGTGGGACTATTATAAGTGGGATGGTTTGGTGTAGAAATAAATACTATTGTCCAAAATATAGATCTGTAAGATACATCTAGGGATAGTGAGGCAATAAATACTTCCATTATGGAAATAGTGCAAAACTGGTATCTGAAGTTGCATATCCGATGACAATGGATAGAATTACCGTGACACTAGGAGGGAGGGTTTCATGTTTAGGTTGTATTTTCTTTTAGGGTTTAGGGTTGCTCAATTCCGAGCTAAACTTTTTTTTTGCCTATTGTTGACAGTATATAGTGGAGGCGTATTGGTATTGTGTTGCAAACTTCGAAGTAGATTTCTTCTTGGATTTGCTTGATGTAGGGTGCAGTTTCATGTGTATGGTGGAAGTGTGTAATTCTGGAACTTTGAGTTCACCTTAGTCTTCTGCAAATTTTGTATGTTATCTATAAGTATGGATTCCTTGTTGTAGTTCGGAATTTGCATTGGAAACCCCTTTTCTTGCTTGCATCCAAGGTTTGAAGTCTTCTATTTATTAAATTTGCGTCCGATTTCTATGCTTAGGATTTCTAATTGATGGAATTCACAGAAAATAATTTGTACTTTGCAATTCAACAGGTTTAGGGTAGCAATGCCTAGTTCTTCATTACGGTTCTTCTAAATCTTCTACTACCTTAGTTACTATAGGGTTTGGCATTAGAATCTGGCAGGAAAAAGACTTATATTTTTCTTGAAGGCATGATGACCCTCTTCAACTGGAACTATGAAGTGTTTTCTCACTTGTGGTTGTTGCATACAACACTAGAGGACTTGTGCCTTCATATAGAGCCACTAGAGCATTTGTCCGAGTTTGATTTGGTGCATTTAAGAGACTTCCTCGGTGGATCGAGCCACAACAAGATCAATGTCGTAGATGGAGCCTTTTTGAAATCATCCCCGGGGCTTTAGGTGTCCCCTAAACACCGCCGCCTTCATTAGTCAGTTCACTAGAAGAAAACCACGTTGGACTACCCAAAATCTGCGTTTAATTCCTCCAAAATTGCGTTAGATTCAACAAAAAACGTCATATGGTTTTTATTGAAAACCATGTTGAGAACCCAGTGAAAACCAAGAGAAACATAGATATCGTAGAATCCAACATAGATTTTGCATTTCCCTATGTTGTAACAGAATTCTTTGCATTTTCAACATGGTTTTCAACAAAAACCATATGACATTTTTTGTTGAATCTAACGCAGTTTTGGAGGAATTAAACACAGATTTTGGGCATTCC
This sequence comes from Thuidium tamariscinum, assembly GCA_947034885.2. Classification (NCBI taxonomy): domain Eukaryota; kingdom Viridiplantae; phylum Streptophyta; class Bryopsida; order Hypnales; family Thuidiaceae; genus Thuidium; species Thuidium tamariscinum. The sequence continues at coordinate 5,222,126 of OX344753.2, forward strand.
AACGTGGTTTTCTTCTAGTGGTTTGACATTTTTCTAGTAGTTTTGTTCTTCTTGTTACATCAATAAGTTGCTTATGTCACAGGTTTGGTTTTTAGCATCGCCTCATTCCACCGAATTGAGTAAGTTGCCCTGAAGCTGAGCTTAAGTCATTTGATGTTGTGGTTTATTTTTGAATGTATTTTGATTCATTCTTTTGCTAGTATTTGGCAAGTTCTTCTAGTTTTTGTCACTGTCATCATGTTGCAAAAGTCCATGACTTCAAGTTTCTAGATAACACAGCTAGTTTTGATTGGAAAATTATCCTTCATTTTACATGCCTTTAGTCATATGTGGTTTCAAATTGTTTCTTTTAGGACACTAATCAATGGGCAATATACAGTATGCATTATTTGGTTTAAACCCTAAATCTTCAATGAGAACAAAAGACTTCAAATCTTAGGTGCACTTTGTAATGTTGAATTCAGGATGTGAAGGACAAGCATTGATTTATTTGATTATATTTTCTTGTAGATTTTGGAGCATTGTGGAGATACAATTATTTGCTTAAATCCCTACCTAAATTGCGTATTTTGGAATTTTAGGTGTGGGAGAGGGTGCAACAGGTGCTGCTATGATTGTAGGCAATATAATTTTCTATAAGTTTACTTTTCTATAGTGTTTGTTCTTTGAGATATAGGCATGTAGAGATCTAGAAGATGCTCCTTATATTCATTTTTGTGTTTTTGAACACAAGCTCTGTGCGAATCTTTTGGTGCACAAGCTTTGACATTGATTCATAACTGCTATATTCATGACTTCCTTTGCCCTTCATTTCTTATTTGTTTTTTTTGTATTCAAAATCTAAATTCACTGAGTACTTTTTAGCATTTCAAACTTGCAAGACTGTGCAGTGGTCAAGGTATACATGCTATACAATAGACATATAAGGATTGTGGGTTATTGAGCCAAAATTTGGGTATACGTAAGACTTGCAAGACTCCAGGGACTCACAAAGAAAATGAAGTAAAATGGAATGAAAAAGATGAGGTACAATTGAAATCCACAAGGAAAATGGGATATGAAATAACTCCCAAAAAATGGGATATGAAAGTAGTATGGAAAAAAATGGAATATGAAATAACCAAAAAAATGGGGTATGAGTATAGTAAGGAAAAAAAATGGGATATGAAATCACTCCCCCAAAATGGAATATGATTTAAACCAAAAAAGAAATGGGGCATGAGAGTAGTAAGGAAAAAAATGGGAAATGAATTACCCCCAAAAATGGGGTATGAGTGTAGTAAGGGGGAAAAAATGGGATATGAAATCACTCCCCCCAAATGGGGTATGATTTAAACAAAAAAAATGGAGCATGAGAGTAGTAAAGAAAAAAATGGAAAATGAATTAACCCCCAAAAATGGAGTATGAGTGTAGTAAGGAAAAAAAAATGGGACATGAAATCATTCCCCCTAAAATGGGATATGATTTATACCAAAAAAAAGGGGTATGATTGTAGTAAGGGGGAAAAAATGGGATATGAACTATCTCAAAAATAATGGGATATGAGCAATATGAGGGAAAAAAATGGGATATGAATTATGTCAAGAATTTTTTGGATATAAATAAAATAGGGAACCTTTAAATGTCTACCTCAAAAATTATAATAGTCAAAAACCTCTCAAAATTGCCATTTCTGCTGCATTCATCCAAGAAAACAAATTTTCTTTTAAGGATCTTGTACTTAACTTGTTTGAAATCATGCAATAAGAATTTCATGAAGTTTGTCCATATAGATTGGAAGATATGATCATTTAAAGTTTGAAATATAAGTTTTTTTGAACTGTGGTCTACAATTTCAAATGACTTTGACTGGCATTTGTAAAAAAATTGCACTACAAACCTTGAATTTATTATTTTTTGTGTTAAAAAATTGAGTTGAGCGTCTAGGAATAAATTTCACACAAAAAACACTTGATTTTCATTCTTTAAAAAATTGTTAAGTAGATGTAGGTTCAAGATTGAAAGAAAAACTAAATGGTTAATAACTCTAAGATGGGATTGAAATACAATAATCCCAATGGTGATATTGTTCTAGCAAGTAAACATAACCTTGTACAACAATTTTTTCTTGAAAAATTGTGAAAATTGCATTCAGAAATGAATCCTATAAGTTACTTTTTCAAGAAATTGTTTAGATTATTTGAAAAAACAAGATTGTCCATAACTTTCTCATTATAAGTCCAAATAGAATGAATCAAAACTTCACATGTAGGCAAAAATATATTATTTCAAAAAAGAATTAAAAAATCAAATTTTGACATTTTGCAAAAAATAAATTTTGCCCGCCAAATGAAAATTTGGACTTTTTGTAGTATAACTTTTGCTCTTGGTCACCAATTGAAATAAAAATTACATTCCCACATAGGTAATCAATTTTCTATCTTGTGAGAAAATTTCAAAAGGTTTCACAAAAAATTGAAGTTATAGGAACCTGTTTGAAATCTATTTTGTCCCCCAAGGGTACAATGGTCCTTTAGGGGTTAAATATGTCATTATCGAAAGCGTATGCAAAATATAAGAAGGAGTGAACCTTCCAAGCAAAAAATGACTCTAGTCCTATCCTAGCAAACAAATGCCAATGATACCTTTGAATGTGGTTTGACCTAGTTAGGAAGTGGGTAGTTTTTGGATGTTCAATAAAGGAATCGAGGTATATCTATAACTGCTTTTTGCATTAAAGTGTGCTTATATGCAATTGACATTAAAATACAATTAGAAGTGAATGTGGAAGGTGGCAGGTGCTTTTCAATTGGTTTCTAAGCCAATTAAAATTGACAACACCTTCACTAATTTTGGGATATTAAGTGCACACATTAAGGACTGCCAAAAACCTTAATCTATGTCCACTTTCATTACTTCTTGAATTCATCTTGCTTTGTTTATAGCAATTTCAGATTTGATTATTGTGGTACTTTATGAACACTTGTAGATACCTAGCTCTTACCACTTCCATAAATCCTTAGTAATTCATATGAACTCTAAAAAAATATGATGAAAATTATTGCGGCACTGAAGCTTCAGTCTTTTGTTAAAAAAAATACCAAAAAAACCTTCTAGCCTTCACATTTCTCCGCAAACCTCCTCTCACTTATATGGACGTTTTAACAGCCTCCAACCATAGAAGACCCATTGGCTGTTGTTTTGGGATCCAAGTACCATGCTGGAAAGCTAAGTTCTGAATCAGACATGCCCTTCATCAGGATGGCAAAGGCTAATCTTGCCTTGTGAATCCAAAAAGCCCACACAACAAATAATCACAATTCAGTCCAAAGTGTGTTTATAGCACAGGTAGACATGGACCTCGTAGTAAGCTTATGCCAAAGTGCTGTGAGGGTCAACTATACAAAGCAATGGCTCACAAAGCTTTCATTACTATTATCAGCTATAAACAAGGCAAATTGACCTTAAATGCAAAAACTGTGTTTATTGGCAACATAGCAATTTTTGGCAGCTCACTACAAATGGAGTTTGTATTTTTTTTTTTTGAAATATTCACAAAACATGCACCCAAGGAGTAGCTTTAAGGCCCAACAATTTTCAAAACTTTTGATGGTTAAAAAGTTATTGCATGATATGTGATTTGCAATGTTTGGTGGGTAGACCGGGCAGGTCAAAAAAATTCTTCAAAAAACACTTCTTTCATAAATAAAAACTTGAAAATGATTCTTTAGATTTATATAGATATGGGAAGCTTTGAATCATGCCATTTCGATTAATGAGATGAAAGTAATGAGGAGTTTTACTTTGAGGGTAGGTATGGAGTCTTTAAAAACCATACTTACCCACAAACTAAAACTCTACATAACTTTCATCTCTAAGATTTGAATGGCATGATTCAAAGCTTCTTATGTCTATAACAATCTAGAATCATTTTGAAGTTTTTATTTCTTAAAGAAGTGTTTTTTGAAGAAGTTTTTTGAGCTATCTGATTTGCCCACTGAACAACAAAAATCACATATCATGCAACTATGTAGTCAAAAGTTATGAAAGTTGTTGGGCCTTAAAGCTACTCCTTGGGCTCATGTTTTGTAAAAGTTTCAAAGAAAAAAATACAAACTCCATTAGTAGTGAGCTACCAAAAATTACTATGTTGCCAAAAAAATAGCTTGATCTACTCTAGGGGTTAAAGCACAGGGCCCAAAGTGTTGTTAAATTTTTTAAAGAAATGGTCATAATAAGAAAACCAATGAACTCTTAATTTATTGTGTATCGATCTTGTCAAGGTATGGTTATCAACCTATGTGATTGAATGAGTTAATAATAGCTTGTCTTGTGAAGGCAAGAGAAACAAATATAACTTATTATGGTATTGTGTTTTCAAAGTAACAATATAAAAGCTCTTCTTTTTTTTATCAAAAGAAGTTTTTGTCTATCTATATAACTCAAGTAAAAATCCATCCAAGTTTATGTGTTCTTAAATTATGTAAAAGAACAATAGACTTTTTAAATTATTAGGGAGAGAATCCAAGATTTTAAGTCTTAAAAAAATTAAAAAAATAGACTCATGTAATCATTATTTCTTGTAGTACACTGATTTGAGAAAATGTGCACAAAATTTCAAAAAAATTTACTATGCGGATTGCAAGATATTAATGTTTGAAGTGATCAAAATCCTTTTTTGGCCTTGGAAATGATCAAGTAGATACACTCTACAAGCTCACATTTGTATAAAAAATTGTCCATGTTGTTGATACTTCTTTCAATTCTTCAAGGCAAATTTTCTACATGCTTGAAAAATTCAAATCAATTGGAATTGTACAGCATAATGGAAAAGAATAGTAAGTAGAAAAAAATAGAGAATTATAAAAATTCTAAATTGTTAAGAACTTAGTTATAAAATTGAAGAATGTCAATTCTAATGGTTGTAATGTAAAATAAACAATATGCATCCAATATTTTTATTTATTTTTTAAATTCTAAAAATTAAGTTTATTAAAGGACTTTGAAGTTTATTTTAGAGTAGAAAATCTATATTCTTTTGCAAACTAAAACACCTCATAATTTTCATCTCATCAATCAAAACATATTGATTTAAAGCTTTCTACATATATGTGAATTTAGAATATCAATTTCAAAATTTGTTTCTAAAAAAGTAGATTTTTCAGATTTTTTTGAACTACCCAAGTTGAGAAAGAAACAACATATCATCAACACCCTCTATCCCAGTAAAAAACAAGAATTTTTTTTGTCCCACTAAGAAGTTCTATTTTTTTATTTCAACCATTGAGTAACCATTAGGGGAGATTTGAGGGCATTAAAAGCCCACAAGTTGTTTTTAGTTCCTGGAATGTGATAATGTGCCACATCAACAGTCTAATGTGGTTAACAGATTGCTATATCAAAAATATATTTTTAAAATATATTTAATTAAAAAAAAGAAATTAAAAAAAAATCAGCATTAGGTTTCTTAAGAATTTTTAGAATTGTTGGATATTTTTTCATTTTTTTTCAAAAATTCAAAATTTTCATCTAATAGAGCTAGTTTGCAATTTCAGGACATCACAAGGAATATACAAGGGAATAGTCATGAAATGGACTTCTCTTGCCCACAAATCCCTTCCAATGCTTTTTGTTGTGTTGAACAACCTCATGAGGGCAAGTAAATCTCGAAGCAACCCTCTAGCATTGTAAGCTTGCAATTGTCCGTATGAGGCATCTTATACTAATTCCTTCCTCAAACATTAATATTGACTATAAAGTGAGTGATCACAACGATGTTATAAAAATTTGATTATAAGTGGGCTATATTTCCTTATTGCGTATATTTGGGTTAGGAAACATATTTCTAGAACCTCTTTACTGTCACCACCTTTTAAATAATCTAAAATGACAAAGCTCATGGCATTCACAAAATGTGCTAATGTGAATTTTGTATCATATTTTCTACATGGTTATTGGATGCTTTAACAATAGTGCGTTAGTGCCTTAGCTAGAGATTTTGCACAAATTAAGGAATGGGTTACCTCTTTTTAAATGCATGTATTGGTGACACTAAGATCATTAGGAGGGATTTGAGGCCTGGAAAGGGCCGTTTCGGGACTATTCCCGAAACAAGGTCTGGGAATGGCTGGCCGCTGGTCAGCATTTTCAAAAATAAAAATAAAAAAAATAAAAAATTGGGGGGGGGGGGGGGTCCTGAAATATGAAAAAAAGTCCAAAAAAAAAATCGGAAAAAAAAAATCGATGACGTGGCAGTTGCTCGACCACGTCGGATTCCTGCGGGAACTGCGTTCCCGCAACTGTTTTCGGGATTTCGGGCTGTGGGAACTCACAGGCTCCCAGAGCCCTCAAATCCCTCCTAATGTTGAATAAACAATTAATCTCTCAAGGGGAAGATTTTAAAGGTTTATTTACAAGACAAAGGAATTAATAACTTTTAGACTATATAGTCAAAAAGTTATGAAAATTGTTGGGCCTTATAGATATTTTTCATCTACATGTTGTTTGAAAATTTCAAAAAATAATAATAAAATCTCCATTTGTAATGAGCTCCCCAAAATTTCTATGTTGTGAAAAAAGTAGCTTGTTCTTTTATAGATTAAATAACTTTGAATTTTGGTTTTGAATTTTTAAGTCTAGGTATTAGTGTGTAGAACTCAAATTTAAAAAATCAAATTGAATTTTTAGAAGTAAAATTTCTAGTATATTTATGCTTTATTTTAAAAAAATTTAAGTTTAAAATAGGAAACTATCAATACACAAATGTTTAAAAAATAAGGATATTTCAAATAACTTTTGTAGCATCTATAGATAAATGATTTTTTGTATTTCTTTGTATGATTTTGTCATATTTTATTTTAGGAAAAAAAATTCAATATTATATATATATATATATATATATATATATATATATATATATATATATATATATATATATATATATATATATATATATACTTTAATTTCATACAGAATTTATAAATGTTGCTTGTGACAAATATTTTAATATATTATAAATAATACTTGATCATTTGAAAAATCTAAAAATATCAACTTTTAAATTGAATCATATGTGTAATTTTTGAAGCTTTTATTTTTCATAATATATTGTTAATCATTTTCAAAGGCATTTATAAAAATCAAATTATGAAAATTTGTCAAATTCAAAGGAATATTTCAATCCAAAGTTCAAATTGTGTAAAATTATTTGATATTTGTATGTCTATATCAATCTTATAATAAAAATGAAATACTTTTACCAAATTTTGATCTCTTATATACAAAAACTTTTGTCACACAATTTGAATTTCAACATTTAATTAATGTTTTGGTGCAATGTTTTTTAATGACTTTTTTTATTAGTGATTTTAAAAAATAACTAAAAATTAATTAAAATAATATATTTGTATTAGTGTACTTGTAGATCTTATAAATATCTAATTAAAAATAATAATAGTAATCAAATGAACATACTCCTCTAGCTTAAAACTAAGCCATGAAAAATTATGATATGATTTTCAAATGCATTAAAATGGAGAGTTTATCTAAATATCTCATTGTAGGCATTAAAATCAATATAGATATAGATATAGATATATATAGATATATAGATATAGATATAGATCAAATAATTCATAGAGTACTTATTTATATATATAATCTTTTTGTATTCACATGTAAATAAATCTAAATCTATATTACAGTATTCAAAATTTGAAAGAAGAATCCACTAAGATTTTGTATTTTAAAGTTAATGAAGAGAACAATGTGCTTAAATAAAATGATTGAAAGTTATGTTTATTCTATTTAATGTGGTCTGAGTGAACTTAATCAACAAAATTAACTATTGCCTTAAATTTTTTATGAAAGGCACTACACTATCTACATGTAAAAAGTTATAAAATTAAAAATACCTCTAAAAGATATTAACTTTATGACCAACCATCTAATTATTCAATGTTTTTCATAATGAATAGGATTTTTATTGAATCAATTAATGTACAAAATTTTGCATTTTTCAATTCTTGTTTTACAACCTCCTTCTTTTTCTTTTTCTTTTCTTTTATCAAATCATGACTTTACACCAATTTTCTTATCAAGTTTATTTTTCTTGAGAGGTTTTACCTTCACAACATTTTTTTTCCATTACCTTTTCAAGAAAAACACCAATACTACTCTCCAAATCCTAGCTCAATCATTGTGTCAATGCTTTTCTATAATTCTTCGCCATGGAAGTGAATTGGATGCTATAGTTTACATCTTTTGTAAGATGGAAGTATAGAACAATGTCATCTTTAGGATGTTTTGTAAAATAGTCTCAATGCCACCTACTCCAACTCTCCAATGATAGACTCAAAGATATCTTTTCTATTCAGTCTCTAAGCATGGAATTTATACTATCATTTATACCTTCTTGTGATTGATTATTACTTAAGTCATGCTTAATATCCTTTGTGAAATGGCATCAATAACATCTTAAGAAACAATCCTTCATACCCTCAAAAGAATGATATTTAGGCTTCATGTGCATCTTTAGTAACTATGATAATGTCATTTTACATAAACTTAGCTTAAGCTATATAAATACTATCCTTCACACCTTAAAAAAATGCCTTTGAACCCATGTATCATGTTGTGAGGCAAAATGATTACAAATCCATCTTTTACATGTAGAGATAATGATTATTTAGTATTTTTTTGATTTGTAAACAAGCTCAAATTGTCAATATGACCTCAATCATGTAAATACTTTCAATGTATAGAGTGCATCAATGATGTGTTTACCATTGTGTATCATTCATTTTAGAAATGGTTTTTCAAAACAATGCAAAACCATACTCTATCTATGTCATCTCAATTGCATCCTATGCAATTATATTTTATGCTCAAGACCTAAGAAGGATGGAAATAGAAGTAATATTGCATTTCTTGATGGTGATTGCATTTTGTTCAAGGTTGGTTATTCAAGCTTCCCACACTAAGACAAATAGTTTGTTGTTATTTGGCCATCTAAGTGGAGGTGTACAAGGAAAAAACAACAACTCTATGGTTGTGAAGAGGGTAGAGTGGGAAGAAAATTAATGAAATACTACAATTGTGAGAATAATGGGCAGAAGCACAGGTGTTCGACGTGATGTCTTACGTTGGGTGGTGGCCCTAAATCTTTCTTTCCCAATTAAAAATATAAAGAGGTAAATGTTTGAGATAATTATTTGTTCTTAGGTTTTAGACAAAAATAGGAATTGCAAATTAAATTTGGATGTATTGAATTGATTTAATGTTTTTTTTTTCTAAAAGCCTTAATTGATTTAACTAGGTTCATTTTTTTTTAAATGATTGCTAGACATGATTCTTTTGAATTTGTCAGTGGTGAAGCATTTATTGTAGGTAGAATTTTCATGTAAGAAAAGTTCCATATGCCATACAATGAATCATTGGGCATGCGGTTTGCATACAACCAAATCTCTAGGTCTTCAATATTTTGAATGAGTGCATCTAAAAATATGAACCATAATGTAATTGATTTGAAAAATTTATGGTTCTTTATAGAGGCTATTAGTTTGCACTTGTCTTTTATGGATAATCTTGTGCTTGTAAAGTGGTCATGCTTCTTCCAAGTATCAATCATCCTGCTTCTTTGTGACTAAAAATGAAGGCAACAAATTTTAGCAACTTTGCAAACCAAGTTTTCCATATCATTTTAATAATCCAAATATTCAAAAAAAGGGAACTTAGACTTGGCAATAAAAAGTTTTATGCTTTTCAAATTGTAACTTGCAGGGATTTTTCAAATGGATTTTTGGTGGCGGAAATTTTTTCACGATACTTTCCACATGACATCCAAATGCATTCTTTTGATTATGGAATTAAGATGGAAAAGAAAAGGGATAACTGGGCTCAACTTCAAAAGTTCTTCAAGGTATGTATGCTCTATTTTTGGAAATGATTGGCATTGTATAGATGAGTGCAAATAGTTAAATGAATTCAATTATGTATTTTGTGGACATCATAGCTTGTGTCACATGTCTAGAACTTGATAAATAATGAGGTCAACAATGAGCTTCTTCTATGAGAATGAAATTAATGACGTAAGACTTGAAAATAACTTTATTATGTAACAAAAGACAATTATAAAATTCAATATACACAATTGTGATTTCACATATGAGAATTTGAAGTAAAAACCTCACATTGGTGTAGAGTTTCCCCAAGGGTTGCAGAAGCGATCATTTGTAGTTACAAAAGATGAAATTGAGACAATTATCAGTTGCCAAACTCTGGATGGTACCCCAGATGGTGCTGGCCCTTTCCTTGAACGTATGTACAAATTCCTCACAATGAAAAGGTGAAAATCTTCTACTACATCTTCTAACTAATTTAGCTTTACAAAATTTTAATATAATCATGCAATAGGACGACGTTTTATGAATATAGTGTATTGAATACAAGTATGGACCAATCCAACAAGATTAGAATCTAAAGCAAGATGTTAGTCAATTCATGCCTATGATACCATAAAGGCACACAAGTATAGTAAAATTGCTATTGAAAATCTTTTCAAAATTAGCATATGCTTGAAGCTTTTTTTGTAAGCTAGTTAATTGTGTTGAAACCTTTGATTGTTATGATAATGAGAAATTCATTCATTCTTATACAATTATCAAGATGTAAACCAATGGAAGTAGAGGCAAAGAAGGAGATAGAACAACAAGATAATCAAAAGGTTAAACGAGAATTAGAAATTAATTCAATAATACAAGAACCTATGAAGTCTTTGAAAGCAACAAATATTGAATGCAATGAAATTGGATTTTCTAACTTAATGAATACAACTACTTCCACAATATATGAAAATATAGAGAAAAATTCTTTAATGTGTTCTTGCATTAAAGACGGAAATTATCAAAGACCTCCATGCTTCAATCGTAGTTGCCAACACTTTATCAAAGTGAACAGTTCATTCTATTCAATTCAAAGGGAATCTTTAGAGCAAGTTCCAAAGAATGGAAATGGCTCAGGAGTATTATTGCCTCTCCAATTGAATGTGAATTTTAACACTTATGGTGGATGTAATCAAATCAATATTGAAAGAGAAAATTATTCACCTCAAAAGATACACTTTAGAGATGAAAATGAAGAGAAAGATCATGATTTTGTTGGCTTATCAGCTGTGGAACGAGCTAGGCAACGAGAGATTGGTAAAAATCCTAGTCTGGAGCAAAAGCTAGCAATAGTGGATCATAATGAGGCAATAAAGTGTGGTCACAAAGCAACTTCAAACATTGCTTTGGCCTTTCGTAGTCCTCATAGACAGGTGCTTTTTATATTATGATAGTGTACTATTTTTCTAATTCAAATTACTTACTTCAAAATTGCAAGTTCTCAGATAATTGAAATTAATTACATTTTATTTTTGGTAGATTCTGGTTCTTTGAGTTTAGAGTATAGAATGCTTAATCCATGATGCTTTTTAATTATTGCAGAGAAATTTCAAACAATATACAATAAATGATTATAGAAGGCAACAAATAGCTTCTTGTGCCCACCTTGGAAAGCTTGGCCCTAATGTAGAAGATGAGGAATTGGGTGAAAAGGTTATGTCATAAATCAACATAGATACTTGTGAAGCTAAATATTTTAAATGTGTGCTATAAATGAAAATTCATACTCTAAGAAAGTGACATACACAATTTTGTAATTTGTTTAGAGGGAGAAGTTAGAGCGAATGAAGGAGTTTAGCCAAAAAGTTCGCACTTGTAATACAGCTCAGGCAATTATTTTTTATTTTTTAATGAATGCACTTGTGTAGCTTATTTTTGCAAGCAATGTTGCCAATTGATATACCATCATTCTTTCAAACAATGATAATATTTGCACTTCACATTTTGGAGTTGCTAACCCTCTATATGAAAATCATTGCAATTGTTGTCCTTTCTATATGTGAAGATTAGAAAGTTATTCAATATGATTTGGGCTAATGTTTGGAATACAGATGACTATATTAAAGAAGATCAAAACACCATCATTGTCAAAGCGTCAAAAGGTATGATTTTCTTGCTCTTTTGCAGTGAAAGCATTAGATGAGATGTAAAGCCTCCAATGACTGCGGATTCTCAAATTGTGGGAACGTTGAAATTGTCACAAAAACGCAAAAATTGTGGAATCTGATGTAGTCAAGAAATAGCCCTGTTAGTTGTTGTTTTTTGAATTTTTTTTGAATTTTAGGACCAAATTTTATTTATTTAATTTTTAAAGAAAAATTATTGGCTTGACAATAGCCAATAAATTTGGGAACTGTTCAGAAATTGTTTCAATACCAGACCCAAAACAACCCTCCAGAGGCTTCAAATCTCATCTAATGATTTTGTAATTCTTACTAATCTCAATTACAAACAACAAACCATGTCTAAGACTTGCAACAAGTTGTATACCTATTTTTGCTATTCTACTTCTAAAAAAGTCCCAAAACGTAAGTAAAAATCAATATTTATGATCATTGTATTGTCTTTATGAAAGATCCTTGTTTAATTTAGATGTAGAAAACAATAATAAGATCCATTGTTTATATTGATCAAGAAAGAAGAGCAAGGTCAATAATAGAAGGCTAGGTTTTCCTAAAGCTTAATATATATAAAGGCTAGGAGGTACCACCGGGTGCTAAAATTACTTCAAATTCATGAAAAGAAAACACTTAGAAATAATTCATACTTTATAATTACAATTCCACTTTATTTTATTTATCAAACACAATAGGTTTTAGATATTAAGTGCTATCTTGCATTGCATATATTTTATTTTGTTTATGACTCCACATATCTTTCAAACCATGTATTTTCTACATATATTGAATTTCAAAGTATTAATGCCATCAAAAATTATAAAAATAAAGATAAAATATATAAACATCATATTTGAGTGCATATTGGCTACCTACAGTTATCTTCATATTTGATCAAATTGTTTGATAGCAGGCCCTTGAATTTGCAGCTACAGTGCCAAAACCTAAGATAAAAAAGATTGAGATTGAAAATCCGCCTATTGTAGAGAAAAACCATCATCAACTCTCGGAATTGCAAATCCTTGAAGCAAAACATGAAGCTGATAGACAACATGTTGAGGTAATGTACCACTCAAAATATAATTTATATTGATTACAATGTCATTTATACTTTACAATAGGTTTTACAATTATTGTCTTATAATATGCAAAAACACTTTTTTTTTTTTAAGGAATAAAGCATTGATGAATATATTGACAACTTTTAATAGAGAAATAGTTCATTTTAAAGCAATAGCTTTTCTAATTTTCTATAGAAAATGCATATGAACTAACAAGGAATGTTACACTTTTCCTACAGGCCATGCGGCGAGAATTGGAAATATTTCTTAGATAATAATAAATTAGAAGTTAGATATGTATTGAACATGACAAGGAAAAGTCATAGTTATGATTTTTCATTTATGGGTGATTGCAAGAAAGGGATGTCCTTTTTGGTATCACAATTGAAGTGACTTTCATACCATTGGTAATAACTTTTGGGGCATGAATCCAATTTACTAGAAATTTTTATCGAAGATGGCCAGCTTAACAATAATGAGATTGATTATTTTTCAGAAATTTACAAAAAAAAAATTCTAATTAAATTTTAATTTAGCTAATTTGTCACACTTTGCAATTTAGGGGTTTTTAGTACAAAAATCATAATAATTTCAATTTTAGGGATAAAATTATGAAAAATTTGTAGTCCCCATATTTCCTATCTTTCTACATGAGAAGAATTTGCATTGCTTCATATCGCTTGTGATGTGTTCTAGGATCAATTAAGTAATTGAGTATGGATGGTTCTACTTTAGACTACTAAAGTCTTATTGATTTGTTGTCAAAGACCTATATACTTGGGAGGAGTTAGATAGAAGACCAATATACTTGGAAGGAGTTAGATAGAATTTTGGCAATAGCCTTGCACTTATAAAATTGAATTTACCTACATCTTAAAGATATCAATCTTCTTTAATGATGCAAATTTTGTTCTATTGAATTAAGGACATCTAGCACTTGATATATAGAAGAATGAGAAATTTTTATACAATCACAAAATTTTCTAATATAATATAATTACTTGGATAATATTTGTTTCATTTAACCTCTAAAGGACCAAGGTGCATTCTTTGGCTATATAGAAATTATAGACAAGTGTGTGTGACTCAAGATTTCTATGCATTTGGCCCAAACATTGATAGAAGGTGATTGAACAAGGAATATCTTCAAGGCCCAACAATTTTTGTAACTTTTGACTATATACTTAAAAAATTATTGTATAATTTGTTGTTTCTTTTTCAACTCAAGCACTTTGGGGAGATTAAGAAAAATCATTTTTGCAAGAGATATAAATTTGAAATTGTTTTTTGGTATTCATATATACATAGAAAGTCTTAAATCATTTCAATTTTGATAAACAAGTCAGAAGTTGTAAAGAATTTCAGTATGCGGAGGTAGTTATGGATTCCCTATTCTAAAATAAACTTTGAAGTCCTTTCTTGAATTCAATTTTCAATATTTTTGGAAAATAAAAGCATTGGTAGTAAATTCACTAGATTTTTTATTACAACATTTGAACCATTGGAATTGGAAATTTTCAATTTCATAACTAAATTCTTAAGAATTTAGTATTTTGAATCATTCTTTACTTTTTTCTACTTACTATTTTTTTCCTATATGTTGTACAATTTCAAATGATTTGAAAATTTTCAAGCATACAACCAACTTGCTTTGAAGAATGAATTTAAAGATGCACCATCATTTTGGACAATTTTTCATAAAAATGTGAGCTTGTAAAGTGTAGTTGTAGTTGTCATTTACAGGGCGAAAATAGAATTATGGTCAATTTAAACATTAATATCTTCTAATCTACATGGTAGAAATTTGTGAAATTTTTTTCTAATCTTTTTCAACCAGCATATTAGAAGGTCCAATAGTTATATGTGCCTAAGAATAGTTTTATTCAAAAATTTGATACTTATGTTAGAAATAGCACTTTTGGAGTGTTTTTGGCAAAAACACAGGGTTGCTAAAGTATGAGCATTGAGCATTGAGCATTGAGCGTTGAGCATTGAGCATTGAGCGGGAAGATTTGAGCATTAAGAATTTTAAGAAAAAAATTTAAGAATGAACATTTAAAAATTAATTTTATAAAAAATAAATCTTTAGATGTAAATGACTTATTTCATTCATTACTTTAGATGGATGAAAATAATACTAGATGAATGTAGATGAAAAATGTAGATGAAAAAATTAAGAACTATGGATGTAGATTATTCTTTGGGCTGTACAAACCCTTCATTGAAAGAACTTTTTGGCATCAACAAAAGGCTCCTTGGATCCGAAGACTCTTTCTTGGGTTTAAAAAAGCCTTCGTTGCAAGAAGTTTTGGACACCAAAAAAGGCTCCTCGGATCCGAGGAGCCTTTTTTGGATTCCGAGGAGCCTTCATTGTAAGAAGTTTTGGGTATCAAAAAAGGCTCCTCGGATCCGAGGAGCCTTCCTTGGGTTCCGAAGAGGCTCTTAGGAATTCCGAGGAGGCTTGAAGAGAGACAATATTAAAAAGCAATGATGATTTTAAGGCTTCTTCGATTCAAGGATGCTCTAAATGAGCTTTTTGGCACAAATGAAGGGCTCATTGATTTGAAGTACCCTTATTTTAGTTCCAAAGTGGTTTCAATGAAAGACTTTTTGGCACCAAAAAATGCTCCTTGCATTCAAAGAGCCTTTTATAAATTCAAAAAGCCTTATTAAAAAAAGCCTTTTGGCACTAAGGAAAAGCTCCTCGAATCCGAGGAGCATTCTTTAGGTTCTAAAAAAGCCTATACTAAGAGAGCCCTTTGGCTCCAAAGAAGGGCTCTTTGAATTGAGAAGCCTTTTTTGGATTCCAAAGAAGCTTTTAGGGAGATGATATTAAAGAGCACAGATGGTTCAAAGCCTCTTTGGTTTCAAAAAAGCTTATAATGAATTGCAAAAATTTTAACAATTTGGAAATTGAATGAAAAATGATGGATGATGGATGGATGACATGGATGAAGTTCATTCACACATGAATGAATGGGTGTTCATTCATGCAACCTTTCATTATAATATCAACTATTTTATATAATTTTTTTGTAGATTTTTTAAAATTTTAAAATTTTAAAATTTTTGACATTATTATTTTTGGATTTTATAATACTATTTATTTCTCTAACATGTCTATTTTTAGAAAATATTCTTGCAATGAGCATTCAAGTTTCATTGCTCATTGCTCATTGCTCAACGCTCATTGCTCCCCGCTCATACTCTAGCATTGTTGGGTGAAAACATAGTCAAAGAACTTGAAGGTTAACTATTGTATGCAATATTGAAAATGATTTATGTCTTGAACTATAGTTAAAAAGCAAGTGACTAGGATCTTATATATAGTGTGTACACCCAAAAGTACAATTGACCTTAAAGTGTCAACTACAATTTGTATATATATTTCTAAAATCAATTATGTACCTATTTGGATAGAGTGCTTTAATCCTTGACCCGTAATAACTTTTTCATACTTCCAAATGTTTCATTCTTTGGTGCATTGGAACATGCTTTCACTTACCAGCAAGACAATATGAAAATATGAACGTCTTGATAATAGTAACTAGGCACAATACCACTTGTTTAGTGCTTTTGGGTGTATCCACCTTAGTCTTGGCACAATGACACTAGAAGAAAATAAATTCAATTCAATTCATTTTGAAACAAGGGAAGTTATAAAACATATCCTACTCAAGTAAAAAAAAAATTCTATTTCAAAATGTCCAAATCAAATAAATCAATATAACATGCTGATTTGAATGTTGTTTTCTACTAGTGTAAATAACCCTACTTTAGCAAAGTCTTCCTTCATACCCTATGAGGTACCTTAACCCCTAAAGGACCAAAGTGCTTTTTTGGCAACATAGCGATTTTGGGCAGGTACGTGTGACTAGAGATTTCTATATTTTGGAACCAAAATTTAATAGAAGGTGTGGACGAGGAGTATCTTTCAAGCCCAACAATTTTCATAACTTTTGACTACATGGTTGAAAAGTTATTGCATAATATGTTGTTTGTTTCTCAACTCGGGCAGTTCGGGCAGATAAAAAAAAATCACTTTTTTTGGAAAACAAAATTTGAAATTGGTTTTATAGATTTATATATATGTGGAAATCTTTGAATCATTCCATTTGGATTAATGAGTCAAAAGTTATGAAGAATTTTAGTTTGCGGGTAGTTATGGATTCTCTACTCTAAAATAAACTTTGAAGTCCTTTATTTTACTCAATTTTCAGTATTTTTGAAAAAAACAAAAAATATTGGGTGTAGAATGTTTATTACAACATTTGAACCATTGAGATTGGCATTTTTCAATTCAATAAATAAATTGTTAAACATTTAGTGTTTTGAATAATTCTCTACTTCTCTCTACTTACTATTTTTTTTGTACATGTTGTACAATTCGAAATGATTTGAAATTTTTTGAGCATGTAGCCAACTTGAATTGAAGAATGAATCCAAAGAGTAACAACCATTTTGAATATTTTTTCATACAAATGTGGCCTTCTGAAGTGCAGCTGCCCGGATTTCCGCAGTGATAAAAAAGGGATTTTTGTAACTTCAAACACTATTATCTTACAATCTACATGGCGAAATTTTCTGAAATTTTTTGTACATGCTCTCAAACTAGTTTACTCTAAGATCCTACGGTTACATTATTCTAAAAATGTTTTTTTTCTAAAATTTGATAGTTATCATAAAAATGACAGTTTTGGAGCAATTTTGGTGAAAACATAGTCAAAAACCTTTAGGGGTTAATTGAAGAACTTGGTTGTCAATATACTAACACTAAAAGACAAGATTGTTGACAACAAATTTTCTAGAAAATTTGTACAGCTAGACTGAAGAGAAGGTTTCAGAAATTCATTTGGTTTTTAACAATGCCATTTGAGTTTTTAGAATAGTATAAAAGCAAGTGATGCTTGTTGAATTGAAGTCATATTTGAAAGTACGTCATATTATTCAAAGACTTAATGATTTTATTAAAAACTAGACGATCCTACACTACAGGGGAAATTGTGTCCTATTTGACAATAATTTTGACAAAATCCTGTCAACTCTGTTGTTGATTAGGAGTACCTGTTTTGGACACTTTTTTGACATAATTCTGTCAATTCAACTATCAATTCGGACAAAGATAAATGTCAGCAAGTCTTCCTCTCATTCCTTTGCCACCGTGGATTTTTTTCCATGTCACTTATTCCAAAAAACTATTTTCCAAGGATTTAATAGAATAGTTGAAATAATGGCTAGAAAAAAAATTAGATGAAATTTTTTCAAATGAATGATAAATTTTTAGATAAAATGCTTTTGGATGATTATAATTTTTTAATTTTCTTTTATCAACTTTCAAGAATGTTGACCAAAACAAATTAAGATCATGGAGTTAATTTATTCACTAAATTATTTTACTCCATGAATCATTTGTATTTTGTGAAATGAATAGAGAAGTGAAGCTCTCGTTAAGTTAGAAATAGGAATTGTGTTGAAAGTAGGACTTTAAACCTCATTTAGGCATAGAAGAATGTATTTTTTCAAAAAAACTTGAACTAACATTAGTTAGAAAATCAACTCCAGTTTTGTATCCAAAAATTCTTTTGACATTTCAAGTTTCCAATCAACAGTTATGAAATTTCAAAGAGGTGTTTGAAATTGTTCTTGTTACATTTTTTGAAACTTCCTCTTCGAAATCTATCTATAACTTTTGATTCGAAACTTGAAATGTCAAATAGATTTTTGGATTTGAAACTCTAATTCATAATCTAACTAGTCTTAGTTTAAATGTTTTTGAAAAAAAACATTATATTATGCTTAAATGAGGTCTAAAATCTTAGTTTTAATACAAAATTTTGGGTTCTTAACTTAACTATGAGCTCTCACAACTTTGAGAATTCATATATCCCATATGGGTTGCTCGACTTCCTACCTCCGTATGTGTATATAAAGAAATTCACTTCCCTATTCATTTCACAAAATACAAATGATTCATGGAGTAAAATAATTTAGTGAATAAATTAACTCCATGATCTTAATTTGTTTGGTCAACATTCTTGAAAGTTGATAAAATTTAAAAAAAAATTATAATCATCAAAAAGCATTTCATCTAAAAATTTATCATTCATTTGAAAAAATTTCATCTAATGTTTTTTTCTAGCCATTGTTACAACTATTTTATTAAATCCTTGGAAAATAGTTTTTTGAAATAAGCGACGTGGAAAAAATCCACGGTGGCAAAGGAGTGAGAGGAAGACTTGCTGACGTGTATCTTTGTCTGAATTGATAACTGAATTGACAGAATTATGTCAAAAAAGTGTCCAAAACAGGTACTCTTAATCAACAACAAAGTTGATAGGATTTTGACAAAATTACTGTCAAATAGGACACAGTTTCCCTTGTAGTATTAGAATACCAAAACCAAGGTTTGATGGAGTTTGGCGCCATATTTCTTTGGTACTTTTTTTAGTTAAACAATTGTCTTATACCCATTTTTAAACAAAAGACAAACTTTATGATTAACTTTATTTTTTTTCTATTTAATATTTACTATCTATAAATTAATATTTTCATTTACTTAAGGTAGAGCCTCATAGTCATTGTTCTTGTTTGATGATGTCCTAAATAATCTAAACCTCTAAAAATCCTAACATGTTGATGTAGGAGGAAGTTAGGCATTTTCCTAACTATCAAGTTGCAAACCTTAGTTAATACTAAAATATATTTATTTACAAAGAAAGGCATGCCTAACTTAGGATTTAGGCAAGTCACTTCTAAAATTTTGATCTCACTATTAGAAGTTTGCAATTCAAATTGCAAGCATATCAATGACAATCACTAATAGAGAACCATTCATGGTTAAATCAATGTCAATTTTATCACAACAACATTTGTTTGAAAATTCAAAACCATATTAGATCATGGGTAGTCTTCTTCTAATTTGTAGGGACTATTGCTCCAAACAACTTTGCTTAGACAATCATCAACACAAATGATTCATTCCATGTTGGGTCAACTTTTCCTTAAAATTGCATTTTTGCCAATTCAATACCATACTTTATGTCATTGTCATTTAAAAAATAATTCTATTGCATATATAATGATTTATAAATATTCAATTTTTTATACACAATATAATGATGCAATTTGTAGACCAAAATATCAAACTTCTCTTTTGCATTAAACCTTAGTAAACTGTTGAAAACATTTAGTTCTATATTTGTCTAGCAACTTCGTACTTCTCTATCAAATATTTAGTTTTATTAACAAAATATATGGTTTAATGGATGTTATAAAAAATAGTTACAATTTTCTAAGTTTTTTTATGCACATTTTTGGGGTATATAACTTATAGATTATTTTGAAATTTTAACCAATATTAGTACTTAGATACAATACAACAATGCTTTTATATATTTTTTTAGTGTTACCCATGCAATTGTGACAAGCCTAAGTCTATGATTAGTTCAATACCATCTAACTTAGTTGCAGAAAGATAATGATTCATGGATTTCAATAGAATAGTCTATAACATCATCAAGATTTGATAATTGAGGCCTCATTAAGCATCCAGACAATTGTACAAATATCCAATCTTTATAGAGACCCCCAAATAGCAAGGGACCATTTCTTGCTTGCACTTCAAAGGATTTTTTTTTTAATTTAGGAAAATTTAATAAAAGAATTCTCAATTTCTTGTTAGAAATTGTTGAGAAAATCCTTGGAAATGAAAACAAGGGATGGCCATGGAATTTTAGAAAAAATCTTAATTTTGAATATTTTATTGCAATTTGAACTTTGGATGTATTTTCAAAGTCTTCTAGATTGTAATTATAGAATGAGACAAGAATTGAGTTTATACCATGATATTTTCTACTAAAATATACACACATGGTGAAATTCTCAGATTTTTTGAGATAATTTTCTATTTGATATGATTTTTCTTCACTTTTTCTTCAAAAATTCTTAGAAAAATTAGTTTTCCTCAAAAAAATCTAAATTTTTTGGGAAGTTTAGAAGAAATGTAACTTCGTCTCTGAAAAACAAATTAAAAAAATTTCATACACAACTAGTGCCGAAATGGCAACAAACTAAGTGTTGAGCACAAGGGCATGAAAACAGTGGTTATAGGCCTGGCATTTAAGGGTTAATCACTTGGTTTTGGCAAAGTTCTATATGACATTATAGCTTAAATATCTTCTATGTGTGTACCAAAAATATGGATTACTTGGCATGCAAGTTCAAAAATTATTATAAGTTTCTTTACAAATAAGAAAATGCCAAAATTGGTGGTCTTTACAACAAAATCAAGAACCCTTGATGAAATATGATTTAAATAAAATAAAATATCTTTTAAACACTATAAAAGTTGCAATATATAACAACTTTTATCATAATTTTGACTTCAAAACTACAATGTATAGCACTTCCAAAAAACTTAATGTATTTTTCTATCTTCAAAAAATTTCTAAAAAAACTTGCTAAACTCGAAATCATGGGAGCCAAACCTCTTTCTATTCATAATAGGACTAACAAGTTTTTTAATGTAATATGTTTTGTTTATGGCACCAAGATCAAGGCCATTGTTGATTCATGGTACCAAATTTGTCCAATTCCATATAAAAGACTAAATTTACTTTCATTCCTTTTGATCCTACAAAGATTGTCATTATCAAACATTTAGAAGTACTTTTCTTCTATTTAGTATTCTTTCAACAAATATTCAACACCTCATAAGTACAATCATATAACCATTCTCTTAAACCATTTTAGTTAATCCTTGGTTAATCCTTAGACGACAAGATCAATTGTAGAAATCATTCCTTTTAGGACTATGAGAATCATTGGATTATAATAATTCCAATCAATGGGAGTTAAACTATTGTACAATGGGGTACCAATCAAAATGTCGTTTTCGAATTCGCAGTGAGAAAAATTTCAGTACTACCAACTTTGAAAGCCTTCCGAGAGCTCAAAAATTGGTATTTTACCAAGAAATTCTTACCACAGCATCATCTTTAAGTTAATTATATGTATGCCAAATTTGAAGGCCAAAAGATTCACCGAAAAAAAGTTATTCAAAATCTACCAACATGGGTAGTGGTGAGAAACATTTCACTACTTTCAACTTTGACACCTTCCTAAGGATTGAGTTTTTTTCTTTTTCCATGAAATTTTTGTCATGAAACAATTTCTATGTTTCTAATATGTATAAAAAATTTCAATATTAAAAAATAAAATTTCAAGAAGATATTTAAAATCTCCCAACAGGTGTAGTTTTGAGAAAATTTTCACAATTGCCAACTTTGACACCCTCCCAAGGGCTGAAAAATTGGTTTCTTACCATGAATTTTTTTTGTGAAGTCATCTCTATGTTGATAATATGTTCTCCAAATTTCAAATTCAAATGAATTACCAAAAGAAAGATATACAAAATCTCCCAACATGTGTAGTTGTGAGGAGGAGTTTTTGAGCCCTTAGTATAGTGTTATTTTGTGGAGCAAAGTTTGACACGAATATAAAAACTCAACCTCACAACTACACATGTTGAGAGATTTTGAATATTTTTTCTAGGGTAAGTGTTTTGAACTTGAAATTTGGAACATATATTATCAACATAAAGTTGATCTTATTCAAAATAGACAAATTTTCAGCCCTCGGGAGGGTGTCAAAGTCGGCAATAGTGAAAATTTTCTCACAACTACACATGTTGGGAGATTTTGTATATCTTTCTTTTGGTAATTCATTTGAATTTGAAATTTGGAGAACATATTATCAACATAGAGATGACTTTCCAAAAAAAAATTCATGGTAAGAAACCAATTTTTCAGCCCTTGGGAGGGTGTCAAAGTTGGCAATTGTGAAAATTTTCTCAAAACTACACCTGTTGGGAGATTTCAAATATCTTCTTGAAATTTTTTTATTAATCTTGAAATTTTTTATACATATTAAAAACATAGAGATTGTTTCATGACAAAAATTTCATGGAAAAAGAAAAAAATCTCAATCCTTAGGAAGGTGTCAAAGTTGAAAGTAGTGAAATGTTTCTCACCACTACCCATGTTGGTAGATTTTGAATAACTTTTTTTTGGTGAATGTTTTGGCTTTGAAATTTTGGCATACATATAATTAACTTAAAGATGATGCTGTGGTAAGAATTTCTTGAAAAAATACCAATTTTTGAGCTCTCGGGAGGCTTTCAAAGTTGGTAGTACTGAAATTTTTCTCACTGCGAATTTGAAAACGACATTTTGATTGGTACCCCACTGTACAATGGGGTCCCAATCAAAATGGCGTTTTCGAAATCGCAATGAAAGAAATTTCACTGCAGCCAACTTTGAGAGCCTTCCGAGAGCTCAAAAATTGGTATTTTTTCAAGAAATTCTTACCACAGCATCATCTTTAAGTTAATAATATGTATGCCAAAATTTCAAAGCCAAAACATTCACCAAAAAAAAGTTATTCAAAATCTACCAACATGGGTAGTGGTGAGAAACATTTCACTACTTTCAACTTTGACACCTTCCGAAGGATTGAGTTCTTTTTTTTGTGCTATGAAATTTTTGTCATGAAACAATCTCTATGTTATTAATATGTATAAAAAATTTCAAGATTAAAAAAAAAATTTCAAGAAGATATTTGAAATCTCCCAACAGGTGGAGTTTTGAGAAAATTTTCACAATTTCCAACTTTGACACCCTCCCAAGGGCTGAAAAATTGGTTTCTTACCATGAATTTGTTTTTGAAGTCATCTCTATGTTGGTAAAATGTGTTTCAAATTTCAAGTTCAAATAAATTACCAAGAAAAAGATATACAAAATCTACCAATATGTATAGTTGTGAGAAAATTTTCACTATTGCCAACTTTGACACCCTCCTAAGGGCTGAAAAATTCTCTATTATACATGAAATTTCTTGCATAAGATCACCTCTATGTTGATAATATATTTTCTAAATTTCAAGTTCAAAAGACTTACCCAAAAAAAGATATTCAAAATCTCTCAAAATGTGTAGTTGTGAGGTTGAGTTTTTACATCTGTGTCAAACTTTGCTCCACAAAATAACACTATACTAAGGGCTCAAAAACTCCTCCTCACAACTACACATGTTGGGAGATTTTGTATATCATTTTTTTGGTAATTCATTTGAACTTGAAATTTGAAACACATTTTACCAACATAGAGATGACTTCCAAAAAAAAGAATTCATGGTAAGAAAACAAATTTTTAGCCCTTGGAAGGGTGTCAAAGTTGGAAATTGTGAAAATTTTCTCAAAACTCCACCTGTTGGGAGATTTCAAATATCTTTTTTTAAATTTATTTTTTTAACTTTAATTTTTTATACATATTAATAACATAGAGATTGTTTCATGACAAAAATTTTGTAGCACAAAAAAAAGAACTCAATCCTTCGGAGGGTGTCAAAGTTGAAAGTAGTGAAATGTTTCTCACCACTACCCATGTTGGTAGACTTTGAATAACTTTTTAATGGTGAATCTTCTTGCCTTGAAATTTGGTACGCGTGTTATTAACATAAAGATGATGCTGTGGTAAAAATTTCATAATAAAATACCAATTTTTGAGCTCTAAAGAGAATCTCAAAGTTGGTTGCATTGAAATTTCCTTCACTATGATTTCAAAAACGCCATTTTGATTGGGACCCCATTGTACAAGTCTTTTTGTTTTCACAAAAAATTCCAAGGATGAATAATTTCATTGTTGCCCTACATAGAAGGATTTTCTCATTCATCATTTGAAAATGGCCATAGCATCTTTTGAGAGTAATGCTATAATATCTAAGAAAAAAATCCGCTTTGTGACTGATAATTTTTTTTAATGTAGTTTATCCTTAATTCAAAACTTTAACCCTAAACCACCTAAAGGGATGTATTTTGGCCACTCAAAATAATAAAGGTCCTATTGTGGAGTTAGATTTGCAATTGGGTTGTAATGCAAAAAAAAATTACACTAGCATAGCATGGTGTATAGTGATCGGGGCCTTGTTGAAACTACAACAAGTACAAATGTAGACAGTTGGAGGTTGTCAAGAAGACAAAAACAAAATTTGGTACTTTAGAATGAAGTTCCAAAAATGATTGGAAAGAGCTGGTAGTGGATTGTTGGGCCTTGGATTTATTGACTTCTTGTGGGGGAGTCTTGTATTCAAGGTTACCAAATTTGCTTTCACTTTCTACATGGCAATGGCAACAATGATGCGGGAGAACTTGGGTCATTTGGTATGGATTGAAGCTCTGTTTGTACAAATTTGTAGAGAATCTACAGAAATCATTTTGAGTGATTATGAGTGATTTTGCATACTCATTTTTTATTCTAGCAAATCATTAGAAGAGCCTTTTTAGTCTCATTACAAGGGCATAGGACAAATTCTTAGAGTGACACAACTATACTACTATAGACACGTGAAGGTTGTTTACTCTACTGATTTTTGCATTTTGGATTGTAGCTTCTTTGTGCAATGTCCACTATCTTGACTCCTCAATTGAATTGTAATTTTACCTTTATTTCCAAAAAATTGTTGCTCTACTTACATTATTGGTAGTGTAGACATTCTATTCCTAAATATAAAATTCCAAATGTTGTAGGTGTTGTGTCCATTGCCCGTTTGAGCAAAGACTCTTAAGTAGGATGCCAATACACACCAGCACTTCCTTGTGGCACTTGTGACTGTTGACTTCTTTGTTTTGGTCACCTAACCACAATTCTACCAAGCTAGTCAGCTTTCATTTCTTTGAAAATTGCCAAATACAAAGCTATGTAAATTGATTCTTGTGTACCATAAACCTTTTGAGATAAACTTGAATCCTTAGTAACCATCTATTGTTTGAAACTCTGAACTATATACAATTGCTATAATCCACATATCTGCTTCATGGATTCTACCTCCAACAAGTTGCCCAACATTGATTGTAACTAATGTAGCATACCAAACAGTAGGTAATTGCAATTCCTAACATGTGATTGGTGGAGGATTGATTCTTCACTATTGCTTACAGACTATATTATTGATGCAAACAAAAGGTGGGTAGTCTAGGATTAACAAGTTTTAAATGTATAATATATTGGATAGTTATATGACAATAATGTGACCCCTTCACAATAGAAAGTGAAAGAAGTTTAGTAATTCTTAAAGATGAAGTTTTGGGGTTTTAAAAATCTTTTGAATACAATTTTGAAAGTCAATTTCTATATTTTGCTATTTTTGTTAGATGGGTTTTTTTAGGCCTAAATGAGACCAAGAGTTTTTGGATTGTAGGGAATATGAAAATATTGCCAAATCATCAATCTAACATGGTCAAGAGATTGTGATGTCACATCACATTATTTAATTTATAATTTAATAATTTAAAAATTAATTTATATTTTGCTAGCAATGTAGTGGTTTACAATTAAAGGAAATAACTTTAAGATAGTCTTCTAGAGGCCTCAAACGACATTTAATGCTTGTGACATGGTACAACTTATTTCTCACTATTTATGCTTTATATTTTATATACTTGTATTGTTGTCCTTCTAGATAATTGTTTATAACAAAATTTTCTACTAAATTTTGGCTACAAAGCCAAAGACATTAGAGGAGATTTGATGCCATTAAAAGGCAATTTTAAGGTTGTATCCTATCTTGTTCCGAGCATTGTCTACAAATTATAAACCAGACTATACACTAGAAGAAAAAAGGGGTTCTGCGATTGCAGGTTTTGAGTTGCAGTGGACACAAATTACGCTAGTTGTGTTGTAGTTGTTTTCCAGTTGCGTTGTAGTTGTTTTCTAGTCGAACAATAGCGTAATTTGTGTCCACTGCAACTCAAAACTTACAGTCGCAGAATCCCTTTTTTTCTTGTAGTGATAATGGCTAAATTTTCCAATTTTTGAAAACAAGATTAATTATTTTTTTCAAAAATTTCAAAAAGTGTTAAGAAACCTAAAATTGATTAAAAATTTTATTTTAAGAAAATATTTTAAAACCACTTTAAAAATTGAATTTCTTTTTTGTAATGTGGCACTCTCTCAACCTTATTAGATTTTTGATGTGGCGTGTTTTTATAGTCTAGGAACTTGCAAGATAACTTGTATCTTCCAATGTCTTCAACATAAGAGGTTTTTTCAGGGTACTAAGAGACTGTTTCAATCCTGTCCCTAATCTGTAAACCAGTCATTGTTGGTCAAATTAAAAAATTATTAAAAAATTATTAAAAAATAAAAAGATAAAAAGCCATTAAAATAATAAAAAAATAATAAAAATAAAAATAATAAAATATTATTATCTAATGTGATAGTTTCTCTGTTACATCAGATCAACTGTTGAAATAAGTTTTAATGAGTTTCCATAGTTCGGGAACTCACAGTCTTCCAATATGGCTAGAAATCTTCTTATGATTCTCTCTAAGGCTTTATATTCAAATTCTTAATCACATTTTCCTCACCTAGGTTGCAATATATCTTTCACTATCATCATGCTCTTATTTTTTGGTTGCACTAGTATTTATTTAAATTTTACTAATTTTATCCCATTAAATGTAAATTTCCAATCATACACAAAGTTATTATTTACAATTTAAAATGAAATTCATTATGAATTTCAATATATTTTCCTAATAGTTGGTAGTTGCAAAGTTTAAAGAGTTACAATGCTTAACATCATACCTTTTGCATTGAGTGTGAATAGGATGGTGTCAGTTCAACCCCTCACATCCAATCAAAATAGGGTGACGATATTCTTTTGTACCAAACCTCAACTAGTTGACAACACTCTTTCGTATCCAACTACAAGTGATGACAGATTGTCTTGACAATATTCTTCCATCTCCTACATTTGATCTTAAAGGTGATTGGAAATTTAATCTCTAGCATCATTGTCACATCAATACCACATTCTAATGAGACCTTAAGGATGGTCGGTGAAAATTAATCTTTCACATCATTGCCATGGCAACTAGAGTGCATTCTTATTTATTCTTGTTATAGTAGCCATAGCCCTATCTTTTGCATTGTTGTCACATCAATACTATCAACCAAGGTTTTTTTTTTCATTTTTAGAGAATAGCCACAGTGGCAACATAAAATGTTATAGGGATGCTCTTAATTGCAACATTCATCCATTTTTTGAATGTATAGTATAGTTTTCATCCAAAATTAGGCGAATTCATCTAATATTTTTCTTTATTTCAAAGTTGTTTGGTGATTTCATCTGAGTTTTTTGGCATTTTTTTAGGTGTTTTTTAGCCAAATTATTTTTTCTGGTGCAAATTGGCACCAAAAAGCCAAAAAAGTGTAATATTGACTAGTGTAATATCAAAGATGGCTATGGCACAATATTTCACAACATTGTTGTGACAAATGCAATTAATGAGAACTTTCACACCTTTGTCAAATTATGCAATCACCATCTTTTATACCCTTCCTAGAATGGCATTAATATCATTCTTTATATCTTTGGATTAATCAATATATTTTACATCTAATTTTAAGGCTGATGTTATTGCTATTGTTGCATCTAACATGAAAAATTGCACTATAATTCCATGTGTCACATTTAAGTTTGGGGATGTTGCAAAGGATGTCTAGCATAGTTGCCAATTTTAAGTGCATATGAAGGGTGATTTGGGCATAGAAATGGTATAAAACCCTAATAGATAAGTGCAACTTTACTATGGTCTATAATTTGTGTGGTCATAGAAAATTAAATGTTTCTACAAGTTTAATCCTATAAAAATGATAGATATTGAATTCTTTAATTTACAACTAAGATTGTACATATATAGGGTCTAATTTTTGTTACAAATAAATAAATTGCAATTGATTCTATAGACTCCAACTATGATCATGTATGTATGAGGTCTAATGAGGTATATTTACATTCATAAATATGTAAATTGGTCACATGTTGGTAAATTGAAAACAATTCAATAAACTACAACCATAACTATATGCCTATTATGTACAAAATACAAAGTTACTCATATTAAGAACTAAAAGTTCTATTGATAGATTTTTCAAATTGGAGACCTAGTTTCACTTGGTGTTGAATACCTTGAAATTGTTGCATATTTATTAAATACATTTGTGAGGATGAATGCATGAATACATGATTGATTATACTTCATTTTATCTTTAATATTTAGCAAATTAGCAATCACTATCTATAATGTTGAATAATTCCTAAGCAACTTACCTTTATTGGATGTAAACATGGATGTGAATTATAGGAGTTCTTTTTTTGTTGACTTGTTGTGGGCACAATGAACATTGAGTAATTCTAATATTTCCTTATGCAAAGACAAAACTTAGCTTCATATGGTGGGGATTCGAAGAAAATATTAATCATTGATGTGACAACCAAGACTAAAGCAACACATGTGATTCTAGAAGAGGTGAAATTAAGGTAGAAGATACATTTAGACTCTTAACCCCTAAAAGCCTAAGGGATTAGGACAAAACACAAATGTGTTATAAAATATAAGCATTACAACTTTTTTGAAGTTAGTATCAAAGAAGATAATGTAAAGCACAAAAAGTAGAAAGTGTCCATATAGTCAAAGTAAAAAAAATATTTTTAGATTATTTTTAAATGAAATTTGAAGATATAACTTCAAAAATTCACCAAAAATTAAATTTCTATTTTTAGGATTTGAATTTTTTTTTTATTGGTCAAAATTGTTTTTTTTTATTGATTTATAAAAAAATGCAAAATATTCAACCTCTAAAATCCCAAGGGATTAAGACAAAATACAAATGTGTTATAAAATATAAGCTTGACAACTTTTTTGAAGTTAGCATCAAAGAAGATAATGTAAAGCACAAAAAGTAGAAAGTATCCATATGATCAAAATTAAAAAATATTTATAGATTCTCTTCAAATGAATTTTGAAGATATAACTTCAAAAATTCACCAAAAATACAATTTCTATTTTTAGGATTTTAAATTTTTTTTGATTGGACAAAATTGTGTTTTTTATTGATTTGTTAAAAAATAAAAAATATTTATTAATGAGAGCATCAATACTTCCCCCAAATAGTATGTTGAAACACAATCCAATATTTTGAAATTTTGAAAAAAATAAATTTGAAAGAAGTTTTTTTTTTGCCCGAAAATGCTGCCCGAAGTTGGGCATCAACCATAAAATGGTCGTTTGAGCGCTTAGGGGTTAAAGTATTTTCTTAGAAAAAGGCACATATTTCTTCTTTCAATGTACTAATAGAATTTGTCAATGAACAAAAAGTCAATATATTAGGAAGAAAAAGAATGCTTAAATTCCTATCATATATGTGAAATCTTCCATCTTCAAAATTCATAAATAATTTCATGGAGGTCCAAAAAGCATAGATAATATGCCCATTCCAATTATATTTGATAAAAAAAGTTTATTAAAATTAAATATTTCAAAAACCCAATTTTTCCCATGGCAAATGAATTGATAAATGGTTACTTTGTAGGCCTCCTACATTACCAATATTGTAAAATGAATGTAGATCCTATGGATATATTTGCTGATGCTCTAATGAATTGGTAAATGGTCATTTTATTAGCTTCCTCCCTTATCAATATTGTAAAAAGAATGAAGATCCTATAGATCTATTTGTTGATACTTTGTACTATTGCAAATAGTAGAATAACAATAAAAGGGATAAATACGATCTATTGTAGAGAGTAGGATCAATCACATGAATACATAATGAATGATGATGATGAATAGAATAACAATAAAAGGGATAAGTAGGATCTGCTGTAGAGAGTAGGATCAATCACATGAATACATAATAAATGATGATGATGAATAGAATAACAATAAAAGGGATAAATACGATCTATTGCAGAGAGTAGGATCAATCACATGAATACATAATGAATGATGATGATGAATAGAATAACAATAAAAGGGATAAGTAGGATCTGCTATAGAGAGTAGGATCAATCACATAAATACATATTAAATGATGATGATGAATAGAATAACAATAAAAGGGATAAGTAGGATCTGCTGTAGAGAATAGGATCAATCACATGAATACATATTAAATGATGATGATGAATAGAATAACAATAAAAGGGATAAATACGATCTATTGCAGAGAGTAGGATCAATCACATGAATACATAATGAATGATGATGATGAATAGAATAACAATAAAAGGGATAAGTAGG
This sequence comes from Thuidium tamariscinum, assembly GCA_947034885.2. Taxonomy (NCBI): domain Eukaryota; kingdom Viridiplantae; phylum Streptophyta; class Bryopsida; order Hypnales; family Thuidiaceae; genus Thuidium; species Thuidium tamariscinum. Next base: position 5,253,364 of record OX344753.2, read on the forward strand.
ATCTGCTATAGAGAGTAGGATCAATCACATAAATACATATTAAATGATGATGATGAATAGAATAACAATAAAAAGGATAAGTAGGATCTGCTGTAGAGAATAGGATCAATCACATGAATACATATTAAATGATGATGATGAATAGAATAACAATAAAAGGGATAAGTAGGATCTGTTGTAGAAAGTAGGATCAATCACATGAATACATATTAAATGATGATGATGAATAGAATAACAATAAAAAGGATAAGTAGGATCTGCTATAGAGAGTAGGATCAATCACATGAATACATATTAAATGATGATGATGAATAGAATAACAATAAAAGGGATAAGTAGGATCTGTTGTAGAGAGTAGGATCAATCACATGAATACATAATGAATGATGATGATGAAAGATGGCTACAAAGGTAATGACACCTTACTGAATGGTAAATATATATGATGTGTTGTAAAAACCTTGTTCAATCAAATCGGTAAATTGTAGTGGAACAAAGCTACATGTTATAGGTTTAGATGTACAATGGGCCATAGACTTTAGTGGGAGATAACACATTTGAAACTTTGATGCAACAAAGAGTGATGCATGAATAGTGACACCTGAAAATTTTTCTTGCACTCTAAATAGGAGATTGATGGTGTCACATGCAAATTTGGTTTGCTAAATAGAGATTCATTTTAGTTACAGTATGGGGGAATTTCAACTGTATAATAAAGACCTCTCCCAAACCAATGCACATTGCTTGTGAAACTAAAATTGCCACTAATCACAAATCACAAGCAATTTTGGTTACAGTCACTTCAATCTGTGTTGTCTGAACAAGTGGCTGAAAATGTCAAATAGACCTAATGTCAAGTAATAGCAACAGCATCCTGCCAACTGGCAGAGATAGAAACACCAGGCGTAAGTTCATATGGAAATCAATTGGTGGTACACTTTCAGACCCAATACCTAAGTTCACAAATCACAACAAGAATCACACCAATCAAAATGATAATTAAATGTAAGAGATGAGCAACTGATTAAAAAGGAAATCAATCACCAGCTTACAAATTTGCAATGTGAACCACTAACTAATTGACAGTGTGAGTGTGTGTGACTGTCTAACTCAAGCCTCAAGAGCTGATTTTGAACTTCCAGAGCATCTGGTTAACTGTAACAAGGTACAGACTTTGGAACGGACCCTAAAAACATACTACTAACTAATGCTCATTAAGATGACCGTACCAGTGAGACAGATCAACTGATCAGAGTGATCATCTTGTGGGAGCAGACTGAGGCAAGGTAGGGTACTTCCCAAACATGAAAACAGCGCAAGTGGTTGAGAATGGAGGGAGAGTTCGTTAGTGTTTGCAGGCAAAGTACCACAAAGAACAGTTCCATCCTCCAATTCTACAGTTGTACTTGCATCATATTGCTCTGACTCCATGGCACCACCCAATCACCAGTCACTCCCATAAGCATGCTTAGACCTTTGTAACTAATTGATTAAGCACACATTAATTATGCAAGCACACAATTCTGATTCTCTCCTCTAACTTGCAAATGTGACATTCTTCCATGTAGAATTCTAAAAAATCTTTTTGTCTACTGCAAAGTTGGGTTGATTTTTGCACACGGAAGCTAAGTCCACCCGAGCATGGAGTACAAACCTGGCCATGTGGAGTTGGAGACGGATGTCCAAGAGAGTCGCAGTTTGCAAGTGAATCCGTTTTACGCAATCTCACTTCCCACCTCTCCAGGTCACATCAGATGACTGCGCTTGCGCTGTGAAAAACCTGGAGTTAGCGGCTCCACTTTGACCCTAGACCCAGGCGTAGTGTGCATGTGAGGCATGCAGCGAGCCTTGGGCTTCACACAACAATTTTGGCGACGTACTTCTGTCCTCCTGTAGCCTCTTCTGGGGGAAAAGCATCCAGCACTTGCTACGCGCGCATTTCAGGGTCTCCTTGTCGGCTCAGAGAGTCGGACCAATATTCACTCAGATGAATCAGCAAATGGACTAGCAAATGGATACCAACCGAACGCAAGTGCAAAATGCAAATGCAAATGAGTCGGAAGGTGCACGCCTCCCGTGAATTCTGCAAACGGGAGGCTCCAGAAGTCTTGACCACTATTGAGTGCGAAAGAACACAAAAAGATCCCTGAAATTCAGGGGAAGTCCTTGGTGAAATAGCCGGAGCCTCCCCCAGCAGTCGCCTAGTAACGTGCAAAACGAATTGGATTGTTTAAGGGGAAAAAATTTACACCTGCTAACATGTGAAGTCGGTAAGTACCCTCACTCGGTACCACCTGGAGGACCCGGAATCGTGCATTAAAAGCCTGGTACAGGTTACGCACCTTCATTCAACTCACAGCTAAGTTGGCTTGCGGGAGTTTCTAGTGCTCAAGCGTCCGTCTTCTAGGAAGTACACACAGTCATCATAAAATCAGTTCGTTGAGCGTAAATGCTCATGTGCTCACATACTCCCCTTTGAGAGCAGCCCAATAGACAAGCGCCATCTCTTGTCTTCCGTTTTCTTCAGGAGCCTGCCATAGCATCGAGTTGTCACCCTGAGTTTCATTTGTCGTAGGGAGGATCATACCAATTGTGCCGTCCTTGCTTGCCCCGGCCAGACGATAAGCTGCAATTTGCAAGGACTCTGTCTGCGTACCCAACTGATCGGGAACGAAGCTCGATCATATTACTCTGATATACACGCCATTGCCAGTCGGCTGCCTCAAAGCTGGCTTTGCGCAGTAATGCTTGTGCTAGTGAATTGAGAGCTCATTGAAGTCGTGATAACGCTGGTGACTGGAGAGCTGTGACTTCACAATGGGTGACGAGAGCTTGGGCTACGTGAAATGCGTATTCACAGCATTACTGGCGATGACTCTGCTTCTGGTTGTGAAGGTGGTGAGACGGACGTCGAAACTGCCTCCAGGTCCAACAGGCTGGCCCGTAGTCGGCTGTTTGTATTCCTTGGGCCCTAAGTGCATCCCCGCTTGCCGCAAGTTCACCACCCTGGCTCAGAGATACGGCCCCATCGTGTTCCTTCGCATGGGCTCCCGTCCCACTCTCATCGTGTCCAACTACAAAACCGCAGGTGACTTCTTCGACAAGGACCACGACAAGATCTTCGACTCCCGTCCGCGCTTGGCCACGGGCAAGCACTTCGGCTACGACTACAGCTCCACGGTGTTCTCCAGCGGCAAGCAATTCGACATGATGAAGAAGATCTACAAATCGGAGCTTCTTTCCCCTAGCAATGTGAAGAAGCTGGCGCCCCTGCGGATGGAAGAAATCAAGCTCTTGCTGGGCGAAATTTTGAAGGGAGACCGCGTGGTGAATGTTACGTCCGTGGTGTTCATGGCGAATCTGAACTTGATGGGGAGGATCATCTTCAGTCAGAGGTTGTTTGGGCAAGACAGGGAGACAGTGGTTGATGCGCCTCCTCGTGAGATTGAGAATTTCAAGTTCTTTGTTAAGTCGGCTACCAAGCTTGTGGGATTGTTCAATATTGGTGACTACATCCCAGCACTGCGCTGGCTGGATCTGCAAGGTTGATGCTCACGCTCACCCAGACTGCTTGCTTCGATTGCTCTATCCACAGCATTAACACTGCACTGGTCTCTATTGGATTCCCATGGTCAAATTTGTTAAAATTGCATGCTATTTAAGTGCTACAATTCAAGTACGCAAAGGATGGTGAAGATCTGGGTTTTAGACGAGCAACTGTTCAGGAAAGTGCCAAATTCTTGATATTTTGTGACTTATACGATTGCGGTGATTGCAGGAGTGGAGGCGGACTTACAGCGCCTGAAACCGCATCAAGAGGGGCTTCTGCTGCCCATCATACACGAATACCGCCGCAAACAGAGGGAAGGGGAAGCTCCGGGGAAGCTAGCTGACCTCATGGCCACTTTGGTGAACAAACATAGCTCCTTGACTGACGAGAACATCATGGCTGTTGCTATCGTGAGTTTTTTTCCCCCTCTTCCGATCCGTATGTCGATCTTCTTTCCCTTGCAGTGGAACTCTTTAGCAATTGCATCCTAGAGGAAACACTGACTCAAGTACGTATACCTTAACGCAACTGTATTCGTAGAATTAGAAAGCCATCTTCTGCCTACATGAAATTTACTACACCCCGAAACGGAATTGACTCCAAAATGTTATTCAATTGGTGTAGATTGTACTGAATCGCATCTGGAGTCATCTTTGATCGACACATCGAGCATCCGAGAGCTCTATTCGAACTACTAACCAATTTCATCTTCTGTTTTTTTAACCAAAAATGACATCAAAAGACGAAGCTCTATCTTGCCAGCGTGTGAGTGTGTGACTGCTACAACGAGAATCATGGAAGCTTATATTTTTTAGTTTTTATCATCTGTAACTGTCAAATCCTTCATGACGAATTTCTTTAGCTGCTTTCTTCAAGACGCAGCACCATCTGAGGAGAAAATTTTGCCAGCGTGTGAAACTCTGCTTCCAAGAAAATCATAAAAGCTAAGAATATTTAGTTCATCTACTCTCCACCGAAAATCCCAGGTTCTCCCTTCAAAAAAATTAGTTCCTGACGACGTAGAACAAAGGTTGGAGAAGAGTACGGGCCCATATTGTCACGGTAGATCGCCGCTGCCGCTTTCAATTCTAATGAGATTTCAAGGTCAAGGCATAAACTTCGTTTCGTACCCGATGAATCTGAGATGGAAACAGACAAATCCATGAAGAAATATAATTCATTCTGTGCTATGATTGAATGTTTCGGAAAAAGACGATTTCCTACCCCACTTGAATGTTTCAAAATGGCGATGCAGGACCTCATTGTGGGAGGAAGCGACAGCATGTCAACAGCCGTGGAATGGGCCGTCGCTGAGCTTCTCCGCCACCCTTCCCAATTACACCAAGCCCAATCGGAGCTCGACTCCGCCATCGGCCGCCAAAGACTCGTGGAGATTTCCGACTGTGACCATCTCCCCTTCTTGGACTGCATCGTCCGGGAAACTCTGCGTCTCCACCCTCCCACACCTTTAGCCATCCCGCACTACAGCAACGAAGAATGTGAGCTCAGCGGATACCGAATCCCTAAAGAAACCACCGCTTACATCAACATCTACGCAATCGGGAGAGACCCTGAGGTTTGGGACAATCCCAATGAGTTTGAGCCCAACAGGTTCCGAGACTCCCCTGTGAAGGTGCTGGGCCAGCACTTTGAGCTTCTGCCATTCTCTGCTGGTAGACGAGGTTGCCCTGGTGTCCACTTCGCACTTCCTACGCTCAAGCTTGTCTTGGCCAACCTTCTTCAGTGCTTCGACTGGAGTCCTCCTCCGGGAGTGAAGGGGGAAGACATTGATGTGGACGAGGCTCCCGGAGTTGTTTGCTCCAGGCTGAATCCGCTGGTTGCCTCGTTTGCACCACGAGTGCCAGAGAATGTCATTTTGGGGATTGAGTAAGTAGCTAATGATGACCGAGTTTGTGTTGTAAGCACAAACAGATATCGAAACCTCAATGTTCAGGTTTTGTGAGTATCATATATTCGATCAGAGCAAAAGTTCTGACATACGGCCTTGTTATACATCATCATGATCATTGCTGACCCGTTTTTGAAAGCTTTCCCTGATGAAGGAGAAGATCCTTACCCAGTTTTCCGATTCTCTCCTATTTTGAATAGAATAAGTTAATCGGTCTCCGAATTGTAGTATGATTGTTAGCCCCAGACTGAATCCACTGGTTGCAACAGTGGCACCCAGAGTGCCAGAGCATGCCATTTTTGGTCATGAGTAAGTACATAGCAGTGATCGAGTTTGTGTTGTAAGCACACACAGATATCAAAACCTCAATGTTCAGGTTTTGTGAGTAACTATCAGATTCAGAGCAGTAGTTCTGACATACAGCCTTGTTATACATCACCATGTACCTCGCTGAAACTTTTTATGAAGTGTTCCCAAATAAAGGAGAAGTTGCTTCTTCAGTTTTCCAGTTCTACCCTGTTTTGTGAAGATTAAGTTTATCGGTCTCCGAATTGGTGTATGACTGTAAGATACTAGTGGCAGGGTGTTTAAAGATACCAGGGATGCTGTCTGAAAGATTCACACACCTGGTCTACAATCTCCGTATGTATGGCGCTGCATTGCGTCCCCAGCGATTCTGAGTTTCTAACTCATTCTGCAATAGTTGACCCCATCAGTTTCGAAGAAAGGCGGTAGAGTCTTCCCCAATTCTCCGTTCATTCAGGTTCTCCAGAAAGGGCTGCCAGAGTAATCTTTCGATGTCTGGATTGTGCAAAATTACAGGGCAATGGTAAATGCCTGCATCGAAAGTAGAGTGGTGAACATTTATCATAAAATTAGGGTCACTTCTAATTTGGACCACTTAAGATTGCACAGGTTGAATCACCAAGCTTGACATAACTAAATATCTAACACCTGAACTCAAGCAAATATCATTTTTTATTTGTGTTTCCTCGCTTCGTTCAATACTTCAAGTAACAAGAGTGAGCATGAAGAGGTGCCACACACATGGCTACTATGTGACATGCTAAAAGTATTTGAGGAGGATTGGCCACTTTGTAACCACAAATGTGTCATAAATGCAATGAATTATTTTAGACTTGTTATGTCACCCTGGTTGCACATGATGTTGCTTCAATGTGGCAATTAGTCTGCGATGGGAAACTTCTGAGAAAATGCTTCGATCTTCAAGACTGTTTCCTGCGCTGTAAAGAATTTGATATAGACGGAATCAAACGGACATTTAAAGTACAGAAGCCGAAATCCTATCGGACTGAGGGCTTATTGTCGACGCCTTGACTTGGCCATTTAAAACTCAAATCCTTGGGCTATCAAAGTTGCCTACCTCGAAAAGCTGAATCAGACTCTGATCTGATTGGATTCCAAGTTGCTGCAAAAACATAGCAAAGCCAAAATTGATGAGAGTGAGATTCATTCACAACTCCCGAGAAAATTCATGTCCCGCCCCCAGAAAATTTTCCATAGAAAATGCCTACTGTAGAGTTCCTGGTAGGAATCACGAGGAGACAGCAACATGGGCCCCATATCCAGCGAGCAACTTCCCAATTAAAAGGCCCATTCCCCAAACACTCCCCAGCACGAGGACTTCTAGAGCCCCGCAACTGCAATTGGCATCTTTCTCAACAGCAATACAAGCAGCTGCGCTACGCGAGGCTTTGTCCCTGTAAATATAGAAACAAAAATATTTCAATACATTGTGGAGATTAACTTGAGGGCAAGGTTCATGGGTAGCCGGGTACTATAACTTAGCATAAAGCAGCACTGGCTCAAAGTTCCTCACATTCACTAGACATGTAGCTGCTGGCAATGCAAGGTGTCCTCTCCCTTCGGTCCAGTGCAAATATATAATCTCGTGTTCTGTAGAAGTCTAGGGACCATCACAACAAATTGCTTTCTCATGTCCGTGCAGACATGGTAGCTGTTTCCGAGGGTTTTAATTTATGATTCACAATCGTAACAGACGCCATGGGATCCTGTGCACTACTCGGATTATGTTATGCTTGTTGGGCAATAAGGCAACAAGGACTACATTGAGGCTCCTATATTTCACCAACTAGCTATGAATCCAGACTCCTAAAAACACATGCACGTGGTCACTTACATGAATTGGTTGCGTAATTATGTACCCGCTGCAGCTTGGCCCCTAAAAGCTAGTGGGTCCGTCGACGAGCGTTTCAATAGCTTTAACAGTCTGCCAGCAACACGAGAATTGGCGGAGTATCCTCCTGACTTAGTTGCCAACAGTCAACTGTACAAGATCAGAGGAAGATAAGATCAATGCCAACAACCAAAACAGTGCTACATTAATAGAGATCGTGCATGGAAACTGATATGTCTGAAACTAATCTATTTTACAGAGCATTCATACTGATTTGTCTGAACCCTAAATCTATCCTAGGACCAGAGTAGGAGTTTCTAATCGCTTACATCTGCAACCTATAGTACACAATAAAGTCAGGAGCTCTTCAGATTCACGATTGAACCACCAGAAAAGCTTGCCAACATTTTGTTATGGAAATCACTTCTTACTTTAGACTCACCCCTGCTTTGAATGAGATTCAGGATAACTCTAGCGTCTGGAAATTTCAGCTATGGGTCATGAGGATGCTACAAGCATCAACTTCAAAAATAACCAAACCAAAGCACGTCTCGTGTATATAATCTTTCCGAGTTAGGTGGTTGTATTTCCAACATACCTGTGTTGTTCTTGTGCTGAATGAGTGATTTTGTCCATGCAATCGAGAGCTCTGCGCATCTGAAGTTATGGAGTGGTTTCTAGTCTAAGCCCTAATTATTGGGAGATTTTCAAGAAATCGACTGAGGATGAATGCCTTGAATCAATCACCCAACTGGATCGCAATGTGCGACGCACAGTAAAAATATCCCCAGCAAGTCGTGAGCTCCGAAAAGAGACGTTGCAACAATGCAAAGATTGAAGACCACCAACATTTTAATGCAATGAAGGTTGATCAGTTGTCCATTTTCAAACATCCACCAGTTTGAACTCTATGCATCGAATCACTCGAAATTGTTTCCAAACCCTAAAATCACGCACACAGCGAAGAGAATCCTGAAAAAATCGTCTCTTCCGCAATCGGTGAGACACCCCCCTAAGCTTGAACGAGTCCAGAAACAATATTCCCGTGCAGGATGGTGAAGCGGACTCAGTAAAATTATTGTTAGGAACATTCTTGCACACATCGAGGCAACCCAGATTTTAAACTGCACCAACCTCATGAGTGACCCGCAATATTGGGAACTCATTACCAGAAAGACAGAACATACAAGCAGAAAATAGCAAGAGAAATTGATTAAACCCTAAATCCCTCATCACGAAAGATTCCCCCAGATGATGCTCTACGGATATGCACAGCAAAACGATCAAGGAACAGGATACTTGCAAGGAATCGTCCCGGTATCCTGCACATTGATCAGCATCTCTCCTCGCTTGAACCCTGTTTGTCATCAGCACAGATATTCTTCCATAATTGCTCCTAGATTCTTTTCTTCATCGCTCAACTGCGAGCTTCTTCTGCATTTTGAAGATTGCAATGCATTCGTAGCTTGCAGGTGTTACGAAGTATCTTCCCAATAGGATTGGAGATCTTACATTCCTCTGTTGTTGCAGATCGACTGGTTGATTAGGCTTCGTCACTGGTGCCTTCCGGTTTACAGAGTGTCATTTGAGTAGTATCAGTAAGGGATTTGCTGGAGAATATGAGCATTGACTTTGATTTGGTTTGTTAGAGAGAGATCCATATTGCAGTGAGTGTGATCGGCTGCTCGCATTGTCCAATCAATGGCAGTCTTACCGCATGCCAATGGCCAAGACACAGTGGTACGTAAGAAGGACGCCGAGTACAGCCCTGTACAGACCAGTAGATTAGACCACACGCCAACTCTCCCGAAGGTCTTACAAGGGAACTTCAGTCTGAATCACGGGCCGCCTTCAACAGCAGCCGGGCAACCTGAGGAGATTCAGAAGCTCTTCCCCTGTTTGTACGGGCAACCCTCAGTGCAGCTTGCTCAAAGCTCAGTTTCTTCTTACAATGAAGACCAGAAGCTTAAGCTCGGGGTGGTGTTATCAGGCGGACAAGCTCCTGGTGGCCACAACGTGATCGCTGGATTCTTCGATTACCTCCAGACCCACTCCCCCGGGAGTGTATTGTATGGATTCAAGGGTGGTCCTGCGGGGATCATGCGTCATAATGTCGTGGAGATTACGGCTGATTTTTTGTACCCGTATCGCAACCAAGGCGGCTTCGACATCATTTGCAGCGGGAGAGATAAGATCGAAACTCCTGAGCAGTTCCAGCAGGCAGTCGCGACTGTCACCGCGCTCGACTTGGACGGACTCGTGGTGATCGGCGGTGACGACTCGAACACGAATGCCGCTCTTCTCGGCGAGTATTTCCGCTCAAAGAAAGTGAAGACGCATGTGATCGGATGCCCTAAAACCATCGACGGCGATTTGAAATCCACTGAGGTTCCGATTAGCTTCGGCTTCGACACGGCGTGCAAGATTTACTCCGAAATGATCGGCAATATCATGGTGGATGCGCGTTCCACCGGGAAGTACTACCACTTTGTCAGGCTCATGGGTCGCGCCGCTTCTCACATAACCCTAGAATGCGCACTTCAGACGCACCCCAACGTCGCGCTTATCGGTGAGGAAGTGAATTTCCAACGGAAGACATTGCGTCAAGTGACGAATAGCATAGCTGATGTTGTCTGCAAGCGCGCGGATCTCGGGAAGCACTACGGCGTGGTGCTCATCCCCGAGGGGTTGATCGACTTCATCCCGGAGATTCAAAACTTGATTTCCGAGCTCAATGAGATTCTAGCGAATCAAGGTTGCGACGCTCACGGCCACTGGAAGAGTAGCTTAAGCCCCGCCTGTCGTGCGCTTTTCGATTCCCTCCCGCATAACATCCAAGATGAGCTTCTACTGGAGCGCGATCCGCATGGCAACGTGCAAGTATCCAGGATCGAGATGGAGAAGATGCTGATTACGATGATTGAGACTGAGTTGCTTGCGCGGAAGCATGAAGGTGGATACTCTGGGCAATTCAAGGGACAAGCGCATTTCTTCGGGTATGAAGGGCGGTGTGGGATGCCCACGAACTTTGATGCGACCTATTGTTATGCGCTTGGGTTTGCAGCGGGCGCGTTGGTGCACTTGGGGCAGACGGGGTTGATAGCTTCCGTGGCGAATCTCACGGAACCGGTGGAAGAGTGGACTGTGGGAGGGACGGCGCTCACGCAGCTCATGGACGTGGAGAGGCGCAAGGGGAAGAATAAGCCTGTGATCAAGAAAGCTATGGTAGAGCTTGATGGTGCTCCGTTACAGAAGTTTGCTGCTGTGAGGGAAGATTGGGCTGTGAACGATCGGTATGTCTCCCCGGGGCCCATTCAATTTGAAGGGCCCACTGCAGATGATACCAACTTCACGTTGAAGCTGGAACTCGGAGAGACTGTCACTCTGTAGCCGCTCCATTTCTTCTTGCAATGTGTACAACAAACAATTCTTTTTCCTTCCTTTTTCTGCTTTGTCGAATTTGGAATCCTGTTTGCAGTGGGCACAAACTTGGCTGTCTGAGATATGATTGTTCCTTCCTCATAGTGACCTCTTAGGTATGCGCTGTCATTTCCTGTAAGTTCCTCCATTATTAGATCAAGATAAGCAAGTCGCCCTCCTCGAGTTCTTGTACAAGACCAGTAAGTCTTCCTGATATTATGGTCTGAGAGGAGGCCTTGATGTTAGAATTTCATAGGAAGCAAGTACATTTGGTCCCCAAGACTCTTTGTTATCTATACCAGTATTCACCCGAATCTTGTTGTTGCGAACTACGGAATCTTGGTAAGTTCATCACTCGTTGATACATAGATCTACTTCCAGTTCTTGGGAACGGAATGAAACCCAGGGACCAAATCTGCAAAGATTTCCTCTCGTTTATCAACAACTGAACTATAGTGCGCGTTTGGGATACTGGAAAAGAGTGTAACTGTCGTCATTTGGTAAAATGACCCCTTCAGCCTCTAAGCATAAAGGTGGGATCGTGACAAATCACATTTTCATTAGAGAGTTCTGCTCGAGTAACAGTCTATAGCTTCATCTACCAGCTTGCATTACCAAAATTTGACTCTATGACTTTCTAAACAGAGTTTGCAATAAAGCAACCTCTCGTTTTTTACTTCAATTTGTGGTTTCATTTGAGAGACAATTACTCTTCCACTTTTGATTAACGCAAGATTGATCTCAGAACATGGATTGACGATACAAGTAATGTAACGATTCACATTCTTGTACACGCTTCTTTCACATTCCAGAATCTTGACGGAAGTTGGTGTTCTATTGATCTCTTAGGAAATGGCTCGGTGCTTACCCCAGAATATGAACAGGTACCCTCCACCAGTACACCAATACAAAGGTCCCGTTCTCACTATCGTCCATTTTACTTGACTTGAAGATAGGTTTGTGAAGCAAACAAAGACACATCCTCAACTCCTTCTCTTGTTAAATCATGAGTTACAAAGCAAGGTTAGCGCGGTACCTCTCTTGTTTCATAGACACGGCACATCCCGAAGCACCCGTGCCTGAGCGTCAATGTCCCGGAGACTTGGAGCGAATCTTGTTTCCAAGCTCCCGCATCGGTGACCCTTCTCCTGAGATTCCAGTTTCACCGCTGATCCAAGTCAGAGAACGATTAGAAGATGTGGTGGGGGAAATGCAAGGCTGGAAACGCACCATTCAATACAGCAGACCTAGTAGCAAAGACATCACCATGTTGGAGAATAACATCAAAGAATTTCAAGGAGCGGCTCGTTTGTGCCAAAACACACTGGATTGTAGCTAGCCGCATCATGCGCTTGTCACTGCAGCTGCTGGATGAGCTGAAGGAGATGGTGGTGGAGCCCGTCCCGTCTGCTTATGTGCTTCAGGGGAAACAGAGTCACATCGAAAAGAGTCATGCTTATGCCCAAATCCTTAAACCTTTGCTGAAGAAGCTCAAACAGGAGAGAGAGAACCTGAAATCAAGTATTGCACGCAACCTCGAGACAAATGCCCACCCTGATTCAAATGCTGAGGACAACGAAACCCTAAAATCAAACAACTCCGCTCAAAAAGCCCTTCCCGGGGGTCCACACGCAGACGACAGTGGTGATCGCCCCATGAAAGAAGACCATTCCCAAGCTCCCAAACATGCTGCAAAGCCTGTGGCGGATCTGAAATCAAGCAATCCTGCCCGTTCTACTGTAGTTAAGTAGGGCAAGTCGAGCACACATTTCACTGTAGCATGCAATCCATACCGTTAAGACAGGCTCACCTGTTTGTTTGTTCCATACCTTTAAGATAGGTTGATTGCTTGTTTTGTTTGTTATGTTGAGTCCCCATTTTTGTTCTTGGTATCATCAGAGAGCCCTTAGTAAGGAAAGGTGCACAAGCTTTGTTTTATGGTGTTCCAACCTCCAATAGAAAAGTTACCAAATTTCAAAGTTGTTATTAAATTAAAAAATTAGAAAATTAATTTACATCTTACCAAATTTCAAAGTTTTTATTGATCTAAAAAATTAGAAAATTACTTTATATCTATTTTGGCTCTCATCATATAAGATGTAGGAAATTCACTATGAAATTGAGCTCAATGTGTACAAATACAAGGATGTGGAACATTGCAAAATAGATAGAATTTTTTTCCCTCAAAAATGAATATTTTATTCAATATAAACCCAAATTTTTCATTAGGACCCATTCTAGTTTTGATAAACTCACCTATTAAGGTTAGCTGTGGCACTTCTCCCTAAGCAATGAAGGAAGAGGGATGATTGAATGAGAAGGTACAAACAAAGAATCTTTTTCAATAAATAGTGCATCCAAGTATTGTCCACACATAAGCCTATGAAGCCATAATTCTACCTTAAGTGACACAATGCTCTTTGAAAGCGTAGATGCACTTTGACATTGTTTCCAGGGGCACATTGTTTTCAACCTCTGATGTAATTTGAACTCACATGATTATATAGTAATTGCAAGATTCAACCCATTATTATTACAAGTATTATGCTCTCTAGGACGAAGGAAATATCCAAGATCGACAATCATATGCAGCAAGGTCTTGTAGAAGTTACCTGAACAGCACGATTTAGGGCTGTGGGTTCAGACCCTAAACCCTAAAACCCGAACGATATTACACTGATGACCTTTCCACTAAGCTTACTAAAGGGATGAAGATTCAAGGGGACATCCTGTCCTGCTAAAAATGCACTCGCCTTGAAATTTCCAAAATTGACAGTACCATGATTCGTTATTTTTGCCTCATTCAAACCTATAACCCTTATAACTTCTGCATATGATATCCAAACGATATATTATTTGGTGGCCAAGGAATGAACCAAGGACAGCCCTCTAAATAATGTAAAATGCATGAAAATGGAGGCAGTAAAACATTGGTCCCTTTCCTGTAAAGGGTTTATCCGACAACAACCAAATTCTAGTTAAATGTAGCATCGTCATCTACGAAGTTTTATATGCAGTTGCAATTATGAGCAACTCCGCAGTACAGTTTCATTAAGTTTGACCTCAAATTTCAAACACCAATTTTTATGGAGGCAAGTGCACGAGATGTATGTTAGCTTGTCACGCAACAGTAGAGAGCTCAGCATGATATGATACAGAAACAGGAAGCCGGAATTTCTGTGAACTATTCAAATCTTAAAACTCAAAGCTCACTGATCCTTGTCAAATGTTATCGGCTGCAATTAGATTCATCCAGTCCCTGTTGAAAATCTATAGGAATTCTATGACCAACCAGTTGGCATGTAGATAGTTACTAGACCAAAAAAGCGCCTCAATTAAAAGCTCAGCTCCGACATATTGCACTACAATAGGACAGAAGGGTTGCACATGTCTGCTTTCAAAGGTAACAAGCATGCAATGCAGACAGTATTGCTGAGAAATTAAGTTACTGCAGATAGCTGGATTGAGAATCGTCAAAAGTTACAAATGACAGTCCTCCGGTTCTCTGTTCTATTTCCTTTTTCAATGGAAATTGTCCATTTCTTAAATTTTTTTTAAAGTTACAATGATAAAAAAACTAGCAGAGTAAATCGCGCCAGCAACATTACTATAATTTATTCATCTTAATCCAAATTGTACCAAGATGGTAATTCCGCTCTCCTGCCAGACTACATTCTCGTCTCCGCCTTGTTGAAACATAAGCGAAAATCACGAAGTCATATTCCGTGCCTGCTACTCAGCCATAAAACTCTTTAGGTCGTTCTCAGAAAACGTTCAATCTCCTCTTTGCTAGCATCTGCAGACTCCACAGAAACTGACCTAAGTAGAAAAATCGTGAGGCAATTCTATAGACTCCACAAAAACGTTTAGAAATTCTTCACGATTTTCTCAGTGGTGTGCAGTACCTTCCTCATATGAATCTTCCGCAACAGGCTAGCCTGAGTGGACACCCACTCTCTGGGCCTGTAGTTTCTAAGAATCACCAGATATTCTACTTCCGCAATGTATTGACGCTGCTTCATATGCTCTCTAACCCGTTCATTCAGGCTAGGTCCTGGTTCCTTTATGCTTTAACATGTAAAGCACCACTCGTGGAAGACTCATAACTATACACTGATATTGAACCCTACTTCCTGCCTCTACCACCCCTACCACCTCCACGGCCTCCCCTTGATCCACCCCTGCCGCCACCTCCACGGCCCCCTGTTGATCCACCTCTGCCACCCCCTCTACCGCCTCTTCTACCACCTCCTCGGGCTCCACTAGCTCCTCCCCGCGAAATCTTCATTGCCTTCTTTTGCCTTTCTTTCCGAACCTCTTCCACGCCACGAAGTTCGTCTCGCACGTTAGCATTTGGAACACTACTGCCACGACCACCACCCCGGCTACCCCCACGGTTACCTCCATGACCACCCCTCCCCCCTCTGCTGCTTGTGGATGGCCCGTCCATAGCACCAGAGTCATCACCGGCTTCACCATGAGTAGCAACATGCATGTGAGATCGCTCTTTCCACTTCTTATAGATGCCGTGGTTCCCTGCATTGACCTTGGCTCCACTTTCGGTCTTGATTTTGCCAGAAGCTGTAACTTGCTCCCCTTTGTTGAGTTTGACGAACTTCTTGTTCTTCTTGTCCCAGTGGTACGTAGCATTCTGTTTTGCCACCCCAGCAGCGTCATCTGCTATAAGGTCCAGCACCTCCGTATCCATCCTGCTCCGACCAAAACCATCACCACCCTGGACTGTGAGGCCCGCCTCCATGTGCCGGTTCGATGGTACGGACTCGATGTAAAACTCACCATCCCGGTAGCTTTTAGGGATCTGCTTCGGTGTCACACCACTGGTGTCCTTAGCTCCCTTCCGTCTACGTTTAATAATGGGTTGCTCTTCACTTGCTTCAGTCGTCAGATCTTCGTGGCTCTTTTCGAAAGCTTTGGCAGCTGCGCGCTGTTGCGCAGCAGCAACGATGACATGTTCGTGCACTTCCCGTTTACGCTTCATGATCTCCACCAATTGGGCACTTGACGCGTTTTTGTTCTTGCTCTTAGTAGCTTCAGCCTCCGCTTCCAGCACCGTCTGCTTGGGTCTAATGGCCTTCAGTCGCTCAGTAAAAGCAGCCACTTCTGCGTCTACGTTGCGTAATTGTTGTCTCAATGAAGGGTGGAGACCTTCACGAACAAAGCCTTTGGCCCGCTTCGAGGACTCTAGGGCAGCAGGAGGTCGGGTCTTACAGTAAAGCCTGTATCCATTCTTCGCTGCCTTCTGCAGAGAAGCAAGATCATCGTTGCCAGATATCACTTCCCTGAGTCGATCCATTCCGAAGTCCAGCACTGACTGGGGCATTCGACCAAAAACAGTTTCTCCTCTCTTAATAGCAGCGTCCAAATCCGCCATCACCTTCTCTCGATCCGCAACGATATCAGACTCTGACGGTGCAGGCCGAATCCCCTTGGACAGAAAAAGGTGTAAATCCAGAACATATGGCATCTCCTCCGAAGTTATAAACGAGTATGAGGTTCCGAGACGCCCTGCACGCGCGGCTCGTCCTACCCTGTGAACAAAGAGCTTGGGCTTCGGGGGAAAGTCATAATTGATCACATTGTCTAAAAGAGGAATATCAATACCGCGTGCTGCAACATCCGTGACCAGAAGCAACTTGGTCTTCCCAGCTCGAAACTTCGCAATGTGAATTTTGCGCGCAGCTTGGTCCATCGAACCATAAACCACGGAAATCTCAATACCTTCCGCTTTCAGTAACTCGTACAGAAACTCGACGTGATGTTTCGTGGCAACGAAAACAATCGTTTGCTGTTCAGCTGGTATGATTTCCCGTACGAGGTGAACGAGTGCAGCTGGTTTCTCATCGTGGCGGACAGTGAAAAAGGCGAGCTTCAAGTCCGGACTTATTCTCGATTCCACATCAAGGCGCACTAAATGAGGCTCCCTCAGGCCTGCTTTCGCAAAATCGGCCAGCAAACGAGGCAGAGTCGCACTAAACAAGAGGACTTGCCTGGATTCCCCCAAATGCGACATAATCTGCCGAAGCTGCTCAGCGAAACCCATCTCAAACAGCCGGTCGGCCTCATCAAAAACAATATACTCCACGGTGCGCAGCGACATGCCTTCGACCTCAGAAAGATGATGCATAAGACGTCCAGGAGTGGCGATAATCACATCAGGGTTCCCAGCTAACTGCTCAAACTGTGCCTCCATGCTATCCCCTCCTACCAAAATCGCCGTCTTTAAATCCGTATACTTACTAAGCTCTTTACAAAACTTAAAAGTCTGTAAAGCGAGCTCCCGAGACGGCGACAAGATCACAGCTCTAGCTCCAGCTTTGGTCGAATGCTCCGCCAGCTTCTGGATCATTGGAATCAAAAACGCAGCTGTTTTCCCAGACCCAGTGCGCGCCATGGCCACCACATCGTACCCTGCGAGAATGAGAGGCAACGTTTTCCTCTGAATCGGAGTGGGAATCCGGTATCCCTTCCGCTTCACAGCTCGAAATACAGGCAAGCTCAACCCTAAAGTCTCAAACCCTCCCGATTTCTTCTTTTTCTCCAACTGCTTCTTCAATTTCAGCTGCGTAGCGGACAGCTTCTCCCGCATGTCGAATTCCTGCACGCCAGTGACGCCAGGGAAATCCATCTCCATCTCCACCTCTTCAATGCCATCCGTGTCCTCGCTAGGGAAGTCCATCGAACAACAATGCCGCTACCGCAAGGCGCACAGCCTGAACCCTAAATCCTTAAACCCTGGACTGAACACCCTGAACTGGCTCCACAACGAAAGAGTTCTACTTGGATTAGGGTTTCAGGGTGAACACTCAGAGCACGGGTGATAAGAAATAGCGACGTTCGCCAAGAATTAGGTCTGAATTAGGGTTTAAGTGCTAGACACAATTCAGCAAGAAGATGATCTCACCTCTAAGGCTGACGTTTTTCGAAATTGAAGATTTTGAAAAGATTTCTTTTGAAATGGCTTGTTAACCCTGTAACGCTGTTGTAGACACTAAACACTAAGGTATAAGGTAGACCAACCTATCACCACCCTCATTTGCAATCTCACTATCTTGGGGCTTCAAGAGGGGCATATATTTTTCAAAGGTGTGTGCATGTTTTACAAATCAAATCAAATTGGAATTATAATTTTTTGATCGAAATTGCAATTTCTGTTAATTTTTTAAGTGTTCAGCCCTAAATTACAAAAGTGCCTATGACTAAGGTTATGAATGCCCTAATAACAACCCATAAAAATCTTCTTATGTCCTTATAAGCATCTAGGTATTCACCAATGAGCTCTTACTACATTATCCTACATGACATAAATGCATTAATTTTGTTAGATTTCTAAATAGAATTGGCTCATTTCTAGACAACTTTGGATGGTGGAATGGTTGGAAATGGGGCCAAATACAAGGTGACAGAAATGGGTTGCAAACAGAATTAGGCTTGTCTATCTTATATCTAATGGGTGACAAAGGATTCTCTCACATAAGATAGAAGACAGTACAATTGTTCATCCTTGAACATTTGTCCAAAAAGAAGGAGGTCTTGCATAGTAGTTTGTCTTCCTTTTCTACTCCTAATTTTGAAGATGACATTAGGAGGGATTTGAGGGCTCCAACGGGCCGTTTCAAGACTGTTCCCGAACTGGTTTGGGGAACGGTTGGCCGCTGTCGGGCCAGAATTTCTCACCAAAAAAAAAAAATTGGGTCCTAAAATATGAAAAAAAGTTCAAAAAAAAGTTCAAAAAAAAGAAGTTAATGACGTGGCAGTCGCTTGACCACGTAAGATTCCTTGATGAACTGCATTCCCTTGGTAGATTACAGGATTTCGGGCTGTGGGAACTCGCGGGCTCCTAGAGCCCTCAAATCTCTCCTAGTGATAGTTGCAATTTTGTCCTACATAGAGAGTTTTCTCTCATTGATCAACCAAAAAATAGCCTCCGCATTATTTGTAGGTTAAAATAGATGATTCATATTGTTTCAAAAAAGATGATTTCTTCAATGACTAGTCAATTTTTGCAAGGATGAAAATGAAAGCTTTTTTTATAATTAATTAGCATGCCTTATGCCAATGCCATGTAATAAAAATCATTTTTGAAAAATTCAAAATTCAATAAATTTTACACTATAGGTGAGAATGCCACAAAACAAAGGCCATGCATGCCTCCTTGTAGAGTGTTTTTTTGATGGTACTAAAAATGTGAGTGGAAAATATATAGTCCCAAAGATCTCATAATGACAAACAAAACAAAACAAACAACTTAACTATAAATATTGATAGATTTGATTAATTATTGATAGATAAATAATTTATATATACAATTAATACAATTTTTAAGTTTTAGTTGTCAACTTCTTTGATTGTATAAATAGTATTATTCATTTGATTATGATTTTTGCATTTGAACTTCTACATTTGAGACCAACTTCAATGGTACATTAAATTTTATGTTTGACTTTAGAATACTATCAACTTTCACTCCCTATGAATATTTTTACCAATGATGTTTGTAAGGATTTTATTCTTTCAATCCATAATATTATATATACCTTAAGAAATGATATTTGTTTTGTTTGTCACATTGAGATCTTTTGCACTAGTACACGTCCCCCACTTGTATTTTTGGTATTATAAGAAAGCTCTTAGTGAAGAGGGGTGGATGGGCTTTGTCTCAACTCATGGTGCGAAAGTTATTGAATTTCAAAAAAATTATGATTAAAAAAATTAGAAAATCACTTTTACTTTTATTTTAATTGTAGCAACAATTGATATCTATTGTAAGCCTTGAATAAGTTGTTAGTATGGGTGACACTAAATATAGATCTTAGTATAGTCTTGGAGGATTTTATTAATTGAAGTTTGCAAATTCTTAAAAGTGCCTATAAATTTAAAGTTATTATATTAATAAGTACATATATTTTACTTTAGTAATGATAATTATAAACTAACTTCACTTTGAAAAGATAGATAGCTTCTATATTTGAAGTAATGTATAGTTAACTCACTCCTAGAGATGAAAAGGCTATATTTTTGTTTATCTATCTATTTCTATATTTAGATACAACTCTCAAAGGAGCACATATAAATATTCTATTTGAAATACTATGTTTGTCTTTCTACAATCATTCTTGTTGGTTTCATATATTCATTGATTAGATAAACTTGGTTGGTAATGTTCTACTCTCAACTAAGTATTCTATTGTATTGTTGTTTATTAACAATTGTGAGCTGTAAATTATTATAGATTGTTGTATTTTAGATAAGATTATAAACTTTGAAAAGCTAGTTGATGTTCTCAAATACTTGTTGTTTTAAATAAAACAAACTTGCAATACTATGAAACAACTTTAATCAAATCTTTAATAGTTTTCAAACTAGTCTATTGTCTAAATATGTAGGGGAAGATGAATGATAAAATAGATTCAATTTAAATTTTGTATTTCTCACAATAGTAAAATATGAGAACAAATTATAATCTTTCATCTAGATGTTCAAAAGTTTATTTCTAAAATAGTTAAAAAGATTTCTATAGACTTTGTGTCTTACTTTATGGATTTATCTTCAATAAATATATAAATAAGAGACTTAGTTTCACTTGTTTATCATCTTAATTAGTCACCAAGAATCTCTACTTATGATCTTAATTTCTAAAATTACAAATTTTTACAAATTGCCAAATGTTACCAAAATATTAATTGACATTTGTATACATAAATTTCATCAATGCAGAAGAGTTTTCAATCATGGCGGTTGGTGCACCAATAGTCAAAACTTTAAATCCATCACGGCAATATGAAGGAAAATTTACTTCCTTTGTATTGCTAGCTTGTATCATTGGATCAAGTGGAGGTTTGATTTTTGGATATGACATTGGAATTTCAGGTAAAGACACAATAGTAAAGTTAATGTCAACAACTTCAATTATTTTTCATTCATGAATTTTTTTTTCAAATGAATGTAATGATTTTTATTTTGATATTCTTAGTAGCAAATTCTATCATGTACTCTTCTTCCTTAAATAATTTTATAATTTGAGAAAACTAGGAAAAATAAGCAAAGGTCATATTTTTGTAAAAAAACAAATGCTACCATCAAGTGTGCTTATGTATGTGTTAAAATATCTTGCACTTGTAGTATGTGTACTATTGCTAAACTATATCATGAGAAATCGTTATCTACATATTTATTTTTCCTAGTGCAATTCCAATGTAATCTTATTTTTTCAAACCATTGAAATCATTTGAAGGGAGAAGGTGAGTATGAAGCAATGACCATATTCAAAATACAAAATCACAAAACTTATTTGAAATTTTTATTCAATTTTGAATCATATACTTGCAGGTGGTGTGACATCTATGAATGAATTTCTATTGAAATTCTTTCCTGATGTATACGAGAAAAAACACGGGGCATTGGAGTCGGATTATTGTAAATATGATAGTCACCTTCTTCAACTTTTTTCCTCATCCTTATACATTGCGGGATTATTAACTGGCTTTGCGTCATCATGGTTGGCAACCAATTATGGACGAAAGAGATCCATGTTATTTGGTGGCATTTCATTTCTAATTGGAGCTATTTTAAATGGAGGGGCACAAAATATTGCAATGCTTATTATTGGTCGAGTATTACTTGGAATCGGAGTTGGTTGTAGCACTCAGGTAAATATATGTTCTATTTTGAGGGTTGTTATTGTGTGAGCGTGTGAGTGTGAGCTCATGAATCTAAAAGACTGTACAAGCACCTATATTATAGGTGTTTATATTATAGAAATCTTTCTTAAATATTGTGTAACTTGATGATATTGATACTTGTATTATAAATGTCTATGTTAAAAGCACCTTCCAAAGGTTGTAGGATATCTACTTATATGTGTGCTTAAGGCTTTGCATTTCATGCTCACACACTTACATAGTTGATTCTATTTTTATGTATGGTTTAAGAAAAAATTTATAATAATTAAATTTTAATTGTTTTTATGCAGGCCGTACCTATGTATTTGTCAGAAATGGCTCCAGCTCAACACCGTGGAGCATTCAATATTCTTTTTCAACTATCAACAACTCTTGGAATTGTTGTGGCTAATTTGATCAATTACGGAACATCCAAAATGTCCCATAATGGTTGGAGAGTTTCTTTGGGACTCGCAGTTGTTCCTGCCATAATCCTCATTTTTGGTGGTTTCCCGGGTGATTTATTTTGCCCGGAAAGTCCTAATAGTTTAATTGAAAGAGGCTTGAAAGAAAAAGGTAAAACTATATTGCAAAAAATTCGAGGATCCAATAGTAAAATTGATGCTGAATATGAAGATATTGTTGAAGCTGCTAATTTGGCCAACCAGGTAAAGTTTTAATATATGCCAATGTTGTATTGTAATTGTTAAGTAACTTCAAGAGTTTATTGTAATGTTTGTCTTATGTTTGGAAAGGGGTGTCAATGGAGGGTTTAACTAAGATTAGTGCAAAAAAACTCAACACCAAACTCCATCAAACCTTGGTTTTGGTGCTCCATAGAGTGTTTTTATCTTGTGTTTAATATTGAAAATTTAATCAAATGTATTTGATAGACTATTAATAGTATTTTGGTGGGATTTTTTTTTCAGGTGACAAGTCCATATAAAACATTATTCACAACCAGAAAATACCGCCCTCAACTTGTATTATCAATTCTCATTCCATTGTTCCAACAACTCACTGGAATCAATGTTGTTATGTTTTATGCTCCAGTCTTATTTAGCACAATTGGTTTTGGAGATGATGCATCTTTGTATGCAGCGGTCATTGTTGGAGCTGTTAATATTATATCCACACTGGTTTCAATTGCTTTGGTTGACAAAGTTGGTCGGCGAGCATTATTCTTAGAAGGAGGGGTTCAAATGATCATTTGTCAGGTACAATATAATTTTTTTTCATAACAATTATATCAATTTGATAATACTTTTTTCAAGCTTAGAATGATGATTTATTTATTTACACTGTAACAAAAAAAGATTGTTGTTTGCTAGTTTCATTTTTATTAAATTTATGTGTTTTGTTTGTCTTACAGATTATTATTGGATGTATTTTAGCAACTCAATTTGGAGGTGACAAAGTTCTTTCGAAAACATATGGCAGTGTGGTGCTATCTATGATATGCTTCTTTGTAGCAGGATTTGCATGGTCATGGGGTCCTTTAGGATGGTTGGTACCAAGCGAAATCCTCCCCATGGAAGTTCGATCTGCAGGATTAGCCGTTGTCGTTTTCGTCAACTTGTTGTTAACATTTGTTATTGCACAAGTGTTTTTGACGTTGCTTTGCCATTTGAAGTTTGGATCCTTCCTCTTCTTCGCAGCATGGGAGTTTATAGCAACACTATTCGTTTATTTATTTGTACCAGAGACTAAAAACATTCCTATTGAAGAAATTGCTCTCATATGGAATGATCATTGGTTTTGGAAGCATGTAGTAAAAACTGAAAATCCTAGTATGGCATAGCCAGAAACAACTACTAGAATTTTCACAATGTACACCAAATTATATTGGTAAATCAATTTTGTCGGCTTGTATATTTTTTTCTTCAATAAATAAAAAAATTGTTTGAAGACCAATTTATAGATAGTATATTGCATTTTTATTCCATTCAATTTTAAAATCAAATCTTGTTTTTGTTTTATTTTTTGTTTCTAAAGTGCATGTTTTCAGTGCATCCTCTCACTCTTCCACTGATCCACTCTGAACCTCACTTGTATTAGTTAGCTATCAAAATTCTAGTAGTTTAGTGGCAACGGTGGAGATGCCCTCGGACGTTAAATGGACGTGTCAACACCCCAACAAAGCGTGGTGGCAGCACGCAGACCAACTCCTTCTTCCCATATTCAACGGCCAAGATCACTCGCTCAACGATCGAACCACACAGGCCCGTTAGTGACTGGTCACATAACTAGTAAAGTTCATTGTGGATAGAGAGTCAAAGAAGCCATCTCCGAGGCTCCAAGCTCTGTTGCGATTGATTTCCATCCTCTCTCTCTCTTCTCAAAATTCCGCTACCTCTGCGAATTTGTTATCAATTGTTTCTTTGCAAGTCCACTGGAGAGTCCTCTCGGACATTCTGAATTCCTCAAGGTCCAAACATTTTGAATTGATCAAGGTTTGGGGAAATGAACATGAATGCAATGCAGGCGGTGGTCAGCTGCCGACGCTCGGCATTGCCGTCGTCTCTGCCACCTGCAGCGCCATTGCGCAAGTCCTCATGCGGCTCCTCGGTTCGCCTTTTGGGAATTCGGGGTTCGAAGAGAGATTGTCGTTTGGAGTGTGATATTCGAAGCCGAAGAGTGGAAGTGCGAGCGGAGGATTGTGACGAGAGAGATTCAGGGATTGCGAGTAGTAGCTCCGAAGTGCCGACCTCGGCGCTGTACAGTGTTGCACCGTTGATGATTTTGGCGGATGCCACGGGGTATTCGCAGGCGAGTTACAATACTACGCTAGGGCTCTTTCTGTTGTCGTTGCCGGGGGTGTGGTCGCTTGTTAAGCGGGCCACCAAATCGAAGGTACGTGACGACGGTGATTTTTGTGATATCTTGTGAAATTTTCGACACTTTCGATGATTTTCGTGGTTGTCTTGCTCTTTGAAGTGGTTAGAATCTGCCGTTAGTAGCATCTAAGCATTTATCGACTCTTCTGCAAGTGCTGCGATTGTGGCCTCGCCCTCTTGTATCCTGTCGAAAGTCAGGACCTACATTGAAGTCATTAGGTCATAGTGGTGATGGCGTGCGATGAGGGATAGAAAAATGGAAATTTAGTCAAGCTAATGTAACGCAGACTTAATTCAAAGACGTGAAAAAGTAAATTTTTGAATTAACTGTAGAAAACGTCCGCTTACTGACGTGGTTCTATCACGTTGGTTCAGATTGTGAAGAAAACTTTTAACACGCCAGGCCCTACAGTAGCTGGAGGGAAATCGCCAAAGCAAATAGCCGCGGAGATCACTTCCTTTTTTACTCGCAACAATTTTCAAGTGAAGAACCGGAGTGATGTCGTCACGTAAGTGATCCCTCTTTGCTTTCCGGATTGATGGAATAACTCTTTGGGTCACCAGATTTTAGGTCACTTTGGTTGCTTGTGAAATAGCATTGACATCCTCAAATGATATCAATATGACCAGCAGTTGAACTGTTAGCACAAAATGGGTTGGCACAAACTTTGGAAAGAGGGAAATGATCTAGACAGACACACTAGCCATGCTTTTTAAGTGGCCTTGAGTAGTGGGATCTAATGTAAATGCTGTCACTTTGATTAATAATTGGCGACGAGAAGGTTGTTGCTCGGTTACTGAAGTATGGTCAAGACTAGGCTAGAAGTAGTCACACGATTATATTTTGCACATCAGGATGCAATTTCAGGGGAAACGCCTGTTACATGCAGGTTCGAAGGAGTGATGACTGCAAGCCGAGGGCAGGCAGCTTTTTTGACGTTCTGTACATTTGTAAGCTTAGGCAGTGCTGGCCTTGTCCTCTCGATCGCTAATCAAGACATTGGAGCCAATGCTTACTATATCACCCTGCTCAGCCCCCTCGCGTAAGAACCCCCACCTTACTTGGTTTCGTATCTTCAGAGTACCTGCAATCTCAAAGCCAGTCCCATTTGCCTGAGCCTGGACTAATATGTTTTCTGCACTCTGAGAACTTCGAGGATAATATTTGCGTCAATGTATGCATTTTAATGTATGTAGGAGTGCGGGTATAGGGAGATGTATGGAGCTGTGGTGAGTGTTTTGGGCACGTTTCAAATCTGTTGAGATCAAATTTTATGACTATATTTGGATTTCCTATGCAATTCCAAAGTTTTAAATTAGGAAAAGTGATAGTAGACAACAGCATTCAAAGAGTAGAGGTCATAGACATTTATCCAAGTCATGCTCACACGGCTTGCTCAAAAGTTCAGCTAAATGTGTACAAGCAGATGAGTGTATAAGTTAAATAAGTTATATACTCAGAAGTGTATAAGCAGATGAGTTGCTGTTGGTGACGGGTTAGTACACGAGATGAGATCAGGTCCCGAACAGTTTTGTCCTCTACTCTATAACCATTATCTAACGTACAATTGCTTTCTGGGTTGCAGAGGAGTTTATTATTGGAGGAAGGCAACAAGAGTCGAGGAGATTCAGGTGAAGATTGTAGTTGCGGATGATGAAAGTTCAAGTGAAATCGTTGTTCAGGGCGACGATGAGCAGATTGACCGAATGCGGAGAGAACTTGGGTTGATGGAGAAAGGCATGGTGTATGTGAAAGGCATTCTCGAGCAATGAGAACTGCTCTTGAGAGATCCTCTTGTAGAAGAAAAAGATCGACACAGTTTTGCCGAATTAGTTACATCCAAATTTTGGGTTTCTTTTGAGTGTATGTAATGCAATTTGAAGTCATTCTGGAATTTTTATTTTGGATCGTTTGCAGAATATATATTCTTCTGTTTTGCATGTGCTTTTTTTTAGGTGAAATGGTAGCTAGGTAGCATGGGGTTCGTGTGTATGAGGCCATGGACAATTTTGCAATTTTAGGGGACGGTTTTGCAATCGGGGTGACTTTCTTTGAGCCCATTTTCTGGATAGGTGTAAATGGTGACGGGGCATTCATTCAGCTAACCCAGCACCACTTTTGGATGGCCCTTTTCACCTTTTGGCAACGTGTGGTGCACTTTCTTAATTAACGAGCAACGTTGGGTCCCATCTGTGATCCTTATAGGCACATTGTTGACTTCTCTTAACTTAGCTACCAGTCCAAATTAGGAGTCTCTCACATGATTGCCTTTAAAATATCATAACTAGGCAGAGTTGAATGGGAGCGAAAGAGGGTACTCTTGGAGAAATGCCCTGAAACTGCGAAGGACATCCTCCTCAGATTCGAGACGCGGTGGTGTAGAAACGGAGTCGTGGTAGTGTTGGTGGAGGACAACCTCCGCTGGTTCTTGGCAGGCCTCAGAGCGGGATTCGTTTTTCAGCCGCCTTAGATTTCGACGGCCCCTCGGTGCGGTGGGCACCCCACACAGTTGTTAGCTTTAGGTCCTCACTAAGAGCTGATTTCCATTGAGCTCTTGACATCGTCCAGGAGTTGGCGGTCTGGGCACTTTCTATTGAGCTCTAGGCTCCGGGCTCCCCACTGACTGGACGTTCAGCCTCCAGCCCTTGTAAATCGACAAATCGGCTTTGCAGACTTGGATGAGGCTATTCGAGGCAAGAAAAACAAATTTCAGTGTCTAATTTGGAGCCGGTAGTGTGCACCAGGGCTTTTTTTTCTGGCGAAATTTCGCCAATTTGTCAGAAATCTTACCTCTGTTGGGTCGTCCCTCCAAAATCTGGCCTCTGCGGTGAGGCCAGCAGGGGAGACACTATTCCAAAAGAAAAGCCCTGGTGTGCACTAGGGTGATTGCAAGAAAGGGTTGTACTATTTGGCGTTACAATTCAAGTGACTTTCATGTCATTGGTTATAACTTTTGGGGAATTAAACCAATGTACTTGAAATTTTTATTGAAGATGGCCAACTTGATAGTAAAGAAATTCATTATTTTTCAGAAATTTCCAAAAAACATTTTCTAATTAAATTTTAATTTACCTAATTTGTCACACTTTGCAATTTAGGGGTTTTTAATACTGTGGAGTATCCAAAATTAATGACGTAGACTTCAAATTTGTATGGTCTATTTATACACTAAAGATCTATAAGTTGACCAAAAATATTTTTAAAAAACATTATTGTATGTCCTCTACATTGATGCAAATAGGGGCCCCTTGCGCATACAATTCTGAACATCAAAAATGGTTTCAAAATAATTCTCTTGAAGAAATGTAATCACCATTAGTCCTTCTCAAATTGCCAATTTTTACTTTTTTTTAAAATGTCTTTTTCCTATTTTTTATATTATACATCCTGAACTGCCCGTGAATAGCGTCGTGAACAATATCGGCTTTGATCGGCTTCTGGTGACTCCTAATTTTTGGCAGTTTGAGCGAAGCCGGCTCCAGCGGCACCTGCGGACCATTGTAGTGATCCAGGGCAGCGGCTCCAGACGGCTCCGAAGCCGCATGTGCGAGAGACTTGTGTCGAAATCGCTTGCGCCTCTGCGGCAGCTCTTCTTGATCGACACTTGCAGCTAGATTGATCGGCACGTTCAGTGGGAGAAATCGCTGGCCTTGTAAGTTTCCACGAATTTGTTTGTTAGACTGTTGGTAAATGTTAAAGTAAAAATCTTATCCATAAACTAAAGATGTTATCCATCTACTAAGCGAACACCAGTTACTGCCAATCTAAAGGTGGTTAAACTCAAATCCTACTGGGAGTTATGTATATGTAACAAGCCTCGGTAGGTTCACCCATCTTATCATATAGATGGATCATCCTTATGGGTGGAATACAGTTGGAAATATTTTATGGTATTTGCTTTGTAGTATTGCTTGGATCTCTTTGCTCTCTATTTCTCTCTCTTATCACAACACGTTATCAGCACGATAGCTAGTCTCTCTTCCTTAGAGTTCAATTGCCTTTGCCCTTCCTTTTGTTTTTGCTATTAGACTTGCAAGACCATGGCTGCATCAACCTCGAAGAATTTGTCAGAGAAGAAGAAGGCTCCACGCTTGCAACCGTTGTTATTTGGACCATTGGAGGCTGATGGCAACAACTATATGAGGTGGAGCATCGATGCCAGGACACATATGACTACGGAGGGGTGGGAAGGCGCCCTGATTTCTCCAATACCGGCGGCCATATCAACTGCAACAAAAAGCTGGGCGTTGGTTCTTCTCCGAAGACACTTGGATATTGTACTCCAAGAGCAATACATCCAAGTTGATGATCTGGCGGAACTATGGAGGCAGCTCGCAGCCAGGTTCCAACATGAGAGAACCATTTTTCTCCCGCAAGCACGCAACGATTGGGTGGCGCTTCGAGTCTTGGACTTCACCAACTTGGTCTCCTTCAATGCCGAGCTGCACTGAATTGTTGCTCAACTGCGCCTATGCGGGGAGACGGTCACCGAATGGGAGTTAATTGATAAGACTCTCCAAACCTTTCCCTTTGCTTCTGCTTTGTTAGCTCAGCAATATCGCAATATAAGGTTTCCAACACACTCGGAACTAATGTCATACTTGCTACTAGCTGAAAAGGAACAACAATTGCTCTTGAAGAATGAGGAATGCAAACCGGCCAGGGAAGTGAACACCACGGAGCTACCCACTAGGAGACCACGGGGCAACCAGAAGTGGAGGCAACAACAACCCAACCGACCATACCCTCCAAAATCAAATGATAAGTTATCTGATCACAATTCTTCTAGCTTTCAGTCTAGGTTAGAAACTCGCAATTGCCACAAGTGTGGACGCCCTCGTCACTTGCAACGGAATTGTCGGTCCACCGAATGTAATAAGTGTGGTCGTTTCGGTCATCCATCTAAGGATTGTAGAACCGGTCAATGTCAAAAGTGTGGCCGACCAGGCCATGTAGCACAAAATTGTCGGGCCGGTGAGTATCTAGTTAAGATATACAAAGAGCTACAACAATTTAGGAAGGGTCCAAGAGAGTCTCACTCCCTAGATGCTCCATCCCTAGATGGAACTGACTCCGAAAACTACATGACAATCACATCAGTTTATCACACATCTAGCAAGTTAGAGGCAGATGAGGACATAGTCCTGATTGATAGTGGATCCACTTACACGATCCTTAGGGATCCAAAGTACTTTGAGTTTTCGAGACATGATTCCGAAACTGGTACCTAGCAGACCTGTGAACTAAGCACAGTAGCTGGAAGACGGACATTCAAGTTCCGTGAGGGCCAGGCACGTGTCACACTGCTTGGAGGCGCCACCCTCATTTGTGACCATGCCATGTACGCACCGGAGGCTAACCGAAGCCTGATCAGCTTTCGAGACCTCCGGGCAAATGGTATTCATGTCCTAACCTCGATTAAAGACGGTAGGGAGACACTTGACCATTGGCAAGAGCAAATTTGCCTTGCTACCGCACAATGCGGAGCAAGTGGCCTATATGAGCTTGTAATCTCCCGTCTGCCTAGCGGACGTAAAACTGTTCCACCTAGTGGAGGCTCTTCATACTCAGTGATCGCTCCAAATAAGACCAACTTATGGCATGGACGCATGGGTCACCCAGGAGTTACGATGTTCAGGAAGATGTTGCCCCTGCTTGTGGGACATGAGGTTTGTACCAGTGATGCAAACAAGGTTGGAGCGTGTGATGCTTGTGCCCAAGGAAAGCTGATTTTGAAGCCTTCACATTGGAAGCTGCCAAGTGAGCTTCCACCTCCGCTCCAACGACTTCAAGGTGACATTTGTGGCCCCATCACTCCCGCATCAGGACCCTTCAGGTATTACTTAGTTCTAGTTGATGCTGCTGGGGTTCACTTTGAAGTTTCTTTGCTAAGTACTCGAAACATAGCTTTTGCTAAAGTCCTAGCATCCCTGTTGAAATTCAGAACCCATTTCCCAGACTACCCAGTCAAAACTCTTCGTATAGACAATGCTAAGGAATTTAGGTCACAAAAGTTTGAGGACTATTGTGTAGCAACAGGCATCTCACTCACATACGCTGTCCCGTATGAGCATTCCCAAAACGAGCTAGCTGAGGCCTTCATCAAGAAGATCCAGCTTATCAGCCGCCCCTTGTTACTCCATGCTAAACCCCTTTCATTTTTCTGGTCACACGCGGTATTCCATGCAGCAACCCTGCTGAGATACTGCCCTACCTTACTTAATGAGCATTCACCTTTAGAGATTCTGACTGGACGCCCTCCAGATGTCTCTCATTTCAAAGTTTTTGGTTGCCGAGTTTGGGTGCTTGTCCCTGAGCCTGAACGTAAAACAATAGGGTCACATCGCCAGGAAGGTATATATGTTGGTTTTGACTCTCCAAGTATCATTAGATATGTCTCTCCCAAAACCGGAACTTTGCATAAGGCTCGGTTCCAGAATTGCCAATTTGATGAGCGTGTCTTTCCTTCTCTCACCTTAGTTGGACCTACTTCATCCCTTACATTTTCTGCTCCAGAAACATTCACATTGAATCCTGATCCACGTACTGGCCTTGCGGATTCCGAGGTCCAGCGATTGCTTGAGCTCAAGGCTTTAGCTGACAAGCTCCCTGATGGATTCACTGACTCCGAACGCATTACAAGGAATCCCCTTCATGGGGTAGGTCAGCCCTCCCTTAGCATATTACCTCATAGAGATACCATCTCCTCTTTACTTCCCCAAGCTAAGAAGCCTAGGTCCAGCTACCATGGGGAAATTTTCACTTTCCTTGACCAATTTGATCCTTTACCTTGTTCACCAGATGAAACTCTTTCAGTCATATCTTTTGTTACTAGCTTGATTACTCCATCCTCTGATCCCCTTACGTTAGAGGCAGCCAAGGCTAGCCCAGATTGGCCCCAATGGTTTGAAGCCATTCAGCATGAATATGCATCTTTGCAAAAGCATCAAGTCTTTGGTCCACTTGTAACCAACTTGGCCACCAAGCTAGTTGGGCACAAACTTATCTTCACTAAGAAACGAAATGCCCAAGGTCAAGTTGTTCATTATAAGGTCCGTTTAGTTGCCCAGGGTTTTACTCAACGTCCAGGTGTTGATTACACCTTCACCTACTCTCCAGTCATGGACTCAACTACATTCCGATACTTGTTGGGAATGGTAGTCCAATATACCTTAGAAACCCACTTGTTGGATGTAGTCACGGCCTATCTCTATGGTCCTTTAGATGCACACTTGTACATCAAGCCACCACCTAATTACCTAACCCAATCCATCCCAGCTGATTCTGCTAACTCATATTCTGGCCTCAAGCTCCAACGCGCTCTCTATGGCTTGAAACAGGCTGGCCGGATGTGGTACTCCCATCTTCATTCCTTTCTTATTGATCATAAGTTTCAACATGATCAAAGTCTACCTTGCATCTTTATCCTTCGTGATACCACAGGATTTGCCATAGTAGCCGTGTACGTAGATGATCTGAACCTCATAGGAACCGCGGCTACATGCTTGCATGTAGTGAACTTGCTTATTGACCGCTTCTAAATGAAGCTACTGGGTAAGACCTCCTATTGTCTAGGGCTCCAGGTTGAACATCTACCGGATGGAAGTTTATTTCTATACCAGACCACTTATACTCAGAAGGTGTTGAAGCGCTTTGGAATGGACAAGGCTAGCCCCTTGTCAACTCCAATGATCAGCCGAAGCAAGACCAAAGATGATCCTTATCATCCTTGCGAGGAGGAGGAGGAGGTGTTCGATAGAACACGTTACCTTGTGGCCGTAGGAGCACTACTCTATCTCTCAACTTTTACCAGGCCAGACATCTCCTTCGCGGTCAGCGTGCTAGCAAGGCACAACCAAAAACCATCAACCCGACATTGGAGCGCGGTGAAATACCTCTACAGATACTTACGAGGCACCGAAGATTTAGGACTTCACTACATGAAGGATGGAACATCAGAGATTGTGGGCTATGTAGATGCAGGATACAAGTCTGATGCGGTTTCCGGCAAGTTACAAACCATATCTTCCTCCAAAACAACACCCCGATCTCGTGGAAGTCCGTCAAGCAAACAGTGACCGCGACATCAACGAATCACTCTGAACTCATTGCCTTTCATGAAGCAACTCGGGAAGCTGTTTGGCTCCGCAACCTACACAGGATCATCATGCAACAATGCGGCCTGAGTGTGGCATCTACACCAACCATTGTCTTTGAAGACAACGCCGCATGTGTAGCTCAAGTAGGCACGGGCTTCATCAAGAGTGACCATGTCAAACATATTGATCCTCAAATTTTTAGCTTCACTCAGGAGCTGATCTCCAGCGGGCAAATCAAAGTCAAGAAAATTGAGTCTGCTCATAACCTTGCTGATCTCCTCAAGAAGGCCCTCCCTGCTTACACACATCGCAGACTTGTCCAAAAGGCCGGAATGAAGCTCCTACACGAGCTGACTTCCACATAGATACACTCTTTTCTATACTCTGCACATTTTTCCTTGCTATGAAGGTTTTTCTGTTCAGAGATAGTTTTTAACGAGGTATCCTAGCGATTGAGGAGGAGTTACTTTTAGGTGCCATAGCAATCACTAGTATACAAAGCTTAAAATTTTTTAGCATTAACTTAGTGCTCGAGGAGGAGTGTTAAAGTAAAGATCTTATCCATAAACTAAAGATGTTATCCATCTACTAAGCGAACACCAGTTACTGCCAATCTAAAGGTGGTTAAACTCAACTCCTACTGGGAGTTATGTATATGTAACAAGCCTTGGTAGGTTCACCCATCTTATCATATAGATGGATCATCCTTGTGGGTGGAATACAGTTGGAAATATTTTATGGTATTTGCTTTGTAGTATTGCTTGGATCTCTTTGCTCTCTATTTCTCTCTCTTATCACAACAGTGAAGGTTGATGTTTGATTTCACGAATTTGTTTGTTAGACTGCTAGTGAAGTTGATGTTTGAGTTTTAGGCCAGCATGGTTGTTGGTCACGTACCATTGGATTGTTCTTAATTGTGTGGCTGGGTTCAAATTTCTTTCACTTCAATTCTAGAAGGTGACTGTTCCTTGTGTCATTCACGACAGGATACAGGATGAAGTTTTAGGGTTTCCCTGCTACATCAGTCCTGACTGTACAGTGTGGAGTGATGGCTGTCCGAGCGTTTGGGAAGCTTTCCAAGCCCCTTCACGTTCATTCACTTTACATGGTTGGGTTAGTATTTCCCAATGACCTTGCACCCGTCAGACCCACACATCTTTCAGGAGAGTGCTTGAGTAGCAACCTGGATGATAGTGCCCGCAATGTGCGATCCGTTAGACGACACCTTGGACTTGTCTTGAGGTATGATGATACGTTGAAGATGGCTGTCATTTTGCTTGGGTCGTCTCAGCCTCGCCATGCTCACCGGTTTGTACCATGGTTTGGTACGCCGAGGCTGGACTACCAGCCTCGAGAGGTACTAAGGCCTATTCCTCTGAGGAAATTTATAAGGTGGCCAGGGTATATGAACTTCAGTCATGCGATGCGAGTATCAGTGCTCCAAGATGACGAGGTAGTGATGAGGATGAATCCTGGATTGTCCTATTTTTGTCCAGTGAGCGCGGGTGGCCCGGTGCAGGATGTCTTTGTGTCTCCTGCACAAGTTGATGTGCTCCATACTCTCCATTCACTCTATTGGGAGGGTAAGAGGTACTCTTCAGACGGATTTTTGATATCAGGGTCTGGATCAGATGATGATGAGGGAGGCGGCAGAGACTGTGGCATGACTATGGACGAGAGTTTTGGACTTCCCGTGCCTAGAGGTTCATCCAGAGGTTTATCCAGCTTTGTGAGTGAGGCCATTCCTGCGGACGAGGACATTGAGGTGACAGACCCCATGGACCCTAAAACTGGGATGAGATCTTCAGAGTCGTTTGTCCTAGCTATGCAGGAGGAAGACATGCGAGCTATGCAAGTGGAGTTATTGGACGAGGAGATGAATTTGGGAGATATACCTACTCCAGAGATCTACGGAATCTTCAAGCCACTTATTGGTAACCTCCTTCAATGATATTTTGTACGAGTTTAGTGCAAATCATCAGTGTTCTTAATTGTCCTTGATTTTTTTGTTGATTGTTAGTTTTAAACTTTGATGACAGGCCTTGAAGAAGGTGACTTGAACGTATGAGCAGCTGGCAGATTCAGCCTGGCACTATCAGATTGTCCAGGTGTGTAACCTCTTGATTCATGTTGAATCTGTTCTCACAACAGTTTTTAAATGTAGCCCAAGTTTTTTTGTTGCTGGCAGGCTACTTTTATAAGGCGAGTCTCAAAATTCTCCCAGAATCAGTTTATCACGGTTCCGAGTTCCTGTTTTTTGTAGAGCTTGACCTTGAATTGTCACTGCCGTTTGGTATCCAGATGTCGATGAAGTTTAGAACGCTTGGATTGCTTTTGCATTGCAGATGTAGGATACGATTGTCGTTCCTCCTCGTCGTTGCGAATCTTCCTTGCGCCTGTTGCGCCATAGCTATTTCGTCGGTCCTGCAACGGCCTCAGCTCAGCGAGCTATTCTCTATCTTTTGAGGTATTTTGAACGGGTTCTTGTCGAGGTCAGGGCGGGGCATTAGGGTTTGGTGCGGGACGCATCTCCTTTGCTGGAGCGCTGGGAAGCATTCTTGCAGCGAGCGTGGACGATGTGAGGAGGGGTGTGTTCGTCGGCCGTATTTTTTTTCTCCGAGGGGTACGGGCGGTGTTCCTGAAGGGAAAGAAGGCGTGGATGCAACCGGGTCTTCTGAGGTTCGGGTGTATCAAGTGTCAGGACAGGGGCTGGCGCTGAGATCGTATGAGCCAGATCACAGGGCACGTAGCTTGGTTGAGCGAAGAGTCGGGAAAGATTCAGTGGCGGTGGATTGGATGGTGGTGAGGTAGGGTTCCTGTCAGTGGAGTTTATGAGCTCTCCTTAGATCTGTTTTCGGAAAAAAAATCGGAGGAGGTGGAGGAGAGTAGCGCAGGAAGCCAGGGTTTCCTGCGTTGAAGCTCTTCGTAGCTAGAGAGAGATTCCGGGGCAGCCAGAATCAACAGAGATTGAAGACTTTCTGAAAAAAATGTTTTGGCGAGTGGCTGGCCTGTCGACCACTTCTCCGGTGAGTTTTCCCAATCTTTGTCTGCAGTCTGCCCAGACTACTGCGCGGAAATAGGGGAGCCTGACTCTGTAATCTCATTTTTCTCGTCAAAGTGTCGACTAGTCTGTGCATCAATGGTGTGGAGCGGACATTGCTTTCACTCTGTCTTGAGGACACGGGTTGTCCGAAAAAACGGGAATCTACAATTCGCGATTTTGACATCAATCTTTTTTTTTGCCCTCCGAGACCTCTCGTCTCACACTCAGCATATTTTTGACATTTAATCACGGTGGTTGAAGTCTCCGAGCCTAGTGTTTTTGGGACTTGCTTGGTTCCTTCTCCTTCCAGCGACACCGTGACTGGGAATTCTATTCAGTAACAGAACGATTCGAAATTTGAGTTTTGTTCCTCAATTTTTATTTTTGAGGAAGGCGAAAGAAGCAATGTAAGCAGTATTGAACGGCAATAGTTTGAACTATGATTTCCATTTTAATATTGACGAGTTCCCGCTCGCTAGTGCCTTTGTTGAGAAATGCGAATGACTAAATCCCTCAATTGAGAAGCTGACCTCGTCGTATCATAACTAATTCAGAGCATCTCCAAAAATTACGCAATATAACAGACCAATCTTGTCACTTGAACATAACATTCAATAGCCTTCCCTTTCTCTCTCTTTGAAGGCCTCATCCATCAAAAACATCTAGATGGAGAACTAAAGTATAATAAAAAAAACATTTGTTTTGCTATTAATTCTACTGTAGTTTTTTGTTGTGACCCTAGCACTAGCTAACTTAGTAAACTTTCCCTTCTAACAATTTCGACATGTGTGACACAAATTAGTAGTTATTGATTTTGGTGTAGAATATTTCACATCATTCTCTCAAATCAAAGGCAAGCTGCAATGTTACTACTGAATGTTATGAATTTGTCTACTAAGAGTAAAAATGATTCCTTATTTCTTGGAGTATGGTAGCCCCAAACCATCGAAGGGTCTGGTAGTGGGCTATCCCTCCACTCCAATAGTTCAGTCATGGGCTCAATATGTAGTATAATTGATATAATTTTCTTAACTTTTAACTTTAAAATTATTACAATAATATGTAGTTTTCAACAAGCAATTTGTAGAAAAATAGAATATGTAGAAAGTAGAATTTTACAG
The DNA here is from genome assembly GCA_947034885.2 of Thuidium tamariscinum. Classification (NCBI taxonomy): domain Eukaryota; kingdom Viridiplantae; phylum Streptophyta; class Bryopsida; order Hypnales; family Thuidiaceae; genus Thuidium; species Thuidium tamariscinum. The sequence goes on from OX344753.2 coordinate 5,290,181, forward strand.
TAGAATTTCTCAGTAGAATGAGTATGAATAGAGGTAACAAATATAGCAATGGTTTGAAGACAAACATACAATTCGTTTGTTAAAAAAAAAAAGATGAACATATAGTAAGGTATACTAGCCTACTTCTGTTTGCAACCCAATTCCACCAACTAGACAAGCCCATTTCCGTCACTTTAGTTTTGACCCGTTTCCACCTAAAATCCCCCAGATTCCCTTCATTCTATGACAAAATCAGGGATTTTAATACAAGTTGGGGTAATGAGTCACTCATTTAATAGAGAATATTTAATACTTGATTAGATGGTTATAGGATGTTGATGAGTTGTTGATGGCCTTAGTTTAGAGGCCATTTTGTAATTTAGTGTTAACCACTTCAAAAATTCACGAAAATTACAATTTTGATTGGAAAATTATATTTCCTCTTGGATTTGATTTGTGAAACATGCACACACTTCTGAAAAATATGTGACCCTCTTGGAATTGGCCCCCAACCAACATAGCCAGATTGTAAACCTGGTGGTACAGTAATAGGCATGTCTACCTCATATGAATGAAAGTCGATACGAATGGTTGGTAGAACTATTGGGAGTCAAAGTTGCCTGCAAGGAACTGAAGCTCACCTCCAAAGCTCAATGGTTGGTGAAAAGAACAGTCTGCAAGGACTGTCCTGACCTGCTACTTATGAGCCACACCAATCCTCCATTTCAACGTGCGATTGTTGCAGTTATGTGCACTAACTCAGGTCTTGATCGATAGAGTAACAAGCTCCGTCTTCTGTGAGAGTCAGCTAGTCAGATCCTACGCATTTAGTTTGGGTTCACGAGTTTTCGGCATACATTTCCAAGTCGCGCGCGTAGCAAACATGGTGATGAAATTGTATGGTCAGGGAAACATTTACAATGTGCAGCGTGCCATTCTGCCACTCTTCGAGGTTGAGGTACAAACTCTGCTATTGCTACTGCGATCTATGTGATTCTTTTGATAATTTGACATCGCTCTATAGAATTCATTCGAGTGGATTGAACCACGTACCTGTGCTCAATTAATTTCGTGACTGACTTCCTTGGAAGGTGGATACGGACAAAGAACTGGAGTTGGTGAAGGTGAGCTTAGCTACGGAAGATCAACTGCAACCTGCCTATTTAGCGAAGCAGGTGAGGCAGGACCACTTTCTTTGAGTTATTTTTTCACTGCAACTATCGTCTTGCATCCACCCATTTAGAATCTAATGACTTCAGTTCATGACACTGCGGTGAGGACGCAACTCCATATAGGTTCGCATTAATAGCAAAATTACCACGAGACAGGAGAGCTCTAGATCTCATGTAAGCAGGAACAGAAGAGAGTAGCGTTCCAATGTATTTCATCAAAACCCTACTTGCTGCTGCAATTTCATAGTAGGGTTTGGAATCTCACAATTGTCTGGTGCGATGACCAACAGCCGTTCGCACAAATCCCATACTTCGAGGATGGCAACGTGACCATTTTCGGTAAGCACGCGGACGATTTGTGCAGATTTTCTTCCCTGCACAAAATTTTGCGTGATCAGCCCCAAGTAAATCATGGTATCTTGCAGAGTCGCGAGCCATAGCGAGGTATATTGCAGAGAAGTATGACGGCCAAGGCACGCCGCTTCTGGGAAAGACGCTGCAGGAGAGAGCGACCATTAACCAGTGGGTGGAATCTGAAGCGCATAATTTGTATCCGCCCCTGCGACCCCTCTTTAAGGAGATTGCCCTCGCCGCGATAATGAAGCGCCCCAGGGACGAAGAGCTTATTGCGAATTGCACCAAGGAGCTCGCGCAGGTCTTGGATGTATACGAGGGGTATTTGGCTAAAACTGGGAGCGACTACTTAGCCGGCGGGGAATTTTCCTTGGCTGATCTGTGTCATACGCCGTACTTGTACCAGGTGAGTGCGCCAATTCTCCTTTCACTCAGCTTGATAGAATTCCTGCTGACATTGGGCTTCCTACCTGCAGCACCCCGAATCTCGCATAATGAAAATATTCTGATTTTGAACTTTTGTCGCAAATGAAAGAATATTCAATGTTGCAAGAGAAAACAGCCGGGAAACAAAACGGCTGAGTAGGGTACATTTCGATTTTTAGAATACGCACCTCAGTCTGCAACATCTGAATTCGTGTTGGTTTTAGGTTGTAACGTATGCTCGAAAAGGTTGAATCCTTGTAACTATCGTTTACATTTACATGTCGTATCCAAATAACGCAATCTCCGAGGCGTTGGAATCGTCTTCAACGTCTGAATTCGTGTTGGCTTTAGGTCATCTACCCTAAAATTTTGAACCCTGTAACATTTGCATGTCGTATCCAAATAATACGTTCTCTGGTGCGTAGGAATCGTCTTTGCGTCAATTGGGCACGATACGTAGAATCTAACATTCTCATAATAGGAACTATGCTGGACACTCACAACGCTGCATTTAAGTGTGGTGACATGCTAATTCAACATCGGAGAATCCAACTCTTCTGTAGGTTTGGAAGAACTGTTATATAATTAAGTGGAAAGATTCATTGGCTCGTATAACTTAGTCAGATTTTGAAAGCATTCTCCAGGTGAAGCTGCACAAGGCGGAGGTGCTGGAAGGGCGCCCTCTTGTAGCTGCGTTCACAGACCGAATTATTGCTCGACCTGGGTTTCAAAAATGTTTGCAGTTGGATTGGGATTCTGCCAGCCCTTTGCAGTGACATGAAGGGCATGCAAACATCACATTCTTGAGTAAGTTAGTGCTGGCAAGATCTCTTTGCCACAAATAGTCCTGCTCTGAAGTCTGGGACACTCATTTCTTGCATCTATGACTTCTACTGGTATTGAATTGAAAGTTCTCCTGTAAATCTTACCGCACTTCAATTTCTTTTGCAGTGCTACTTTTGCAGTGCTAGCACACCTAGCCCAATACTTCAAGAATGTAGTGGGCAAGGAATTGAGGCCTTATACCCACTTGAGTTGAGTTTAGAGTTTGTTGATGATAGTTCTACTTACTATGTCATGTTGTACATAATAGATTGCATGTGCTACCCTTGATAGCCTTATGAGAGGTTGATTCTATTTAGGACTTTATTTAGGACTTGGAAAAGTCATGTTTGTATTTGGAACTTTGTTGCTTTTACTACAATTTTGTGTCAAATTCATTTATGTATTATTCAAGGTGGTAGCAATAGAACAATCAAGAAGATGCACAATGCTTGCAATGACTATCATTCATTTGTTGCTTTCAAATACAACATTTGTAGAATGTCTTAACACATAGGAAATTGCAAATAACATCCTTATAATTTAAATAAATTAAGGTGTACAATAGTACAAAAGTATATTAGATTTGTCAATTTATAATTTAATATGGATGCTACTTCTATGTATATCAACAATAATTTTTTATATTTAATGATCACAAGTGTATGTGATCATGTGATTATGACTTCATGGAAATGATGAAGAAAAAGTCCTTCACTACAAGAACTAACAATGTCTAAATCAACACATAAAAATGAATCGATGATATATATTGGTTATTTCTATCAATTAAGATGTCTTCATTTAGATAATAATCAATACAACTACTGTTGATTTTATTTCATGATTTTGTAAATTTTTACTATTCAAAAGTTTGTCACATAGGCATAAAATGACATATGTAAGGCTTCCACATCAATATACTCACTACTTTGATTGGACCATAAAATTTAATTTTAGAAAATTTAGCATTGTATTCAAAGTAGTTGAAGATATATTTGTCAATCGAACTATGAGTGCCACTTAACTTGATATTTGAGGAGGTAGGATGCAAACTCTTTATACAAGTGGGGTAGTAGGAGGTAGGACAAACTATGTGGGATATGCAAATTAATTACGATGAGTAGGAGCCTCAGTAGGAATTCAACTAATAATTAAGGCAAAATTAGGAAGTCTACATAGAGTAGAATTTGAAATCTCATTTAGAGGTGATTGTAAGAAACACTTCATGTTTTAGCTCTAAAATAGAATTTTTAGTTCTAAAATAGAGTTTTTAGCCATAGGATTGGCTTTACTATATAGCATTACCAATACTATACATCAATAGTGCCCCTACATATTTAAGTTGTCAACATAGGGCGCCTACAAATGTGAAACATTGGTTTAGTACTATCTAGTATTATGAAGTACTATAGACTATTGTAGAGTACTATAGAAGCCATTGGGAATAGAAAATAGTATAAAAGGGATTTGTGAACCTTTTCATTTTTAATAATTAAATTTTTCTATAAATGTCTTTTAATTGAAGTCTTGAAATGTCAAACAAATTTTTGGAGATGAAATTGAGTATGATTTACTACCTAATTTATATTTGTTCAAAATTTTCCAAAATAAATTATTCTATTATGCCAAAATAAAGTTTGAAATTCCACCTAGAGTATGTTCAACAAATTGCCAAATCAACTGAGCAAATTTTGTTTTTGGTTACAATCACCACATTTTTGTTGATTTCTAATTTTGTTAAGAAATTAAGTAATTGGATTGATAAATAAAACCTCATTTTTCAACAATCAACACAAATTAGGTTATCTTATGTTGATTAGCGTCCCATTATTTTATAGTCATTCCAATTCTCTTTGAACTCATATTCAAAGATTTAACAACTTTCAAATAGCAATGTGACACACCTACAACATGCAAGCCTTAAATGTCTTTGGTATTTTGTAATAGAATCTATGTGGATTTCAATGATAAAAACTTAAGGGTTTTGTTGGTATCTATTATTGAACAACAAGTCAAACTTCCAATTGAAAGATAACTATCTTCCTCCAACATTTGATCAATAAACATATATAAATCACTCCACTATCTAACCATCAAGAATGCAAATTATCCATTCTTTAAGAGCATGGCTTCCACAATTAGACTTGGTTTCTAACAAGTAGTACAATAATAGATCTTTATATACAAACTAACTATTGTAGCTTTTGTTTTGTAAGGACTTAGATTTGTTATTGCAAAAGCTATCAAATATCAAAAATTTAATATAATAATTTGTTATTCAAGATACAATTCTCTCTTAAACCATTTCTAAGAAATTTCAACAATTATACAAATAAAAATTCTAGCTAAATAAATAATTGTATTTCCTTCCATATAATTCTTGTAGCATTAATTGTAGCTACACAATTTATTTCAATCAATGTGCCCGCAATAATAATACTAAAGCACATTGCTTTGGGAATTATGCAAACATTCTACCAAATGCATTGATATAGAAGTTCACAATGTTTTAGGCCAAATCAATGAAATGTAGCCTTATAATTTTCACACTATTGCAAATATATAGTGTGATTGTTATTCAAATCTCATTTACATTATCCAAATTTCATGCACTTCCATCTTCCTTTATCTAATTCTCATTTCAAATGTTATTAAGCAAATGTTTACACTACTTTGATCACATTCACCTATTCTTCATCTAAATTTGTGCAAAGGATCTAAGTCAATTTATAACTCTAAGAATAATTAAATTAACTTGTGTAAGATGAATACACTCTACATCCACTCCTTTTCCCAAGCCAAACACATCAACTCCCATCTATATATATATCAAAACATTTATGAATTGAAATGTTGAATTTATGTACTATAGATAGAGGGCACAATTGGAAAATGATCATTTAGTGGGTATGTCTATCCAACCTTTCTTTAGTTGGCACTATATTTCCATATTATAAAATATATTTAAAAAATATCAAATTTGGACCAAAATACCATCTTTTGATCACCATTATAGCCATACAATTTTCTTACCTTAACCTCAAAATGTTTTTGACTACATTTATACCAAAATTTGCCTAAAATTTTCATTTCTAATACAAGTACCAAATTCTAGAAAGAAATAATTTGGACACATTTAATTGCAAGATTTTGTAAAAAATTGGTTGAAAAAGATGTGGAAAAAAAATTTCAAAAATTTCCACTCTATAGATTGCAAAATATTATTGTTTGAACTGACCAAAAAAAATTTCTTGGCCTTACCAAAAACTTAGTAGTTACACTTCACAAGGTCACATTTATATGCATTTGTATGAAGAAATGTCCATCTTGTTGGTATCTTTTTGGATTCATTCTTCAACTTCAAGGCAATTTGGTTACATGCTTGAAAATTTCAAATCATTTGGAATTGTACAACATATAGAACAAAAATAATAAATAGGAAGAAGTAGAGAATGATACAAATACTATATTGTCAAGAATTTTGTTATGGAATTGAAAAATTGCCAATCCCAATGGTTTTAATTGTATAATAAATAATCTACATATTATGACTTTATTTTTGCAAAAAGTCTTAAAAATTGAATTAAATGAAAGACTTCAAAGTTTATCTTAGACTAGAAATCTATAGTCTCCCATAACTAAAATACCTTATAACTTGCATCTCATTAATCAAAATGGAATAATTCAAAGATATTCATATGTATATATAATTTTTTTTAAATCTCAAATTTTCATTTTAAGAAAGAAAATTTTAAAGAATTATTTTTGAGTTGCCCAAATTGCCCACCAAGATAATGAAAATTACATATCATTCAATAACTTTTTAACCATACAATCAAAAGTTGTGAAAATTGTTGGGCCTTAAAGCTACACCTTGCTCACGTATATATTGTGTGAAAATTTCAAAGAAAAGAAACAAATTGTTTTTTGTAGTGAGTTGTTGGAAATCAAAGCTGCCAAAAATCATTGACTTGCTAAAAAAATGGTATTTTATCCTTTACAAGTTAATCAGGGAAAACTAGAGCAATTAGAGGACATTCTTCCATGGAAGCATTCAAATAAGGTCAAAGTCAATAGAGTCATTGATGATGCTATGTTCATTCATAAATTATTTATTCCTATGGTAGTATGTTTTATCAAAACATTGATGAAATTGATATTTTTTTGAAACAAGTTTCACAAATATTTGGATGAAATATACTATTAAAATTGTTTTAAAGATGAGCATACCATTGTGAATGATTGAATGTCTATTAATCATCTCCTATTGTGTCCTTGGTAAGTAGTAGCAAGGCCTACACATAAGACAATAATAGGGCTTGTTTGGCTTTAGATATGAAGGCTTAAAGTTTCAAATTTGTTCCCACTTGCTTTTATATATGGTGCAAGGCCAACAAAATCTACAATCTAAGCCCTTGCAGTTTTGTGACCACCATTTTTATCTAAACAAATGAAAAGGGAGATGCCAAACTTAGCTTGTCCACTATATAGTGCAATCTCTTAGCAACCTCTTTTATACCTTCTTCATAAAGCCTTGTCTTTTATCTTTTGCCACAAAGGAAAGGATTTTTTTGGAAACTTGATAGTAAGCTAGGATTTGTAGGTTTTTAGATCCCCCCTTAAATTCTATTTAAATCCACTACATTCTACTCTAGGTTATATCACTAAGACAAAGAAAGGTCATTTGGCAAGGCAAGAAGCAAAAGAGGTACAACTATAAGTAAGGGATGGCAGGGGGCTTGCAACTCAACAACTGAAGTTCAATCCAACCTTCATTGTACCTCATGAATGTAGGCCAAGAATTGCCTCTTGCACTTTTGGGAGTCTCAATGTGACCAAATAGATTGTTGCAAGTGAAACTCCCCCCTAGTTGTTCGCTAAAGAAAAAATCAAATCTCCAAGCTCTCTAAAACAAGGTAAGATTGTGGCAAACAATTGGCCTCACATTTGTTAGTTGACACTTGCCATTTTCAATACCTTGCAAGAAAAACCTTGTGTACATTAACCTTGAAGCGCGTCGACATCCATATTCTGGACAATGAACAGAGGGCTTCAAGGCATTGTTTCATCCAATTAACTTCTCATTTATCAAATGTAACACTTGAATCTAGAAAAGACAACCTTCCTTAATGACCAAATTCATTAAATTCTGGTAAATGATATATTTGTACAAAGCTATAAGCAAAAATGTGCGAAAATTCTAAAAAGGATTGAGACGCTTCAGGATTAACTGTCTTTGTGAGCCAATCTACCTAATCCATGACAGTCGTAGATATTTCAAGGAACCTGTTACTTGTTCCTAGATACGGGATGCATTTCGAGCGTGCACCGTTCGTGTGTACACCTCCTGCCCCAAACATCACTTGATTTTTGGAAAATGGCTGCCCATGGTGGCGCTGCAGGTCTCCCCAATCATACAGCGCGCGTCAGGTCAGGGAGGACAGCAGCCGCCCTTGCAGCCCTCCTGCAGTGGGTCTGCCACTCTGCCTGCCTGCCTGCCAGACCCCTCCCCACCCCGCGTCAGAGCAAGTCGTGCACCGTAAGCTCTTGTCCGGCTCCATCCACCATGTGCACGCCACTAAAGTATAAGCCAGCCACTTGCATTGCCCTGCAATGCGCACATTGTCCCTTCACTTCCAACAACCGATCCATCACTAGCAGATCGATCGACCTTCACATACATACATAGCCTAGATGAGTTTGCAATTGAAGCTACACGCGCGGCCCTAGCTAGCTGGAACTTCCGGTAATTGGACGAGCAAGTAGCCGAGTAAACGCGGTGCAATTCAATCGAGCGAGCTGGAGCTAGCTGACTGGAGCTTGAGCGAGCGAGACAGCTCCACTTGTGTGCTTGTACTATACCGGTACCCATCTCTCGATCAACAGAGAGGCAATAGCAGGATCGATTGACTTTGAACGCCGTCCTTCACTTGCATTTGAAGTACGTTAATTGCATTCAAGTAATGGCCGGTTAGTGGGAATGAATGAATGAATGAATGTGCAGTGCGTGGGCATGCAGTAACTCTCGGGCTGGGTGGTCGGTTCAATTTTGTGTCGTCGTCAGCTCCGTTGCATTTGTGATTGCAAGGATCGGAGTCGATCGATCGTTTGAGTGTCGATCGTTCCAGTGAGAATGAGTTTTGGAACTACCAGAAATTGTTCTTGAGAGTTGGAGCTAGTACGTCGTGTGTCAGAGAGTGCACTGACAGGATTCATTTGTTGGGCTTGCGTTCAATAGGACCGGTGAGGCTAGGGGTTTACTCGTTTTCATCTTGCCTGTTGATTCTGGGTTCATGGTCGCGCTTGTATACGTAGCTCTTTTGAGATCGATTCGCCTGCAGGTTAATCGATTTTTTGCTCGTAGGGGTAGATGTCGATAAGTGAAAAGATCAAGGACTTTGCATTTGCTCGCCATACCCAAGGTCAGGAAAGAAACTGTCCAGCAATCGTCAGTTGACAACAGTGAACTAGTAGGGCGTTTAGCAAATCTTAACCTCGTCGACCTTGGAATACGCTCCATGGGCAGGACAGCGTCCACGGGTGCGCAGCTGTGGAGCAAGGCGAGGAACGTGGTGTCCGCGGTGGGAGCATTCCAGCGCCCGTCCTCCAAAGCAGGTGGACTGCTCAGCAATCCCAACAGGAGCTACTACAATCGCTCAGCGATCATGACGGAATCGTCGTCCACGTCGCCCCCAAGAAAACGCTCCAAGAAGGGATGCATTGCCTTGAGTGCCTGCCTCGTCTTCATCGCAGTGGCGGTCATCGTCGGAACCGCGGTTGGGGTTACTGAATCCAAGAAACATCACAGCGGAGGCGGCGATGGCGACCCCAATGCGTACTCTGTTTTCGGCATTTGCAGCAGAACTTTGTAAGTTTCGAAGAAAATTTCCCTTACTATCTCTCTTTCTTCAACCTTTCTACTTCGAAACTGTCGTGGAGCCCCTACTTAAACCTCTTGAACATTTCCACCTGGGATCTCAATCGATTTTCTATGACGTAGTTTGAATGTCGGGTTGCTATAGGCAAATGGTAGTCGGTGTCGGATATTCTACAATGTCGTTTCAGAGAACATTTACCATAAGAAGGAAATCTTGGGTTTATATAGGTATCCGGAAGTGTGTAACGAAACGCTCTACGGCGCCGACACAAGTAACCCCCAGAACTACGTAACAATAGCGTTGCGGGCAGCCATGGCGGCCTTAAACGAGTCAGTTGTGGCAGTGGATAAGCTCCGGTCGTCGTCCCCAGTCAAGAACGGAACACAATACTCCGCACTAGTTACGTGCAAAGCGGTTCTCACCGACTGCCTGGAACAAGTGAACGCCTCCTTGTCGCGTGTATCGAATTTAAACCTACAGTCCCTGAAACCCGAGCTCGGCGACATCCAACAATACATGGCGGCCGCTGTAACCTACCAAGACACATGCCTCGATGCCGTGCAGGACTTCGGTGTCTGGAATAAAAGCGATGAATTGGACGGAGCACATGGCATTTGGGTGACCAAGCTCCTCAGCAATGGACTGTCGTTGGTGAACTCGCTTGTGAAGGTTACCAATTGGGGCCAAGTGTTGCGCCATAGCCGACGGCGTCTACTGAGCTTCAATGAAATGGAGGGTGAGTTTCCTCACTGGCTCTCCAGAGATGGACGTCGGTTGCTGCAAGCGTCGTCGAATCCGACGCCGAATGCTGTCGTTGCCGCGGATGGCTCAGGGAAATTCACTTCGATTCAAGCTGCAGTGAATGCCGCCCCGACATCCGGGACCCGGTGGGTGATTTACGTGAAGAAGGGTGTTTATAGCGAGTATGTTAGTGTGCCGAAGGGGAATAAGAACCTCATGATTTATGGAGATGGGCCTGGGCAGACGATTATCACTGGGAGTAAGAGTGTGAAAGGCAGCGGTGTGACCACTTTCTTATCTGCCACTTTCGGTAAATCACTATTACTTGAATTGAATCCTCTGCGTGTATGAATTCAGCCTGAGATGTAGAATTTAGTAGATCACTTCGGGCGAGCTTAGCCTCTTTTGAATTTGAGCTTGTGGTGAATAGATATGTCATATCGAGATCAGGATAGGCACTAACTAGAATATTTGATGAGATATAAGCATTGTGTAAATCTCATTTAGGGTACTCGATGTCAGATGGCCCGTCATGACTGGCACATCTGCATTGGGCTTCAATGTTTTCGTGAACAGGTCGGGGAAGGGGCTCGACGCGAGACTTATAGATGCAGTAGTCGGAAATTGCCACTGAGATTAGCCGTTAATAATGTCGAAGTACCGGCATTGAACATGAGGTAATTTTTGGGATCCGTGATTTGTTTTTGCAGCGGTGGTTGCACCTGGATTCATCGGGAAAGGCATGACGATTCGAAACACAGCAGGTCCCAATGGGGAGCAAGCTGTGGCGTTGAGAGCTGGAGGGGACCAGCAAGCTTTCTCGAATGTAAATCTGGAAGGCTATCAGGTACTGCTCAAGTCGGTCTAACATTGAAATCTTGCAAATTCAAGTGCATTTGAACAACCCGCTCTAAAGGCGTATTTAACTGTTCATCCAGGGTCTACTTCTAAGCTCACAGAAGAACAAATGGGATTCGAAATGAACTCACACGAATTCACAACTTACCATTTGGAAGTTGTCCAGTAAGATATGCACATGACAAGACAGATTCACAGTGTTCGAATGTGTAATGGCGGAGTGTTTCGTTAAAGCATTTTCCTTCCATTGCTCAAGTAGCCCAGGGGCAGACTTAACAAAATCATCAATTAACCCGTAAAGGCCCAGCAGTCGTAGAAGCCCGAATTGTGTCTCCTTGATGTTTTTTTATGAGCAATCTTTTTCTATCAGATTTTGTTTTTTGAGCAGACTCCCTAGTTGGGCCTGGGGCCTCTCTTTTGTCCGATTTTATGCCATTTTCGACCATGTCATGCAATATTCTTCACTGATTTTGGTAATGTAAAATTTGATTGCAATTTGATCATACAAGTCGATCATAAATAAACCATGGATCCTTTGGTACTGTAGGGGTTATATATTTCCATCCTGATGTACGAAATTACTCAACCCGTATTGATGCACAACCACCCAATTTCTAAAAATGTCAAATATATTAACTTGAAGTTGAATGATCTCTCATCCTCACGCAGGACACTCTCTACGCCCACACGCTTCGCCAATTCTACTCAGGGTGCACAATCATAGGCACAATAGACTACATATTCGGCAACGCAGCAGCGGTGTTTCAGAATTGTAACCTACAAGCCCGCCTGGGGAAGGCGAGTTCACAGAACATTTACACAGCCAGTGGGCGAACAGACCCTGGGCAGAACACAGGGCTGTCATTCCTATCCTGCACAGTGGGGGCTGCTCCGGGGCTTCCAGATTCATACCCCACCTACTTAGGACGGCCGTGGAAGCCGTACGCCCAAACGGTCTTCATCAAATCCACTCTGGCCAAGTGTGTCAACCCAGCAGGTCGGTGTTTACAGACATTCAAGTCTCTGTTTTTCCTATAACCACGAAATTCCTTCAAACTTTGACCATGGTTGGAAAATCAAACGATTTTATTTCATCAATTCCTGTATACTAAACGTTAATTGCAACTGACTCTCCTTGAACCACGCACACTGCAGGTTGGCTGCTGTGGAACAATGACCCGAACTCAGGCAAGACTGTGAACTACGGCGAGTATGGCAACACAGGTCCAGGCGCCAACCCCGCGAGCCGTGTCAGCTGGAGTCGACAGATCTCCGTCACCGAGGCAAGCAAGTTCACGGTGGGCAGTTTCATTGCAGGCCAGGAATGGTTACCTGCCACGGCCATAGCTTTCAACAACGCTCTCTAGGGTGCGCGCGTGAATGAATGATCTCTTCCGGATCCTTCAATTAATTTCTGTCTGTATTTATAGCACATTAATTGGATTGAGTGCGTTTGCAGTAAGGTACTCTTTGATTTGAGGACCTCGCTAAGTAGCTAGTGTGTATTTTTCTCCCGATTTTTCTACATTGGTGTGTCGATCAGTCCTCAATAGATCGAGAACGAGCTCTGCTGATCGAGGCTGGATATTAATGTGATATGGTAATTGGTGGCGCGCGAAGTGCTGTGATGTAGTTCATTATGTATTTCTCGATCTATTTCACTGACCTCGTCAGTCAGGGATCGAAACTCAGCTGGTAATTGCTGATCTTTCGACAAGATTGTAGTGCCTGTGCTTAGTTAGTCGACATGGCTACCTGGTCAATAAATCAAGCGAACCAGTTTACTTGCTTGTGGGTTTAATTAGGCCAGTTAGTCAGTGATGGAAATGTCGACTTGTAAACTTCCTATCATTCACAATATTTTGGCATGTATCAGGCTCCATGAATATTGGCCACGGCAGTTGATTGGTTTTCAATTCCTCGATCTTTTACTAGTTATTGATGAATCTTTATTTATGAATCAAGCAGACTTGTTGTGAGAACTTGAATTGTATGTTCTCGATGTTCTTTTATTTTTCATTGATGTGATTCAGAACTGTAACTTAACCCTTGAAAGGCCCTTGGGGTCCCCTCTTCATGCCTTGTTTTTTAGCCTTAAGGGAGAAACACCCATTTCCGTCCCTGTACCTATTCCTAGTCCTTAGAGTGTCACTAAATCTGTCCATGAGCGTCCATTAAAGTGTCTGACAAGTGTTTAACTCTAATTTGATGACGCAGTTGTAAGACACATGTATAATTTTCATTCACTGACAATTGATTTCAGCAGAGTTCAGTTTAGGGTACACCTATAGGACGGTTCCAGTGGTCTAGGGAGCCAACTCTTTGAAAATTTGTAGAAATTACATATTGATTCCAAAAAATTTAATTTTTTTTTTGAATATTCATGATTTTCTCTCGCTAATACTAGAAAAATATCAGTTTTAGAAAAAGATGCCTCCAACCATGCTGAATTCCTTATTCGGACGGTTTTGGGTGTTTCCACTGTACAACTCTTCAATTGTGGTGTAATATATGAATTGTGATACATTGTTATTTACCTACTATCATGGGCATTATTTTACTTTTTATTGCAAAGTATTTGGTCAATGTTTTTTGATCAAATATTGTTGTATTCATAATATACTATATGGTTGCAAAGGGCTTTGAGGCCCTTCAAGGGTTTATTATAATTATACATACTATAGATACAAGTTGCATTGATTGTGATGTAGTTGGTGTGTCTCCCATATTAATTTTTGTATGCAATATTATTCAAGATTGGAGGTAGGGTATTAATGTCTATCCATTGAAGAGAAGAGTATGACTATTCAACTATGTCTACAGTAGGAGGCTCAAAAAGCACATGGTCATTTGGAGTTGTTCCTAGGGAAGGCAAACAAATAATGTGTAGAAGTTCTTAAATGAAGCAATGTCTGTGTGGTGAGAGGATGTAGGTTCCTTGTGCTTGGTTTCTATCTGTTAGCAGCTCACTACTAGTGATCCAATGATTGGTTCTTACTTCTATTGTTGGTGGGAATAACCTTTTGAAAAAATAATAATTTCTATAATAGTGGCGTCTCCATTCTTAGAGGATGTGGTTTGATGTGCACAATTTCCAACTGACATGGGGACTACTCTAGTTGTTGTTTTTAAACAAATGAAATGGAAGACCACTCTAGTTTTGATTTCATGAGGACACCATTCAAATTTTATGAGTACTTTGCACTACTACCTTGGTTACTTCTTGGACTTACTTGCTCTATTAAAAGCCATGTTGCAACTGAGAATTGCTGCAACCTATGAGCAATAATAAGTACCTATGCACTTTTACTTCATTAAATCATAGTTTATTCATTTTGGTCCAGAAAATTTTGATTCTACTTGCTTTAGAATTGCTCTTTACTTCTTTATCCACCAAAATCAAGCAAATCCCATTAGCTTGTACACTATCTTTTGCATAGGTATCTTTGTCCTTAGATGGACATTTTATGAGCCCCCTACCATATGTAACATCATGATGACTTCCTTTCATTGTTCCACTTTCTTAAGCACATTGTTAATTCTCTTCACTTTTTCTTAATTATGTCAATGAATCATGTCAATGTTTCTTTAAACTTGTACTTTTGGTTGGATTTTCACCAATGACACAATGGTATAATAATGTATTTCTTGGATCAAAGTTGAACGAGGGGAGCATCCAATCCTAGATTAGCTATTAGGTAATGAGTAATGAGTATTGTTAACCCTCCAATCCCTCAAGATCCAACAACTTTTTGACAATGAAGGTTTTCAATGAATTGTGCTACTTTGATATTTTTTTGCAGATAGATGTGATTGGAATTCATAATTCCAACCATACAAAAGTAAATACTACTTAGTCTAATATATATGTCTTATAGAAAATTTTGATTGTTGAATTTTTTAGATTATAACAATATTCTATGATCAACTTCATAGGCAAAAAATGTTGATTTTAGAGAAGTCTTTTTTAATAAAATATGAAGAATGCTTTTTTAACCCCCTAAAAAAATTGTCTAGGAATTTAAGGTAAATGTGGTATTTTATTATTTCAAAATTTCAAAATAAAAAGCTTTTTCAAATTTGTACACATTTTCAAATAGAATGAATAGAAAGCCAAAATTAACCAAATTGGATCCTACAAAAATTTAAAAAATTTAGATATGTATAAATTTTTAAAAATTTAATAATTGATATTATTAACATATTGTTTGGAACATCTTCAAAAAATTTGTAATCATTCTAATTATTTTGTATTCTTAATCACATTAGATTGAACTTTTTGTTTTTAAAATTTCTAAAAATAAAAATTTGAAAACCTTTCTCCAAATCTTGTTTATTTGTGTAGATTGAAGACTTAAAATGTCTGAAAAATGTGATTTTTTTCCATCTCTACTACTCTTTCATTGAAAAAACATTATATTTGTTCCCTTTGTCTATCAAACTACATTACCTAAATAAATTTCTTCATTCTTCTCACATTCAAATTTTGAAAATCATAAAATTAAACAAGTATATAAACTTTTTATTCTACAAGATCCTACTTTACAAAATATTGACTTTTATTTCACCCTACTAAGAATTTACCATTGAAAATTTGAAGAGGATGCATTAAGTCCCTTTGGTTCTTGAAGGATTAAGGATGAAGAAGACCATATTTGGGTACAAGCATGCTTGGGGTACCCCACAAATGGCGTCACACAATCAAATTCACTAAGATTCATTTCTTTAATATAGATTAAAATACAATTCTAGTATTAGAAGAAATTTGAGGGGTGTGAGAGATTGCGAGTTCCTGCAGTCTGGTACTACAGAATCGCAAGAATCTGATGTGGCAAGAATAGTGCCATGTAATTTTACTTTTTTGAATTTTTTTTGCATTTCGGGACCCTAATTTGTTTGTTTTTTGTTTTGTTTTTTTTCCTGAAAATGCCAACCTAACAACTCCCCGGTTGTTTTGGGAATTGTTTCAGAAATAGTTTTGAGAATAGTCCCATAACGGCCCTTTAGAGGCTCCAAATTACATCTAATGTTGTAGAAACATAATTTTAATACAAATTTGTTTACTTCAAGTAGAATATAATATGAAACCATCAAAAAAAATTACCTTTAATAGATTAATGTTGTTAAATTGATTCTTGTAATTCATTTCAGGACATTGTTACAATGTCCATTTTTCATTTAGGAATCAAAAAAGAATCTCAAAATTTATTAGATAGTGTATTCAAATCACTTCAATCATTGGTTTATAATGTTTTGATAGCCAATTGTAGCAATTTATAACTTGATATGGGATGTTTAACTATTTTTTATTATTTTCCAAATCATCTTATATATTACAAAGAAGGGCTACGTCTAAAAAGAATTCAAAATTGAAGTTTTTTTGAAATTTATATTTGAAATATGAAAAGTGAGTTGTAAAGTAGTAAATAGGCCAAAAATCATGGTAAAATTCTTATACATATGTTTGTATTATCTATTGACATGAAATTAACTACTAAATCCTAATAAATATGAAAATTTAAAATTAAAGATTTAATAAGTTTTGATTCTTGAAAATAATTTGACTACATGTGTTATAACAAGAATTAATGTTTTAAGAAAACTAGTCTCATTTTTATTTGTAAATTAGGCTAATTGCAATTATTTCATTCCTAATTCCTTGGTTCCTGAGTGGGTCACTCCAAGTATGCTTGTACCTATTTGGGCTCATATTTTTCTAGAAGTTTTGAAGTGTATTGAAGGGGGTTCAATTAGTTCAAATAATTATGTTTTTGAAATGCACTTGAATGTGCCATGTTCTATCCTAAATCTATTGATGAAAATATTTCTTCCATTTAATTTATATTTTCCAACAATATGATCAACCAAGATGATTACTTTGAAATCACAAGGATGATTACTTTATCCTTTAAGGGCTAAATGTTGTTATATGATTAACTTTTGATGTCACCTTGGTTATGAAGTCATTATTCAAATACTTTTAAATATTGAAGAGTCTAACGTAAACCCAAATTTCTACCCTCTTATCTTCATTTAATTATTTAAATTATTTATAAACATTCTTATATGACAACAAGTAGATTAATTAATAGGCTAGATTGTCAACATGTCTGGATTCCATTCAATCTTTATAGAATTTTTCCTATCTAGTTTCTAGATCATGGGAGCTCTTCAATCAAGGTATTAAGATCTTTTGAGACCAACACCAAAGTCCACTTTACATTGATCAAATTTCATAAGGAAAGAAGTTGAAGAACCTCGTAACATTCCTCCTTATATACTTGCCCCACCAAATTTTGATAAACTAGTTTTTTAAACTTTATTAAGGCTCAAAGAAACTCATTAGAATATTTGTACCTATATAAATATAAGACTTGCATACCAACCTTGCATTGTCATACCTTCTCATGGGGAGATCAATTAGTGTATTTATAAAAAATTGTATGTGTGCAAGTGATTTATTAGCCCCCTTTATATACTTTTTTATAAACTATAATTTCAACTTATAATTTTGAGCTTTGCTTAATAATGACTATAATTAGGTTTCTATTGCCAAAAAATTTGGACTTGAAAAACATATAAAATGTTTTATAAAATAGATTAAAAAATAAACTAAAATGGCATGATTTACAACTCAAATATTTGTAAAGAATGCATTTAGATGACCATTGCATTAATATTCAACAGAAATAAACATTCGATTGATATTTATCTTTAAAAAAACTTTGCTCATTTTTTGGAAATTTTTTTCTTATCTAAAATAGGGATAAAAGTTATTTTAAGCTCTTGTACTGTTTTACTTCAAAAATTTATAACTAATAATAATAAAGTTATAAAAATATAAATAATTCAAACCATAAACTTTTAAAGTAAAAGAAAATATTTATTTATTTATTTTTCTTTTTAATTAAATATTTGGATATAAAATAGGGGATCCAACATCTTAATACACATGGTCTCTAATGGACATTCTAAGTAATCTCCCTGGGTACCCCTCTATGATCTTCATTATGTTGTTAATTATTGCTTAAATCCAACCCAAAAATTGTACTGAACATCATTGTCTAGAGGCAAAATGGGACAAATTTCAAGGGTATCTGATCATCTTACCACTTTTAGGGCTTAAGACAGTTAAAAATTGAAAATTGAACTTAATTTGATGAAGCAAGGATTATCAAATGTAGACTTTATTCTACTTCGTCTTTAACTCTATACTAGGTATTATAAAAGGCTAATGTTAAGAATAAACTTATGTACAATCATCTTAATTTGGAGTAGATTTCACTTTACTAACATTCCTTGAACAAACCTGTAACCTTTTGTCCAACCTACAATACATTTGGATTGGAATTGAAAATACTTTACTTAATTTTCTTGAAAGGTTTTAGTGAGAAGGTTTTTATACTGTTTAGAATTTTGGCCATGGGTTTTAAGGAGATTAAAAAATTATAGGAACTTATTTTAGAAAATTGCAAGGGTTTGAAATATAATGTGTAGCCTCCGTATACTTCAATAATTATTGATGTACAATAAAGGTCAATATTTATTTAGTGTGAGATGTAAATAATTAGTATGGGTCCCCTTAAAATCCCTAGTTAGTATAGTTTTGGTTGCCATGACTTTTTTATTTTCTATTGTTGTGTCTTTTTTAATTGATGTTTTTTTTATTACCACATCTTCACTATCTTGGTTGTATTGTTTTTTTTAATTAATGTATTTATAATTATATATCATTTCTTTTTTTGGTTGTTGTCTTTTCAACTTGATGATGATTTTTAATTATTATAAATGCTTTTAAGTTTTGAAATGAAAATGTTCTTCCTTAAAGAATCTTATACAATTTTGAAATACTTCAAAATTAAGCAATATCGAAAAAATATTCTATAACCTTTTAAACATTTCACTTATAAATTTATAGTATTTTAGAACTTTTGACATACTGAAAAAAATATTTAATTTATGTCTGAATCTAACCTTCATATAGGATGCATCTCTTATCTTTTGCAATTAGTAATGAACAAAAAACAAGTGATGTTATCTATATCTATGACTTGTAGCATAGTATTGTACTAATAAAATCACAAGGCAAATCAACCTATTACAAAAACCATCACAAACACCTAGAAATGACCATCAAAGTCTTGCACAATCTTGCATTAGGTAGTAAGGTAAACTAGTCTATGACAAGATCCATTACAAACACCTAGGAAATGACCATCGAAGCCTTGCAAAGTCTTGCATCAGGTAGTAGGGTAAAAAAAGCCTATCACAAGACCCATTACAAATAGTGCTAAGAAATGACCATTAAAGTCTTGCATCAACCTATAATAAACTTTTTTCAATGAATGAGATTTTGTTTACATTAAGGTGGAATTAGTGGCCACAATCAATATCTTGGATGATGGTGATGGGGAGTGAAAAGTGATTTGCAATAGGAATGCTCACCTTTTGAGTATAAATTTATCGTGGGAAATGACTTTTTTAGGCCTTCATGTAGTTGCCATGTTAAGAAATATTGTGACTATTTTAGGTGAGTGAAATGACTACTTTGGATACAAATTCAATTTGTTGGTTTTGGGATAGTTGAAAGACTCTTTTTAGTTGGGCCAATTGGGTAGCATACTTTAAAAATTCACAACAAATTCATACTTTGTCAAAAAAAATTAAATTTCAATTGCTCTCCCCATCTCTCATACTTGTCTTCAAGTGAAAAGAATAATTTTTTTTAACAATGCCAATAGGGCTAAATGGTCATATTGACTGGTTTACCTTACTGCTCTGGGCTGCTGCAAGGGCCACCTTGTCCCTAATGAATCAATGTGTTTTTTTTCCGGCGATTTGGAGCAAAATTGCAAGGGCCACCTTGTCCCTAATGAATCAATGTTTTTTTTTTTGGCAATTTGGAGCAAAATTGCACCAAATTTCTTTGTGTGGCATCATGCCTATAGAAAATAAATAGTGAAATTTTGAATGAAATCAACAATAAATTTCAAATTTTTTAAAACTATTGGATAAAATCGCCAAATAATGGATGAAAAGAGCATGATATATATGTATTGTGTGTTAATATGATATTTTCTATTCAATATATGGATGAATGTTGAAATTTGGAGCACCACAATAAAATGAAGTATCACCACTTTGACATTTCACAAGAAATGAAAAAAAAAACATTGTAATGAATCTGATCAAGCTCTTTGCAATGAGTTAGACTCCACCTGTGTTACAAATGATGAGTGTGTTCAGGGGTTTTCAGGGGGTTGGGTACTGGGGTTTACTGTTTTTAGGGTTTAGGGTCAGAAATCTGTACTCTGGCAACCTAATGACTCTGATCAAAGTCTTTACACTAGAGTGCAATCAGCGGTAAGCCTTTTGTGTTGTGACTCTGTCAAGAGCGCGAACAGGATTCTAGGGTTTAGGGTTCGACTGCAGGTCCAAAGCGACGATGTGATCCACATAGCGCTCTAAGTTGGAAGCAGAAGAGCCCGTGGATGGAGTGACAGCCTCCCGAAGCATCTGGTTCATCTTCACCACATTTCTTCGTTCCTCCCCATCTTCCATCACCATCCTCCGGACAAGGGATTCAATGTGGCCTCGCTCATATTCGCCTTTCTCATTCTCCAACACACGGCCAATCTGGATCCGTTTCTCAACAAACGACGCGTTCTGCCACTGGTCGATGAAGCAGGGACTCGCGAGAACGGGAGTGCACGTCGCAATGGCCTCCAGCACCGAGTTCCAGCCACAGTGACTCACGAAACAACCCACGGCCTTGTGAGATAGAATCCTCAGTTGGGGCGCCCAGCGACTGTACAATCGTCCTCGCCCTTTCGTCCGCTCCTCGAACCCTGCCATTCACACAATTCACGCAGTTCGCACAATTCGCCGAGATTTTCTCAAACCCTTGCACGACTGAAGGAATCCTGATTCTGTGAATAGTCTGGAGCTCCCCTCACGTGGGAGGTACCAGAAGATCCTGGAAACTGTTGTCCCAATGCCATTCATACTCTCTAACGTGAAATCAGCTAAATTGGCGGTCTTCCCATGCGTCATTTTGACATGGAGAGGACTCTAAACCTTGAATTTATTTGAATTTAAGCAAGATTCCTGCAATTCCTTCACAACAATCGTGCACCGTTTAGGGAGGGTTCTCACCACCTTCACCCCTCCCGAACCCCTAAGTCTTTTCATTTCCTTCATTGCTAGGAATCAACCGCGGCATTTTAATAAAACATGACCAATTTCACGGAATTGAGATCCTCTGACGAATTTCAAACTCTTGAGTCTTCTGAATCTTCAGTTATCATCTGTAGAATCTAGAGGAGGGAGAGTTCTTCAAAATGACTTCAATTTTGTGGTATTGGCTGAATTTCACGACAATGGCACAGTACCAGGGAGGCGTTTTATATCTTAATCATATATCACATCAGTCCTTGGTAGTTTTTAGTTCCCATTTTCGAAAATTTGACACATAATCCATAGCAAGAAAGAGAGACACAGTACAACCTGAACAACAGTGACAATCACGTGTCCTAGGTAGATTTTCATCGAGAACTTTGTGCAGGTGAATGTCACAATTTTGGCTCTCGGAATCGCTCCAAAATAAATAATGTAATTGAGGTTTGAAGAACCTGAACCTGAATGTTTGAATTGAAATTTGGGCAACAGACCTGGAGGAAGTAATGCGGCGATTTGCTCCTGCACTGGAGGTCCCTGTTGGGAGACCTTCACGTGGGGTGCCTCGGGGGGTCGGATGACCCAAAGGAAACGGTGTCCGCTGGCCTCCAAGCCGTGCGCCAGCTCCCGCACCTTTTCTTCCTGGAGGGAGTGGATGCTGCCGAAGGACAAATACACCACCGACCCCGTCGGTTGCGCATCCAACCATTGTTCCACGTCACTGGCCAGTTTCTGGCCTTTCGAATTCTTCCACTCTGCCATATTCAGAATAGGTGCGGCGCCCGCGCCCTCCGAAGCTGATTCTTTGGTCGCAAATGCTATTTCTAGAGGCCCTACGGACACCACCTTCGCCACCTGCAAAGTCGCTGACCACCACAATGTTTAGATGGTTCAAATTCTGGAAATCCGCTACAATATTGTTGTAGATTTTGGCGCGGTTCCGAGTGCGAACATTGCCGTGACATTCAAGTGCACACATCGAGCTCTAAAACTTTGGACTGAAGTAGATTTAAGAATCACGACGCCTATTTGCAAAAGTGCCCTAGCAGTGCATGAAATTCAGCCAATATTACGAAATTGGCTTCAATATCTCTCAGTAACACACCCTGAGACGGCAGTGTCTCCGATTGGAGAGTTAATTTAGTTAGATTGCAGAGTTTGGACTGGAAACTCTGACGCAGCAGAGGTAAATATAATTGACTGGAGTTAGAAGCTGAATTGAAGCATTCGTGAGCTGCGCACTTAATACGAGGCAGAAGAATTAAAATGAAACTGAAGATTTAGCTAGATTGCTGCTGAGTTCTGGAACTGCTTCAGTTGCGAGGCACAACGAAAGCATGTTTCGACTAGAAAATTTGCTACTAGACTAGGATTGATTCTGGGCCGGAGCTACTAAGTGGTGGAAGTAACATTGATTGGAGATGTAACATTTGAGGTAGATGTCTTGCAGAAATTTACTTCCTAATCTGAGCTGCTTATGATTGAGGTGATCCATAGGGACTGTCTCAGGGACCGATACATAGCTAGATACTAATTAAGAAAAAACTAAAGTTCATTCGATTCGGTACCTCGCCTGTGAATGGGATGGGCTCCTTAAGGGCGTGAAAAACGTCGGGTTCAAGCTCCTCCACACTATTGACCAAGAAAGTTGCAGTTGCACAAGACTCCGAGAGACTGCGTAGGCAGGCGCTCATCGCGTCCGACTGCTCCGGCCCACCTTTGACGAAATACTCCCAAACTTCGCCGGGGGCCAGTCTTCCTACTCCCGGTACGTTGAACTCCAGAGATGTCCCAGGCTCCATGGGCAACAGGCCTTCCTTCGTAAGCAGCGGCACCTGGCAGGCCAGGGCATACGGTCGATCGATATTAAGAACTGGGAGCCAGCTAATACTGACATCGGGCACTGCAAGTCGATCTGCCGTAGTAGAGCACAAACTGTGAGTTTTGAAAATCTTTGAACACAAAATTATATTAAACACTGTAAGATAGTTTGAAGAGTTTCCCATCGATCATGCCAACGAAACTGAGCTAGTTCAACACTTTTAAACGTCAATTCCGCCGAATTCGCGGTATTCCATGAGCCATTTTGACATGGAGAGGACCTGAAACCTTGAAAATTTCCAGATTTCATCATGATTTCTGCATTACATTCTCAGCATTGTGCTCGACTAAGCCAGAATATATTCCCTTCATTCCCTCTGGGTCCCTAAATCGTTTCAGCTTCCGATCCTTCTGTGCTTGGTGATCAACTGTGCCGTTTCAAGGGCCGGAATATCAAGAATTTACCGAAATTGACGTTCTAAGAGGTGCTAAACTGCTAATACATGTTTCAATTGAGATTTTGAAATGGTAAACCGGCTGGGTTTTCTTCCTCCGTACATGGCAAACTCTTCCAGCAAAATGTATAAAATGGCACATAATTTGGTAGTACTTGAGATCGAATTCGAATGGACAAAGAGCGGCTGAGCTTTACCGAGAACATGAACGCGAGCGTGGCAGCGGACGTGGTGACCAGCACATGTCTAGGAATCGACAACGTTTTCTCCACCAGCGAGGACCAAGACAAGAAGATGTCGACGATGAGTAGACACGGAGGCGGCGAAAGCTGTTGCATAATCTCCGTCGTCCTCTCCGCCATCTCCTCCGGATTGAGCTTGAACAGCCATGGCACGAGTTTCCGAGGACTCTCGGGCTCCGGGATGGGATCCTCCACGACGGAGCGCAGGCTTACGTGGGGATCCTCGACGACGTCTTCTTCCACTTCCCGCAGCAATGTCTTGGGTACGACCCCACTGCAGAGTATCGTGACTTGAACGCCGAGACGAGTGAGCGACTTGCCTAATGCGACAAAGGGAAACAAGTGTCCGGGGGCTGGCATCGCAAGGAGGACGACGTGGGGCTTGGGTACCGCAGATGCGGCTTCACTAGCCGTACCGCCAACCCCGCAAGCCATGTATCCTCGATTGCAATGCCAATTGTAACAGTCCTCAATCAGGTTCGATTCCCAACAAGCTAAGACTCACTTCTCGAGTCAGTGACACTAGCTAGCTCGATCACAAGGAGACTGGTAATTATATGTAATCCTTGTTTGCTTTCCGGGACTATGGCTCACTGTTGGTAACGCTGTAAACTGGGATTGGCAATCCTGGAATCCGGGAACCAGAGCTAGCTATTAACCTCCCTGTGATCAATAGAAATGTGACTGCAATCCTTTGATTTCAACTGATTTCGGACTTCGAATTCGGAGGTGCTAGATCGATCTTCAGTTGCGCAAGCGGAGTGGCGAATAGGAGAGGGCTCTTAAACCGAGCGGGCATTTCCAACCATCCAGTAGGGGCTCTGAAATGGACATGTGAACTTTGGAAAAATGAACTCTGGATTACAATGGAGCTTGATGAGATTTGCTTATACTTTATACTTCTTCAATGGATGGTTTAAGAACCACACTTGGTTCGTTCCTAACTAAGTGGCTAGATGTCTACTAATTTAATTCAAAATTAGGATTCGTTGTTCAACTACTTCTTACAAGTATTGAAAAATCTAAAATAATGATTAAATCAAGCATTCATTTCAGATTTAGAAAAGGACACTTTTAGAAACCATTTCAATTACTTTACACATGTTGCAATGCTAGTTTTTTTCAAACTATGCATGGATGGATGGGTTTCTAAGGGCCTATGATCACAAATAGGGACCTAGACCAGATTGTGTTCAAAAATTCATAACTAATTCAATAATGCTTCAAAAAATAGGAAACCAGTTGTATTAGATAGGCCTCTCTTTAATGAAAAATAAGCTAAAAATATTTCCATCTCAAGAAGTACATGAAAAAGGCACATGGGTGATTGCAAGAAACACTTGCCGATTTTGTTACGTTTGGCTGATTTTTTCGGGAGTACTTTAAAATTAGAAAATTAATTTTTTTTTAAATTTGAAAAATATGAATAGTGTATATACCTCTAAGATACCAAAGGAAATGGATAGAAAAATTCTCTAAGTAGGAGAACTTGAAAAGTGCCAAACCTCCAGAAAATACATACGTTCATGTTTTAATTAGGGAAAATAGTAAAAATAGATATTTTCAAAAAATAAAAGGTTCCCATTTGCAACAACTTTATGGAGATGGTCATTCAGAAAAAAAACCCACCAAAATAATATTTTATATGTTTCAAAATACAAGCAGAAGGGAGCTTGCTTTGTAGACCTCCACACCTCACAAAATTAACTTTTTTTAAAAATCCTTCTCTGGAGAGATAGAAGTCTACTAGAAGACAATCTCATCCAAATTTCATGTTAAAATCATTAAAAAAAGGTATAGCCCAGTACTAAAAAATCCTAAACTATCAAGTGTGACATCCAATTGGGGTCTATTTTTAGATAGTAAAATATTTTTGAAAATTATGAAAAATTTATGGAAGGTTTATAATAGTTATGAGTACCTTCCCTACAAGTCTTGAGTCAATTGGACCTAAAACACAAAAGTTATGTCTAAAAAACAAATCAGCATGCAACGTGTGATACAAAATAGGACAAGTGTTTCTTGCAATCACCCACATCAATGTTTAAATGATCGCTTTTTGAGCCTCTTCTTAAACCTCTTACCTTAGTATGGATTCTCATAATAGACATGGGTAGATATTCATCATAGTCACCTTTTCGTCAAGCTCTAGAATGGCGTGTCAAATTAATGGAATTGACACTTGATATTTATTTTATTTTATGGTCTTTCATGTAAAAGACTTCGAAAATTCACAGAAAGAAAAGAATTCTCCAATTATAGTTGTAGTACATTTTTGAGTGAGTTATTGGACTAGGGTGGTAACTCCCTCATGATATGTCTATGCTTACTGAATTCTTATTTGTACTTAATATTACTTATTAGATAGTAAACTTAAAGTATTATGTTTTATTCATTGATATTGATGTAAGAGATTTCATTAGATTTCAAAAACCATATATATAATTTATTGAAATATCAATAATAATTAATTATATCATTCAAAAAGTAAATTGACAAGTCTATACTTTATTAATATGTATTATTTATTTATTTTGTATATGGATACCATAAATTTTACAACTTATTGCATACTTGTCAATACAATTGAATGATGATTGAATATTAAAAACACTATGATACAATTTTAACTGAATAAATATTTAACTAAATCTAGACAAATTGTATAGTTGTATAATGTATATTATACTTACAAAACATAAAGAAATTTCCCTAAGTCCGTAGATGTTGAAGGAAAAAGAATTCTCAAATACTTTGCATATTAGATCTCATAATGACTTGCATTTAATATACCCAATACATGCAAGACATTGAAAGATCTTTCAACATTATAATTTTGTATATTTCCAAAGTTTAACTATCTTTCTTTGCATCATTATTTCTTGACTTTGGATTGTATGGCAAATTTCATTAAAATTGCAAAATTTCATTACTTTGACATTTTTTACAGTTTAGATTGCACAATGTAAAATCTAAACTAGTATTAGATTTTTGAAATCTATATGAGTCTAAGATGTTTGAAAACCTATACCAATCCTAGATGTTAGTTTTTAGTTTAGGCTACACATTCTGAAAAATGACATAAAATTTCACCATTTTAACAAAATTCACCATTTGTCTAGATTTAGTTAAATATGGCATAAGTCTAATGTATCCTCAAAATCATCATAGGCAAGTTGATATTAGTTTCACATATGTATATGATATGCTTATCATACACTCATGATAAGTTCTTAACCCTTCGTAAACCTTTAAATGCCGGGCCTTTGACCAATGTTTTCAACCCCATGTGGCTGACACTCAGTTTGTTGCCATTTTGGGACTAAATGTGTATGAATTTTTTTAAATTATTATTCGGAGATGTAGTACATCTGTTATGTACTTCCCAAATATTTTTTATTTTTTATTTATAGGAAAATTGATTTTTCTAAAAAAATTTGAAGAAAAATCATATCAAACAGTAAATTATCTCAAAAAATTTGAGAATTTTACTGTGTGTATATTTTAGTGGTAAACATCATGGTGTGAACTCAAATTCTGTGTCATTCCTGGGGGGTGCACTCCCTATTTTTTTCAATTTTTGATATTAAAGTGCGAATTAATGAAGGGCAATTTTAATTGCCTTGAACCTAAATTTTATACAATTATTCAAAGTAAATAAGCATCCATATAATGGGCTTCTAGACTTTAGAAATAATGAAGGATATAGGGTGATTGCAAGAAACACTTGTCCATATTTTTGTCCCCTTGACCTTTACCAAGTAGTTTTTTGCTCATAACTTTTTCATCTTTTGTTCATTTGACTTAAAATTTGGAGTGAAGATGCACACAAAAGTTTCACATGTTGTGTGATTTTTTCAATTCTTTTTCAATTCTTTTACTATTTTAAAACTACTCTTGGTTGGGTATCTACCTTGGCCATTTCGGGGGGGGTTTAGTTCTATTTTTGACCCCAAAATGCAAATTTTGATTTGAAAATTGGCATGCAAGGACCTCTACTAAAGTTACACAAGTTCAGAAAATATTTTAAGAAAATATTATATTATATTCTAAAAAAATATTATATTTTAGTCTAAGAAAATATTATACTATCCAACCAGGGTTGTTCTATAGGTGTAAGTGTATTAAGAGACCATCTTCTCCAAATTTTAGGTCAAAATTCGTTTTTTGGAGATAAATGGTGCTAAAAACCCCTAAATTGAGTTCTGTGAGAAATTTTCGGGGATATTTAAAAAGAATAGATTATTTTTTAAAAATATACAAAATTCATTATAGATACATAAGAGCTATCAATATCTTCCCTATAAATTTTGAGTCATTTGGAGCTAAAACACAAAAGTTATGGCCAAAAATTTAAAAGAAAATTAGGGTGTGACAAAAGACTTTAGGTGTTTCTTGCATTCACCCTTGTAGGTAGAAATCCAGGGAAATTTAGCCAGTTTTGAGAACGCTGGTCGTGACCATCTGTACTTAATATAATAGATGATTGAGAGTTGCCACCCCGGGGTTCAAGGACTGGAGATGGAACCAGCTAAGTACAATCGACGTACTGAGGATGGGAATTGGCGATGGAACCAGCTGTTTGAGTCAGTTACGCAGAATGGGCATCACGAGGAGGCTGATGCGGCTATCTGCAGGCTGGGGTTGGCAGGTACGGTTTCCCGTGACGATCGATCGAGCTAGCTTCGATCAGTACGTTGAGGGTTCTTGAACATAGACATGAAATCCTTCGTTCAGTTGGTTGGAAGTGAAATGAAGTACTATATATATATTACCGGCAGAACATTTAGTAAAATCAGCTTGATCGATCGATCGATCGAATTAAATGCAATCAATTAGCTCGAATAAAGTGTACGTAATCAAGCAGCTCATGCATGACGAGACTGAGCAGTATGACTGTTGCTAAGTTAATAAGTATATCCAGGGAAGTGATCGAAACTTGGAGGGATCGATCGAGAGCTTTGAATTCGTGTACGTGCATGGTACGGTGTGGAAGGCAACGTCGCCGCCGTACTGATGTGAGATCATCCTTGATGCGATCGAAGAAATATCTTCTGATCTACAGTGGAAACACCCAAAACCGTCCGAATAAGGAATTTAGCATGGTTGGAGGCATCTTTTTCTAAAACTGATATTTTTCTAGTATTAGCAAGAGAAAATAATGAATATTAAAAAAAAATTAAATTTTTCAAAATCAGTATGTAATTTCTACAAATTTTCAAAGAGTTGGCTCCCTAGACCACTGGAACCGTCCTATAGGTGTACCCTAAACTGAACTGTACTGAAATCAGTTGTCAGTGAATGAAAATTATACATGTGTCTTACAATTGTGTCAGCAAATTAGAGTTAAACACTTGTCAAACACTTTAATGAACGCTTGTGGATGGAAATGGGTGTTTCTCCCTTATATCTCTATTTCGAGCTTTCATTATTTTCTTGGCACCAATATATTGTCCACGTTCAGCTAGCGATTGCAAGAAAGGATTCACTGCAAGCTAGGAAGCAGCCTCGACAGACTCCCGCAAGTTAAGCTAGCTAGCCTTCAGAATGCGGAACCGAAGAGTACCACTGACCACAACCCAGGAGCGGTCTAGCTAGCTCAAGCGCCGAAATGCGGCTCTTCCCAGATCGAGGATATATATATAATACTCCGCATCAGATTAGTTCCTCGTG
The DNA here is from genome assembly GCA_947034885.2 of Thuidium tamariscinum. Classification (NCBI taxonomy): domain Eukaryota; kingdom Viridiplantae; phylum Streptophyta; class Bryopsida; order Hypnales; family Thuidiaceae; genus Thuidium; species Thuidium tamariscinum. Next base: position 5,319,781 of record OX344753.2, read on the forward strand.
GGCCGTCTGGAGCGGCGGAAATGCTAACTTACAGTGAGTTTTCTAACACGGGCAGACAATAAACTTTAATTTATAACAGCAATTGAGACACTGATAAAATACCCGTGGGTATAGTGCAACTCTTGTATTTTATATGTAGGAGTTATCGGCATTAACACGGCTTAGAAGATGGCTTTTGTTCAAATTATATCAAATTAAAAACGGACTAAAAAGCAGTTAGGTGAAGGCCAAATTAAGAAAAAAATTTATGTAGAAAATGTTGCATTACATACATATTTGAAAAAAAAACTCACACTATATATAGGATTGAAATACCATAATATATAAAGAGTAGTTTTTAAGAATCCATACAAGGAATTCTCACTAATAAAAATTAAATTTTTATTATTAAAAAGCCCCCAAATTAATTTGGGTAGCTCGGCCTATGATATATGTATTAAAAAAATTCATATAATTAGGTTTTAATGATATTATTGTCCTCAAAGAATATTTATTTCATATATATAACTACATTTATGGAATTTGGATTCCTTGTTAAAAGGGCTACAAGAATTTCCTACATTAAAGCAAATTATATACTTTGAAAATAGATTATAATTTCCTAAACTAAGGTGGCTCAAGTTAATAGAAAGGCTATGGACTTATTACAAAGTAAAGGATTTGTTGCTGGAGTCTATTCTTCAAAAGGGAGAAATGTAGTCAGTTTGGCAGTCGCGTCCATTATCTTGTGACTTTTATTTTGTGGTTTTTTGTAGGGACTTCAATTCAAGTACTCCATAAAGAGTGATTGCAAAAAACACTTGTCCTTTTTTTTGTCTCCTTGACCTTTATCAAGTAGTTTTCATAACTTTTTCATCTTTTGTTCTTTTGATTTGAAATTTGGATTTAAGTTGTATACAAAAGTTTTACAAGTTGTGTAATTTTTATAATTTCAAAAAAAGTTGTTTTACTGGGTCGTTGCAAGAAACACCTACCAAAAAGCGTAGCGTTTTGCAACGTAGTCTTTTTTTTTTCGGGAGTACTTTAAAATTAGAAAAAAAAGTTTTTAAAAAAGTGAAAAATATGTTTCATGTATAAACCTTTAAGAAGAATATACCCTAGAAAGAAAAAGTGTAGGAAAATTCTCTAAGTAGGAAATCCAGAAAAGTGCAAAATCTCATGAAAATTAGTACCTCAACATTTTAATTTGTAAAAAATAGGAAAATCAATTTTAAGAAAAAATAAAAATTGGCCATTTGAGGAAAGTTGATTTTGATGAGATTTGACCAAAAGAACGATCTTAGAACCATCATCAATGTTCAAAAATTGCATGCCACGGGAAAAAATTTGTACTCATGTAGAGGATATAAAAAAACATATTTTTAGATTTTTATTTGAAATTTATAGTTTTTACACCTATGCAATTAGACCATGAAAGTTTCGTCTTGAAATCATTAAATTTAGACACTGCGAACGTAATGATAACCATAAACGTAATTTTGTGACGTTCAATGAAAATGTTTTTTAAATATAAAATGATTTTTTTTAATTTCTGAAAAATAAGGGATCTAATAAACTTCAAGTTAGGTATGTTCAATAAAAATTTCATTTCATTGGACTTAATCTCCAAAAGTTATTGTAGACAACAAAAAAGTGGTTCAAATTGTGACATAAAATAGGACAGGTGTTTCTTGCAATGACCCTACTACTTTTAAACTACCCCCAATTGGATGTCTACCTTGTCCATTTGGAAGGGGGGGGGGGATTTACTGATTTAGTCCTATTCTTGACCCAAAAATGTAAATTTTGATTTGAAAATTGGCATGCAAGGACCACTACTAAAGTCACACAAGTTTAAAAGATATTTTTTGAAAATATTATACTGTCCAACTTCCACATGTGCTGAAAGTGCACTACTTTTGCGCAAGTGTCAAGAATACAATTTATTTTACAAAGATGAAAATTGTTGAACACGAGCATTTCAAAATTAGAATTTTTTTTTTGAATTTTATATTTTTGAATTTTTTTACTATTTTTTAAAAAAAATAAAAAAATATCTATTTACATTGTATTTTCCATTGTCCTTTTTTTGTGCATAACTTTTAGAGGTAAATTTTCTTAGGTTTGAATTTTAAGAGATATAAAATGTCCTCATTTCTCTTCAAATTATCCATATTTTATTTTATTTAAAAAATTATTATTCCAAAAGTCATAGGACTCATGGAAATAGGCCATTTTAAAACAAAAATGGTAAGTGTTTCTTTCAACATTCTTAACCTATAGAAGACACAATGAGAGGCCAATGGATGACTTTCTATATTATTGTAGAAACAAACCAAATGCACCTATTGATCCAAAAATTGAATCATATTTGAATTAATACCTATGATCAATAAGGTGGCAATGGTTTCCAAAGTTAAAATTCTATGTGTTCAAAAAAAATTTAATCTCTTCGTAGGATTATTGTATTATAGGGTTGAGCATCATGGTGCATATTTTTTTAATTTTTTCATTTTAAAATTAGAAAATATGTACTTTATGATACCTTGCAAATTTGTTTTTCCAAATTATTGGTCAATATATCAAAAAAATTCTATGTTTTAAGTGCTAAAATAAAAAAAGAATAGCCCCAAAAAATGTCAATAAAAATTGATTATCAATAGAAATATAATGATTTTTAGGCTTCAATATCGATGTGGAAATTTCCATAGCTAATGTCTCCTAATTAAAGAATAGGGCTCCAAAACCTTTAGTCTTATGTCACTAGTAGCACAAAGAGAAATGGAGTTCTAGTGTTTTACCAATTAAATCATTTCTTTGAATCATTTCATGATACCTTTAGGAATAAAAATGTAATTCTTCTTTTTGCTTGTATGGAGTAGGGGACACAACTTGAAGGAAATCAAATTATATATCTTTATAATAAAGGAAGTGTTCTACTTATAAGCATGACTGACAAAAAACTAAGGAATAAAATCCAAATGTGGATCAACATTCAATCTACATATTGATCCTTAAAGGAAGGGGTTTCATCATCAAGGTAGTTAGCCAAAAAAATATAGGGAGTAAAATGTTGACATAGAGTAACATCCAATCTTCATATTGACTTCAAAATGAAGCATCTTTATTAATTAGGTAGTTGGCCGAAAATCACCATATTACAAGATGAATAGGTTGCATTCTTTATTTTATTTCTACAATTTCTTTGAAAATCAATGAATACTAAGCTACTAAGCTATGTAATCAAGCTAGTCTACCATTAAAGCAACCTTTGAAAAGTTGATTGCATTTAAGAGAAAGTTGAACTCCTTCAAATAGTTTTTGCTGGAAGAAAAATGGAATTGGCATCAAACCCCAAGTCATTTCATATTGGGTTTTTTTGGACCTTTGTAGAATTTGTTATTGTAAAATTTTTGAATTTGATTATTCACTAAAAGTAAAGCTACTTCTTGGAATGTGCACTATTGGTACATTTAAGAAAACAATCTCTACCTCTATGTCAATGATCACTTTTAGAACAAGGCCTATTTTAGTTTTTAGACTACATCCAACTTTACTAGGTGAAAGCATGAAACATTAGTACTATTTTGCGTCACACTTGAAGTTTTGGAGTTGCCATGGGCCATAACTTTTAAAGCATCAACCAAACTAAATTGGAATTTTGATTGGAGATGTCTAATATGACAACAATCAAAATATTTATTTTTCAAAAAATCATTATAAAATTAAATTTCAATTTAGCTAATTTGTCACACTTTGTAGTTTAGGGTTTTTTTAGTATGAAGTACTAGGGAGTATCCAAAAACTAATGATCTAAAGCTAAATTTTTTATGGTCTATTGCCATACTAGGTAGGCATGTTTCTACCAAAGGAAATTCAAAAAATCATTATTTTCTTTCCTCTACATGTGTGCTAATAGGCATCCCTTGCGTACACTTTTTCAAACATTCAAGATGGTTTTGAGATCATTCTCTTAGTAAAATCTCTTCATCTTAAAGTTCCTCCAAATGGAGAAATTTCTAGTTTCATTTTTTTTTAAATTCCCTATTTTTTACAAATTAAAATGTCAAAGTACCTATTATCATGAAATTTAGCACTTTTCTAGTTCACCTATTTAAAGATTTTTTTTCTACACTTTTCCTTCCTAGGGTACCTTCTTCTTAAAGGTATATACATTGAACAATTTTTTTTAATTTTCTTAAAATTATTTTTCAAATTATACAATATTCCTAAAAAATCATGAGTATTGTGCGAAACACTACAAAAACTTATCGGTCTTTCATGCTTTCACCCTACCAATCCTTACTAGGCTACTACCAAAAATAGTAAAATTAGGTTGCCTAAATAATTAGGTTGCTTGACATCTAGAAAGTTATTCTACATTCTAGCAGCCACCAAAGTCTACAATGAAAACTTTTTAAAATATTTCCATTAGTACACATGAAGGTTCATGAGTCCCAATCACAACAATACCAGTAATTCAAAACTCTATAGTGCATTCTCATACAATAACTGAAACTATTTACATAGTGTATCATACGTCAAGAAATCAGAGTGGGGCAACCTAATTTCACTATTTTGTGTAGCTGTTTCTAGGACACTCTAGACGTACAAGATGCTAACTAAGAAGATTTTTAAAAGGCGTGATGGAGGGCTTCATCGGTACCAGTAGAAAGTAGATGAACCCAAACCTTGTTGGTCCAGTAAATGGAACATTCGAACTGCAGGTCACCTACTATGCGGCAGCATCCGTGCCTCCAGAAGCTAGCCTTGGTTGGTCATCGTTTCCGACCTCGCGGTGCCATTTCCTACGCTTGGAAAATTGCTGGATGCCGCGGCTGTGAATCACGCGCAGGCCGAGTGACATCAGCGGGGGTCCCTCGGGCTTCAGCTGCGGGGTCACCTGCAACCTCAAGTGGGTCCTCGTTCGCAACCCTGGAACCGACGCCGAGCTGGTCCGGAATCATCAGTGCAAGCTTTGGGCTCCCTCACCGGTCTCAATGAAGGAGGAGTACAGTACCGGGATTTAGTTACAAGTTACAAGTTAGCCGGTTGAAATGTAGAATTTGTGAACTGAGTTCAAAATTTTAGGAAAAAAATTGATCATTTTAGAGGGAGGAAAAAGAATATTTTTTTATTTTCTTAAGGCCTAGCTGAGAGTATACTCTAAACAACTAGTTGGTCCAAGAAAATGTAGGATTTTAGCCGGTTTCTTTCTAAATTGTGACTGGTCTCATTGTGTGAATCACATTTGCATTCATTGGAGGTCAAACTAAATTACTAAGTTCAGGCTCTTTTACATAAAATTCCAAGGATGAAGGGTTGCATGGTTGGAGATGAACTAGATTGGGATGAACTCGCCCCCTTACTTGGCCTCTTCTAAGCAGTGACCCTAGAACGTATTTGTTTTAATTCGCTAGAAGGCTACACATCTACAATACTTTGGAGCTATTTTTGCAACGTGTCATTTGCTTGTGTAGAAGGAGTAAACTAAAATTGTCTCAAAAGTGGAGTATTCTGTATATTTTTAATTTGGGAAGTAAAGGCCAAGTTGCGACATGTAAGAAAGTACACTACAAGACAGAGAGCTAATTCTCCTTTTGAGGGTTTTTGGCACCTTTCTAAAGCCCTATGCCTACTAATATGTACCCTCCAATCAAGCCTCCAAGCGAAATGATCAACAACCCAAGAAAGTTTGTGGCTACTGGATGAAAAGAAGTTAGCAAATAGATGCTACTCCCCATTTAGATGAATAGTCTGAATTGTGACATGTTTAGACTAGGGCTTCAAGATTTGACTCAAAATCTTTTTTTTGAAGTCATTTTTCAAATGTATATTTAGCGCATGTACTTCACAAGTAGAAAACTAGCGCAAATTAGCCAGTTTTGAGATCACTGCTTCCAAGTCATTTCACAAATGCAAGCAGAAAAACAAACCCTATTTCAGTTTGTCCTTGATTAATTTACCAGAGACATCTCTTGCAACTAATTTGGGGCCTTTGAATGTAAATATGAGTTCAAAATTTGCAAATATAATCATGTGTGGACCAAAAAAAATTTCAGCGTTTCCCAAGGGGCTGGGCTGAGCGAGGGAGGGAGTTCACCCTGGCTCGGCTATAAGTTACTAAGCTATCTTCAGTTACATGGAAGCGGATTCCCAGTCATTCTCAGTCATCCATTGGATAATCTTTAACCCTAGAGCACACCGATGTCCAATTTCTGGACAATGAACAGATTCAAAATTACTTTTCTGTCTCATTACTACTTAGATGGAAGTCATCCTAATTTTGAGAAATTTTTTATGAAGATTTTGTTCTATCCAAGGATTGGATTTGGTATTTCTAGAGTACATAATTTTCTTAATTTTCTAAAATTACAAATATGGAAGTATGTCAAGTAGTTAACCCCTAAAGTCCCAAAGTCCCCTCGGGGGACGCTTGGGATTTCGGGCAGGCTCGTGTGACTTGAAATTTTGACCTGATTTTTTGAAACTTTTTTTGAAGATAGGGAATCACATCAGCTTTTTAAAAATATAATTTTTTTTTCAATCGGTGCCTGGGAGCAGAAGTTTTGCCATTCGAAGTCAAAAAAGCAGTTCGGCGGGCAGAAAAAAAAAACCACAAAAAAATGAAATTTTTTTTTTCAATTTTTTTCCTGAAAGATTATGTTTTTGTCTACATTTGAAGCTTTGATTCATCCTATTTGGACTAATAATGAAAAAGTTATGGACAATCTTGTTTTTCGGGCAATTTAAGCATCTTCTTCAAAAAACAACTTATAGAATTCATTTTTGAATGCAATTTTCAATTTTTTTCAAATTTTTTTTTTGACAAGGTTGAGTTTGTTTTCAAGAACAATCCCACCATTGGGATTATGATTTCTTAATTCCATCTAAGGGCTATTAACAATTTAGTATTTTGTTCAACTTTGGACCTACTTCTGTTTAACAATTTTTTTATATGTGAAAATCAAGTTTTGACATTCTAAAATTTTTTTCCCCAACTCTAAACTCAAATGTTCAAGATAAAAAATTTTAACCTTATGGTGTGTAGTGCAAAAAAAATCCACAAATGGCCATCAAAGTCACCTGAAATTGCAGGCCGCAGTTGAAAAAAACTTTTTTTTTCAACTTCAAATGCTAATATCTTCCAATCCGTACGGTCAAACTTCATGAAATTTTTACCACATGATTTGAGACAAGTGAAGTACAAGATCCTACGGTTAGATTCTAAGAAAAAAAAGTTTTTTTAGGTTTCTTGAGTGATTGCAGCAGAAATGGCAGTTTTCAGTGGTTTCAGAGCCAGAAAATGCCTTGGGAACTTAGGGGTTAACTTGCTTTGACTGTAGTTCAAAACCAAATTTGCAAAAATGAGGTCATAGAATTAAGGAACAAAAAAATTTCAAAAAATCACCATGTGAAGAGAACCTCATTTCAAACCCACTCCAACAAATTTTACTTGAAAAATGTCAATATTCTGCTTGTAATTGAGTTTTGAAGGAATTTTGAAATTTTCCTTTCAGAATTTATAGAAAAATATTGGTGAAAGCATTGAGGAATCTAACCATATGAATGGAATCTAAAACTCAGAATTTACAACTTCTGTTTGTATCACAATCCCAAAATATTCTTCCAAATAGTACTTTATAATGTTTTTTCCCAAATCGTCAATTCTGGACATGATTCGAGTCGCTCTAGGGTTAAAAGAAAAACCCAAAGAGTGTTCTGGATCCTCCATTTACACACTCCAACCACGGCTACAATGAACTAACCGGCGGTTCTCATCGAACATTGCTACGGATATTATATAAAAATATAATATCCGTACATGCAATTCGATGTCAGCATTGGATTGTTTGCAGAGGTGGAATTACCTCTTTTTCAATTTCTAACCCACACAAACACTAAGGAGGCATACAAATGAATGAAATTCAAGGCAGAGTACAGCCCCCAGGACAACTGGAGGTGATTGTTCCAAAACTGAGTATCTTCTTTCAATTAAATCGCTTTCTTTACAAAAGAGCTTTGCGAGTGCATTAGCTCTGCAGAATCCACTTGTTTCACGCTAGATCCAACAAGAACTGACTCCCAGTTCTCAATCCTCTTGCTAACTTCAAATTCCGACAAACGGCTAAAGTAGCTGAGGGAGAATTCAGCTCCCTTTCAGTGCATCCCCAAGAGATCACAAGCGCATGGCCACGCGACGCAAAGTCCTCAGTAACCAGATGACGTCTTGGGAATCAAAGTTGAAGTTCGGCTACAACTTCGAAGTAGGATCTCAAATCCGCTGCAACAAAGTCCTTCAGAATGCCACAACGAAGGAATAGATAAGTCCCTAATAACTGTCGCATCTTTATGTAGTATTGCTATCGTCTTTGCTGTACGTCGGCGTGTATTGATTCTGCGACGGAGAAAAGCCTGGTGCTGATGGAGAGTAGCCACCGCCGGGACTGCATCACACAAAACGTTGACATTGATTCGTAAGATTCAACTTCATAAACACAGAAATACAAATCAACCATGTTTGTACGTGTAAGCCACCGTAAAAAGACTCAAAATTAACATAAAGTTAACCGTTTGATTGTGCTGACTCATCTCATAGCTTATGCACCGGAGTGATCAAACACAAGCTCGCGAGAAGCCATAACTCAAAACGAAGTTCAACCATCATGAAATTGCCTAACCTGTAGTTTGGAGAAGTAGGACTGTAGGCAGGACTTCCAGGAGTGTACGCTGGGCTGCAAAAATGAACAAAGAGAGTTCAGTACGAACACATTGTCAATAAGCGAGGAAAGCGATGTCAAAGAAGAAAGATTACTTAAAAAATGAAGTACCACACACCTTGTTGGAGAATAGGAAGGTGATCCTGGTGTGTACGCAGGACTAGTAGGCAAGTACGAGGGAGACGACGGTGAATACGACGGTGATGTAGGGCTGCATCCAACATTCCAATCTTCAGAACGACTTAACAACAAGATCCACTTACTAGTTAACATGGTGGTCTAAGATACCTAGATATAACGTGGAAACCGCAAAGTAATGAACCAAACAAGGAAAAAATAATGCACTACGAACCAAGTAGAATAAAGAGAGGAGGACGCACCTGTAACTTGGCGAAGTTGGGCTGTACGAAGGACTCGAAGGGGAGTAACGAGGACTACTAGGAGAGTAAGCAGGGGAAGTGGGGCTGTAGCTAGGCGATGTCGGACTGTAACTGGGCGACGACGGGCTGTAGCTTGGCGAAGTCGGTGAATAACCAGGAGAGGTGGGACTATAGCTGGGAGAGGTAGGGCTATAACTGGGAGAAGTGGGACTATAAGCAGGAGAGGAGGGAGCATACGAAGGGGAGGTAGGGCTGTAAGCCGGCGAACTCGGGCTGTACGCTGGAGATGTCGGACTGTAACTTGGAGAGGTTGGACTGTAGCTAGGAGACGTTGGACTGTAACTAGGTGAAGTTGGGCTGTAGCTAGGTGAGGTCGGAGCGTAGCTTGGAGATGTAGGAGAGTAAGAAGGACTGGTGGGAGAGTACCCAGGGGACGTAGGGCTGTAAGAAGGCGAGGTAGGACTATACCCAGGAGACGTGGGACTGTACCCTGGAGATGTTGGACTATACCCAGGGGAAGTAGGGCTGTAACCAGGTGATGTGGGGCTGTAACCTGGAGACAAGGGACTGTATCCAGGGGAAGAAGGGCTGTAGCCTGGAGAGGACGGTGAGAAGGGCATGCTCCCCACATAGGGTGAAAACTGTGCTTCAGACAGCGGAGAAGCACGCAGACTTGGGCTCAGAAGATAGCTCGGCGACATCATCCCCTCGTTGTGTGGCGTTCCAATCATCGGAGATCGTGATGGGGTCATGCCGTAGTCCGTCCCTTCAAAGCTGGGCAACTGCAACTCAATGGCGTGTTGAAGCATATTCTCATTCAGGTGTAGGCCAAAGTCGCCAGTTCCAATGGGCGCCAGTTGACCCAGCATGATGTTCTCAGTCACTCCCTTCAGGTGGTCTGCCTCTGCATACACTGCAGCGTCTAGCAGGATGTCCACTGTCTCTTCAAATGAGCACCGCATCATGGGTCCTGTGTCGTTTCTGTTGATGCCGTGCCGTGTGATGGCCATCAAGTGACCACGATACGTCATAACATCACAGAGGATGGCCAGATGCCGGTAGTTCACGTAGGAGCCATCGAAGGAAATCACGTCTCGTAGCTCCTTCAGAAGAGCATTTCGAACTGCTTCAATGCCCAGAACCTCAATAACCTCAATCAAATGGTTACTGGTAGTGCGGGTAGCATCGACGTCCTCGTGACACATCACGGCCAGCATGTTCACACCCTCGGTATCCAGAATCCATTCCTTCTCCGGCTCGAAGGCTAGGATTTCATCAAACCGATTCTTCTTGTCTTCCTTGATGAACACCTTCCGAATGTCAGGTATTCCTCGCAGCGCCATCTCCGTCAACATGTTGCTCTCGATCTTCTTCAGGAAGACGTCATCCTCGGATTGCTCCGAGGCCTCCCCCTTTGGCGCTTCATCGTTCATGATGCGAATGCGAAGAATGAGCTTCTCGGCATTGTCATCATTGAAAATACAGGTCAGGTCATCATCAAATTCAAGGTTAATCTTCTCTGCAATGTCGGCCATGCTCAGCTTCTTGTCCACCATCATCTCGCGGTTCAGCTCAATACGAAGAAGCCATGGGGAAATCTTTTCAGGAGCCACGTCTTCGTCTGGCATTTCGTAGTACGACCTCACAAACTCCACATCCTCCTCTATCAAGGTGCTCATTGGTTCTGGATCGTACCAAATCTCCGTGGCCTGCGTAACAGATCGAAGAGTAGTGTACTCGAGTGCACATTGGACATTTTTGGCCTTCTCTTTCTCTTTGTTCACTCCAGGTTTCAAATATACTGTCAGCGACGGAGTCTTGGTCTTCTTTGCAACATTAATAATCTCACGTAAACGTGGCACGCCGAGAGTGACGTTCTTTGCACTCACACCAGCGAAATGGAAAGTGTTCAGTGTCATCTGCGTGGCGGGTTCTCCAATCGACTGTGCAGCAACACATCCGATCATTTCTCCGGGGGCCACAAGGGACTGGAGGAAGCGTGTTTCGATCTCACCAATGACCCAATCGAATGCCTCTCTAGTCAGTCGATAGTCCTTGAGGACCCTCTTGCTGGCCAGAGTGCTACGTAGAAGACAACCAAAAAATAGAGTGGCGTTTCTTTGCGCTTCCATTGAGATTTGGTCATCCCCTGGCACAACTCGGAGCCTCTCTTGCAGCTTATCCACAGCTTCCACAATTTCCATAGGATGCATGTCCGAAGGCTTACGGAAATCCACTTTGAAGATTTTCTGTGCATTCCAGATGAGTCGCTTCAGATTGACAGGAAGGGGCCAATTGGCCTCCCCAGTCGGTGCGATCTCGAGACCCATTTGCCGGCGGTCCGCTTCTAACTTGGACACTTCTGCATCAAACACATTTCTGATCTCTTGGATAGTCTTGATGTCTTCTGCAGCTTCCGTCGACATGTAATCAGGTGACCAATCATCTCTATCAATCTCAAACTTATACACCCTGTTGAATTCCGCCTTCTTCATTTTCAGCGAGTCCAGTTTCTGCGACTCAATCCACACCGAGTCCATTCCATCCTCTCCATACAGAAACTGAATCACATCTCCAAGGGAATTTCGCACAGTCCCATCATACTTGACCATGACATCTTCCATAGCCTTCACCAGTCGCCTTTGGATATACCCAGTCTCGGATGTTTTCACAGCTGTGTCAATAAGACCCTCCCTTCCTCCCATAGCATGGAAGAAAAACTCCTGTGGGGTCAACCCTCGCAAATATGAATTCTCCACAAAGCCACGACTCTCAGGTCCATAGTCGTCCTTTGTAAAATGTGGTAGAGTACGGTCCCCAAAACCGTATGGAATTCGCTTCCCCTCTACATTTTGCTGCCCAACACAAGCAGTCATCTGAGAAATATTGATGAAAGTACCCTTTGACCCGGCTGTAACCATAGCTTTCAGGTTGTTACTCTCCGAGAGACTTCGTTGTGCACTAGCTCCAGCTTCGTCACGAGCCTTGTTCAAGACACCATTCACTCTGTTCTCGAAGGACTCTATAATGGTACGACCAGGCTGAGCTTCAAGCTGTTTGTCTTGGGCCATCTTAATCAAATCCTTCACATCGTTTTTAGCTATCGAAATGGTTTCGTTAATTTTCTCCATCGTTGCTGCATCGGCAATCGTATCTCCAATACCGATACTAAAACCTTGTTGCAAAAGCCAATAATTTACAAGCCACTGAGTGTGCCCCAAAAATTTTCGAGCTGCATCAGGTCCAACTTCCTCCCTGTTCAAATTGAACAACAGATGTAAGTACTGCCCATGCCATTTACTGATTAAACGTATGACTGAAACCACACGCGTCAATATATTATAACATGAGGAAGCTCACACGAAAGAGGTTATGATTTTACCAGATAAAAACAAATCTCTTTGACCTCTACCACACGGTGCAGGGGAAAGAAAATATACATGGGAAAGTGTCACGTACCAAATGACATGAATAAGACTGCCTTGCCCTGTACCCAATGTCTTCTTGCAGAGCGTGCCTGCCACCACCTCTCCTTTTTCGATTCTCACCTGCGTGTCACCGGGTGAGAGATCACCTACTTCGGAATCGGGATGCCAAAACGCCTGACGCATCAGATTGATTTGCTTTGGGATAATCAGGGTAAAAATCTGTTTCCCTGTCCAGAGAGGGCGTGGCTTCAAAATGGTTGGAATAGGTATCTTGCCATCAAACTCCTCCCACCACATAAGAATGTTGTAGAACACGTCCTGCACAGAGTTGTTCCAAAGGCTTCAGACCTTCAGCAGCTTTGAGCAAAGAAAACATGCTTCAAAACCGCCTTACCATCTTCACATAAAAATAACATGATATAACGTACCTTCTCAATGAAGGTGTCTCTCTTCGTCACTTTTCGACATCCCAAGAGTGTATCTTGTACGATTCCAATAACTGGGCGATTGGACTGAGGAGATACAACACACTTGGGAACCATCATGAGTTCCAAGACCTCTGCTCGAGTCTCAAAGGACTGAGGCACATGCATGTTCATTTCGTCACCATCGAAGTCAGCATTGTATGGTGATGTCACGGACAGGTTCAGCCGAAAGGTGGAATACGGCATGATGCGAATACGATGTCCCATGATGGACATCTTGTGCAGACTCGGTTGTCGATTGAACAATACAAAATCGCCATCATTCATATGCCTTTCCACCTGCAGCATGAAAAATACTTTAAGCACAACTGTGGATTGACTATGGTCCTGCTCTCAACATGAACTTTCACGATACCTTCAAAAACTGAAATCAACTTGATTCGAAAGTTAATAAAATCGAGGAAACGACAGAGTCTGCACTAAGTTCCATCGTCATTGCTCCCATATTGGGATACCTTATAGCCAAGCTCTAAGTGTCGACCGCTGCTCTTTTTCAGGAACCGAAGATCCAGTCGTTGACCATCTTCTCTGATGATGTACTTCGCACCGGTCTTACCAGGAGGTGGATGAGGTCCGTACTCTACAAGCTCTTTCAACCTGACGCACATCAACAAAGCAATTGGTTCAGCAAAATGATGAAGACAACATGCTACAGAGCATGAAGGTTTGTGACGTAAGAGAAAGCTCACCTTTCCATGTTGTAGGGAGTCACGGTTTCCGGATACGTTAAGTTCAGAGCAATACTCCAAGGCACCCCTAATTCGTCGATATTGATGTTTGGATCTGGCGTGATCACAGTACGCGCAGAAAAGTCCACACGCTTTCCCATTAAATTTCCACGAATCCGACCTTCCTTGGCCTTCAAACGCTGACATATTGATTTTATAGGGCGCCCAGACCTTTGAGTAGCCTGTCATACATAAAACATCACATGTTTTAAACAATCATATCCAGGAACAACACAGGCGTGGTACTTTACTAGACGAAAGAAGCAGAGACCAACCTCAACGGAATACAACCTCTAGTATTAATCGAACCTTGACCAAGCTAAGACAAAATTCTCTAGGGTCAGACCAAGATTCTACTGCAACAATTACACCAAAGATTAGAAGACAGCAGGCAAGGGAAAGCAGAAGATTGCGTACCCTTGGCTGTCCAGGAAGATCATTGTCAAAGTATGTTGCTATGTGAAACTGCAGAAGCTGAGCAAACTCATTAATAATATGTGTAGGGGCACCATTTTGCTCCTGCCGCTTCAAGTTGTTATTATGGCGAATGATCATAGCCAACTGATGGGTTAAGTCGTCCTCACTGCGAGCTGAACTGTCCATCATCACAGAGGGCCGGACGGGAGGGGGTGGAATAGGAAGCGCTTGCAGAATCATCCAATCCGGTCGAGCAAACTTCGGGTTAAGACCAAGCAGAACACAGTCTTCATCACTTATCCTCTTAAGAATACTCAAAACTTTTTCAGCACTCAGTTGCTGTTTCCGCTCCACAGGCTCCGGCATATGCTGGTCTTGCTCATCAGCTTTCTTGCGATTCGGCTTGAATTCAGCGATGAGCTTCATGCCATCTATGGTGGTCTTGGGCTGCTGTGCGCCACAACCTCCATGCGACTTCTTCTTCTCGGTTTCTTCACCGTAATGCGTATCATTCTCGTCGATTTCATCGCCTGCGTCACACTTGGTTTTGCTTTTACAGCAATCCAGCACTTTCTTCAACCTGTGCTTCGGATTACGAACTTTCTTTGCTTGCTTGAAACGATGGTCTTCCTGCACATTCCGAATATATGATTTTTTCATGCCAAGTCTCAATTTGAACACACCTAACCACAAGAAGGAGACTTCCATAACGATGGACACTGGCGGCCGAATGAAGAGGAATAATGACCAACCTCATCCGCAAGAACCCTCGAGCAATTGTAGCACACACACCGCAAGATGGACAGCACCGTCTTCAAAAAACCAATATGAAACATAGGCTTCGCGAGCTCCAGATGACCAAAATGACCCGGGCATTCCGCCATGCTGCCGGCACATGTCTCACACTTTGCGTGCCGGTCGATTGTACCCAGGCGGGGGTCACTGAGACCCCCCATCTTCGGCTTCCCCCGATCATAGGTCTCGCTGCTCTCTATTTTACATACAGACATTTGCCGCTGTTGCAAGAGACACAAGCAGTCAGTGCAAGGTTATCCGACCAAACCCTAAACATGGCGTGAGCCTCATCATCTGAGCTGAGAGGAGCAGACATAAGCCTATAGCATAAATCCAAGCCGCAGCGCTATGTCCGACAGCACTGCTGCTTACTTCTCGTTCCCGGACTTTATTCAACTGTTAATGATTTCTAGAGTGGATCGCGAACTCAAGAATTTTCATATTGTGAGCACCAAAAAGAGTGCAGGTCAGGATTAGGTCATAAGGTGGTAAAATCGTTTTATACAATCTAGTCGTATCGGCCAGTACACAGTGCCGCAATTTCGTAATTGCAACATCCACGGTCCCAGAGTGTGAAGGAAAAGAAGCGAACACATGGACTGGGAATCGGTTTCCGAACTCACAATTTCATCGGGACTGATGATGCCAAACTGCACGGTCTTGACTCGGGCCAAGTCGGCAGGAGAGAAGGCAAAGCGCTGGTCCATGGCCGCTGGTCAGCAGCTCAAAAAATACCAGCTACTTCGGGCGCGCTCCCACTCAACGACCAGCCTGTTCGACTCGTTGTAGAATACTCACAGCGAGGCGCACCGAGGCCCAAACCCTAGCACTCCTTCATGGCCACAAAATAGCCGTCGTCCTGATTCGGACGCCAGGTTCTGCTTTCAGTATTTGAAATTGCAATTGGTTTCTGTTTTGGATTTCGTAAGCAAAGATGCGCTCCCTCCCGCAACCTGCTTCCGGAAGGAGAAAGAGGAACAACCCTCTCTCTGAGTGCGGAGGGTCAATATAAAGGAGGGAAGAACGTGAGGCCCACGGCTATACGACTCGTCATACAGAAAGGTGGGAGAGTCGACTTGCTGACCACGGTCACCAGCAGGGCCACGGTCATCAGTGGGGCCACGGTCATAAGGCTCTTCCCTCAAGGGCAGTTCGCTTTTGTATTACCGACAGTTTCTTCGCATTGAAGGCAGTTTCACTTAACATTGGCTCAAACCCAGGGATTGGTCAAACCTAACCAATTTAATTGACAACACATAAAACTGTCCACTATGAGTGGGCCCCACCTACATAGCCTAACAAAATCCCAACTAAGATTATGGGACCTAGCTAATTCCGCAGCTCACAAGACTATAATCTTGTAGAACATTGAAGTCAAAGTTACCACTAATCATATATTTAGTGTAAGTGAGCTCTAAAATAACTGTGCAAGATATTGACTGTGATGTGGCAAGATATTGACCTTCATGAAATTGTACAACACAACCTCTACCATCCTATAAAGGAAGACAATTTAAAGGTTGAAGACAACAACTTAGATATTTAGTTTCTTTTTTAAGCTATTGTCTTTTCTACATATCCTGTATTGTTTATCTCATTTTCAACCACCCCATGTGTATTTAAAGAGTTGTCTTTTCAACCTAAAATACAAATCACTTATCACAAATTACAGAATTAAAAATACAAATTACTAAATAAATAACACAAATTACAAAATATTGAAATAATTTTCTTAAAGTTTTGCTAAAACAACATTGTATAGGGAAATTTAGATACCATATTTCAAAGTTTATGTAGGAAATGTAAATTGTATATACACAAAAATTAAATATTTGATAATACTAAAACATTTAAAGTATCCATTCAATTTAGGACTCATAAAACAATGAACTGAGCTATGAAGAATAGGGTTAAGAGATGGATGTGGGTGGAACTTTAGATGTCCTACAAACTTTAAAATATAATATCTAAATTGCACTATAAAATGATGTTTTAGTAAAACTTTAAGAAAATTATTTCAATTTTTTGTGATTTGTAATTTGTATTTTTGTTTTGATTTTTTAGATAAGTGATTTGTATTTTTGGTTGAGAAGACAACTCTTTATATATATATATATATATATATATATATATATATATACATAGGGGACCATTGTTTAGACGAACAAATATTTTATTCATATCAACTTTTTTTTGGGACTAGAGTTTTTATCTATCTACATAAGGTGGTAGGACGTGAGACAAACAATATTGAATATGTAGAAAAGATTTTAGCTTAAAAAAGAAACTAAATATCTAATCTATCGCTTTAAATCCTAAAATTGTCACCCTTTGCAAGATGGTGGTGATCAATGTCTTGTAGAATTTCATCACGGGCAATCTCTTGTAACATCTTGGGCTTGCAAGTTTAATATTTTATAAGATTGCAAACTTGAATTGTAAGCCACATGATTAGCTAGGTCCCATGATCTAGGTTGAGATCTTATTAGGCCAATTGGGTGAAGCCTCCTAGGTGAGGTCCACTAGATGAGGCCTACTTTGGAATGCATGATTTAACATCCTACATTTAATTGTCACAAAGCATACACATGCAAGCAATAAAAGTAGCTAGTCATGGCTAAACATAAAGAGTAGACAACCAAATGAAGAATCTTTAGAGTGGCTTAGTATGGGTTTTTTTTGTAGTGTCAAAGTAGTTATCAAAGGAATGGTTTGAATATTTTCCATTGGGAAGTACAAAAGTGTATATGGAGATAGATGAAGTTTTTAGGCCCTATACACACCCTCTAGCTATATCTCCACCCAATGTTGCAATGGAGTGTATGCAGTAGATAGAAGTTGGAGGTTCTTATTGTGCACTTCAACCTTCTTTATTTAGTCATTATGTTGTTTTGGGGCATGGAGATGCTTTGAAGGGCTTTTCACATGCTTGGAATAGACTAAAGGTGAATCTCCAAATATAAACTTGTGAAAGATGTGCATGATTTTTCCAAATAATATATCCACTTTTCCCTCAACCTCTAAAAGACTAGTAGTTCCTTAAAGGACATTTTTGAACACATGTAATTGTAGGATTCTACAATATCTTAATTTGATAAGCTATAGAAAAAGTTTCAAAAGTTTCCATCGAATAGAATGGAAGATACTAACATTTGAAATGAGAGAAATTATATTTTTAGCCTTTAAAAAAATAGGATAGCTACACTTCGCAAAGTCACATAGAAATGAAAAAAAATCAAAATAATGGTGTTTCATTGGATTCTCTCTTCAAACCAAGTTTGCTATATGCTTGAAATTTTTTACTTCAATTGGAAATGTACAACATGTAGGAAAAAAATAACTAAGTTCTTAACTAAAATGAAGGACTTCAAGGTTAATTTTAGAGTAGAAAATCTATAACTATTTATAAACAAAAACTCCTCATAACTTTCATCTCATTGATCAAAATGGAATGATTCAAAATTTTCCTTGTATATGTACATTTAGGAAACCTATTTCAAATTTCTATTTTTGAAAAAAGTGATTTTTTTCTAATTTGCCTAGACTACCCATTTACAAATGAAGTAACTTATGAGGCCATACCTTTTGACTCATATTTCTAAATATGATACAATTTTGTTTGCATGACAAATACTCCTCATCTACAACTTCTATTAAAATTTAACCAAAGTCACTGTGTTTGCCAAAATCAACACACTAGTCCTTTAGGGCCATAGGGGAGATAACCCCTTCTACTAAGGTGGGGTCAAATTTCTCCTATTAACTTTTTTGGACTTCTATTTGAAGTGATTTTTTAATGTAATGATCACTTTGATTTCTGAAATCCTGGGAGGTAACAATGATAATAACTTAGACCTGGTCAACTACCAGAATCTGGAATCAACTTGTGGCTAGCCACTAATATTCTAAGGTTCATGGTACTCTTGCTCCAGTCTGGCTACTAACTTAGAAAAATGGGTCTGAATGATGGCCCAGACTTGAGCTTTTCTAAAGAATCTGAAACGCTTGTGAATTTACGAATCTAGTTTAAAATGAGATTTTCTGTCTTATATTAATCATCCTGATAGAGTCGTAGGATTTGGTTGATCCCAGTGGGAGCAAGAGTAACGGGGCATCGCTTGTACTGCAAAAAGAAATTCAAAAAGTCACCGCACGTGTAAGTCTTTATTCTTATGTAAAAGGAACACTGTATGATAAACTAGCTAAGAAGTAAGAACGCATTCAAACTTATGGTACGAAGTTGGTATACTACAAAATTATTCTTTACCTGTGTTACATAATGAAATGCACACGTGTAGCAAAAGACAAAACCGGATGTAGCCATGACTGCTGGATTAGTTCGAGGACGTGTGCAGAGAGGACAAATCTTGCCATCCTTTGGTAATTGTAATCCATCCTTAGCGACCTGTAAGATTTCCAAGTGTAGTTATTAAGAAAACCATTCCAAGAAAAATAATTTTGCGTAAGACCATCTCCATGAACGGTATACTGTACTTATCTTCAAAACACCCTGTGGATTCGATTCTATACAACCACCCTTCTAATGCTACAAATCCCTACCTTAAAGGTGTAAGTACTTCTCGTCAGATGAAAACAAAAGCTTACCACAGGTGGCGGTGGGGGAGGGGGAGGAGGATAAACAGAAGGTGCAGTCACTCTTTCCTCTGCCGACTGGTACCACCATTCCACCATCTGAGAAATGCTCGCGAATTAGAAATGTGTACTGTGCCAAACATTCATGTTCCAAACTCTAATAAAGAGGTCAAAAGGTCACTAAACCGTTCACTATGGATACAAAATTAGATATCATCAGGAGACCATGAAGCATACTGTACCTTCTCACTGTAAAACTTCTTGCAGCTTTTTGCAGCAACCTTTGTTAAGTAAATCATCAAACCCTAACAGTGTATCACAACCTCAATGCTACAAATTTGGAAAGAACTGACCTTAAAGAGAAAGACACTTGCAATAAGACCGGTCTGTGCATAGTCTAGAGTTGTATATGCAAAGCGAAGGAGGCCCCTCTGTAATGTCTGCAACACAGAATCCCATGAAGCAGAATTACTTCCTGAAAATTGATATTTTTGCAAAAAAGATGCCCAAAGAGGGTTCCACTTTTTGGACAATGATTCGTCATCCAGCGTCAGAAATAAACCATGCTTACCTGAATGTAAGACGGTCCTCTAATCCTACCAAACTCGTGATTCCGTCTTGCTTCGACAACTTTTGCTGAATCCATCTGTAGCAGGACGAGGCAAGCCAACTGTCAAATCATCAAATAACCAGAGTCGCGAACATGGAATTGAAACGCTTCATACCTTGAAGCTTCCAAAAGCTGAGAATAACTGGCAATTCTGCAGAAAACGTGGCAAAAAATAAAAAGACCTCATAGGGACTTTTGCATACCAGCTCCTGACCTGTCGCACGGCGAACTTGAAGACCCATGTAATGAAGGGCAGGTGTGTAAAAGCGTGTGGCGTCCAGAAGGTAAAGCAACTGATATGCAAATGAGGTTCCTGTCCAAAGAGGTACAGTCAGGGAGCAGGCGAATTCAATTGAAGTCTCCAGAAAAGTTAAGAAGCCTCACTAATTTTGAAAAAAAGATAGGACGATTCATAAGTAGGTCATTTTCACACCTTCTGTAGCAGCATGGACCCATGGATAGCATTTTACAACTGCTTGAATAACTAGTTGCTTGAAACGCCCGGTAACGCTTCTGCTCCCCTCCTGCTCATTATTTAGAACTTCCACCACTCTTGCCGGTTCCACAGCCACATCATCTGCATCTTCAGGATCTCCACGACCCCATAAGGCAGCCTGGAGGGCAGTTCCCCTCTGTGCGTTCACAGTTGCCTCAAGCTTATACTTCAAATATGGCAAGCCAACCTGGAAACATAAGATCCGATATCCAGAGTTAACTTAACCCATAAGTGCCCAAGCTCAAACTAGAAAATCCACTTTGGAATAGTTGATTAAAATACCTGTCAAAATATGTTTCTATCGTTCAAAAAAGTAGGACATGGTATCGTTTTTCTATTGGTCCATTCTGTTACTTTCCTTGAAACTTCCTAAGCGATTTACTTCAACTCCCATAGATGTAGAAGCGGACACTTTTGGCGATTTGGACGCTTAGGGTTTTGTGTCTCACATTACAGAAATAAGCTCCAATAACAGATATTTGCAGCGGAAGGATATCATGCATGCAGCGAGAAAGTGCAACAAATTTCCATGGCCTCCAAACCATTCAAAGAAGTTGCTCTCTCAAATCTCCATATACTATGACTTATCCTCAACTGTCAATGCATGGTCCCAATCAAGTGACCAGAGTCAAACAAGGATAAATGACACATACCAAAAATAAAACCGAAATGGCCCTTTGTTTGCTGGTCAAAGGTCTAGGTCCCGGGGGAGCTGCTTGCGCAGCTTCTTGCTGTGGGAGAGCATCTACTGCTGGTAAATCTGCTGGGGTTCGACGCAGACCGTATAGTGATTCCGAGAAAGAAGCG
This sequence comes from Thuidium tamariscinum, assembly GCA_947034885.2. Taxonomy (NCBI): domain Eukaryota; kingdom Viridiplantae; phylum Streptophyta; class Bryopsida; order Hypnales; family Thuidiaceae; genus Thuidium; species Thuidium tamariscinum. The sequence continues at coordinate 5,341,219 of OX344753.2, forward strand.
TCTGCGATTAGATTGTATAGTTAGAGGTTTAAGCCATGGGCGTCCTAAACCCTAACAAGGAATGCACCAAGGACATGGAATCAACACAAACCTGTTGTTTTTAAACTGTGCAACTCGAGTAGAAGCATGAGAGCGGCGTATCCTTCATCACTGTAATCCAACACTCGGTGTAGTATGGGCCTTCTTTGCGCCATAACCTAATTACATTCCAAAACAGCAAGGTTGATGAAATCTTTATTTTCAGGGAAGGAATACCAATAACTCCTAAACCCTAAACCCTCAGATGAAATTCGGAATGCCAGAATCGATATGAAATTTTTGTTTCAATAAATCTCTGCACATAATTTTACTTGTAATGACAATCACATACTTCATAGAAGTTCATTTGATCTTCAGTATCCGAAGTAATACTAATTGAATCACTAGCTCAAAAATCAAAAGAGATCTACAGACCCCAAAGAAGTAGAGCAAGGCAGCCCGCAAGCTGGTCGGAAGATGCTCCGTGGCCGACATCTCGAAGAAAGTAGGGCGAGTGCCCTCCCCTCCCACCTGCATCAACATCTTCGCTTACGCGACTTCAAATCCTCCCAAATCCTCCCACGAAACCTACACCCCAAATATGATCCTCTCCCAATACTCCATCAAACCCTAACGTGTCGAAAAACCTGCACGCAAACCTCGTCTCCAAATTGGCTTCATGGGAATTCGTCCCACCACACCTCCTCCATCCCTGCTTCCCAATACAACAACTATGAGCTTGATGTTGCTCTCTATTCAGCGGAATTGCGCCGCAGATTTTTGAAACATGCAACTAGATTGTCGAAAACTTAGAGAAAAATCGCAAACCCAGACATCGATTTGGAGCCCAACTCATCATGGAGAAAGCAGCAAGGAGACGACGACGAAGAAACAGAGTGAACTACATGAATGTCTCTGTTCGTTACTGTGCCTATTTTGATGTTCACATTCATCCTTTTGGAGGGTTTAGACTTTAGAAATTAACTACTCGTAGGTCTGTTGCATTCGGACTTTCACTACTGACTACTACTCAAGTTCGGACTTCGGAGGCATAAGTAGATGATAAGTTACGTTAGATGAAATCGTCGACGAGCTTGAGGCACGAATGAGAAATGTGCCCGCGTGGCAGGAACCCAGCCTTTGTTATCCAAACACCAGTAAAACCCTAACTTTAAACCCTTCGTGTCTCCTTCCGCTTCGGCTCACCTCCCTCAAGCTTCACCCTCACTCTTCTATCTGCTGCTTTGGAGAATTTGCGTTCCAGTGCTGTTTGAGGTTTCCGAGGTTGAACAGGTCTTTTATTTGGAAAACTTCTGAGAGGTTTTGTGTGGAGCGTCCGTGGTGGAGTGCAGTTGGTGGCGAATGGGGGCGAGAGATGTTACGGACGGGCGTTTCTGATCGGAGGTCGGCAAGGGCGTTGAGGTCGGGGGCAGTGGCAAATGAAAATTTAGGTAGGCATGGCGAGGATGCCGGGGACTGCAGCTGGAACGGGTTTCGTTTCTACGCCTCAGCAGCTGTCGAGCCCTTGTGTTTCCCGCTCTTTGTGCAGTCAAAATTCCTCCGACAGGGTAGTAGCGTTTGGGAGCTTGCGGTCTGGTTTCTTCTTCACAAGCAAGGACTTACGTAACTGGTAAGATTTCTGACGTTACTTGAGCTATGCTACTCACATTCTCTATCTACTTTATTATTTCGTTGCTGCGACTCATCTTGAAGCTGAGGTAATCACTCCTAAAAGGGACTCTGTAAGTGTTGAGCATAGTTACTATAATTGGAACTTTTTATTTTTAAATTTTCTTGTTAGTAAATCAGCGTATTTCGAAACTCACCGGAGAATGCATAATTTGAATGTCATATGCAAAAGTTACAAGGATTTTGTTTGTAGATGACCTAAGCACATCACGAGTTCTGATGTTGGGTGCACATTTTGAAAATCAGTGTGCAGTATGGCATTTTGGTAGGTTATGCAATTATGTACTTCAACGTTTGTCTTGGTTTGTTGTTTTTCTTCACCTTTGAACGAGTGTATGTGCATTTAGGCGCAACGAGGAGAAGACGGAAAGGAGGAAGGCCCCTGGGATACGTAATTGCCGAATTTTTATTTCAAATGTGACCGCAATGAGTTCATCACAAGGGAGCTTCGTCTACCGTACGTTCTTGGCTAGGCGTCATGTGGCAACCATTAGACGAGGAGGTTTTCATGGCAATCAGAGGGCAATGCAGACAGTAGAGGCGCATTACACGAAACAGAGCTCTAGGAAGGAACCTAGTGTGGCGGGGCGTGTGAGTAACAGGTTTGAATATTTGAATTCTAGCAATGCAGACCGTAAACTCTCTCACTGGCGAAGCGCCGACATAGAATTAGAGGAACACTGGATCGGACCCGGGAGATACATGGATGTGCCGAAGACAGGAAGAGTTTCCGCGACGGCGCTGAATCCAGTGTTAGGTCCTGCACAATATACGAAGGAACAAGTTCCACCGCACTTATTAGCAAGCACATTTAACACGGCACTGCAGTTAGGTTCCTCATCTGCTGCGCTTCGGTCCTCACCACCAACATGGCCAGCTCGCAGCCGCACTGTTAAAGTCGCTTATCAGGCCGTGTCGAAGACGAAACCTCAAGCTAGTAATTCAACTCCTGTCCTTCCCCAGTATGCACGCCGTGTCGGCAGGATTAGTGCGCCAAACCAAAGTTCGCCCTTACTGCTATCTCCGCAGGCCTCTGATTTGGGTGTGACTTCCAAGGATTTGGACTCCGGTTGCGGGGAAGCATGGGAGAGGGCCGCGCAAAAGTTGGGTTTATTGGGACCTGTGAAGTCCATGAGTGCATTATCGTTCAGAACTGAGGCAGCAGTGTCTGAGCTGGAGCTTGTAAAAGATTTCTCTCCCTATCTCCCTGCTGTGGATACAAAAATCCAATCAGAGCCTTTCCGATTGGTTGCATCACGTGTGAAGAAGTCCGAGTTGTTTGAAGCGGTTGCACGAGGACGCCAAGACAACTTTGAGCCTGTGAAGGTGAGTGAGCATAAGCCCGAATGGGGGTCGGATCCTCCTAGTGCATTTGAAAAACTATTAGAGGAAAACCTATCAACAAGTCAACATGTTTTCGAATCTGACGCCGGCAAGACTGAGAAGACCCCTACGAGAAGGAGGACCATCTCTAGGACAGCAGGTGTCAGTGGTTCAGTGGACGAAAGTAAGCCCAAACGTCAGCCCAGAGCGAAGAAAATACAGGTCCCTGTGCAGGCTAAGGAGAAACTTGTTGGAGAGGTTGCTTCCACATACAATCCGATCGTCTCGACACTAGCTTCAGTGGAGGCCTCCAACAAGGATCAGCCTGAGGAACGACAAATATTTCTAAATGAATCAGTTATGGTGATTGATAGCATCGAAAAGGCTGAACTGGTGGTTCAGCAGCTAATGGGCGAGTACAAGGATCTGGTGCATGCTTGTGACACCGAGGTACTCGTTTTGTGATTTTGGATCGAGCCGACTCTGTTTTATAACTCTGTTCACATCCTGTGTGTGTAGACAGTCTCTGGAGAGGTTATTTTATTTATTAATCTTTCACTTTTGTATAATCGATTGAGCTGAGGACTTGTAGGACTTTAGTGTATTCTCAATCGCCTTTGTTTTGTCGGTGAACTCCAGCGGTCTGTTAACTTTACGTTTTCGACAGTTCACTCACCTATTTGATTTTTATGGATGCAACTATTTCACTCCTTTGGAATAATGATTATGACGTAGCGCAAGTTTGGGGCGTTGAACTCAGTACTTATGATGCTCCAGGTTGGAGAAATAGACGTTAAGAAAGAGAGTCCAGTTGGACATGGGCGAGTAACATGTTTCAGCATCTATTGCGGACCCAGTGCGAATTTTGGAGATGGCAAGAGTCGTCTTTGGGTGGATGTGCTGGATGGTGAACAGGATGTTCTGAAAGCATTTAAACCTTATTTTGAGGATCCTCATATAAAAAAGGTACGTCTTTCGACAGCTTTGACTTCGCTACCTAGTATGCATGGAGAGTAACCACGATACTCGCAAATTTGAAATTAGTCTGAAATTCTCGTAGTCTGGATTTCATATGGCGAGTGGTTTGTTTTGTACGTTAGACCTAGTAGTTCTGTGTAGAGCAATGTTAGACGTAGTAGAGCAATATTTGAGATTCTAAGGGGCTCTACGGAGAAGTCATCATCATACATCTATGGTGTATTTAAAAGAGTTTGCACGGATTTAATCTTGTTTCGAATGGTTTTTAATTCAGTGAATCTTAGCAGTAGACCGTATGTTGTTTCTGGTACAGGGATTACTTAATCTAGAGTTTTCCCTGCAATTATAGTATTCGATCATCAAGGAGACAAAATTTACCTGCGTTGATGATTTAGGAGAATTCAAAGTGTATGCGAGTTTCCTGGATCAATGTAGATTTGCATAAAATCTACTACTAATTTGTTTGGTGATGTCGGCAGGTATGGCACAACTACAGTTTTGACAAGCATGTCCTAAGCAGACATGGAGTACATGCTCAAGGTTTCTATGCTGACACGATGCATTTGGCTCGTTTAAATGATTCAGCAAGGAGGGGTACTAAAGGGGGCTACTCTCTCGAAGTGTTAAGTGCCGATGAGAAAGTGATGGATAGTTATGTCAGGCATGTAAGTGAAATGGATGTTTCTATATTGGCTGGGAAGAAATCAATGAAAGATCTGTTTGGGAAGGCGAACTTGAAAAAGGATGGCACCCCTGGTAAAATCAAGACGATACCTCCGGTGGAGGAACTGCAAAGAGGCGAGCAGTGGCGGGATGCTTGGATTCACTATTCAACGTTCGATGCAGTGTGCACATGGCGCCTCTGGCAAAGTCTTCAGCAGAAGCTGGAAAGCACTCCATGGAATGTGGCAGACTTGCGGAAAAGAGGGACCATGTATGACTTTTACGAGAAGTACTGGAGGCCGTTTGGAGAAGTTTTGGTGACCATGGAAGCTGATGGAATGCTTGTGGATTGTGATCACCTCGCTAGCGTTGAAAAAGTTGCACGGAATCAGCAACAAATATCAGTTTGTCGCTTTCGGAAATGGGCTGCAAAATATTGTCCAGATGCTGCATTGATGAACGTTGGAAGTGATGCTCAGATTCGCCAATTTTTGTTTGGAGGCACGGCTAACAGGTAGTGGTCTTTGACATCTTTGTTTCTAGAAGCTGTTGTTATTCGTTCCCTGTAGCAGACTAGGATATTTCAGTTGATCTTGACTATCGAGGGCTAGTAATTGGTATTTTGTGGCAACTATCTTTTACATCAGATTTTTTGATGTTCAAGTATAATACGGTGCAGACATATGACAATCAATCTTCGGTCAGCTCAACTCTGTTAGAACACTGGATAGAATACAGAATGATGTTCCTATGGTTTCCTTTTTTATTGCAGGAAAGATTCGAACCAACAACTTCCTTTAGAGCGGGTCTTCAGTGTACCCAATAATGATGGATTTATTGAGGAGGGCAAGAAGGTTGCCAAAAAGACAAAACCCATTGTGATAAGAGGGCTTGCTAACTTCGGCATTAAAATACCTGTGGACACCTACACGTCGTCTGGATGGCCAGCAGTTGGTGGTGCAGCAATCAAGGTAAGAAAATGTCTTCGACGATATTTCCATGAACGCAGGTATATATGTAGGCAAAAGATTTTGGCCGTTAAAATCATCAGGCCTGATTGATGGGGCTGCTGGCTACCTAAGAACTATCATGAAGTGATGTTCTTTCGACCTTTTTGAGTGTTTTTGTTTACTATGTTGTATTGCAGGCACTTGCAGGCAAAGTTGCAATTGACTATACTGATCTGGAAACCGATTCTGAGAATGGGATCCTGGAGGTTATCGGAGATCCTGGGGGTTTATTGACGTCAGCGGGAGTGGAGTCGAACCATGAGGAAGATCTGTCTGTATATGGCAAGGCATATGAGGCGTTTGGTAAAGGTCAAGAAGGCAAGGAAGCGTGCATGGCATTAGCCGCGCTATGTGAAGTTGCTTCAATTAACACTTTACTGTCAAACTTCATAGAGCCCTTACAGGTACATCTATTGTCTAATGTTTCTCTATGGCCCAAGGCTTAGTCTCAATGAGCTGGACAGCAGGATCTTTGGCGCACTGTTTCTTTTCCCGGAAGAATGCACCTAAACTACGATTTTGTTACATTACATATCTGTGAAGGCATAAAATCAATCACGCCTTGAACAAGATATGCTATTGTCACATCATAGAATTTTTACTCTATTTTACAAGTCACTGATCTTTCTAGAACTTTCTTTCTACCAAAGTCTTTGAGATTGACATGAAAGATATCCTACAGGGCAATGATATTAAGAGTACCTCTGATGGTCGGGTGCATTGTTCCTTGAACATCAATACCGAAACTGGGCGATTGTCTGCAAGAAGACCAAGTTTGCAGGTTAGTTTGTGCTGGTTCTATACCTGCATTTTTTATTGTCGTGTTGTATTACAGGATATAGTTTCTTGTTAACCATTATAATGCAATTAGCTACAACTACAAAAATCAAGAACTGGACAGTTCAGTTACCTGTTTACCATTTCTCTGATGCATCGTATGTTATGCCTCTCAACTAAATATTAAGGCTTCGACAACTCTTTACGATGGTTCTGCGACCATTGGTGATCTCCTGCATTTTTCCTTTTGCAGAATCAACCAGCCCTAGAAAAAGACCGTTACAAGATACGTCAAGCCTTTGTTGCTGCTCCCGGAAAGAGTCTCATCGTTGCTGATTATGGGCAGGTGTGAGGCCCTGGTCATGAAGATTAGCCAATTAGCTTCTCATCGTCAGCTTTTCCTTAGTTTCTATTAGATTATACTTTGTTTTGTTGATATGCCTTTATTGATATCATATAAGCTGAACTCATTCTAAGCCACGGATGTCTTTTGCTGCCTCAGTTGGAGTTGCGGTTACTTGCTCATCTAGCAGATTGCAAGAGCATGAAAGCGGCCTTCAAAGCTGGTGGTGACTTTCATTCAAGGACTGCTATGAACATGTATCCTCATGTTCGTGAAGCTGTTGAAAAGGAGAGAGTATTGCTGGAGTGGGAAGGCCAAGGAAAACCACCTGTTCCACTGTTAAAAGTACGTGATCTTAAGCCTAAAATTCGATTCACTCAATATCAACCAGAAAATGCTGGTCGTAGGAAATAGTAACTTGGAGGATCATGGTCAGCAACCAGGGGGAAAGGGCAGGGTGGAATAGCATATTCGTAGTGATCTCTTATTTAATTTGCTGTAAAGCTATAAATCCCATCTCGAGTGCTAAGATATCGTTGTCAAATAATAAACATAGCGATCTCCAATACTTTTTAAAATCTGTGGTGTGGGCTTTCAGGATATCTTTGGATCGGAGAGGAGAAAAGCGAAGATGCTGAACTTCTCAATTGCTTACGGGAAAACTGCTATGGGGCTGGCTAAGGATTGGAAGGTGAGTCACAGCATGAACAGCATGTTTTTGCCGACCTTAGAGCGCAATTGCATGACAAATATATTGCTATTCGCGAGGCTGATATCTATAGTTGTTTACTGTTTGGGGGGAGGGATGGGGGTAATGCCCCAGATATAGCATTCAAAATTGTTTGCTGGTCGACTTGAAAATTCTGTAAGTCGTTTAGCACTAGTGTAAACTTTGGCTGTAATTTCCTTGTTTTAAATGCTTTCCTCTGGCAGGTGAGTTTGGATGAGGCGAAGTCCACCGTGGACCTTTGGTACAGTGACAGGCCTGAAGTTCTAGCTTGGCAAAAGGAGCGCAAGCAGGAGGCTCATGAAACCTTGCGAGTGCACACATTATTAGGGCGGGCACGCCATCTTCCTGATGTGAACTCTTCCAACTCATTGCTTCGGTCCCATATGGAGCGCGCTGCTATTAACACTCCCGTCCAGGTTAGCGAGCATACGTCGATTCAATTCCAGCGGTTATCCTTTTCACTACTGGACTTCATGATTTACAAAGTTTCAATGTTTAAGTTCAGCATTTGTGCGATCGGAGCTGCCTGTCGCTGATCTCGTGTTTGCTTTGATCAGGGAAGTGCGGCAGATGTCGCAATGTGCGCCATGCTCGAAATCAATCGGAATGTGAAGCTTCGGGAACTTGGTTGGAAACTCCTTTTACAGGTTAGGCTTTGCCTCTACTTTTTCACTCGGGGGTCAATTATGAGAGTGGGAGAGTTAAGCTACTCTTTTGATAAGATTCTTCTTGTCTAGGGGTAGGGTTCCGCAATGCAGGAGATTTTTTTAAAATGAGCCGCCTCTTATAACTTTCGGCGATCGCATTTAGAACAACGCAAGAGCACGGCAATGACTGGGAGTGGGTGGACCTGCAGGTACACGACGAGGTCATCTTAGAAGGGCCAACCGAGTCTGCAGCGGAAGCCAAAGACTTGGTGATACGATCCATGATGTATCCCTTTGACGGCGAAAACTTTTTGGATGTTGAATTGGTCGTTGATGGTGATTACGCTGAGAATTGGTATGCTGCAAAGTGAAGCAACATTTCTTGGAGACGCATTGATATATGTATCTGTGTTCGTATTACGACATCCTCTCGCTCGCTCTGAACTGTACATTATCACCACTGCCGCTCAACGCACCGAGGTCAAAGGATAAAGAATTTGGTACTGGCAACTGAGAACACAGAAATTGGTACGAGAAGATCCCATTCAAGCTTTAAGCACCAAATCTTACTGACCGGAACCCATCTATCAAGAGTTCGTAAGATCTGAAGTGGGACATGTATTCTATGCTTGCAGTGTGCCCTTCACACGTCAAACATGAATCCTCCAAGCTTTCATCTGACACCTTGAATCCACGCACCCATGCCAACCTTTTTTCGCTTTCAAGGTCACGTCAAAGTGAAAGATTTCACTGGAGCAGTGTATCTCGAGAAGAACTTAAACTGCCTCCACTGTATACAAGAGTTGATTGGAGTCTCTCAAGAGTTTGTAAACTTTCGATGATAGTGTGAAGTATGTGCCTGGACACTACTATGATTAGTAGTCGATCATAGGCAGACGGTGGTAGATCTTTACGTTTGAATTGCAACCTATCTAGTTGAATTGCGCAATTCATATGCGTTGTATGTACTGCTATTAGGTACTACAATTTCCCTTTGTTTTAAATTCGAATCACCTACTGCATTATTTCTGGAACCGAAATTAAGCTTCAATTGTACTGGATTTCGAGAACACATGTTGATACTGACGTGACGAGTTTGGTTGCGTTGTCTCCGTTGTTTGAATCCAGTGTTGTGTGAATCTCAGAGATAGGAACTCTTTATCTCAATGTCATCGAAGAATTAGTTGAGCGATCCAACCCTGACAGGAATTGGATGTTCTCTATCTGACCAGCTACTGAACGCCGCTTTTTGTGTGTGAAGTTGTAACGTAGTATTTCAGGATATTAGGAGTTAAGACCACTACAGTACTGCTGGCTTCGGAGAGCTCATTATGGTCATGAATTGAGTGGTGGTTCGCTTAGAGCGGCGGTAATTTATTGGTATTCTGTTAAGATTTAATCTGTAACAACTGCAATCGGTTTAGAATTTAAAACGCAAGGACGGTAATTCATGTTCCATCACCGAGAGGCAAGTGCGTGCCCTGGATTGCGAATTTGATGAGCGCCGATGGCATCGTGAAGGACAAGCCCAATGCAAAGAAAGACGAACATTGAAAACGGCACCTTCCACGTTTACTGGCAAGCACCCCTCTAACTTAACTTGGTCCGAGTCCCGTGCAGTGTAAACTTCTCGCTACTTCTTCACTGTGATTCAGAAATGGCAAAGTTCTCATCTTCGTCCTTCTCACCTTCGTCCTTCTCTCATTCCTCCTTTCCCTTTGCAGATCGAGAGCTCGCCTGACTCGGCTACTTGACGAACTTCTTCTTGCGCATAGGCTTGCACATAGCCTACTAGTAACTGCTGGAACGCCCGTAGACTCGGAAGTTTTGTTCCTTTTTCTGGAGTTTGTTACTCAGTTTGTAGTGTAATGAATCAGTGTGTTTTTCTGCAAACCGGGATTTGGATCGCTGCTTCAATTTCCAATGAGAAATATCTCACGACAGATTGCTTGCATTAGTCTAACTTACCCATTTACCGTTGGGTATCCATTCCGGTGGCTTTCAGCTTTTGAGGTGGATTCCACTATTAGAATGGGGGTGGGCCTTGTTCTGTTTTCGAGGGAATTCTAGCGCACTGAATGCGTATTACTTGGATTCCGTATGAGTTATGTATTGAAGTAGTGGTGTTACAATCACGAGCCTAGACCCATGAGTATTGCATCTACGATGTATCTCATTATTTGAAAGTCATGTGTTAAGATGAGAATGGGGTTGTAAATGGTTGGCTTTTTAAGTGTTTTCCTGCGGTTCTTTCTGAAGTGATGGGATTCAAAATCACGGATTCATCTTGAGCTTGATTGATTCTCTTTCCTGACAGGCGAAGCTGGTCAATGAGAAGAATGCTCTAGCAATTCAAGTTAAAAAGTTATTTCGGGATGTTGCAAAGGTTAGTATGAGTTTTTTCCTAATGGAGGATTTTGGATGAACTTATTGGACGGCACATTCTGAGTGATAATGTAGCCAATTTTTGCAGCTGGAGACATTCAAGCGGACACTTATGGCCAGTCTCTTCAGGACGATGACAGACCCAGCGTATGTTTTCATGTCTATTTTGAAATCATTCTTTCGATGGTTATGATGAGAGTCAGCAGCTTGTGATCTGACACTAAGTAGTAAGACTGAAATTAGAGCAATGGGATTTTTACGTGCACAAAATGCCTATGAACTACTGGAAACCGATTATGGTCTCAGGGTGATGCTGAAGGGAATCGGGGAGGACGTCCTCCAAATTTGGCGATATGGAAGGCATCACGTAAGCTGCGAGCAACATTTCTCATCACTTAAGGTAGGTACACCCAAAATCGCCCTGTTCCTAAAAGCGCCATCTACAGTGCACATACATTTCCAAAATCAGTCATGTTCACAGGCTGTAGATGGCGCTTTCAGAAACAGACTTTGACCGTTAATAACTTCTGCATACGGTATCCAAATCCTACATTCTTTGGTGTGTTGGAACATGCTTTCACTTGCCAACAAGACTGCATAAAAATCTGAACTAGCTAATAACAGGAACTAGGCACAGTATGAATAAGTGGCGCTTTTGGGTGTACCTACCTTATATTCAATGATATATAATCTTCTGTTCATTTGCGAATATGGAAAAGTTCTCTTGCCTGATCGTGAGTTTTCACTTTGTGCCTGTAGTCCGCCAATCCTTTGCAGAAGCATCTGTTGGTGGTGCCTGTTATTTTTTGCTCCAGTGTAAGTAGCGAATGTTGTCTGGTCCTTTGTAATTATTTTCAGTAAGAATGGAAGATCGCATCGTTTGCTGGAAGACAACCCAGACCCTTCTAAAGGGCTTGCTCTGCGCTGGCTTTCTAGTGCCCTGTGCTCACAGAGCTGGCGGAGTCAACTGTGACTAAGGCACAAATTTTTGAGGATGATGGTTGATATGCAAATTCCTTGAGTGCAAAACCGACCTAGAGTAACGGTGAGGTTGTTATTAAATCAGGTGACGTCCTCTTGATACTGTCTACATTGGTTGCTTATTAAGTCTACTCTGCCGAGCTTTTGGCATGCTAGAGTAGTTTCAATAATTGATGACAAGATTGAGGGATAGATTTACGAGAAGGGACCGACGCATTTCTATCTTAACAAACCTTAAGGTACTAGATTATATTTTTAAAGTGTACGACTATGTTATGACTGCAGCCTTGTCTCATTTCACTACTGTAAGCGACGGAGTCTCTGATAGAATACATTCTCTGACTGTGTATTCCTCTTTATAGTTTTTATAATCTGTTCTGGGACTTAACAGTTACAGAAGCGTTCATCACTCTGCTTCTCCATTATTTTTAACCCCTAAATCAGCCCAAGGCACCAGAATATGGCGTTTGCAAAACTTTGAAGTTAAATAAAACCTAATCAAGTTGCTACTCTTAGTAGTTTATGTTTTTGAAAAGTTCTTCTAGAAGTTTAGTTTTAGTGTCAAAAATACGATCTAGAAAATGAATGATAGTGATTTTTCTATTCAAGGTTTTGTGCAAGGGTACCCATTGTAATCTTGACTTTCCGTAGTGTTGAGAGCTCTTTGAAAATGAGCCTCAAATACACTAGATCTTGGAGAAAACATCACATTCAAAATTCATTTACAAAAATTGTAGAGTAGATTTTTAGAAGCCATAAGTTGATTGGAGTTATGCATGTTATGCCCTTTAACCTCATATTTTTTTGGTCATCAACTTTTCAAATTTGACTTGTGAAAAGAGGATAGAAACACTTTACATCACTTTTGCAATTTTAACACCCTCATGGTCAAACATTATAATCTTTCACTCCATAAGTGATATTGTTGTGTTTTCTTTTCCTATGCAATCTCTAACATGTGTAGTTTGTATTTGTATGGTTACAATTCAAAAAAAATTGATACAACTTATCAAAATATTGGCATTTTGTTCAACTTAGAGAAAATTCCAAGAAGTTCAAAACAGGCCTTGAGCATTTAGGGGTTAATTATGCACCCTAAAAAGTTATATTGCACTTATTGGGCAATGGTCGTTTTAATGTATTTGAAGCTGATCAAACTCCCATTTTTATCACGATGGATTCTCTATCTATTTCCTTGAGCAAGGTGAATATTTTGAGGGAGTGTGTGGTATAGTAGTTGCTAAGGTAGTCGGCTCTAAAATGGAACGGGCATTAAGAATGGACCCTATTAAAGGTTGTAAAATGGACAATAGGTGGTTCTTAAATGGACCTCCACATTCATCGAATGAATCAAAAAAAGACGCATCAAGAATAGTGAGAGCCAATCATGCTCTTTGCTTTTCCATCTTTCTTTAGAAATTACAAGTGAACCATTCATGAAAGACCTAGAGACACAAAATAGGAACCTACAGCGCATCTCCTTTGAAAATTCATAACTAATTTAAAAATGCTTCAAAAATTATGAAACCACTTTTGTTAGATTCCTCTTCAATTTCTCTTTCTCTGAAAAATGGGCTAAAAATATTTCCATTCAAGTTAATACATGAAAGAAGGGGACCAGCTCTTAGATGCTCCATTACAGAGCCGACTACCTTAGCTGTTCGATGTACCTAATTGCTCGTGTCAATCTTCTTGTGCCAGCAGGCACCGTCCGACTGGATGGCAAACTGACCTTTTTTCGTGAAGCCAGGTGGGTTGGATTTGTTCCCAGATCTTCCTTTTAACTGGCTCTAGTCACTAGCTTCATAGGTGCTGCCCACCCATCAGGAACTTCACACCATGTGAATATGGTGCCATGATGGTGCATTGAAATGCAATCAAGTAAATTTAGTGCCAACCCCCATACCAACTGAGTAAGGAGAAAATGGCACCTATATTGTCAAAATGCAGCCTTTGGTGTCAAAATAGCACCAAAACAGTCTGGCCCAACTTTTCTGATGTGTGTTTGCTTCACATTTTTGACCCAATTAAGTAGCTTAATTGGAATTAGTTACGAATGTACACCTGCACGGCCCAAGTTGTATGAGTCGGAAATTGGTTGCGTCCACCAGCTAAATAACTTGCGATGAATTTTCATTCATTTCCACTGAGGAACTTATCTTCCCCGACATTGGAAAATTCGAAGTAATTGTGCCCAACATTCCAGTGGTTTGAAGTTCGCTAACTTGAAAGCCCAACCCCCCAGAGCCTGTGGGTAATTTTGTTGAACTACACTAATTATGATATTTAGTGTGGGCAACTCTAATGGCGAATTCTTATGCTGAAGGTAAGGTCAACATGTTTCAAAAAGAAAAAGAAAAAAGAAAGGTAAGGTCAACATGATCACTAATTGTCAAACTAAATTTCCTCCACAAAACTAAATTAGAACTGAGATGGTTCACTTTGCACTAAATTAGTATCCAACATGAACACTAAGTTAATTGTCAGCTGAATTGAGAGGTATGATAATAAGGTAGGTACACCTAAAATGGCACCTGACCTTAAAGCGCCATCTACAATGTGCATACATTTTTTAAATCAGTCATGTACCCAGACTGTAGATGGCCATTTCAGAAACCGACTTTGACCGTTAATAACTTTTGTATACGGTATCCAAATCCTATGTTCTTTAGTGCGTTGGAACATGTTTTCACTTTCCAATAAGACTGTATAAAAATCTGAACAGTATGATGACAGGAGCTAGGCATAGTAAGAATAAGTGGCCATTTTAGGTGTACCCACCTTATAACTCGTATGCTTTTCTCTAAGTGTATCCGCCTTCAATGTACAGTACTTCGAGATCAGTGTTGCCACAAGAACGTGGTTGTTTGCAAATGTTAAAAGATATTGTTAAGATTGAAGTTACTCAATGGTGGTTGTCTTCCAATAGGGATTGTCACGGCACCTTCACTTGCTGTGGAATTCCCTGGGAACGTCCACATGGCAGGTTTCCATTTGTCTTCCATGTCAAGCCTGGGATTCATTCCCTGGGAAAATCACTGTAGCTCTCTTCACCTCCGTGGGTGCTTAATCGTTCCCTGGGATTCATTCCCTGGGAAAATTTGATCTTCCACTCGTAGTTTCACCCTGCTGTGGTACTTTTCTTGTCCCTCCGCTGCAATCAAGCGTGTAGACGTTTTCAACCACGTCTATGAGAGGTAAACGAACCTCAGGGTTCATCTTTTGCCCTTGGGAAGGGGTGTCACGGCACCTCCGGCATCCAGCAACCCGATTGGCTCACTTTTTCCTTCCATTCCTTGGGAAAATCTAGAACCTGGAGGTGCCGTGACAACCCCCAATAAAACTTCAATATTTATTCTTTTCTGTTGGTTTTTTTCAATACAATATTGAAGTGTGCCATATGAGCAGGACGTTAAATCCTACTCCCTTTGTCCCACTAAAAGCTTCCCAAATTCTTCTTGCAAACACTGTAAAAGCAAATTAATTAGGAAGCTTTTAGTGGGACAAAGGGAGTACCATCAAAGGTGGACCCAAAAGGGTGGATTTACCTTGGGGAAAAACGTAGGAATTTTTGGCAAACAATTTATTTTGCAATTTTTGAAATCATATTTGCAGTCAAAGACCCCAAATAAGTAAGGAGAGGTCTAAAACATACTCTAGACACAACACAATATAGGGGGCTTTTTTCACTTTTACCCTAGAGAATCCAAAATTTACCTTGGTCGGCCTACCTTCAATGGTAGGATTTAACATCCAGCATCTATCACGGCCATGATGGTCAAACACTATTCATTTGTTAAGCTCAATTTAAGCTTCTAAATTATATTCAAGGGTCAATGTCATTTTCACATTACATAATAGTATTTGTTCTCTATCAATGAGAAAAATCTCATTATTTTCATGAAAATTTGTCTTTTTTCTCTTTTAGCAAAGAATGAAAAACCATAAATAAAAAATAATAATCCTAAGAAATTGAAATTTCTTAAGACATAAGTAGCCATGATGGATATAATTGTGAAAATCTATCAAATCATGACTCTATGTTTTTGACCTTCAATATCTATAAACTTGAAGCTCCTCCCATAAACCTCTACTTTTTTTTATTAAGATTGGCATAAATTTACGGTCTACTCAGCTAGGTTCTACTCGTAATTACTAATAATTACAAGTGAAACCAAGAATTCACTCTTCAATTGACCCCTAAAGGCCCAAGCAGGGTTGCTATTTTGTGAGCTTGTGAGCCTACACAATGTTTTGAAGATTCCATGTAAAACTTTTGGCCAAATTTAACTTTGGTAAATTTTAGTGCCTATTACCGTGGAACTATTATCGTGGACCTATTACTGTGGTCCCTTGAATAACTTTGTTTTACCATTTATTGTACTTTGCTAGATTTTATAAAGAAAAAAAATTAGTGACTAATTATAATTTTTTTTGAAATCAAATTAGGTTATTTCACAAATTTAGATTTTTGTGAACACTCTCTTTAGTCTTCCTTCTTAGTACCCCTTGGCACCAAGGAGAGTCCCAAAGCTCTGATTAAAAAAAAATTCTTTTTTCTCCCCGCAATTAACGGACTCCCCTCGGAGCCAAGGGGAGTCCCTCGACCAAACAAAAAAATAAAAAATAAAAAATAAATTTTTCTTTTCTTTTTTGCAATAATAATTTTATTGGAGCCGTGGGACTCCTCTCGACGCCGAGGGGTACTAAGAAGCAAGACCAAGGAGAGTGTTCACAAAAATCTAGCAAAGCTTGACAAGTATCGTTTCAAGATGATAAATAAACAACCTTTGGATCAAGAAAGAAGAAATGAATCCCTTCATTGGATGAACAAGAAGATAATGAGTCAACTAATCAATAATCTTGTGTAACAAATTTCATTCTTTACAAAAGTAATCCCTATCAATCGAATATATTTTTTTAAATCTTAACAAGTTCCATTATTGATACATTAAGACAAAACTGTAGGTGCCTACATTGGCCTTTGAGAAGACCTACGCTACTATAAGATACTCATGAACAAAATGACAATTGGTGCAATTAAGTTCTTTCCATATATAATGAAATCATACAAACAAATTTTTTTCTAAAATTTAAACAAGTCCATTGACTTAAAAATGAAGAGGGAATAATTGATGCCCTCTTGTTGGCCTTGAGAAGACTTATAATGCTACAAGATATGATCAACCAAAATAAAATTTAGTGTAGCAAAGTTTTTTATCAACAAATTTTCTTTCTAAAATCTAAACAACTATAATAATAATACATCAATAAAAATCATTAGTACCTTTTCCTAAGCCTCAAAAAAATCTACATTATTATAGGATAATGATCAACCAATACTCTATATTAACTTAATTCCATCTTTATTCATCTTTCATATCAATTGAGTTCTTCATTTTTGTAATGTATACTTTTAAGTAAGATTGAAAATTAGAATCTTCATCCAATTTCAACATAACCACGGTAATAGGTCCATGGTAATAGGTCTACAAAAATAGGTACTAAAATTTATTAGAAATAAAAAATTTTGATTCAAATTTTAAGATGGAATCAATTTCAATGAATAAAATTAAGTTTTATAATGCTTCTTCAAATTTTTAAGCTCTATGCTCACAGAATCCCTGCTCTACGCTCACAAGCTCACAGAATAGCACCGTTGGAGGCCTAAGGCCATTTTTCTATCAAAAAACACCCCAAATTGCAATTTTTGTTGTGTTCATCCAAAAGAACAAAAAAAAGTGTCTTTATAGAATCTAACCATACAATCTTGTACTTTGTTTTTTTGAGATCATGTAGTAAAAACTTCATGTAGTTTGACCAAATAGATTGGAAGATATGAATATTCAAAGTTGGAAAAAAGGATTTTTGAACACTGTCCTATAAATTCAGATGACTTTGATTACCATTTGTTGAAATTTTTTTCACTATGGGCTTTGAATTTTTTTTAAATTTGTGTTTAAGAATTGAGTTGAAAGTCTCGGAAAAAAATTTCAAAAAAAAAATGCTTGATTTTTGTTCTTTAAAAAATTATTAAGCAGAGGTAGGTCTAAGATTGAAAGAAAAGTTATATCATTAATAGCTCTAAGATGGGATCAAAACACAATAATCCCAACAATGAGATTGTTCTAACAATAAAATTTAACCTTATCAAGAATTTTTTTTGAAAAATTGTGAAAATTGCATTAAAAAAAGAATCCTATAAGTTATTTTTTTAAGAAGATGCTCAAACTACCCGAAAAACAAGATTGTTTATAACTTTCACATAACTAATCCAAATGGAATGAATCAAAGCTTCACATGTAGACAAAAATATAATCTATAAGATTAAAAAATAAATTTAAGAACTTAATTTCAAGTCCTTGTGAATTTATTTTTCTTCCCACCAAGTTAAAATTTGGGCTTTTTGTGGTATAGCTTTTGCTTACAAACACCAATTGAAATAAAAATTATATTCCCACAAAGCTAATCAATTTTCCTATCTTATGAGAAAATTTCAAAAAGTTTCACTAAAAATTGAGGTCATCGGAACCAAATTGTCCCTTGAGGAGACAATGGGCTTTTAAGGGTTAAAAAAGAGTCTCTATGTAATTTATTAGTATATTCAACAATAAAAATTGTTAAAGTGGAGCTTTTTTGACATAGAATTTTAGCAAAGTTAAGTGTAATTTGAAGAAGAGATAAATGTGTGTGTATATATATATATATATATATATATATATATATATATATATATATATATATATATATATATATCTGTGTGTGTATGGTGTATAGTCAGTGTTAAGGGTGGTCTTTAAGATTGATTTGAATTATCCTTAACCCTTAATGACTATTGTCTCTTTGGGGAACCAATTGGATTTTGGGTAGGTACCTATGATTTCAATTTATATCATGATGTTTGAAACTATTTTTGAAGTTAGAAAAATTGAATGGCTTCATAGAATTTTTTTTTCTTAGTTAGGGCTTAAGAACAAATAAGTTCAAAATAAGAGATATTGGGAAACAAAAAAAATTCACTATTTTGAATACTTAAAAAAATACTTATAGATTATATTTTTGTCTATATGGAAAGATTTGATTTATTTCATTTGAATAAGTTATGTGAAAGTTATAGTTTTGGTAATCTAAACACCTTTATGAGAAATATAACTTGTATGATTCAATTTTGAATGCAATGTTTACAATTCAAAGAAAAAAAAGTTCCACATGGTTTAGAGTGCTTGCTAGAACAATCCCACCATTGGAATTAGTGCATTGTAATTCCATCTTAAAGATATTAATAAGTTAGATTTTCCTTCTATTTCATACCTACTTCTATCTATCAATTTTTTTAAGAATGAAAATTAAGTTATCTTGAATTTTTTTATTTTTCCTAGACCCTCAATTGAATTTCTCACTATAAAGATTTAAAGCACAAAATTCTATAGTGCAAAATATTTAAGTTAGTAAGGTTAGAGGTGAAAAAATCTAATCTCACAATGTGTTAAAAAAAACTTCTTTTTTTCACTTTAAATACAAATATCTTGCGATTTATAAGATCAAAAATTTTGAAATTTATTCCACACATTTTGATACTTATCAAATGTAAAATCTTGTAGTTAGATGTCAAAAAATAATATTTTTCAATTGTTTTTACTCATTTGCAATAGAAATGAAAATTTTGAGTATTTTTTGAGTAAAAAAAAGTTATGTAGTGTCAAAAGAAACTTCTAGCTCTTGGCAATATTGACTATTAGTTTTAAGTTCTAGTATCACTCCCAACCTATATTTTACATTTATATAATAAAGTTTGATAGGAAAGTTTTTTTAATCTATCCAACTACTATTTTATATTGTCTACATCTAATACCCTCATTGATTTTAAGATAGACTAGCCTATTACCATTCTAATTTACAATTTGGTTATTTTGGGGCCAATTCCAAGAGGGTCATATGTTTTTCAAACGTGTGTACATGTTTTACAAATCAAATACAAGTAAAATTATAATTTTTTGTAATCAAAATTGTAATTTGTGTGAATTTTTGAAGTAGTCAACCTGAAATTACAAAACCACTTCTACTCTAGGGTCATAAACAACTTGTAAACATCCTTTAATCACCTAACCAAGTACTAAATATTCTCTATTAAAAGATTGTCATATTAATCCAACTTGTCATAAAGTCCTTGATTTTGTGACAAATTAATTGTAATTTCATCATAGAATGAAAGAAATTAGAGGGATTTAGGTAGAAATATGGCCAAAGCTAAGTGATGGAAATGGATTGGTCTAGTTTGTAGAATTGGGTTGCAAATAGAAATGGAATTTGCTCAAGATTTGTATATATTCTGAATTTGACCAAAAAAACTCTAGACTTAGGAAGCCTAACACTTTGAATCTATGATCCTTATGATTAACACTTCGAATAACATTGTATTACTTATCAAATTTTGTACTTTATATATTTATCGATCATGTTCTTTGAACCTAGACTTTTTGCATTGACTTTGGTTTCTCAATCCTAGTTTCTAAATCCTATTTACACAACTACAGTCACACTACACAATGTGATGAGGACTTGGTTGGAGTGGGGATGTGGAGTCTAACTAATCAATAAATGAATGTTGTTTTCCTAGTGCATAGCCTCATGGTCACAACTTTCTCATTTTCAAACCATGCTACAAAAAGCTCAAACATGACTTTGTACACTTAGCAATTATGGTTTTTAAAATTGCAACTTCTATTCATACATCAACACCAATAATACTCCAGCAAGATTCATTTTCATATAAATCTCTACAAGTTTCCAATTACTGTATCCAAACAATGACAGACTGCACAAAGCAAGCTCCTATTGCAACAAACTGCAGACTGAAGCCCAAATCTATTCAGTTAAATGTGAGCTGAGAGGAAGGCGCTCTGAGGCATGTCCAGTTAAATGCTCCTGAAGACGGACCGAGTTTTCTACCAAACACCACCGGAACATCAAATTCAGAGTACAGGTTCCAAATTTTGTGCCAAACTGGCAAGTATGAGGCTTGTTTTCGTTTTCAAATTTACTCCTAAAAACGTATTTTTTTTCATTGCTAAAACTCTGCACAAGTTGATTCATAACGAAAGGATACTGAACTCATCTCCCAGACTGCCTGACCCTCTCGCCAACAGCATCATACATTGAATTAGAGCCTTCAGTTAGCAAGTGGTTTAAAAATAGTTCCACAAAAATTGTCTACTCTTCAATTTGTCTGATCTTCAAAGTGGAAATAAAAGTTTTCTACTCTCCCATCAAGAGTCACACTCTGGAAGAGTTCGATGTGATTCGAGTTTTATCTCGACAGATTTGGCTCGTTTCAAGAGATACCCCAAAGTGATATCCCCCAGAACACTCCTACGGAAGTTCAAATGCTTCACGTGTCGCAAATGGAATCCTCTACCTTGGTTGATACCAAACCCAATTCCCAGAAAACGTACACTTGAGAGGCCAACAGTTCAAGTGGTATGTGTATTCAGTTGAAATCCAAGGAAACGTATCTGAAACTCGCGGCAGAGGCGAATTCATAATAATGCAGTCACTGTAACCACGACAAAATTTTGGTACAAGATTTCTTGTTCCTCTGTACTTCTACGTCTTGACCTAAAAGCCTTCACAACTACTCTCATTGGTACCTACGCGCACCTATAAATACATGTACAAGTTACCTTTGCAAGTACCTTGACTAGAGTACCATACCCCAACACCAAAACAGAAAAAAAAGAAAAAGGGAAAAAAAAGGAATAAGGATTCACTCTGAAACCCTAAAAAATGCAAAGAAGGAAATTCTTCTTGACCCCTGGAGCGAGCTAGCAAGAAAATGGCGGAACAATCACGGCGAGGCAAGCACATCCGGGCGGAAGGAAATGGGTGCCAGGAGACGCATCTGGCAGGAAAACCCACTGGCCTTGCTGCTGAACTTGATGGGCGACCGGCGCTCGCTCCACGTCCCTTGCGACAGGTCGTAGGACACGATGCATCCCTGCGCCGTGTCGCTCACGACGACGACGTGGTGGCCACTCACAGCGCAAGCGCCCCAGGAGCGGACGCGCCGGTGCAGGGACTCCGGCATGGACGCCAGCAGCTCCCAGCACCCGGATTTCAGCGCATAGAGACGCCCGACGGGCCCATCGTCGTCGACAGGCGCCACGGCCATGAGCGTGCGACCGTTGGTCTCCAGCGGCGTCTGCCGGGCGGACTCATCCGGCAGGTCGGACGCGACCTCCGACCAGACGCCCTGCGGCACGTCGTAAGCAACGAGCGCGTCGGTGCCCGCGAGCGTAGCACCCGCAGCCAACGCCTTCTGTGCGGTGCAGACGAGCCGGCCGTGCCCGTCGAGCGCCCCATCTTGGGGGTCCAAGTAGAGATCCGCGGGCAAGCTCCCCGTCAGACTCCACCTCCCCGTGACAGAATCGTAAACCTCCGTCCGTTGCGACTTCCGCGCGGAGTACGCTTCCGTGCCCGCGAGGATGACTTTGTAGCCGCCCTGCGAGTCGGCGATCATGTGCAAGACGTCCGGGCGTGACCACTTCTGAATGGGTTCGGGAAGCGCCCGGCGCTCACCAGAGACGGGGTTCACCACGGTGATGATCGCGCGGGGGCGGCAGATGGCGAGCAATCCGCCGGCGCCCGTGAGCAGGCTCTTCCCAGGCGAGGCGGGGAGGTCAATGGCTGGCATGGCTTGCCACTTGTTGGTGGCGATGGAGAATCCACACCATTGAAGTCCCCCGGTGTCGGTATGGCTGTAGCGCACTGGGCAGTACGATGGCCATGAATTCGTGACGTTGAGATGGAGACGCGGGCGTTGACAAATCGCTCGCCATTGCTGGCACACTGTGGCGCACCGGAAGACATTTGGGAACGGGAGGAAGCCGAGAATGTGATTCAGAATCTCGTCGGGTAGCTGCTTCCAGAGTGTGGCATCAAAATTGCCGTCGTGCATCCACGCCGGCTTCTGGGTGGTCGTCTCATTCTTGGCCGTCACTGCCTCACACCTGCAATTTCAACTCCACACATTTAGCCTACACGATCACCGACCACCGCTCCATCAAGGCTCCGAATTTGTCACTATCCGTTGCAAACCAACAAAAAGTGCACTCTCGTCGCGAAGTGTCTGTCTATTCAAAATTCCGAATACCTCCAAAGTTTCATAGAGATACTACTGCGCAAGAGACCTATTTGTGATTGCTACTGCAAATGAAGGCGAAGCTATCTCAAAGACGCCCCATCTCACCCTCAAATTTTCACCTCCCACCTCGATAAACTTCCGCAGCTGCAGCGAAGCAAGAACTGCATCAAGGAGAAAAATGGACGTAACCATTTCTGATCGTTAAAGATAAAACCCGCAGAGAGGGATAAATTGGTCTGGCAAGCACTCTCAAGGTGCATGGGAACCCCGACTGCAACGGACGTTGCTCCCGTAAATGCAGTGGAGACAGAATCGCCCCAAAGCATCAAGACGACGAAGTTGGAACAGACCAAAGCAACGGCTTCCCCCAAGCCTCGTTTTTTCTCTCTTCCTCTCACTCAGCATGCAAGAAATAGGGTACGTGACAGCAGCTGCGAGTCCCAAACATGATTCTCCAACACTACAAACGATCAGGAAGTGGTGCCCAGTGGTACGCGAAGAGCTCAGTGCCCACGTCTACACTCATCATACTGCCTCCCCAATCCCCTGCTTCCCCAAACAAAATGGTAGCAAAGTGCGAGGGGATAACATACCCAACTCGAGGAGCCAGAGGAGTCGATGAGCGCACGCATTTCTTGAGGCACCAAAGCTTGAACAATGCCTTGAGGGGCGGCTTCGTTGCGTCGGTGGACTGCTGCTGTTGCTGCTGCGGCTTCGTCAGCTTCGCAATCGCCGTCTTTGGGGTGGCAGAGCTTCCAGTCAACCTGCTTGTCTTTCTGCCCATTGCGAGATTTGGATGACTTAGATGACGAGGGAGATCGAGATTGCTGCGCAAAGCGCCCTGGCCATTTCCTGGACACCTCGCAACTGGAAATCTGGAATGGTTTTGGCCACGTCGACTTCTTCTTCTTCTTCGCCCCCGCACCTCGAAATGCCTGCCCATTGTGCGCCCTCTGCTGCGTGAGAATATTCGTCGACGGAAGGTTTCTCATGTTTTTCGTGTGTTAAGCTTACGTTAAGCTTAACTGAAAGGATGATGACTACAGTCAACACTTAATCAGCGGCTCATCCAGCTGTAAAGCATCAACTTTCCATCTCAAAATAGCCCCCTCACAATGGTACGGGGGATCTTGTGTATTCATGGCTTTCACTGCAATACGGCACCAGATGTGACCTAAAATTTTTCAAGAATTTCGGCTTGGCTGTTTGTACTTGGTTCTCTCTTTAATGCAGTGGCCTCACCCATTTGTTCAAAAAAAAAAAATTTAATAAAAAAAGTAAAAAAATTCAAGAATTCTTTTTGAAACACATGGAATTGCAAGAACTTTTCAAAAGCTACAGGTACATAACATTTAGTAGCCTTTAGCCACGCTACCTCTTCCTCATTGAAATTCTCTTCAAAAGCTACAATTGCATAACATTCACTACCCTTTAGCAAGGTTGCCTCTTCCTTTTTGGAGTCCTCATCCACAAAACTTATCCACTCATCATTACTATAAGCTTTAATTAGAATTGGGATTGTGGCAGTACATTTGTCATGTGCTCCAATTTCTTTCTACTAGTTTTAAGATTAGATATATTCAGAAGCAAAAATTTGTAAGGGAACAAGGTTGGCCAAAACTTCAATGGATCTTGGTTGAGTATTGTACCAAAGGAAACTCCAACCCTCATATTAACATTTTCCAACACCTTCTCTAAAATTTGTCCATAACTTTTGAGTGAAGACTGCAGATTTCAAATGGATTTAAGGACATGAAACTTAACTTTATTTTTCAAATTTTCATAGTTCAAAGTTTTTTGAGAAAAAATATTCTAATATGCCTAAATGAGTTCTAAAATTTTAATTTTAACACAATTCTGTTTTTGACCTAACTATGAGTGGTTGATCTCCCTTTAATTTCCATTACAAATCCCACATTATTTGTTTTACCTCCTATCACCCCATATCTATATAAAGAGTTGTCTTTACAAATGCTTTTACAAACCATTAATAGCTTTGACATCAAAGTGAGGTAAAGACTACTTAGCATCATAAATCTCAAAGAACTAAATGCTAATTGTTGAGATTTTTATTTAAAATTACTTGCTTTGCAACTAACACTAGAAGAAAAGCCTCAAAATCTGTGTTTGTTTCAACATAATGCATCAAGTGAGTTATGTTGAAACAAACGCAGATTTTGAGGCTTTTCTTCTAGTGTAAATACAATGTGCAAGTGTGACCCAGACATCCAACCCAGTGTATTTCACTTCTCTGACAAATGCTAATGTGTGTATTTTAGTTACTAATGTGGGTGTCGAATATACCACACCATTCTATCTAGTGAAGGGCGGTCATAGTCACTCCTATTGAATGTTATGTGTTCTTTAATTTTTTTTAATCTTCTCTTTTAATTAATTTGAAATATATAATTTTATTTTAGAGACAAATTGGGATTTTGAGTTTAAGCTAGAATAAAAGATAAAGTAAGATTTTAATGCACCAAAGAGCTTCAAGTACATGGGAAGATGCCTTCAAAATAATAATTTTAATTACTACAAATCCAAGAGTATAGGCTCTAAGCAATAACATTAGGAAGGATTTGAGGGCTGCAAAGGGCCGTTTCGGGACTGTTCACGAAACAGGTCTGGGAACAGCTGGCCGCTGGTCAGCATTTTCAACAAAAAATAAATAAAAATTGGGGGTCCTGAAATATGAAAAAAAGTCCAATTTTTTTTTTTTTTCAGAAAAAAAGAAGTCTATGACGTGGCAGTCGCTCAACCACGTCGGATTCCTGCAGAACTGCGTTCCCGCGGCTGTTTTCGTGATTTCGGGTTGTGGGAACTCACAGGCTCCCAGAGCCCTCAAATCCCTCCTAATGT
The DNA here is from genome assembly GCA_947034885.2 of Thuidium tamariscinum. Classification (NCBI taxonomy): domain Eukaryota; kingdom Viridiplantae; phylum Streptophyta; class Bryopsida; order Hypnales; family Thuidiaceae; genus Thuidium; species Thuidium tamariscinum. The sequence goes on from OX344753.2 coordinate 5,366,762, forward strand.
GAGAGTATATCCACTACAACTCTTCAAAGGAACCTACTCATGAGATGTCATCTAAAGAATAGTGGCCCACTTTAACCCCTAAAAGCTTGAGGGGTTGGGACAAAATACAAATATGTTATAAAATGTAAGTTATGTAACTTTTTTGAAGTTAGTATCAAAGAAATAATGTAAAGCACAAAATGTAGAAAGTATCCATACAGTCAAAATTATAAAATTATTTTTAGATTCTTTTCAAATGAATTTCAAAGATATAACTTCAAAAATTCACCAAAAATATAATTTCTTTATTTAATATATGAATTTTTTTTTATTGGTCAAAATTATGGTTTCTATTGATTTGTAAAAGAATGCAAAAGATCTAGTAATGAGACCATCAACACTTTCCCAAAATAATAAGTTTTTCAACACTAGGCAATTCTAAACCTTTTGTGCTATATCTCTTATAATTTTTGACCGTACTGATCTTCGTTTTGAATATAAATGTTAAAAGAAAACCCAATTTTTTCAAATCTGAAAAAAAAAAGTTTGAAAAAAGTTTTTTTTTGCCTGAAAACTGTGCCCGAAGTCGGGCAGCGACCAAAAACGGTCATTTGAGCACTTAGGGGTTAAACTTTTAAAATATTACTCCCTCTGTCCTAAAATGATCTTTCTGTTACATACAACATTGTAGATTAAGCTAAAAAATAACAATTTTTCAAATTTTTTTTGAGTAGTACGTAAAGTTCAATGCACTCCTACCTTCATGAAAATTTGAGTCCTAAAGTTTTTTTTTAAATGTAGCTTTCAAGTAGTCAAAAGTAGAATTTTTTGGACATTTTTATGGAACATTAGTGGCCACCCATTATCATTGTGTGCTTGGGAGAGATGTCTTTCTCGTGACTATGTGTGGCATAGAAAGCAAATCAACCTATAGCATCTTAGTTGGAAAGTTAATGAGCTTTTCCGTCATGTTTGCCTTATTCAGTTGAATATGTCAACATGACTACCAATCACAAGTCTAGTCTTCATCAACAGATCACAAAAATCAATCAAGAATTGATGTGTAGCCCAAATATGGCAATCATGGTTATATACAAAAGACATTTTGATTCGAATTTCTTCCTATTATTATGGGAGCTACCATCAACATCCTTCTTCCTACGTCATGGCATACAACCAACAGATCATGTTGGGACAAAATTTGAAGGGAAATCAGAAGATCATTTGGGACGGAGGGAGTATAATTTAGGAGCCAAGTTGATTCTTGAATGTAGTGAGATTATGTAGTACCACAATATTATGAGGCATGTGCTTATAGTAGATGGGAAACTCCTCTTCTTATTCACTCTTTTCAATCCACTTGCTTCTATCTACAATTCTCCCTCCTTTTGTCTTTTTATCTTGTGCCCACAAGATTGAAAGTGGCTTTTCCTCAACTACTTGCTGTGGTGAAGTGGGTCACCTTTTTCTTTCTTTTTTCTTTCTTACCTTACCCAATTGAAACGGTGGGTCACCCTTTCAAAACCCAGCCAAGGAAATGCATCTTCAGCTTGGTATTCCTCTGGCCATTGATGGCGAGTTGGGATGAGTCCGTACTCTGCGAGAGAAAATCTACACCCTCCCTCTCATCAATTGCGAGAATGTTCCTTCCTTGATCCTTGGCTACGTGTTGAAAAACAAGCCTTCTATAATGGTAAGGTACGGGCAAGTCCGTGGGTTCCACCGGTGTGACTCCTGGAGGCCCCGCCCGCCCGTCTGGGTGCAGCCACTTCCTCCTGACGTCCCCGCGGACCGCGCGTCAGCCATGACTCACGACTAGTCCAAATATACGCAAAAGCCCCGTCATTTAAGTACAAGAAATCCTGTGATTCACTGCATCAAAGATTCTGACCCCTCTCCCATCCTCAAGCTCCTGATTCCCCAAGTCCTGATTGATTCTACTAGCAGTCAGGATTATTTTATGTGTACTTCCGACGGGAAGGAGATCCACCTCAAGCGATGCTTCGCTTCGCTTGGAAACCTTGAATCGCTTCTGGCTGGGCCGGGGCCTCTTTGGAAACGCGACTGTAGCTAGCTGTCGGTTCTCTATACGTTGACCTCCGGTTTTCCTCGCTCAATCACGGCGAGGCCGGACGTACAGGCGGGGTTGCTGGAGAAATCTGCGATCGACATTGCCGAACTTGGGGTGACAGGATATGACAAAACGTGGCCGGGAGGGTGCGAGGTGACGAGTGCAAGCCTGATTATTACGGAGTATAATTACGGATTACTACGTACTGGTACAGTACTACTAATAAGGCCTAGTAAGGTAGGTACTCCCAAAATGGCACCTGACCTTAAAGTGCCATCTACAATGTGCATACATTTCCAAAATCAGTCATATACCCAGACTGTAGATGGCGCTTTCAGAAACAGACTTTGACCATTAATAACTTTTGCATACGTCATCCAATCCTCTGTTCTTTGGTGCGCTGGAACATGCTTTCACTCGCCAACAAGAATGTATAAAAACCTGAACAGCATGATAACAGGACCTAGACACAGTAAGAATAAGTGGCGCTTGGGTGTACCCACCTTAACTCATGCGTTCAAATTTCAAAACACAAAAGGATTGCTCAGGGGTGCACACCACGTTGACGTGTGTTCATCTGTTTGGGGCGTCCTGTTACACCGGCCAGACGTCACACGCTCCGTCACCTAGAAGCTAATAAGTTCAGTTACTGTAGTATCATGGCAATGATCAGTTCGGTAGGATCGACGGAGTGGTTCGGGATTTCAAAGTCGTGAGCAATGAACGGAGGGATGTGGTGTTACTCATTGGGAAGTAAGAGCAGCCCCACAGCAACTCAGCAAAGCAACTCAACAAATGAAATCAATGGACGGCGTTCCTGTTGCAGAGAAGATCAATGGACCAGACCATTTACAGGGTTGCTTTGCTGAGTTGCTGTGGGGCTGCTCTAACCCCTCCACCACCTGAGTACTATTGCAATACTATTATGGACTTCATGCAGTATATAGTATTAAGAATATATTATTGTAATATTGTAGCAATACTACAAGAATAGTATTTCAATGGGATGACACTATTTTAGGTGAAAGGATATTGTTGCAAGAGTGCTTCAATATTGCAACAATATAGTTTTAGTACTATATTGCATAAAATCCGAAATAGTATTGTTCAATGGGGGGTACTTTCCTAATAATACTGTAGTATTATGGCAATGAACCAATTACATTAGTGGTAGTCACACCTTCTTGACCAAGCAAACTTCTCTGAAGAATTGAAAGGAAAGAGGAGCCAATCACATGCAGTTCTCAATGGAGAAGGTGTGACCCCCCGTTCTGGTGTGTCTCACATGTATAATAAAAAAATTACAAGATTAGTTTACCATTAAGACAAGATGCTCAATGTTGGGATCCAATCAGATGGGACCGGATACACATATTGACTTTACTACTATAGGCTATGCGCACAATTGGGGCTTGGGTGAAAATTTTGGAGTGAAATTGTGAAGCACTTGGGTGAAACTGCACAGTGGCAAGGGAGAATGTTGCTTGCGAAATTGGTTTAAGTAGAAATAAATAACTCCTAGGTGATTGTAAGAAACACCTATTGATTTTGTTGCATTTTGTCCAAAGTCATGATTTTTTTCTAATTTATTTTAGAATTTGAATAAAATTCTTAAACAATTTAAGAAATACAACCCTATTTTATAATAAAGGTTACAACCAAAGGAAAATCAAAGAAAAATTCTATTACTAGAACACAAAAAGTGCCATATCTCAAAAAAAATAGATGCAATGATTTTTTTAATTATTAAAAATAGGAAACTAAATGAATAATAAAAGCTAAAACAACTCTATACACCAAAAAAATAATAATAACATTTTAAATGTTTTGAAATGCAAATAGAAAGAAGCTCATTTTGTAGACTTCTGCACCACAAAAAATCATTTATTTCTAGAATTCCATTGGATAATAGCTATAAGTCTACTAAAAGATCATTATTTTCAAGCTTTAATTTCAAGTATTCTTTATTAGTCACTAAGTAGTATAAAAACCTTCCAAATTTACAAATGTGGCATAAAATCAAGGGTTATTATTGGAAAACAATTTTTTTTTGAGTTAGGCAAAAAAATTAGGCAAGGTATATAGTAGTCATAAGCACCTTTTCTGTAAATCATCAATCATTTGAATCTAAAATGCAAAATTTATTGTAAAAAAACAAATCAACATACAAGGTGTGACTCAAAATAGTAGAAGTGTATCTTATAATCAACCTCCACCTTTTGTGGTTTGGTGAAAAAGTTCATATTGGACTCCACTTATAACTACATGTAGCTATAGGACTCGTTGTAGGAATTACACTAGTATTACATATCTTAGTTAAGACAAAGGCTCTATATATAATAGGACTAAGTCTTTAAATTTTATTATCTTCCAATGTTCAATCTTACATTAGAATATTAGACATTTCATTGGTGTACATTCATTGAGTACTCAAATATAGAATAGGCAAAAATGGATGTCAAAGTTACATTGGTAGCTAAGTCAAATAGTCTATAAGATTTATTTAAAATATCTTATTAATATATTTATAAAAATAAAAAAATAAAAAGTTTATAAGTGAAGAAATTAAAATTTAATATATCATTTATACATTGATAATTTAGAAATTTTACAAACTTACAAATTTTATTCAATTGGACTTCATTGATTTTAGCATAAAGAATAAAGAATCTTCTACATTGAAATTACATTTTTTTTATATCCATCCAAAATATATAGGAATCAATTATTTTTGTAGACTTACAAGTTTGAGATTTATAACTTCTTTGCTTATTTCAAGCCAAAACATTTCTTTCACTTCATCTCTTGGTCATTGACTTTCATCTTATAGTATAGATAGATTGATAAATAATTTGGTTGTAACAAAACTACTTAAGGTAACTACACCTAATTGTGCCCCACATTCTTAAACCATTTGGGGTAGATTTTTGCCTAAAACATACTACTTCTACTTCAAAGAGTGTTAGAATGCTTGTAAATACCCTTCATTACAATACTTGAAAATTCACAATTTATACATACAATGTCCATATATGTATAAAAATAAAATTTTGAGTCTTCTTTGACATCCAACAAGATTTAAAATTTTTTAAGTTTTTAATAATAGTAAAAATGCTCAATTGTGTATTTAAAGACAATTAACACCTAATAAAATTCCCATTGTCCCCTTGGAAAAGAAAAATGGATTTTGGATAGGTTGCCTATTGTTTCTATTTTCATTGTAATATTTTTTAATTTTTTAAAGACATGAAAGCACATTAGATTTTGGAGAACACAAATATTATTTGAATTAGTGCCTAGGAACAAAAATTATGCTGCAATAAGCCCAAAACATAACTTGACCTATAAAGCCAAAAATTCATACAAATGTGAATAAAGTTTTCAAAGTTTTGTTTTGTGTATAAAGTATTTCTATTTACCTACAAAGATTTAACCCCTAAATGCCTAAGATGCGGTTTTTGGCATTATAATTTTTTGGGGCAGCTCACTACAAATGGAGTTTTTATTTTTTTTCTTTGAAGTTTTCATACAACATGTGTCCAAGGAGTAGCTTCAAGGCCCAACAATTTTTGTAACTTTTGACTTTGTGGTTAAGAAGTTATGGCATGATATGTCATTTTGTTTGAAGTGAGGGCAGCCCGGGCAGCTGAAAAAACTTCTTTAAAAAAACTTTTTTTTCAAAAGTGAAATTTCAAATTGATTCTTTAGGTTTTCATAGACATGGAAAGCTTTGGATCATTCCATTTGGATTCACGAGTCAAAAGTTATGAGGAATTTTAGTTTGCGGGTAGGAATGGAATTCGAAAACTCTATACCTACCCGCAAACTAAAATTCCTCATAACTTTTGACTCCTTAATCCAAATGGAATGATCCAAAGCTTTCCATGTCTATGAAAACCTAAAGAATCAATTTGAAATTTCACTTTTGAAAAAAAAAGTTTTTTTAAAGAAGTTTTTTCAGCTGCCCGGGCTGCCCTCACTTCAAACAAAATGACATATCATGCCATAACTTCTTAACCACAAAGTCAAAAGTTACAAAAATTGTTGGGCCTTGAAGCTACTCCTTGGACACATGTTGTGTGAAAATTTTAAAGAAAAAAAATAAAAACTCCATTTGTAGTGAGCTGCCCCAAAAAATTATAATGCCAAGAAACGCAGCTTAGGCATTTAGGGGTTAATGCATTGGATTTGGACTAAAAATGAGAAAGTTATAGATGATCTTGTTTTTTTAGGCAATCTTCTTGAAAAAATGGATTATAAGATTCATTTTTATATGTAATTTATATTTTTTCAAAGAAAATAGTTTAGAAGGTTTTTAACCCCTAAAGGACCACAACTATGTTTCCACCAAAACTGCTCCAAAACTGTCATTTCTATGATAGCTACCAAATTTCAGAAAAAAAAACATTTTTTGACATATGTAACCATAGGATATTTTAGTGTACTAGTTTGGGAAGATGTAGAAAAAATTTCAGAAACTTCCACTATATAGATTGCAAGATATTAGTGTTTGAAGTTACAAAAATCATTTTTTTTCCACTGCGAAAATCTGGGTAGTTGCACTTCAGAAGGCTACATTTGTATGAAAAAATGTCCAAAATGGTTGCAACTCTTTGAATTCATTCTCCAATTCAAGTTGTCTACATGCTTGAAATTTTTTATATAATTTGGAATTGTACAACATGTACAAAAAAAATAGTAAGTAGAAAGAAATAGAGAATGATTCAAAATACAAAAATGGTAACAATTTATTTATTGAATTGAAAAATGCCAATCCCAATGATTTAAATGTTGTAATAAACAACCTACACCCTATTTTTTTATTTCTTTTTCAAAAATATTGAAAATTGAGTCAAATAAAGGACTTCAAAGTTTATTTTAGAGAAGAGAATCCATAACTACCAACAAACTAAAATTCTTCATAACTTTTGACTCATTAATCTAAATGGAATGATTCAAAACTTTCCATATATATATAAATCTATAAAACCAATTATAAAAATTTGTTTCCAAAAAAAATGATTTTTTTTAATCTGCCCGAATTGCCCGAGTTGAGAAACAAACAACATTTTATGCAATAACTTTTCGACCATGTAGTCAAAAGTCACAAAAATTGTTGGGCTTTGAAGATACTCCTCGTCCACACCTTCTATTAAAGTGTGGTTCCAAAATATAGAAATCTCTAGCCACACGTACTTGCCCAAAATCGCCATGTTGCCAAAAAGGCACATTGGTCCTTTAGGGGTTAATCATGTGCTTGCAAATCAACTTCCTACTGTAATTATTGATTTTCAATTCCACCTTAATCTTATTGACGATTTAGATTTTCCTTCAATTTCATATGTAATTCTACAAAACCATCTTTTAACCCCAAAGTGACATTCAATTTCTAAGATTCAAAAACATCATTGCTTTTGAAGCTTTATGAATCTAAATGTCTTCAAGTTATACAAATCTCAAACGTACAATCTTGTAGTGTATGTGTTGTAGATGACATGTACAAAATTTGAAGTCATTTGGCTATATAGATTGCAAGATCATAATGTTTCAATGTTAAAAATGGATGTTGAAATTTTCCCCAAAACACATTTGGAGGTGAAATTTGATTTCTAAACCTACTCAAATGAAAAAATTGTACACTACAAAATGATTCAAAACTAATATACAAACACATTGGTGAAAAAATTTCTATTTGATTGACTCATTGTGTCTACAAAATGGCTTTGAAATGTCAAAAATCAGTAAGAAAATTGCAAAAAGCACATCTAAAGTTGAACCTCCTTCTACTATAATGCTTGTTAGTCACTCATTAATTCTTGGATTAACATGAAATTTTAGCCACACAAACTAGACTAGTATGTGCAACTTTTCCACAAAGAATGATTGAAAATGGACTTTGTATGAATAGGAAATAAGCCGCCGAAGGTCACTATACTCCAATAATGGCAGGATTTCGAACTTGAATTGCTCTCAAACATTCAAAACAACTTGGATTGACATGAAACTTTATTGCAATAACTATACTTCAAGGGGAACAAAATCCAACAAATTTTATTGAAAATGAGCAATGGATGAAGGAGATACAAGGCCCTGAAGTTGTAGCCCTAAAATGCAATTTGGTGAACTCAAATTGAAGTTGTGAACTTCGATTGGCTTCCAAAAAATCAATAAATCTTAGATTGATTTGAAAATTTTACTACATAAACTAGAAGAAAGAATAAAACTTTCCCAACAAGTTTTATTGAATTTGGACCTTGGATGCAAAAGTTACATCACTTTGAACTGGACTTGAAATTCTGTGAGGACACTTTTTGTCCTCTTTGTCACTTTGGGGTTAAAGAATTATTATTTTTTTAATTCCTAGACTTTCAACTCAATTCTTCAACATAATTTTTTTTTATTCAATATTGGTGGTGCAAAAACTTTTAAGTTGAGAAGATTCAAAGCTTAAAAATCCACTTAGGTGAGGTGCAAGAAAAAATTATTTTTCACTTTAAATGAAAATATCATCCAATCCAAATGGTCAAAGTTTCTAAATTTATTCTCCACATTTTTATATTTGTCTAGCTCAAGATCTTATTTGTTACAAAACTCCCATTACTTGTAACTTCAAAACACAATGAACTCTAAATACATACACAAAATATACATATTAACAAGAATATTTTACAAAGAGCTCAAACCACTTGACTATAGAAAGATCAATCTCCCAAATATGTCTCCTCATCCTTGAACTCTATCTTATATAATGAAAACTATTAATAAAGACTATAAGCCCTTAAGGTAAACTAGGACTTCTTTTGTACCTTTAGCTTTCTATCCTTGGTTCTATCTAGAATCATCCATCAAAGTAAAAGTCCTAGATATACTTCTCCAAAACATATTTTATTTGAATTGTATTCTATCAAAATCTTGATCTTTTTCTTGGAGTTATCTAATTCCAAGTTCCAATTCATTTGACTTTATCTAAGATCCTCTATTTCCAATCACCATTGTCGTTGTCATCTAATTGAAGTTGTGTAACTCAAGTGCACAAATCCACAATTTGGAGGTACATATCTCTAAGGAATCTTTGCCTATCCACTAGTGTACATTTCATTATGAATTAATTAATGATCATCCATCAAGGTTATGACAATGGTCATAACACAATTATAATTTCTTTCATCTAACATTGCATTTGTCTATCAAAGGTTGAACCAAGGGTCATGGCAATATTTTCAGATAATTAAAGAAAATAATTTCTAAGTTTTTTTACACTTGGTAATAGAAATAGAAATTTTGAATGGAATTTGATGAAAAAAAGACCTAAGACTTTCAAAGTTAAGTGTAGTTACATCGATGAAATTGGATTCAGGTAAATAAGTTGCAATTGGGTTGGATCCATGATCTTTGGTATGTTTAACCCCTAAAGCCTTGAGGTGCATTTTTTGGCATTATAAATTTTTTGGGTAGCCCACTACGAATGGAGTTTTTATTTTTTTTTGCTGAAATTTTTACACAAGATGTGCCCAAGGAGTAGCTTTAAGTCCCAACAATTTTCGTAACTTTTGACTTTGTGGTTAAATAGTTATGGCATGATATGTCATTTTCTTTACTCGGAGGGCAGCCCGGGCAGCTGAAAAAACTTCTTTAAAAAACTTTTTCTTCAAAAGTGAAATTTTAAATTGATTGTTTAGGTTTTTTCAAACATGGAAAGCTTAGTTTCATCCCATTTGGATTAAGGAGTGAAAAGTTATGAGCAATTTTAGTTTGTGGGTATGTATGGAATTTTTGAAAACCATACCTACCCGCAAACTAAAATTGCTCATAAATTTTCACTCCTTAATCCAAATGGGATGAAACAAAGCTTCCCATCTCTGAAAAAACCTAAAGAATCAATTTGAAATTTTACTTTTGAAAAAAAAGTTTTTTTAAAGAAGTTTTTTCAGCTGCCCGGGCTGCCCTCCGAGTAAAGAAAACAACATATCATGCCATAACTTTTTAACCACAAGGTCAAAAGTTACGAAAATTGTTGGGCCTTAAAGCTACTCCTTGGGCACATCTTGTGTAAAAATTTCAGCAAAAAAAATAAAAACTTCATTCGTAGTGAGCTGCCCAAGAAATTTATGATGCCAAAGAACGCGCCTCAGGGCTTTAGGGATTAAAATAGGGTATTTTAAAAGCAATGATGTTCTAAAAGTGACCACTTACATAGAGAGATACATTTTAAGAGGTTCTCACTTTTCATGACTAGTGCATTTCAACTTCAAAGATTTGTAACTAATTCCACACAAGTCCAAAAAAGACAAACAAACTTGGATTGATGCGAGTTTGATTTTCCTTCCTACAAAAAATTATTGAAAATTGTCTCATTAGCTTTTTAACTTCTCCCCAAAGCAATTAGCTCTAGAAAGGTCACTTTAAGAGTAGACTACAAGCTTAGTACGTTGAGATACAAGTACCTCTAACTTCTAAAGATTTGTTACACTAAATTTTTTTGCAAAGATGTTCATAATTGGTTGTTGAATTTTCAATACTAATGTGACACCATTCCATTGACAACCTGTCACCATTGCTATTGCAAGTTGCAACTCATAACCTTCTTTCCTTTCAACTTGCTTTCTACACCCTAGAATCATAAAGATCAAAGATTTTGATTGAAAAATATATGACTTGTGAACCTTTTAAGGGCCGTGGTTGATGTAGGGGGCGGGTGTAGTTCTTCAAGAAAGTGAATTTTGTAGCCAGTCTAACGATATAATCTTAGATCAAATCGTATAAAGTGTTGCCATGAGGGAGATTCTTCATCCTAACAAAAAATCAAACTCATCTAATGGTACAAAGTGCTATAAGTAAAATAGAAGGTCCATAATCAACCTTTTAAAGGCTAGAATTGAATTTTTGGGAGGTGGAACATCTTTAAATATTTTTCAATAAATTTTCCTCGAGAGGCAAGTAGAGTAGGCATCTAATCCAAGTTTTTTCATATTTTTTTGAAGCTTTTTGAAATTATTTACAAATTTTTGAAGTTCACAAAAAATGGTGATTTGTGGTCATCAAAAGCAATCCCCTTCTAAAATGTGCAGATTTAGTACATTGAAGAAAGCAAAATGTACCTCCAAACCATATTTGCTTTTAGAGCCTTATTCAAATTTGAATTGTTTCCCTTAATCCTCAAAAATCAATGACTTGAATGACCCTTTAGAATTTGCGCTACATAAATTTCAATGCATAAGTTTACTTTGGACATTCATGAGATTACATAACAACACTTATGCTTTGTCAAGACATCAAGATACAAAAAAATCTCAGAAATTGGTTGATTTTTTTTTGTATTTTTGTTGAACACTTCCCATTTTAGGGTCTAAACCATTTGCCAGTTTGCAACCTCATAGATAATGCATTAATGCTCCAGTTCTCTTGAAATTGATTTTATTTGAAGCGCATGAAGACACTCTAATTATGTTAGTCTTTGAGATTTTTATGATCAAATATATTTTGAACAATATTAGACTGAGAGTGCAGAAATCAACCAAAAAGTGGTCGACGGATCCTTAAAGGGTTAAGTGTAATAACCTATTTGCCCCTAGTGCAGCTCATTGGTTATGTGATACATATTTTATCTTCAGTTGCTTGTGTCAGTTTCTCATGGGGAACATGTCAATTGAAAGCCTCCATCTAGGAACTGCTGCAGTTGAAGATTGAAGACTTTGATCAAGACATGGTAAGTTAAGCTTAAGTTATCTTGATTTTTTGATGAATGAAGCAAGCAAAATGCTTTGCTGCCTATGCGCAGTCCTTGGGAAGTTGGGATATTGAGGAAACCCAAACCTTGTTTTCTGTGCCAAACTGCCAAACTTTACTTGAGAATCGGAAGTCATTGGTAACTTACATGCAGATGTGCAGTTGCTTTTAGAGCATACTATAGGCTTAACCTTATGCCATGGGATTCATACCAGTATGACATGCATGTTGCTAGCTCTCGGTACTTTTTTAGCTTTAAAAAATGGAAGAAGACACATACCAGTTGTGAACTTTTCAGCTTTAACATTAAACTTAGTTGCATGCCACTTGCAAAGGGAAAAAGAAATCATTGTTGTGAATTTGTAAACGAATGAGCAATTAAAAGAAACTAAATCGCAACGAAAAGATGGAGGCATTGACAAGTCAGCTTGCTGTTGAAGACATTAGTTTACATTGGGATTTGTGAACCTCGTGGAATTTTTGGAAATTTTGGGGCGTTGGAAATTGTGGAGCCCAAGGCTATCAACAAGAGTTGCTGTTATGTTATGTGAACCTAGTATCATGAACATATGAGCCTGTACACCTATGTTATACTCCCTGTATCCCACTAAAAGCTTCCCAAATTCTTCCTGCAAAGGCTGTAAATCAGTCTAATTAAGGTAGAATCACCTATAACCAATCACTTAAGGTATTCTAGACATCATCTGGTGTAGTGCAAGGTAAAGCAAATATTTTGAGAGGTGCAATGACAGAAATGATGGGGATTGCAAAAGCTTTGAGAATTTTATCTTATAAATTAAAATTACTATAAATTTTAAAAGGCAAAAGGTGCACTGAACCCATTGCCAACATGTGGACTCTTCTAATTCCAATCACATTAAAAAAATACTTTTTTACTCACTCTTTTCTACTTTCTTGCACACTACTTTGAGACATGTGCCATGAACTTTTAGTCCCAACTTTGAAAAGTAGAAAAAAACCCATTCTAGTCTTGGTTGGAAATGCATCCATTGATAGGTTGGTTATGGGGTGTTGATTGTTTATAGGTGGTTCTACCTTAGGAAGCTTTTAGTGGGATAGAGGGAGTAAGTATTTATATTTTAGAAATTTTCCATGATTGTACGGTATCTATGTAAATACCTCTATCACTAGTGTTTATGGAACTATCTAAGTATGTTAACCTGTAAAGGACCACAACTATGTTTCCACCAAAACTACTCCAAAATTGTCATTTCTAGGACAACTACCAAATTTTAGAAAAAAAAACATTTTTTGACATATGTAGCCGTAAGATCTTTTAGTGCACTAGTTTGGAAAGATGTAGAAAAAATTTCAGAAATTTCCACTATGTAGATTGCAAGATATTAGTGTTTGAAGTTACAAAAATCATTTTTTTCCTATTGTGAAAATCCGGGCAGCTGCACTTCAGAAGGCCACATTTGTATGAAAAAATGTCCAAAATGGTTGCAACTCTTTGGATTCATTCTCCAATTTAAGTTGGATACATGCTTAAAAACTTTCATATCATTTGGAATTGTACAACATGTACAGAAAAAACAGTAAATAGAAAGAAGTAGAGAATGATTCAAAATACAAAAATGGTAACAATTTATTTATTGAATTGAAAAATGCCAATACCAATGGTTCAAATGTTGTAATAAACAACCTACACCCAATGTTTTTTTTATTTTTTTTCAAAAATATTGAAAATTGAGTCAAATAAAGGACTTCAAAGTTTATTTTAGAGAAGAGAATCCATAACTACCTGCAAACTAAAATTCTTGATAACTTTTGACTCATTAATCCAAATGGAATGATTCAAATCTTACCATGTATATAAAAATCTATAAAACCAATATCAAATTTTTATTTCCAAAAAAAGTGATTTTTTTTAATCTGCCCGAATTTCCCGAGTTGAGGAACAAACAACATTTTATGCGATAACTTTTCAACCATGTAGTCAAAAGTCATGAAAATTGTTGGGCTTTGAAGATACTCCTCGTCCACACCTTCTATTAAAGTTTGGTTTCAAAATATGGAAATCTCTAGCCACAAAAACCTGCCCAAAATCGCTATGTTGCCAAAAAGGCATGTTGGTCCTTTAGGGGTTAAGAGCACCTTCAAATGGTTGTAGAATATCTACACGTGTGTATATATGTTGAAGGCTCATATACTTGCATTTCTATACTCATATGCTAGCATTGTTGGGTTTGCAATTGAACTTGCCAAAGTTGGTCATCTTGTAATCTAAGAGCCTAATAAATTTTGTAGATTTTATTCATGAAGTCCAAAAGTCTTTTGAGGATTACAGGTAGATTTGTGTGACCCAATTTTTGATGTGATTTTCCAAACTTTTTTGGAAGATAGAAAAATCACTTAAGCTTTTGAAGAATATAATTTTTAAAATTTCAAATGGTGTCTAGAAGCAAAATTTATGCCACCCTAAATATTTCTTCCGACAAAAACAAAATCACAAAAAAATTGATCTTCTAATTTTTTATAAAACATTAATTTTTTTTGGTCTATATATGAAGTTTTAATGCATTCCATTTCTAGGTTATCAAATTTCTTGTTTTGCAAGAAATCATTATTGTACAATGGGGTACCAATCAAAATGTCGTTTTTGAATCCGAAGTGAGAATTTTTTTAGTATTTCCAACTTTGAAAGCCTCTTGAGAGCTCAAAAATTGGTATTTTACCACGAAAATTTTTCCACAGCATTATCTTTAAGTTAATTATATGTATGCCAAATTTCAAGTCCAAAAGACTCACCAAAAAAAAGTTATTCAAAATCTATCAACATGGGTAGTGGTGAGAAACATTTCACTACTTTCAACTTTGACACCTTCCTAAGGATTGAGTTTTTTTTGCTTTTGCCATGAAATTTTTGTGAAGAAACAATCTCTATGTTTTTAATATGTATAAAAAATTTCAAGGTAAAATAAATTTGTTTTAAGAAGATATTTGAAATCTCACATGTTGGGAGATTTTGTATATCTTTTTTTTGGTAATTTATTTGATCTTGAAATTTGAAGAACATATTATCAACATAGAGATGACTTCACAAAAACAAATCCATGGTAAAAAAACCATTTTTCAGCCCTTGGGAGGGTGTGAAAGTTGGCAATTGTGAAAATTTTCTCAAAACTACACTTGTTGAGAGATTTCAAATATCTTCTTAAAACAAATTTATTTTACCTTGAAATTTTCTATACATATAAAAAACCTAGAGATTGTTTCATGACAAAAATTTCATAGCAAAAGAAAAAAACTCAATCCTTAGGAAGGTGTCAAAGTTGAAAATAGTGAAATGTTTTTCACCACTACCCATGTTGGTATATTTTGAATAACTTTTTTTCGGTGAGTCTTTTGGACTTGAAATTTGGCATACATATAATTAACTTAAAGATAATGTTGTGGAAAAAATTTCGTGGTAGAATACCAATTTTTGAACTCTCGGGAGGCTTTCAAAGTTGGCAATACTAAAAATTTTCTCATTGCAAATTCAAAAACGACATTTTGATTGGTACCCCACTGTACAATGGGGTACCAATCAAAGTGGCATTTTCAAGTTTGCAATGAAAGAAATTTCAATGCTACCAACTTTGACAACCTTCGAAGAGCTAAAAAATTGGTACTTTATCAATTCTTTTTATAATATCACCTTTAAATTAATAACATGTGTGCCAAATTTCAATGCCAAAAGATTTACCCAAAAAAAGATATTCAAAATCTACCAACATGTCTACTTGTGAAAGAAATTTCCTTACTTTCAACTTTGACACCCTCCTAAGGATTGAATTTTTTTGCCATGAAATTTTTGGTATGAAATAGCCTCTATATCTGTAATATATGTGAAAAATTTCAAGGTCAAAAGATTAATACCAAAAAAGATATTCAAAATCTACCAACATGTGTAATTTTGAGAATTTTTTCATAATTGCCAACTTTTACACCCTCCTAAGGGCTGAA
This sequence comes from Thuidium tamariscinum, assembly GCA_947034885.2. NCBI lineage: Eukaryota > Viridiplantae > Streptophyta > Bryopsida > Hypnales > Thuidiaceae > Thuidium > Thuidium tamariscinum. The sequence continues at coordinate 5,382,510 of OX344753.2, forward strand.
AAATTGGTTTCTTACCATGAATTTTTTTTCCATAAAATCATCTCTATGTTGATAATGTGTTTTCCAAATTTCAATATCAAAAGACTTTATCCAAAAAAGATATTCAAAATCTCTCAATATATACCCCCCCATTTCTAGTCTAGATTGTTTTGTTTCCGTGCACTTGACATGGGAGTAAGTGATCAATTATGATGTATTATAAGCTATTGATTTCCTATTAATTTCCTAATTGGCCTACAATCAAAATTAGAAATACCTATACAATAAGAATAAGTTGTACAAAATCTTGATGAAAACAATTCCTACAAACTTTATTCTTGGGAAAAAAATGAAAAGAATTTTCAAATCCATTTGAAATCTATTTTCCCATATGCAGAAATTTATTCTCCCATCATATCTAGCTGGGTGTTGAATTTTTTAAGCTTTTAGATTTGAAATAGATCATAAGCTTCTATGGATACATATTATAGTCTTGCTTTGGAGATTAATATTTTGAATCAATTTTGAACCTCTAAACATGATAGAATGTTAATCCCTAAGTATCATCATTGATTTGCACAATTGACAATTTTAGAAAAATCATCATAAAGTACTATTTGAAAGAATATTTTGGAATTGAGATGCAAATAAAAGTCATAGAGTTTGAGGCATAGATTCTATTAATACGGTTAGATTCTCCAATACTATCACTAGTATTTTTCTATAAATTTGGAAAGGAAAAATGTGAAATTCCTTCTAAATTCAATGACAACCAAAATATTATCAATTTTTTAGTACATTTTGTTGGAATGGATTTGAAATGAGGTTCTCTTCATGTGGTGGTCTTTTGGAATTTTAGTGTTCTACTAGTGGGTGGTGCTTGCTATCCTATGCAGTCATCATTAGAATTTAGAAAATTGATATCATGAAAGCTCAAATCTCACAAAAGCACTAAATCATAGAAGCGCAAAGAAGTGTTAAGCCAAGAAAACCAATGGATTTGCTACCTCTATTATATCTTCTTGTGGATCCTCTTTAATATCACCTTCATTGCAACAACTACATTATTTTTATAATATCACTCTTTATAAAAAGTAATATAACAAAAGTAATTGCAAATTGCTACTCTTTTTTTGCAATATCACATTGTGTGACAATAAGATTTTCATGTATTCATGATTGAAAACATTCTTATAAAATACTTAAAATAATTATTTTAAGGACTTATTGAAATCAATATCATGCATTCTATTTAAATATATCAAAATTTTATTAATATGTGATACAATGAATGCATAGCATACCAAGCACTAGCCCCTAGTATTAATGGTAGCATTTGTGACATTAGAGAGGGAGTTATGATTTTAGTAGTATGATAATTCTATGACCTCATTTTTGTAATTCCAAGTTTGAACTAGGGTCAACACAAGTCAACCACTTGACAAACTTCCACATTTGTAATTTTAAGAAAATATAAACTCTAGTAACACCAAATCCCACCCTTCGATAGGACAAGAACTTCATAAAGTATCTCTAAAAATTAGGATGACTTTCATCCAAGCTGTAATGAGAAAGAAATCTGAATTTCAATCTGTACATTGTCCAAAAAGTGGACGTCCGCTGGGTTATGGCTTAAACTGTCAAAGCTATGCATTACTGGCAGCAGCCTGAGGCTCTTCTTCCCAACCCCACTCACTGGGCCACCACTTGGGTCGCACAGCTTGAACGTGAACATCGTCTTGGTTTTCAACGATCAGCTGCGCCTTGGCCGAGTCCAGGCGCACCAAACCCAAGCCTCTTGGGCCAAGCACTGTCTTCACTTTGCCCGCTTTCTTCCCACTTGCCTTGTTCACCACTTCCGCCCCTGGGGTCACTGATTGTTGAGCTTCTGCATTGGGACCAATACAATATACTTATACAATATACTTGGTGCGAAAGCTCAGGACCAGAATCACGTGTCTTTTCAGAGCTTTTGAGAGGGTCAAATGGGAACTTCCTTTCATTCAAGGCTATTGATTTACTGACCAACACATATAATGTTCTTCACTGGTGCTGCTGAAGTTAGGTAGAGTGCTTAGAGAAAGCGACCCTGCTCTAAAAGCGACCACTGACACACAGAGGTGGTATCTTTGATGTACCAATTATGTACATTTCAGGAGTAGGCCTGCTTTTAGTGCCCACTGCGTTTCAACTTCAAGAATTCGTAACTAACTCCACGAAGGTCCAAAAAATATGAAACATGAAACCATGCCAATTCCATTTTCCTTCCTACGAAAGTTCACTGAAAATTGTCTCATTCGCTTCCCTCAAATGCGATCAGCTCTTAAAAAGGTCGTTTTAAGAGCAGACTACCTTGGACTTGGGTTAGATGCCAAATCCATTTTTCTTCCTATGAAAATTTACTGAAAATTGTCTCATTAGCTTCCCTCAAATGCAATCAGCTCTTAAAAGGTCGCTCTCAGAGCAGACTACCTTAGTATCTGGCCCTGTCTGAACTATATTTCTTCACCATGAGATCACTCAAATTGGTCATTTTAAAACGATTCTTTAGAGGATAAGTTGGTAACTAGGAGGTTCTCAAGAGAAGCATTAAATTCAGTGGTTCTTCGGACATTGTTTGCCTAGCCAAGACCAACGTCCAACATGTAAGAAAGCAAAGCAAAGACGGACGGACCTTCGCCATTGGCATGTACGAAGTTAAGCGGCATGAGTCGCTTGCGAACGACCCCTCGATGATGAGTGCGGGCAACAAGCTCCTGACCTACGTAACATCCTTTGTCGAAACTGATGGCATTCAACCCTGCCAGATTGTACTCCAATGGTATAGCCTCCCCTGAAAGCTCCCATCAATCAAGCATCACATTATTTCTGACCTACTTCGTCATCTAGAGACTCAGCATTTCTGACATGTAGTGACATGGCGTTCATATCGGAACAGAATCCTGCATAGGAAACCGTTCGAGGAAGCTAGAAGCATTGAAAACTGGGATTTAAATTTGAAGATCAAACGATTGTGGGGTTTTCATAAAATGAAGGACATGAAGCTGAGGAGATATGTGCAGCCAACCTTTAGGAATCTCAACGGAGCCTTCTGCAACCCCTTGCTCCAATCTCCACAAGAGGTAGTAGTCCTCTTCCACTTCCGTGCCACTTTCGATCAAAGGCGCTACAAACCCAAAGGTCAACGCATTTTAATAAATTTCAAAAGATCACGAAGATAAGGACAAGCGCATCCTTCTCAAACACATACAATACTTCAAGGTTAAAACTTTCTAAGGGGAAGATACTGTTTGCGTCACTTCAAGCATTGGAACACATTCGGGAGTGTGATTGTACATACAGAGTTGTGGAGGTTGTGGGAACAAGACCCTAACCTACTGAGATCAATTTCTTAACACTACGTAAGAACTTCTTATGCAATCATTCAAAGTTGGAGGTTGTAGACCACTATCAGTGAAAGTAGACAACCTCATTTCCATTCAAAGTGATCATACACATTTAACCAAGTCGTGCTTATGCCCAACTTGTATTGGAAGAGATGAGTTGATGTCCATGACAGAATTTAGTCCAGAGTAGACAGGATTAGGTCCGGATCAATTTTAGTATCCGTTACCTTTAGCTCCAATAGATAACAAAGAAAAGGACATATACATTCACCCCAAGCACATCTAATATTTCTCCTACATGGATGAATTGCCCGAGAGACGAATACACGGTCGAAAATCCTCTAAGCAAATGGTTACCAGTGCGAACTTCAAATAATAAGTGGATCCTTACGTGGAGTGCCGCTCGAGAACAGGCCCCGTAGTCCAAGGGTGCTCTGTCTGGGATCCTTGTACCAGCGCCGCTGCCCTCCATTTGTTTGAGCGGAACTCAAGGCAGATTCATCCTTTCCACCCGCCCATCCAATTGACCCGGCCTCCGATTCCGTTGTGCTACCTGGCCGATCAGCTAAATTCCCTCCAAAATACTGCCACACTGCAAGCGATTCTGAAATATCGCGAACTTCAACTTTCTTCCGTAGAATGTGCCTGCCAATCGAAAAGTCGCAGAAGTAAGAAACACAACCACCAGGAGAGGCTTCTACAATACAAGGGAAATTATCTTAGGTCAATACAATATCAAAAGGATTGTTCAAAGTAGTAATGAGCAGTGGTCAAGTATACGTTCTTAAGTGCAGCCACGCTGCACCCATCATTGCTTCAAATTAAGCATATCAGATCGGTCCAGAGAAAAATGAAACTACATTCAACAAAATGTGTGTTTGTTGATACCTTACAGCAATCATGAACTGATTGTAAACTCTTACAGATAGAGGTCAGTGCTCACTGGCAAGGATTCATTTGAGGTCATTGATAAGTCCCACCCCCACCTTTCACCTTATGTTTCACATTGGCCTACTCTAAATGACTATTATTGATAATCCAATGGCTCGTCAACAAGCTCAAATCTTTCATAAAACCTAAGTTCAAGTTGCACAATGTAAGATACAAAGCTCAGGAGATGAAGTGAGGGTAAAACTCCAAATTCTAACACAAAGGCGTTGCATTCTCGAGTTCCAACCTCACTTTCGCTTTGAGAGATTCTTTGATGCCCTTGAACCCTAAACTCTAATATTGACTGTTTTCTAACCACCAAACAGGAACATGAATAAAAGAATGGAAAAGACAAGAAAGCGAGAGTTCTACCGTACTTCTTCAAGTAGTCCACGACCTCGTCCGCAACGCCAGCGTTGCATAGAAAGACCACTTGCACCTCTACAACCTTAAATCTTTGATCAAATCTAGCATTGGAATTGAACAGCATAAGACACAAAGCTCAGGCGATGAAAGCGAGGGTGAAACTCCAAACTCTAAGAACCGTGTTGCATTGTTGATTCCCACCCTCGCTTTTCTTGTGAGAGATTCTTTGATGCCCTTAAACCCTAAACCCTACAATTGACTGTTTTCGAACCACCATACAGGCGTGGGCACAAAACAATGGAAAACACGAAAATTGAAGCAAGAGTTTTACTACACTTTTTCAAGTAGTCCACGACCTCGTCCGCAACACCAGCGTCCACATCCGCCAACAAAACAGGTTCGTTCCCGCCTTTCCCCGGCCCCGCCCCCTCGCGATCCAGCTTCTCCTCCTCTGCATTCGGTTTATACAAAAACAAATCAAACAGCACTCGGCCTTGCGCATTCAGCATGGCGGTATACAAGGGCGCGTGGTACACCATGGCAGCATTCACTGTGGGAGTGGACGTCTTCTCCGAAGGTGCCCTCTCGAACTCACTCACGTCGTTGGTGACTAAACCTTGCAAGAAATTGAATACGTCCGGCCCGTCAAACCGAAGCACGCTTCTCGTGGACAGCTTCGAAGCATACGGGCCTTGGGAGGCCAAGAGCGTGGCTTCCGAGTTCGAATCGCCATGAATCCCGCACAATGCACCCAATCTTGGTATTGAACGACGGCTTGATGCAATGGAAATGGCAACGGCAATGGCAGAGCGCGTTCTCGCAGGCATTTTTGATCAATTTCAACTCTACTGTAGGTGAAATTTTGGGTAAGCCAAAATGGTGAACAACAAAAACTCTCGTTGATAATGTTCGCGATGTTAAATGCTTGCTCTGCAATCGCATGCAATCGCATTACGTTGGCCGCTATCCTAGACAGCATATGGACTTGATTGATCAGCAACGGGACCCCTGTGGCAGACGCAACTGCCTGCCACTTGGACCCTTGCGGGTCACACAAGCTCATGCAACAGAGTGACGATGGGAGAGAATGGGAAACGGAAGGGCGATCTCTGAACCCTAAGAAACCTCAAAACAAAACTCCTACTTCTTTGTGAAGCAAATTGTTAACAATGTGTAGGAGACAACCCATTATAGATCCCCTCATTTTGGCGAGGTAGGGTGATTTATTTTTGAACAATTATGACATATTGTAACTAAAAATAGGACTTCCACTTGATAAGGTAGCACAGGGTAATGAATAATTTTGGTTTTCATAAGAAGACCTTGATTGAAAATAGGATGACCTATATGACTTATATGGGACGAACAAAAACTTCACCTAGAAAATTTCATGATAATTTTGTTTTGAGAAATAAAATTCTCAAAAATATAGAATCCTTTTCAAATCTTTGTATACGGAGAAATTTTTTCTTCAATATATTTTCACTTCAAGTATGCCCAATTGCGTAGAGCATCTACAATGCATCCAACTTTTCTAACAATATTAGCTTAATAAAAGAAAAATCCCCAATAGACTCCCCAATGCAATTAATATAGGTCTCTTTTCATTCCTCGGCCTATCATTTTCCTTTCCCAAACTGAAAAATTTGCAAAACATGAAGGATCAACAACTTGACTTGATGTAAATATACATAGAAGCACTAATAACTAATCATTCAAGGTGTTTTGGAGTAGGTGATAATGTGTAAAAGGTGGTGAAATTTTTGGAAGATAGGAAATATTGGGATTACAACTTTTTTTGGAATTTTACTCTCAAAATTGAAATTACTAAGAATTTTGAAAGCCAAAAAGTAATCTTCAACAATAGTCAATATCTAGAGTCTTTCAATTTTTATCATTCAAGAACTACTTTCTTGCTCACTACTTTCTATTTTCTTATTCACTACTTTCCATTTTTTCATTTACTACTTTAGGACATGTGTCATAACCTCATTAGTCCCGACCTTAAAAATGACAAAAAAAAATCAATCCAATCTTGACTTCCACCCTATGGTTGGAAATAGGACACCCTATAGGTTGGATATTGGATATGATTGGCAATTGGTGCATCTACCTTAGTCATTGTTTTCATACCTTTTCAAGCATTGGTATATATACCAATCAATTCAACCTTCTTTTGTTTGTATGACAGTCTTTTTTAATGTAGATTCTTTTCTTTTCTTTATAGTTATAATGCAAAAAGGCTCATTTGACAGTGAAATTGCTAGTTATGCATTACATCAATTTGTCCCCCCAAAACCCAACATTGTATAGGTCCTTGCATTTGCTATTACAAGGCCTTTCTACAAAGTAATGTATAGCTAGCAATTTCACTTCAGTAATCAAAAATGGATTGCCTTCCTTAACTTAATGCACTCTAAACTTACAAGAGATTCTACTAAGATTGTAGCCAAATGATATATCATCTCACCACCAACACATTTACTACCACCAATAAGATAGGAGGCTTGAAAACCGCTTAGGCTCAAAAACTATCCACTTTTTTAAATGTATATTATTTGTACATGTTGCTTTTTCATCTTAAGAAGAATGTATAAACAATGTACATTTGAAGGGGTGGTGGTTTTAGATCTTTATACTATATCAACTTCAAAAATTTATAACTAATTCCACAAAGCTCCAAAAAATATGAAACAACTTGTGTTGGATGCACTACAAGAGAAAGGGGTATTATAAGTTTAGTCCTAGAAGTAATGACCTTAAAGGGGTGGTTTTAGTAAAATTTTACTACAAATACATGTATTTTCAACAAAGTTTTACAAAAAATGCTCCTTTCAAATTGTTACTTGTAGGACTATACTACTAGGATTAAGGTAGAAGGCTCTTAAATGGAGTGGATTCTAAAATGGTGCCCTACCTTAAATGTACAATATTTGTACATGTTGCTTTTTCATAGCCTTTAGTAGTGTACTAACAGTGTACATTTTAGCTAGGGCACCATTTTAGAGCCCTATGCCCTTTCAACTTCAAAATTTGATAGCTAATTCCACAAAGCTCCAAAAAATATGAAACGACTTGGGGGTTAGATGTCAATTCCACTTGTCTTTCAAGGAAAATACACTGAAAAATATTTCAAGATGTTCGTCTCCCCAAAATTCAGTTTCAGCCCTTAGATGGACAATTACTGAGCCTTCTACCTTCAACTTAAAGCACCCATTTCCCTTAGATGGGCGATTATTGAGCCTTCTACCTTCTACTTAAAGCACCCATTTCTCTTATAGTGATGTCAATTCCACTTGTCTTTCAAGGAAAATTTACTGAAAATAATTCAAGTACCCTGAATACAATTTCAGCTCTTGGATGGGCGCTTTATGGACCTCCTACCTGAGAAAGGACTGCTCGAGATTCTGGTACCTGCATTTGCTCCACGTGACGAGAGCCACGAGACTAAGGTCCTGAACGAAATGCAACAAACAATAAGTTACTGACTTACTGTTATATACGAAAAGAGCAAGTCAGTGGCAGAACCGCAGAAGAGCATGATACCGTAGTACTGGTGAGTACTCCTGAAAGAGATGATTCTCGTTGTCATGCAGTACGTTAAGCAATGAATGGACAAGAAATAAAATAGTACGGAGTACTGGCTTTATAAGTAGATGCGAGGTTATCGCTTTGGGTCAGAGATCAGCTGACCTCCTGCAGACCTGCACAACGAGGCTACCGTTTTCTAATGGTATAGGCAATCCGCTTGGTTCTCCTTCCTTGATATTTTCTAACGCACTTTCTAGGTGTAATCTCTAGCATGACTTGAAAAGTAGGGCTTCCACCAGAAATTTGATATTCGGAAATATACTAAGAGCATTCACAACTACCAGTATCGACTGAACTACTATGACCTCGAATCTGCATCCTGGGTTATAAATCCTCAGGAGCGCACAACAGTTCCTGAACTGTAACTTCACAGCACTAAATGTCATATAGAAAGAATGCGAGGCTACTAAAGCAATTCTCACTTCTGAACACGGCCCAAGCACTGATAAGGGCTGAAGAGTTTTAAATAAACAAATATACGAATCTCAATCTGAAGTCTGAGACATTAGAGAGATGACCCAGAGACTGGTTTCGAAGGTGGTCGCCAAGTCTGCATTGTTGTATACCATCTGGCGCATAGGACAAACAGCAAGAGGTTCACAGCACTCATGACCGCCAACAACCAGAAGAAATAATCAAGGTGACCTCTGTTGAGGTTGTCTGCAACCCATCCCGGAGCGCCATTCCTTGTTGTAATTCGAGAGACAAGGGTGAGCAGCACACTACTCAGGAAGCTCCCCAAGGCAATGGTCAGCAAGGCGAAAGCCGTCCCCAATCCTCGCATGGCGTCTGGACTCTCCCCATAGAAAAACTCGTAAATCCCCACGTAGGCAAACACTTCCGCAGCCCCAACCAAGAAAAACTGGGGGACCTGCCAAAACACGCTGAGAGGGACTGCAACTGAAGGGTCGTCCAAGAGCCCATGCTGGCGAGCCACCTTCAAGCGCTCGATTTCAACCAAAGAAGCAGCTATCATGCCAAAGATTGAGATGAAGAGTCCAATTCCTATCCGTTGAAGCTCTGTGAACCCCCGAGGATTCTTTGTGAATTTGGCGACGAATGGGACCAGGAGAAAATCGTAGAATGGAACCCATACAGTAACGCTCAGAAGCTCAATCACAGTGAGGGACGCGGGAGGAATCTTAAAGTGACCCATTCGCAGATCCATCGAAGATCCTTGAATGATGAAGAGGGTCGACAGCTGGTTGTACACTGTGGAAAACATAGCACTGGTAATCATGATGGGGATCATCCGCAAGAGAGCTTTCACCTGCGGCAAAGGGCGTACAAAACAAAAGGGTGATAACCTGAAAGGCCAAACCTCGACATGCCAATCCAAGCAAGTAAATATATTCCTTATTGCATTGTACTTATGTGACTGAATTTAAGCCTTTACCTCTTCAACTTGGGTTATAGTACAAAGCCTCCATCGATTCGCAAAGCTCTCGTTACTAATGTCCGCGTCCATCTTCACAGCGGCCTTGTCAAGAAATCTGACAGCATAGTATCCAAACCCCGTCAGGATGCGCTTACACTGAAAACGATATCGAATGTCATCTAGGTTTCTATATCAGTGGCCAACAGCCCCTGCCATCAGAGATACTGCAGTACAAAGCATCGATAGTTTCATTGAATTTGCAATTGAGAAGAACTGCATCTAGAACACGACATCATTCATTCAAAACAGCATCATTCACACCTGAACTGATTTGTATGCCGTATTTTACGACTTCCTTGAATGACAGAGACCTCTTCTTCTGGGACTTCATAGAGATCATCACTGCTGCCCGTAGTTTTTAGGCGCCATTTCCGAGCCGAAGCAACCAACACTTGTCCAATTCGAGTGAGAGGGTTCCCACCAGGTTTATGGTGTCGGTAGAACGGAGTGCCCGCAAGAAAGCAAACCGTCCCCACCACCACAGCGATCAGCGCTGCTCCAAATCCCAAGCCCCAGTTCACGTTGTCCTGGATGTACACGAAAAACGTCGAAGCTATAAGCCCTCCAAAGTTGATAGATTGGTAATACCAATTGAAGAAGGAGGTTTTCTGCCCTTTTTCAAGCGGATCTTCTTCATCGAATTGATCGGCACCCAAGGATGTTACCACAGCTTGGAAAGCACCCGCTCCAAGGTCCACAACGTAAAGCGCGATGAACAAGAAAGCTCCTTGGCTCAGGGATGCATGAGGGCACAGCGAGTCTTCCGTGGGGCACTGCTGGGGTCTTTGCGATGTTAACGACGTTGAAACAGTGAGCAAGATCATGCCCTTCAAGAAACATCACAAACAAGGAAATCAGGAATGAGTCAAAATGGTCTTCAGAAACTGCTGCAGCACATGGTCAGTGGTCACAGTAGCTCTTGTCATTCAGTGCTCTGCTAAAGCTGGGAATATCATGAATCGAAGAAGAGGATATTTAAAGTGCTAGGGACCTGATCCTGTCTTCTATTGACTGAACCCTATTGCGGACAACAATTCATCCCTTCCAATACACCTGGTTGGACTAATTAGCAAGTGGTTAAGCTTGACTTGACTAAATATCTACGGCCACTGATCTGTGAATGGTAACGGGGGTTATATCGATCTACAACCTGTCACTTTGAAATTGCAAAAGAAAATCATTTCGTGATAACAAAAATTGATATTGGCCCTTGTACCCAAGGATCTCTCCACAGATCCACAATGATCTCCGAAAAAACCCACTCCTACGTATGTTCAAAAACACAAGTGACGCAAATAGTATTCAGTACCTTTGTTCTAAGCTTCAGCTTTTGGCTTAAGCAGAATGTGTGTAGTTTGGAAAGCTTACAATAATATAAATGAAGGTGGAGACGAATGAGGCCCAATATCGGCCCCAATAAGCATCTGCTAAAAAGGCTCCAATCAGGGGAGTGATGTAACCCACGCCATTCCAATTGCTCACATTCGTTGATGCTACCGAGTTGCTCTGATGCATCACGGATGTCAGGTACACGACCAGATTGGTGGCGCACCCATAAAACCCCAGATTGGCGAACACCTGGTTTGCTGTTTCATAACAATGTACACCTTCCAAGGTCAGTCTATGCGCATAAAAATTGATGCGCTCTGCAACCACTAAGAACTTTTTTCCTTGTGTACTCTTCGCATGAAACAGTCAAGGTTAAGGTGTCGGAATTAAGCAGATTGTGCAGGATTTCTGCCATGTGAGACATACAGGAACCCTCAGCAGGCTTGCTCGCATTCAGGTTTTGAAAGTTTGCAAAATAAATATGCGAAGCACCAAACCCTAAATCTCCATGTTTCGAGACTTACAATAGATGAACCAGGATGTCTTCCAGCCTCCGGTCTTGGCCTTGATGGCAGGTCGTCCACGAAAATCCACAGTCCCATCTCGAGTGTACTCTTCTTTATGCCGAGTAGCATTTGCTGAACCGTTCGTTCCATCTTCTTCGGCCTGCGCATAAAACGATACAATAAGTCGAGACACTAATGCAATTCCTCATACCAGTAATGATGCATTCCGTAATATCTCTGAGCATAGGAATCTCAAATATATAAAGGTGAATTGAAACGGACACGATATAGGAATAATCAGCACGACATGGCCCGGAGCACACCCGGCAACAACAAACTACCTTGTGCTTTGTAGATAACCCACCATAAACACAATTACTCGGTAGAATAAACTTCTTGCATATATTTTAGGGCTTTAAAGACTCCACCATGCCATAAAGCGCAGAGAATTAGCAATTTCATAAGAATGAAAGAAGATATGGACGTAGTACTATGGACGAGATGGTCCAACATCATGTCCACGGCAGTTAAGTTAGAGTTGAGCCGGCGCCAAAACCTATGCAACGCTATCTGTCCGTCATGAAGTGCTTCATTAGGGTTTCGAAGTTCCAATACCTACTAACCCGGACGGAGAAGTGGAGAGTAGTGGCTTCGTTAGGGCAAATGCTAAGACTTTGTGAAACACTTAACTTATCTTTCTGAATGCATTGAGCTCTGTGTAACGCTTTTCTCTAGCTTAAGCCCGGCCACAGAGGAGCCATTAACAAAAACCCTAGACTCTTTGTCCAGTGTTGTCTGATGCACTAATTCCCCATTCAAAACACGGCGCAGACTCTGTCCTACAATCTGCAAAAAGATCCTACGAATCCCGTTTCATCGAAAAGTTATAATCACTCTGCGCAGTGTGCGACTCACATAATACTCACACACACAATTTTTCATTAGAAAGCTGCTATTCAGCTAAAAGAAGGTTCACTCAATTCAAAGCAGACCAAGCTTACGAAACGAATGTAGAACCCACACAATCGAATAGGCCAAAACCTCCCCTGAACCGTTGTTCCCAAAACGAAACTAATACTCCGGGTAACAACAATGCAGTGACCCCATGCGATCGAATCTGTAGGTCAATGACCTGAAATTTCTCGGCAATTAGTCTCCCAAAGACCAACCTGAAGCAACTTGCATAGCATGGATGACATGATGAGCTGTCATGACCAAAGCTTGCAATGGAGAAGAGAGAATCGATTTGTAGAAAAAGAGCACAGGAATGAAACTAGCAGCCCTAGTACGAATCCCACGAATTCGTGATGGCCGGCAGACACAATTACCAAGAATGTTCTCTATCGCTTCCAATTTCAGCGACAATTAAAATGTTTTCTGACGCTATTCAATTGCATTTATTTATTCGCCTCTATTCAATTACTTCAGAGAAATTATTGTTCAAGAACACAGGATGTTGGGAAAAAAATGAGGCAAGAACGCAAAATTAGTCCAAGACCCTAAACCCTAAAAAACGCGAATCTGGATTATTCGACCATTCTTCTTGAGAATGCAAACCAAGTGAATAGTACAGTCTCATAGTTACCATTCTTCCGAGTCCTCCAAATTTGACAACAAATTCAACCAGACTACCACAACTACGGCATGCTGTCCATGGCTATAAACTGGCATGAAAGAATGATTCTGCGCGCATTTGTAAATGAATTCGAAAGATCCAGGCTCTTCGCTGCATTTGTGGTGCAGATTTCCAGATAGTACCCATGACTCTTTTAGTGAATAACAAAAGAGCGGTGCAACAACGGAAGTGCCTATGCAGTAGCTGCACTTTCTTCTGTCCATGTTCATTATATATAAGTAGTTGCATTCACAAGCAAGCAAACGACGGAGCAGAGTGATTTGGACATGCAGGGGTCACTTCGCTGGGAATCTATTCGAAAAAGGATGGTGCTCCTGTCTTTGAAGGGACTCCATGTGCAAGTGTTTCATATTTTATTTCGACCGATGCTGAGATACTTTAGCATTCTACTGTTCGTAAACGTCATGCTGCCGATATTTTTCTAGAATTTTTTTCGTAGTAGTGAAAGTTTGAAGTACCGAATTTGTAGAATTATCAAGTTACTGGAATGGGTGGACAACCTCTGGAGATGACGTTAATAAAACAAACGTAGAAATCAGTAAGATATTTACTGGATTCATGCGCAGAGGTGAGCATCAACAGCAGAGATTTTGTAGATTGTGGTAAGAATTGCAGTGGTGGTCATTCATTACTGGAGCCTGAAAACTAGCCAGAATCTCCTTGGGTGCACGGCCACAGGATTTATACAATATTCTAGATCACGCCAAAAGTTTTCATGTACACTACGCACCTGTAAGAATTTCTACAAAATAACATGGTACAGACTACGAGACTACTACCTTCACATTAGTTTCTCGGATTTTATGAGCATGACTTTCTTCCAAGCTTTTGCTACTGCTTCTGGGTATCCTCGCCAAATAAGCCTAATGAAGCTCAAGACGAGCTGTAAACTCACAAGCTCAACAACCTCCTCTCGAAAGCTCTCCAATGCCCAGATTGTGGGCCTACTTCGCGTTCAGGCACTACAACTGGTTTCTGATAAGTCCAGCCTCTCGGATGCCTTTCTCTTCGCCGACTTCGGAGGAGTCTAAACTCAGCAGACCTGAAGCCACTTGAATACACATCGATGGCATCTGAGGGAACTATCACGTGGAACTTCTCAGAAGCATTGTTCACCACTCTCGGATGTACATGCCGCCGCGAAAGGGTCACATCCACGGCGTTCACTCACATCCGAATCATCCCCACTCGCTGCATTGATTTCTGCATGTGACACATTTTGGTTAGATTCGAACTACATTCCCAGCTTTTCACAGATAAGAAGGCAAACAATTTCGAGGAACGTAAGAACTTTCAAGCAAACGATGAATATGCAATCGCAACCTGAGCGAAAGAAACGACAGCGGAGGTTCCTTACAGTCGAAGCCTTCAATTGTAAACGAGGGCAAGAGAAAGAGAAAGTGTGAAATACCTCCAATTCTTGGGCCATTGGGGCACGACCCGCTGTAACATTCCTGATTTAGCATCCTCTGTCTTCCTGCGGCAGCAAGCAAGACAGAGGATGCGAATTCCTAATTCGCTGCCACCACCTCCCGCCTGTACTCGGGCGTCGTCAACGGCGGACAATAGGCAACATTCGCAGGACGATGAACCTCCCCTCGCTGCTGCTGCGTGCACACTGTCCAGTCATACACATGGTCCAGCTGAAACTTCTGCTGAATGAAGAGATCCCGGAACAAGCTCCGCAGAAAGGAGTAATCTGGTTGCTCGTAGAATCCAAGCCCCCTGGCGTGGTGCAGAAACTCGGCAAATTGGTTAGGAAACCCGGAACAAAGCTCATCAACCGTGGTATCCATCTTCACTTTGTTGTGCATGTACTTGTGGTCCACTCCTTGCCCAGTCTGCCCTTGCCATGGCAAATTCCCACGCAAGAAATACATCAGAATGTACCCCAGCGACTCAATGTCATCCCGTCGGCTGTGTTCAATCCCGCGATGCTGGTTCCTGCTCGCGTATCTTGCAGTGCCCGTGAAACTTTTTCTGTCTCGACATGGGATGTGCCGTCGCGTGACAGGGTCGATGTACTCTTTAGCTAAGCCGAAGTCGATAATGAACACCTGGTTGCCTTGCCACCCGCAGCCCATGAGGAAGTTATCCGGTTTCAAGTCGCGGTGGACGAGCCCCCGCGAGTGGACATACTCCACGCGGTCGATCATTTGGTAGCCCAGCATGATGACGGTTTTGAGTGAGAAGCGTTGCCCACAGAGCTTGAAGAGGTGTAACAAGCTGGGGCCGAGAAGGTCGAGCACCATCACATTATAGTCCTGCTCCTTGCCGAACCAGCGCATATTGGGCACGCCTTTGCCGCCGCGGAGGAGAGCGTAGACGCGAGACTCGTGCATGAGCTGCGCGTGCTCGGTCTGCGTGTCCTCGAGTTTGATGCCCACGACGTCGTGGGTGGTGAGGTCAGAGCCTTGGTAAACTTTGCAGAAGGCGCCGCTGCCCACCATGCCTTCCACGGCGTACTTGTTGGCTACTGTGCGGAGACGGCCCGACTTCACGGAGACATCGCTCAAGGATTTCTGCAACACGGTGGTCGGCGTCGCCTCTGGAGCTGAGTCCGGCTTCGGGAGCTCGGAGGTTGGGTCCATTGAGCGGTACTGATCCTCCTCGCGCGACTGCCTGTGAGGTGCTCGCGTTCTACCGTGGCTCCAATCCATGAACCTCTGCTCCTCAAATCAATCCTCACTCAATCACTCACACTCACAAATTCCCGCAAAACGAATTTTTCCAACAATTCAAAACGCTTCTCACACTTCAAATGTATCCCCAATTGAGTCTACGAGAGCCCCAGCACCACCAACCCAAGCTAGCGCTTTCTCTCTGTCACTCCCACATCCAGCGCTTCCAATGTGTCCCCAATTAGATCCAAAGAGCTCCAACACCACCAACACGAAGCGCTTCCTCTCAGTCCCCCACACACAATGAGCGCTTTCTCACAGCACGCACAATTTCAACAAATTCTGGAGACACATTCTTCTTCTCCCAACATTCCCCCCGCACACACTCCCCGCAGTACAGTAGTGTCCCGTGAACCACGAGTTCGCCGGCGCAAGCTGAACTGGCAGTGGGGTTGCCCACAGCCCAAAAGCCCCCACCAAGCGAATGGACGGCTCTCCCACCCTCTGATCAACGGGAGCGTGATCCTAAAGCCCCTCGTTTCCTTCTCAACGTGATCCCAACATCAACGCTTTGCTTGCTTTGGTCGCTTTGCTGCGTTGGTGCTGGTGCGGCGTAGATGCGTAGTGCTCGAGTGCAGTTGCGCCTTCAGTTGTTGGTGAGGAAACGCAGCTGGCGTTGGGGTAATTGTACCAAAGCAGGGACGCATTCCATTCGCTCCCGTTGCGGGGCCGCCCCTTCTCCTACAGTAGCAGTACCGCAAGTTAGTCTACGATTGTAGTCCCCGGAAAGCGCGCGTCCGCTCATTGCTACATTCTTGGGAATGGGTCCCTCCCTCCCTCCCTGCCTGGCTCCCCTCCCTCCCTGGCTCCCCTCCCTCCCTTCGTCCGTCCGTCTGTTGCTGGGATTCCCCTGCCAAAAGGAGCTCCTGCGAATATCCGAAGCTTTTGTCGCCAGCGTCAGAAGATGCTGCCTTTCGCTTTGCCAAATAAATGCCCTGGCGAAGCTGGGCGGGGGTTGGCTCGCGACCTGCAGTGCGGAGGGAGGCCATCCACCGAGGATGTCTTCAGGGGATTCATTGCGACTGGGAAACGTGGCGATGACTGTACGAGATCCCAGATTGCCTGCCCTGCCTGCCTGCTGGTCTGTCTGCTTGCCTGCCTGCGCTGCTGCGCATAATGGAGGAAGGGCTTTTGGTACGCCGGGTACTGACTGTACTCTTGTCGCGGAAGTCATCATTCAGCACCATAGAGTTTTTAGGTGGCTTGAAAAGTGACCCTGCTCTAAAAGCGACCACTCACAGAGAGAGGTACATTTTGCTTTTGTCAATGTACCCAGGGAGTACATTTCAAAGAGGTCATCGCCTTCACTGACCACTACATTTCAACTTCAAAAATTCGTAACTAATTCCACAAAGGTTCAAAAAATATGAAACGACTTGGGTTAAATGCCAATTCCATTTATCTTCCTACAAATATTTACTGAAATTTTTTTAAGGAGTGTAGCTACCCCCAAATGCAATCAGCTCTTAAAAGGTCACTTTAAGAACAACCTATCCACAGACTCCATTGATCATTCATCATAAAGTGCTTGAGCTCTAAAAGCGTTCTCTATTGTTACAAAGTGTTACATTCTACTTTTTCATTGCACCAACAATATATAAATAGTTCACCTATTACAAAGTGAACCCTTCTAGTGACTCCTACAATTAGCTCTTAAATGGGTGCTTTATGAATTTTGTACCTTTTATCAATATTTGTTGCAAAATATCCTTACCAATTGATGGTTATAACTTCTTACAAATTAGGAAAAAATATTCTTATCCATTCTATCTATACTTCACTCATGATGAAATTCAATGTTATAGACTTAATAATGTTTAATTGTAATGACATTCAAGAGTATTGTAGGACTTAGCTCCTAAAGATTTTTGACTATACACTTGCACTACATTGCTTTGCCTTACACTACACCAGATCATGTTTAAAATTGCTTATTTGATAGGTTATAACCTAAAACACTCCAAAATTGCCATTCATAGAACAAGTATATATATATATATATATACTTATTTATTTATTTATTTATTTATTTTACAAGCAATATTTTGTTGTAATGTTATAATAGAAAAGTTTATTTTAGAGTAGAGATTCCATAACTATGTGGAAACTGAAACCTTATAAATTTCTTTTAATAAATCAAGATGGAATGATTAATAGCTTTTATATGTATATATGTATGTATGTATGTATAAAATCAATTTCAAAATTTTATTTCATCAAAAAATGGCTTTTTTTGAGTTCCCCAAATTGCCCAAATTAGGAAAGAAACTATATATTTTACAATAATTTTTTTAACCATTTAGTCAAAAGTTATAAAAATTATTGTATCTTAAAGCTAGTCCTTGACCACATCTTGCATGAAAATTTCAAAGAAAAAATGAATATTCCACTGATAGTGACCTACCCAAAAATTTTATATTTTCAAAAAACATACATTGGAATTTAGGGGTTACTACCAAATCTAATATTTCATCACAAATGTCCATATTTGTACTTTTAGATAAGTAAATTCTTTCCTTCTAAAATGTTATGATCATATATAAATTCATTTTATATAATAAACTTGTTAGACAAATTGATACATGGATTAGTCTTAATAGTGCAAATAATACTAATCACCAAAATAAAGTAATTTTTACTAGTACAAGTAAAAAGATTAGTGTATTCTACTGGTTCGCAAAATATTGATAATGACAATAATTCTTCTAAGTGATTCTTACATTAGGAGAGATTTGAAGGCTCTAGGAGCTCGCAAGTTCCCACAGCCCGAAATCACGTAATCTACCGTGGGAACGCAATCCTGCAAGAATCCTATGTGGTCGAGCAACTGCCATGTCATTAACTCTTTTTTCTTTTTTTTTGAGAAATGTTGGCCTGACAACGGCTAGCCGCTCCCAAGACCAATTTCAGGAACAGTCCCGAAACGGCCTTTTAGAGCCCTCAAATCCCTCCTAATGTCTTATTATCCTCTTTTGTCACTAATAGGACAAATTGGTGTGCAATGATTTGTCTTGATAGTATAGCTCGACGTACACTAGTTTATCAAAGTTAGAATATTTTGCAAGTAGAAAATTACTATTGATTATACCAATTTTTACAAAAATATTGTTTTGTAATGATACTTATTTTCTAAAAAACACTAAATTGCCCCCTCACCAATAAGACAAATCAATGTAGAAGTTTGAAGTCATAAGGAATTCAAAAGAAAGAATGGTGTTCACAACATTATTGTCAAATGTAGCAAAACAATGCACAAGTGTTAAGCATCCCAAGATTGTTGCCAAGCTCATCTAGAAAGGTGGGCTTCATAGCAATTTTTGTGGATCTTTAGGCCAAAAGGATAATAGCAAACCATTTAAAAAGAACTCACACCTTGAGTTGTTTTAGTTTAGGTTATATATAAATATATTAAAATGATTGATTGGACACTTTTGTAGTTCCTTTCTTACAATAAACTAGAGTAAATTTATCAATCACCACACAAACAAAATTCAAGTCTTTCTCCACATAAATATGGCCTTATGTGTTTTGGAATTTGGCATGATTATTTTATGTCATGTTAACTAAGGTTCACCTATCAAAAATATAATGCAAAAAGATTCCTTCCCACAAGTTTTATTGCAAATTAAAGGCAATGAAGCTAAAATCTTGTTAAAAATTCTTTACATCCCTTCAACACACAATGTGCAGTCATTAGGTGATGATACAAAATTTAATTCCAATCACAATTGCATTGGTAGTTGAATTGAGTGGTTAGTGTTTAGTAATGGAAAAAGTTCATTGTGCACTTTTAGATCTATGCAAAAAATGAATAGCTTACTCTACTTCCAAAGGCCTATGAATGTGAGTCCATAAGCCTACAAGACTATACACTTGTGGTATAGGTGCCTATATTAAAGAAACTTTCTATAATTATACTTCAACTATATTATATACACATATATTATAGGTGTTTAGATTATTAACACCTTTAAATGGCTATAGAATATCTATTTATAAACATGCTTAAGGCTTACATTCTCATATTTTTATGTTCATATACTAGCATTGTTGAAATGTTCTACAACTTTTTCCCTCTAGTCTAAACAAGGCTTAACCCTTAAAAGCTGGGATGAGCCAAACTGGCCTACGGTTTAGGGTTTGGGGCAGATTCGAAGTGCATCCTGTGCTTGAATGTCGAAGCAACAAACATGAGAAAGTTCGGCAAACCTAATATGTACTTTGTGCAATTTTTTGGTTCAACAAATTTCTCAATTGTATACCTATAGACTCAATTTTAAGACTAATTCCAAGTCAATTCCATCATTTTATAATGAACTTGAATCAAGGTGGGTTTTGAAGTTGAGTTTCTAGCTTGACAACAAGTTTCTACTAGTATTATAAGATAGCAACTACCTTTCATGAAGGTAAAACTTGGTACAAATTAATCAATTGTTTTTGTACAAAATATAGCTCTTTGGATAGTGCAAGAAATAAAACTTTAAATCTTTTTGTTTACTATTGAAAATATTTATTTCTATATAAAAATTTGATTCATTATATATGGACTAATGATGTGAAAGATATGGAGGATCTTGTTTTTGATACAATTTGAAAAATATCTTCTTCTAAAAGTCACTTATAGGATTTATTTTTGAACACAACTTTCACAAATGTTTACAAGAAGTCCCACAAGGTTTATTTTGCTTGCTAGAGGAATCTCAACCTTAGACATAAGAGGATTTCTAGCTGGTTTACAAGACTGCGAGTTCCCAAACACTGGGAACGCAGGGAACACGATGATGATGTGGTCGAGCGACTGCCACGTCAGAAAATACTAATTATTTATTAATTTTAATTAAATATTGAATATTTTTTAAATATTTTTTTGAATCATTTTTTTGTTTTTTTTAATACATTTTGAAGTTTTGGGGATTTTTTTTTATATTTTTTTTTCAAAATTCAAAAATTCAGACCAGTAGGGGGTTGGTCTGCAGCAATGGGAATAGTTTCAGGGAACACCCCTGAAACGGTCTTCTGGGGACCAGAAATCCTCTTATGAGTCATGTATTTCAATGCCATCTTAGAACTTTTAAAAACTTAGTTTTTCCTTCCATCTTGTATCTACGTCTTTTCAACAATTTTTTAGAAAATAGAAATCAAATTGGTTTTATTGTTTTTTTTTCATTCCTTCAAAATCTCTACTTAATTTCTAGCATTGGATTTTTTCTTAAATTAAAAATGTTTAGTGAAAAATATTAAGTTAAGAAGATTCAAAGTCTTATAAATTAGTCACGGAAGGTACAAAAAGAAAGCCATTTCTTTTTACTTTAAACACTTGAATGTATCTTGCAATCTGTATGGTGAAAGTTTATATACGTTCCAGCTAAAATCTTATCCAAGTCAAATACAAGATCCTATGGTTAGATATGCAAGAATTTTTTTCAAAAAATGTTGGACTTTACAATTAATAGAAATGATAACTTTGATTGTTTTTTGATACCCTAAAGGCCTTAATCTTGGAGGGGTTGATTTTCAAAGATACATTGATTTGTCTTATTAGTGCAATGACAAAATTAGTTACTCCCTCCGTCCCAAAATGATCTTCTTGTTGGCCTTCATTTTTTGTCCCAAAATGATCTTCCTATTGCACTTTGTGACTTATAAATTGGTCAAATTTCACTTTTGTTTTTTATTGGGGACCAATACAACAACTTAAAGTAATAGTTCTCCCTCCAACCATGAAAACATCAATCAAAAAACAAATTAAATGACTAAAGGGATCAATCGACATTAACCATTATTATTTTTTGCACCTCTTTGAATATTGCTTGATTGAAGGAGATGAAGCTTTGGAAGGCAAAATAGAAGTCTACACATGGTCCTAAGTTCATACTAAATGCCTACAAAATGATGATCTCACATTTGACAATTAAGTGCCCACTGGTGGTCCTTGAAAATGCTCAAAAAAATTTCACTTTTCAATATTCCTAAACTATGCTTTAAAAAGTGCTTTGAAACTCAAAATTTTGTGGAAGCAAGGAGAACCCTAAATCCTACTTATAATACAAAAGGGGGCTTTAATTTAATATTTTTGGCCTTAATCCAAAACATTTTTTCCAATAGGAAGATCATTTTAGGACAGAGGTAGTATTTGTTACTACAAATCATCTACCTGTTTGTTTTTAGAGTGACACATATATTCTATTGTATAATAATATTCTTCATTGCAATATATATTTATGGTGAAATTGTCAGAGGTTCCAAGTATTATTTTATTAGATGTAAATTATCTACTTTTTTTTGTCAAAAATTAGTGAAATTCCAAATTATCATGACAACATCTATAAATTTGATGACTCATAGAAAATACATGATTTCATCTTGAATGCACAAAATTATATATATTTTTTAATTCAAATATAGTTACAAAAGATAGTATACAAAATAATATGATTTTCTTTGACATTCAATAGTGCGGCTAAAGGGTTGAAATTAGGCTTGGGATGAAAAATGAAATTTCATGAATTAAATGTACAAAGCTACTTAGAGTCTTATTTCCTTGATATAGAGACCATTTTCCTACAAATCTCAACAAAGATTTTTTGATAATCATTTCAACAATGTTAATAATCAATAGAATAATATTTGCATTTGATATGACAAGAACATCCAATCTATCCTTACAGTCCACA
The DNA here is from genome assembly GCA_947034885.2 of Thuidium tamariscinum. Taxonomy (NCBI): domain Eukaryota; kingdom Viridiplantae; phylum Streptophyta; class Bryopsida; order Hypnales; family Thuidiaceae; genus Thuidium; species Thuidium tamariscinum. The sequence goes on from OX344753.2 coordinate 5,405,026, forward strand.
ATGGGAAGCTATATGTTTTGCTTTGATCCCCTAAAATGACTTTTAATTGTTTTTTACATGACTTGATTGAAATATATGTGAAGTATTATTTGATTTGTTCAAATCAAGTAGCTATGCTATATCAGACTTTTGCTTATGTATTTCTTGATTACCTTTAGAATGAGGTCATATTCAAACTTTTTCACTCAATCATGTAACTTTCACAAATGTCGGGCATGTTTCCTTTTGGTCAAAATTGTAAAAAACCATGGATTTAATAGGCTCTAAAAATTTACAATAAACAAATGGACTAACCTTAATTCTTTAAAGCTAGAGCTTGTGCCAATGCATTTAGCCTTCAAAGCCTTCTTCTCTATGTCATCCATTTATTTCTATTTATTGTTTATGATTGAAGTCTTTTAGTATTATGTTTCAAAGACAAAATTATATGTCTAATTTGTGATGTATTTTTAATTATAATTATAATTAATTTATAAAGATAAATAAAAGAAGTTCATATAAAATATGATATATGATTAAAAAAATCTAAGAATTTTAGAATAAAATCACATTATAGTATAAAATGAATATTTGTTTCATTCTATATTTAGAAATGTGGTTATGAATCTTCCATTATATTTTCAATCAAGTAAGCCTTTTAAGATTTCTTCAAAATTTTCAAAACAAATTGTAAATAGACTTTAAAAGTATCACTTTATTAATTTTCTCAAGAGCAAAAACATTTGTTTTGGATTTCAAAGAATTAAAAGTACTTTAGAGTTTAAGAAATAATTCAAGTTTAAAGGAAAGAAATTCAAATTATTAAAGATATATTGCATTAATATACAATTATTTTAATAAATTATCTCGTTTAAATAGAAAAACAACATATATAACTTGAACTTCAATCAATAATGTGGATATAGCAATAGGTTCTTAGTGCTATTCATGCTACTAGTAGTAATAGCCAATTCAAGGTTTTGAGGCTCTATTTCAAGATCTTGAGACTTTGTCATCAAGTTTTATTAATATAAATACCAAAGTCTTTAAAAAAAGTAGTCATCAAGATTGTCTTTAAAGAATGGAATGAACCCTTTACTGCTGATGCAATTCTCCACATGTATCTTTGTCATGTAGAAATTGTAAATTGTCTTCTTCAATGAGATGCAAAATGTGATGCCTATAACATATACTATTGCAAAAAGTCCACATGAGAATTCATTGGGTTACTATATGACATCAACAATTCCATATAATTGTCATTTAGAGGCATTCAACAAATTTGTATACTTAACTTCTAGATCAAGAGACATCCACCTCGTGCTCTCTATGGTATGAGTGATGAATGACTAGAGGTTTTGGAACTTTATATTTGGATCTGCAAACTTTGACAACAAAGCCGAAGAAAAAGCTATGGTATAGGTGCCAAATAAAAAATAATGAGGCACTTCAAGATACACATATTTTTTGTCTATGTCCAAAAAATTTCGCATTGACTAAAGCAAAAGAGATTTTTATTGTTCAATTTGGGAGCTTAATAATGGAGCAAAGAAAGTCTCTAAATTTTTATTACTAAGCATAATTGCTAGTTATTCTTAGACTAAATTTTTTAAGCTTAAGCTAATGACTTTCTCTAAAGATTTATAAATACCTAAGCTTTTTGTATAGAATCAACATTATTAATGAATACAAAGGTCAAAATATAATGGTTGAGTTGGTTTAGAACTTCACTTGTATAGAGTCTACTTGTTAAGTGCTAAAGATTTATAGAGCTTGCTTTAGGCTTTTTGCCATTTTTACTAGATATTAATGACTTTACACTTTTAATTTCCATGAATGATTTTTAGAATAATTTCTAATCACTAAGTTCAACAAATATGATATTGTTTCATTCCATTCCAAAAATTATTGCAAAATTCAAAAGATTCTTTCAATTTTCATCTCAATGTGGGCATCTTTGCTTCATTCCATTCCATTAATTCCTTAACTCTTAAAGCACCAAACATTAAAAGAAATTTGAGGGCATTATAGGGCCGTTTTAGATCTGTTCCCAAAACGGCTCCCAATGCCGTTGGTTGCTATTAGGTCGGCTTTGATAAAAAATTTAAATTTAAATTTAATTAAAAAAAAATTGGGTCCCGAAATATGAAAATAAGTCCAAAAAGATTTTGTTGAAAAAAAAATAATTACGTGGCAGGGTTGCGACCAAGTAGGATTCGAGTTCACAAGGCAGAAATTGCATTCCCGCAATCTGGGAACCCACAATCTCCTAATGCCCTCAAATTTAATCTAATGTGTCTCCTTATGGAGATACTTGAAGATTTGATAAGATTCTTGTAATTTCAACTTCATCAAGACTTTTTGAAACATCTTTTAAGAGAAAAAAATTATATTATATTTCTAAAAAATATAAAGATTATTTAAATTGATTCTAGTAGAAAAATTTATGGCACACAAAGTTCAAATATTTTAGCTCAACCAACAAAACAATCAAAAAATTCTTCTTCTTCTTCTTTTAATTTTGATTTCTTATAGAATAAATTCTTATATATTTAAGAAGATTGATCCATTCATTTAAAAAAGTATTGCGGAATTTATGGAGATATCTTGTTTTGTAGAATATCATAGCATCTTCTTTAGGAAACAACTTATAAGATTTATTTTCAAAATCGATCTTTATAATTTTGACAAAAAAAAAAGAGATGCACGAGTTTAGTTTTTCTCAATCAATTTTGTCATTGGAATTAAGATGTTTCAAATCCATCTTTAAATTTTGAAGTTGTTCCTTCTATTTGGTACCCACTTATAATAAATAACTTTTGGGAGAATGAAAATCAAATTATTATTTAAATATTTAAAAAAAATTCTATTCAATTCTTTGACATTTATTTATTTCTAATAATTGATAAATTTGTTGTAAAAAAATTTTCAATTTAGAAGATTCAAAGTTGTATAATCTTGTGTAGCAAGGTCCAAAGAAATTCATTTTCTTCTCTTTAAATGAAAATATCTTATAAATCTACCTAGTTGAAGTTTTTGGAATTTCTTCTATACATTTCATACAAGTTTCGTGCAGGATCCTATATTTGAATATGCAAAAAATCAAATGTTTAGAATTTTTGTATTGGATACAATAATTTTGAATGTTTTTTGATGAAATAATGACCTTGAATTTTTAGTGGTTAATGGGGTGGGGGTATTTCTTTCCAAACATAATTATTGGTTGAATATTTGTAATTTTCACACAAAAATGTTGAATACATTATTACAAGAGAGCAATAGGAACTCTAATGAATAAACTATATAAATTTTCTAAGTAAACATATTAAAGTATTAATGTTTTATATTGAAAATAGGTGTATTCAAATGCATTGGTTATAATTAGAAGTTAGTTCATGGCATGCACTTATGTGTTAATAACTTCAATTGGAAGTGTTCATCGTTGAATGTGAAATTTGCTTTTTCAATAAAATTTGCATCACTTAAAGCTTGTAGATTGTCCCTTTGACTTTAATTTTTCTTTTGTTTAGGTTTTAATATTTGAAAGTATCTTTTCAAAATAGAAAATTCAAAAACAAAGGATTCAAAAGGTAAAAGGTTTGAACTTTGAACATATAAAGATCCTAATATGGTCTTTAGGTCTTAGAAAGACCTCATGAGAAACCTGAAGATAGAATTAGTGCTTAGACAAAGCCAAATCCAAGAGATAGAAGGTTCCAATTGGATTAGCAAGTACTTGACGAAAATAGTAGTTACACTCCAATACATCGAACCAAATGGCTGAAAATCTTGGATATGTAGTTTAAAGTGATTGTGGATTATCTTCAAGATTAGCATACCTTTGAATAGGTTGTACATACGTTAGGAAGTCTGGTAAATTTAGCAACTATGTTGTAAAAATGAATAGTTTTTTATTGTGTGAAATTCCAACTCAAGATAAAATTATAAAATTGGTGACCAAAGGTCTGAAGGAGATATCATTGTATACATAGAATTACAACTAGTACAAAGTATAAGAATGAATGAAAACTTATATGTAAAATATATGGTTTGGTTTGGTTTTCAAAATTCCAGTACAAAGTATAAGAATGAGTTTAAACTTTTCTAATTATATGGAGTTCGTTGGAGGTAACATATGAAGTTTTGGTATTTGATAGATTGCATAGGTTAATCTTCTTAGAAATCAACATTGCAAGCAACTATGCTAAAATTTTAGAAAATATCTAAAGTTGCAATAAAATTTTAATAAAGTAATACAAAAATATTGAGTGATAATGATATACTTCAAAACATTCCAATGAATTTAGTTAGTAACAAGGACTCAAACCCATAGTTATTGGTCAATTTTTGAAACAAAATATGTTTTTGACTAGCATTCTTGGAGCATTTGACATTCAAAAAAAGTTCAAGTAGGGTCTTCTCAAACAATTCAAAATCCTTAGAAAAAGTAACCTCTTTGTTCCAAAATTTTAAGGTTTATATTTGAAGCCTTTTCTAACTTTGCAAATCTAAATGATTGGTAGAAAAGGAAAGGGGGACTAGTTCATAAGCTAATTTTGGAATGCAATTGATTTGTGATTTGGAGCATTTCTCCAAAAGTTAGAGTTTTAATCAATTTAGATTTTATTATTTGTTTTTCTTAATCAATTAGGAGATAAAACATCAAAAGTCTTGGTATCAAAAAATCAAGTGAGGCTTTAGAAAATATATAAAAGGCGTCTCTTTCCTCTCTCCAAACTTCCCATTTTTTGATTTGAAACCTTGACATTTTCTCATTGTAATGTTTTTGGCCAATTTGGCTCTTAAAACTTGAGTCTTTGGAGCAAGTGCCTTTGAGAAGTTTAAAGTTAATAGGAACATGTCTAATGTTTTTTATATTGGTTAGTTTGGTGGACATGGGGATCCTAGCAATGTAGTAGTTTCTACAATAAATTAATGCTTTGTATATATTTTTTAGGTCATTTTTGAATTTTTTCTTGAGTTTCTTGGAGCTAGGCATTAGATCAAATTTTAGGCCATCTTAGGTTGCTTTCCTTCATGAAAATGTGCAATAGGAAGAATATTAGCCTAAATTGGAAGAAATTTGCTCATACAAAATTATACCTGAAAAAGTTAGCTATTATGTTCCTATTAATTTTTTATTTATTTTTATTTATTTATTTATTTTTATTTATTTTTTTTGAAACATCATTTTTTATTGTGTTGTATTTTCACATCTATTGAAATTCTTGGAGAGTACACTTAATGAATCTATAATAGGTCACGTGCAATCAAATTTTAGGTCCTCTACTTTATGTTCTAAAATTCAAATAAAAATAAATAAATAAATATGAATATATTTTCCTATTTTGAAAGTCTAATTTTGAATTAATGATATTTTATCTATCAAATATAATTAGTTAAAAGAATTTGAAGTAAAAAAATTCACTACAAAGTTGAAAAATAACTTTCACACCCTTATTTTATATTAAAAAAGGGTATAAAAAATTAACAATTTTTTTCTTAAAATGACTCTCTATTGAAAGTTCATTTTTTCTCGATTATTGATGCAATGGTCATCTAGATGTATTCTCAATAAATATTTGAGTTGAAAATTGTGCCATTTTAGTTCATTTTTCAACCTATTCAAGAAATCATTTAGTATATTATTTGAGTTGGGAATTTTTGGCAATAGAAATCTATAGTCATTGTTGTACAAAGATCAAAATTATAGTTGAAATTATAGTTTATTAAAAAGTATATAGGGGATGAAAAAATCACTTATTTGTACATGATTTATTATAGATATACTAAGTGAACTCCCCAAATTGAAATTGAAATGGTCCTACACAAGGTCTAGATTTCCTATAATTAATGAGTCTTGTCCTAACCTCTAGTTTAAAATTCTGCCTATGTTTTGGTAATGTTGCCTATTGAAAATTCTCCAAGGATTTATATTTGAATCTTTGACATATTTTGTCAAAATACTAATTTTAGAAAATTCCAAATGTTGCTAGTAGTTGAAAATATCTAGAGCCCTAATTTTTATGTTACATTGTGTTTTTTCTTTGTTATGAAATATATCCCAAATTATCCTTTGACATTCGAAATGCTATTTTAGCATGTATTTTAGTTTCAAAACTTGATACACATTATATGACAAATATATGAATTTAGAATCTAAGCCTCGGTTTCATTCTATCATTTTGTCTTAATTCCTAAAAGACCATGACCTTTTTTTCATCAAAAGCATTTAAAATTGGGATTTCTATTCTAAAGAGTAAAATTTTTATTTTATTTTACCACATATAATTATAGGATCTTACACACAAGAAGAGTGAAAATTTCTAGGATAAATTTCAAAAATTTTGAGTGCAAAGATTGCAAGATATTTGCATTTAAAGTAAAGAAAATAAGTTTCTTTCTACCTTGTATGATTAGGTTATTTAATTTTTAACCTTTTTAACTTAAAATTTTTGTACTCCAATGTTTTGAGGTCTAAGAATTTCCAATATGGAACTGAATTGAGGGTTCAGAAAAAAAAAATTCAAGGAAAAAATGAATAATTTTTCTTAAAATGGTTGTTTAGAAGTAAATATTGTATAGAAGTAAAATTTTAATTGTTCATACCTTTAAGATGAAATTGAAAAATACTAATTACAATGAAATTGTTTTAGCAAGAAAATTACACCATGTGGAACTTATTTTCTAAGAAATTGTGAAAATTGAATTAAAAATAAATTCAAGACATCATATTTTCAAGAAGTTGCAATTAATGTTTGGAAAAGGAGATGCTTCCTAAATTTCAAAATACTCATCCAAATGGAATGAACCAAATCTTTCCATATAAATGTAGATGTAATCACATAAGAGGATTTTCAGCTACTGTACAAGACTGCGAGTTCCCAAACGTTGGGAACGCATTGGGAACGCTGGGAATGCGATGCTGATGTGGTCGAGCGATTGCCACGTCAAAAAATAATATTTTTTTATTAATTTTATTTAAATATTAAATAATTTTTAAATAATTTTTTGAATAATTTTTTCTCTCTTTTATACATTCTGAAGTTTTTTTGAAAAATAATTTAATTTAATTTTTCCAAAATTCCAAAATTCCAACCAGCAGGGGGCTGGTCTACAATAGTAGGATCAATTTCGGGGAACACCCCTGAAACAGTCTTCTGGGGGCCCAAAAATCCTCTTATGATGAAGAAAAAAAATTAAAAATTCACAAAAATTAGTTTTTGAGAATTTTTTTGTTGCTTAGTCTATCCTATTTTGAACTTTTTTGGCCTAATTTTAACTCATAGGCACCAATTGAAAATAAAATATATATTTCCAATAAGCTAATACTTTAAAAAAATTTAAAACAAGTTTATAAAAAGCATGACAAAAATTGAGGTTATAGATACCTATCCAAAATCCAATTTGTCTTCTAAGGGAAGAAAGGTCCTTTAGGGATTAATTTTTGTTTTAGCTTCAAAGCTCAATATTTGTATAGCAAAGCTTTGAACTTAAATTGTTTTTGTGAGTGTGTCTTCTTTAGACCTTCTTTAAAATTCATATGTGATTGAAAACCCTGCTTGAATTAGACATCTTATTGTCTATAGAAATTAATTCAAAAAGAAAAGAAAATTGTTTAGAAGAAAAAAGCCCCCACAAAAAAGAAAATAGAATAGAGAAAAATTTAGTTTGGACTTACAAAATTTCCTTGTGAAAACTATAAACTAAAGTTGTAAATAAAAACAACAATTAAATGGCAACATAGAGTTTGATGAGGTCAATATGCAATGAAGAAATGAAAGAGCAAAAGTAATGACGAGTGGAAGATTGGTGATTAACTACAACAAGTCAAGTCATAAACCTTATTATTTTGATAAATTTTTAAATTAAATTAGAAATCACTTAAACTTATATAAATTTAAAAAGGAATTTTGAATATCTCCTAAAATTTTCTAATAGAAAGTATGTTGCTTAATGAGTTCTAAGATTACCAAAATTTATCTAATTAGTTTTTAGAAGAAAAATAAGAGACAAAAAAAATCAATTTATGAATTAGGAACTGAAGCAAATTCTAAAGTGAGATCCAAATCAAACATTAGGCATACAATCAAATACATATAATTTTTGTCGGCCCTAATTCAAAATTCTTGTGTTCCCAATACTTCGAATATAAAGAACCATAACTAATTAGATGATCTCCTCATATCAAGTCTCTGATTCACTAAGTTAGAACAAACTCCTTGATTTTCATTCTAGAGTTTTAGGCTTGTATTGCTTCTCATTGAAAATGATCTAATATTAACCCCTAAATGCCCAAAGCCTTTTTTAAGCTTCTAGGAATTTGTTCTAATTAAAAGTGAACAAAAAGTCAACTTTACGATGAACTTCATCAATTTATTTTTGAAATGTAACAGTACAAATTCAAAATATCTAGACATGTTAGAGATCACTTAGGAAAAAAAACTTGATGATATCACTTATGGATTGAAAGATTAACTTATAATGTTTGATCATGAAGGCGTCAAAATTGCAAAAGTGATGTGAAGTCTTTCAATCCTCTTTTCCCAAGTCAAATCTAAAAAGTTGGTGAACAAAAAAATATGAGGTGAATGGGTCTAATATGCATAACCCCAATTAATTAATGGTTTTTCAAAATCTACTCTAAAATGTTTTTAAATGAATTTCTAATGTGATTTTTTCTTCAAAATCTCATGTATTTGAGGCTCATTTCTAAAAGCCCTCAACACTAGTGAAAGTCAAGATTGAAAAAGGTACCCTTACATAAAATCTTGAATAAAAAAATCATAATTAATCATTTTCAAGATCAGGTTTTGAATGCTTAACCCCTAAATGCCCAAGCCTTTTCAAGTATGTTTTGACTATGAAAAAAGTGCATGGACTTGTAGTCATCCCTAGTGAAGCAAATTGATTTTTTTCCAAAATCTAACCGCATAGATGTTTAAAGAGCTTGTTTATTAGTAAGTACACAAATTTTGAGCAAAAAATTGCATGGGAGTTGTGAGATTATAATGAGAAAAGAGTACATTTTTTATATTTAGTGTGTTGCCTTTTGCCACAATGTTTCTCAAATTTGCATATAAATTTTTCTTGGGATTGGAGGTGAGATGAACAACTACAAAAAGTGGTAGTACACTAAAATGCACTTCTAAAAAACTTAATTTCACATGAAAAGCTATTAAATTCATTACACAATCCACCTTGCAATTGTTGAAATACAATTATTTTTATAAGTAGAAATTGCAAATAGCTCCAAATCAATAGTTGTATGTTAAAATTTTCAATGGTGAATATCACGAAAACACTTTACACTTTCTATTGGAACCATTCTCAAAACAAATGGATATGTACAATTTCTTAGATCTCAAATCAAATGAAATTACTAAACCCTAGGAAATGAAGTTAAATTGGCAAGCTTTACTCATCACTTTTCTTACATGTATGCCTTTGAAGACCTCTCAATAATCAAATATGTACTTTTTTCAGTAAAAAATAAAAGTTTTCAATAGTTAACCCTTAAAAATGCCCCAATTTTTTTTTAAACAGTAAAAGGAATTTAAATGCCCGCTCAGAAATGGGCTTGAAATTTCAGATCAACCATATATAGTCAACTGGGCAGTTAGGGCTTAAAGTACACTTTGAAAAGAATTCTCCATAAATACAAACTACTAAAAATAGAAACTTGGTTAGGTATTATTTAACCCCTCACCGCCCCGGGTATCTTGAAATACACTGAAAAGGGGACACATTTCGTCCCCTTGGGCTGTGAGGGGTTAACTTCAAAGTTTTGCAAACACCAGAATGATTTGGGTGCCTTGGGCATTTAGGGATAATATTCAGTACCAAGTGCCCATGTTTTTGTCATTTGCGACTTCTTTCACTCACCCCAAGTTTTGTTTCTAGTTTTGAGGAATGAAAAGCCCCCGGGTTCGCAGTAGTGATCCGAAAAGTTTGATCGAGCAAACACAATAGACTTCGTGAAAGACCTGCTTTAGGAGCACTTTCTTGTTTCGTTAGTTCGTCGATCTCTTTTCAGCACACGTAGACGCGAGGCTCTAAGAACCCACTGCGAGAATCGATCCACCGCAAATGAAGAATGACAGATTTGAATGTGTTCGAATTTTGATTTTATTGCAAATGTAATTTGATCAAAGCTAAGAGTTGTCTGCACAAATTCGTTGATGCGGCTTGTGATAAAAAATGAACTGATGCAAGTAAATAATTACTTACTTATGACCGCTAACCTTTTTCAAATGCAATGGAGATATCATGGTTGTCTGGATCGACATTGCGATCGATCGATGCGACCCCGAGTACGTCACAGCTAGCGGGCAATGGAGACGATCGATGCTACTTAGGTATCAATTAATTTTGTCACACTTGCCACTGCGCAGTAGCTAGTTCCTGAGTACATCAGCTGAGCTCAACTTTTTTCTTCCGAGATCTCAACCATTCAACTTCTCCGATCCAATTGCAATTAATTCGCTTTGATTCTGAAATATATCAGGATTGATTTCGTCGTTTCTGCAGCTAGCTTGTCTGGAGTTAATTACGATCGATCCACGTACAGAGGACTTTGACTCTTGGCAAAAAATCATTCGGAGTTCTTTATCTATCGAAGTCTACGTACGAAGTACGAACCAAACATGTAAGTCTCAAATAGATAGATAGATATTGCATGTGTGAAGGTTAAGCTAGAGGGAACAGAAATCAATCCTAGCTAGAGAATAATTAATTATAATATTTTCAGGTGCGCTTTGTATACTTGGTTCACTTGATTAATCTGCTTTTGTCGCTTTGATTGTGGTAAATTAAATCTATTCAGGTACGTACCCGATCGACCGCGTAGCCTTAGGGTCTCACTTGACGGCGGTAGAGATTGAAGCAGGTGGATCAAAATGGACTAGATCGAGGATCATGCATGCGAATGGACACAGTCTGACACTAGATTGTATGGAAACCCAATTAATTCAAATCTCGCTTCGTACATTAATTTTGTGTAGATCGACTAATCGAGGAGTATGCACCCTCCATTCGGAACATTCGAAACTACAGAATGACACACATCTCGCTACAGTATAACTTACAGTAACTATGCGGTTACATATTCAACTGAAATAGTCAATAAAATGACCTGAGGCACCGGGCTGAGGCATTACAATTTAGAGCTGCTACATTTGAATTGAAACATCATTTCATCTACACACATATGGCGAATTTTATTAAAATGGGCGGTATTCCATATGCTATTTTTCAGACCGTGCGGTCTGAACTGAAAACTGACATTGAAGACAAGTATAGATTTTGAGGTATCTAGTCGTCATATAGATTTCAAATACCTATGACAGATTTCGATTTCGATTTTAGGCTACACGATCTGAACTGTAAAAAGTGTCCAAGTAGTGGAATTTCGCCATTTTAATTGGAAATTCGCCATATATACTGTAAAGTTCTGAAATTTTCTCTTGAATTTCCTTTCAGGTGTGGCACTCCATGGGTGGATAAACTTGTCAGTAAATCTGAAAGACTAAGCTTACAACCTTAGGGCTGCAGAGATCGAATCCATAATAAGCCATCTCTCAGGGTCCCGCCAGTCGCCCCTTGCCAGACCATTCCGAATCAAAAGCTTGCAATGGGTGCTTCGAGATCGATCAGTACTGTACATTACAGTACAGGCTCCTGATCGATGATGATGAACGCAGACTGGCTTGGCAAGAGGCTCTTCAGTAGTGTACTGGAGACAGACAAGTCGAAGACCATGAGTTCTTGGTGCGCACTTGAAATCTGAATATGTCGTAAATTCATTTACGAAGTGGATGGACTTCGACATTTGACAATTGGTTTTTGAACTGATACTAACTGATTGCAATGCCATTATAGATTGAAATGTAATATCATAGCTCTCCAGGGGTCATTTTTTCAATTGTGTTCCAAGTATGGACAAGCCTCAATCTGAGAAAACCTCACCCATGCACTTACTGAGTTCAACTCTGGAAAATTCAAGTCCAGTGAATCTGAAAAGCTAGTTGAGGCCGTGTGATCATGAAAATAAACAACTAGAAACATATATTTCGTTAAAATGGCGGCATTCCTACACCATTTTCATTTCATTTTCTAGGACAGGGATAGATTTCAGATTTCAGGGTCTTGAAATCTAGGACGGGTATACAGTTTAGACCGCACCTGAAAATGCCAAGTTTGTGGCATACCGCCATTTTAACGAAATATCTGTTTAGAGCTTTTTGTCCTAATCATGGATTCATGGCAGTCGTTGAGGCTTACAATACAAGCACATCTGACTAGATACTCTAGGCCAAGGCTTTTTTTTTGGCTTTTTGGTGCCAGTTTGCACCAGAAAAAATAATTTGGCTAAAAACACCCCAAAAAATGCCAGAAAACTTGGATGAAATCGTCAGACAACTTTGAAATAATGAAAAATATGAGATGAATTCGCCTAATTTTGGATGAAAAATATACTATACATCCAAGAATTGGATGAATGTTGCAATTTGGAGCATTCCTACAGCATTTTATATCACCACTGTGGCTATTTTCCAAAAATGAAAAAAAAAGCCCTGCTCCGGGCACTAGTCAGAGTAAAGTTGCCAATCATCACACAGGCAATTGAAAGTTCAAATCCTATTCCACATAAAAATAGAGACTTTCATATTTTGAAATTTGGTGTGATTATTAAATGTCATATTAAGTTTGAACTTAAAAAAAACAAAAATGCAAAGTGATCCCTTTATACAAATTTTATTGTAATTTGAAGACCTTGAAGCTGAAATCTAGTTAAAAATTCCTTGCAACTCTTTACCACATAGTTAGCAATCATTGGGTGGTAATACAAAGTTTTGTTCCCATCTCAATTGAATTGGTAGTTGAATTGTGAGGTTATTGTTTGGTAAATGGCAACAATTGTTGTGCCATTTTTAGATGTATGTATATTAAATTGTAGGTTTATTCTATTCTTGGATGTTGCATGCTTGTGCACTTAAGTGGAGATGCAAATAGCACATCTTAGCAACTTGCCTAGAATCCATGCAACCCATGCAACAACAATGGTATTACATAAGCAAGGCCAATTTAAGGATTGTAGGATCATGGATGATGTTATTACTTAGGGCTGCAGTAGCAATCTTAGTACTAGTAGTTGAAAATGAACAAAAATAGGTCTACTACTGCATGTCATTCATACCATCAAACTTATGCTCAATGTTTTATTGAATTGTATTGTCTATTAATGTATAAGCTAGCTATTCAATCATGAATAATTTCAAACATTTTGATTTATATATGATAGTTATTTCATTATTATTTTGAAATTCAGTTGCATATCTTGTCAATAACTTACTATAGCTATAACCTTTGGCTAGCCAAGAATCATGTACTTATGTTGTCATGCATTTTCTTGTATGAGCTTGTATTCTATTGAATGTGCATTGTGTAGGTTTTGATTGTAGCTTTTCCAAGTATGACAATGCATAGTTGCCAAAGTGAGATTTACACCAATTCACAAAATAAAGTATTAAACATGAAATCCATCATAGTATCTTCATGCCCACTTAATGTTGGAAGTTTAGGATATGTAAATTGTGTATCTTCAAAATTCCATGACTATTCACACCTAGTGCCCCCCATATTTGACTAAATGTGACCTTAATATCATCACCAAAATTAATAAAGTTGCTCACAAAGAACTAAATGAAAATCATCCAAAATTTGATTGGAAGAGAGACTTTTTTCACCATTTGAAGGACACTTTAGAGAGTTTGGTCCCTAGCCTTGTGTCCAATATTATTGTAATAAACTAGTAACATGACACTTGGACCTTTGTTTTTGAAAAAGACATGAGTTTCCTTTGTATTTTACAAAGGAAACATGGATCTTTTCAGTAAAAGACTGTCTTTTTAGTAAAATTTTACTTAAAACCTTACTTAAAAGACATTACTTAAAAGACATGATGTCTTCGACACTACTTAAAACACACCTTTCTCTTGTAGTGAAAAATGATTTTAAATATTCACCAAAGATGGAGTTTTGAATTTTTAAAACTCAAATTTGGTATGTTTAATTGAGATTGCATAAGACTTATGCAAGACTAAAGATGACAATTGTATTCTTACTATATTATGCAAAGTTCTTTTAAAGGCAAAATACTTGGCAAAATAGGCATTGGACAATTGAAAGTTATTTGGTATTGTACAAAGATAGACACTTCTATTTGTAGGAACTTGTCAATAATATGTCGAATAGCCAAATTCTAACCGTGAAGCATTCCAACATCTAATTTGTAGTTGATGTCTAGATTGTTCATCCTCAATACTACTTTGATGAAAACCATTCTAATTTGTGGAGACACTTTATGAGGTTTTTGTCCTATCTAAGGGTTGGATTTAGTGTTAGTAAAGTATATATATTTTTCTTAAATTACAAATGTAGAAAAGCATCAAGTTGTTGCCCAAGCCAAAATTGCATTTACTCTAGTTCAAAACAACATCTATAAAAATAAGGTCATGAATTTAAATATTGCAAAAATTTCAAAAAATCATGACATCAAGAAAACCTCATTTCAAATCCATTCTAACAAATTTTACTAAAGAAATGACAATATTTTAATTGAAATTGAATTTAGAAGGATTTTTGAAAATTTCTTTTAAAAAATATAGATAAAATATAGAAGACCTACATTTTGGTAGTTGGACTCAAACTCAAAAAATGTTGTTTTCAAGGAAAAATTTCAGATTTGCTCAATTTCTGAAAATACACTGAAATGGAAAATTTTGCCATCCATTTTTTGTAATTACTTCTCAACTACATGAAAACAAACATTAGTTACACTAAAAACTCAATTGGACACTCTTTGTAGCTCAACATGAAAGGTCATTAAAAAAGAAGTGAATGAAAAAACTACTGTCAATCAACTCTTCTTCTGCCCTCTCTTCATCCAAACGCCACTGAATGGCGCTGCCGGGGCTAAAAAGCGTTCTACGTCCATGGAGTGTAAAAATGAAAAACGCTTTCCGTAATCAAAATGAACAGAAGCGATAATTGAGATACATTTCAGAATGTGAATCTGACAAACAGTGAGCAAATACAAGGTTCAAAAACCAGTACAGTAGAGATATGTCTTCATTGCACACACGACCAGAATATAACACAAATTTGATTTATGCTACCACCGAGATCAAAGCTCTCCTCTTTTCGAATGGAGAATATCGAGTCTACTCAAGACTTTTCCCGGTGAGAAGCTGCGGCATGATACCCGTGAATATGTTCCGAGCTGAAAGGTATAATCTCTCCGTGTTAGCAGAGGATGATCTCTCGAAATGGATGAGCTGCTACGTGCCAGACCATGCTGACAAAATGACAACAATGGCGGGAACCTCAAAATACGTTACAAAGACTGCCAGAATAGGCATGCCGGTAACTTCTAAAAGTACAATGTTTCAGTACCTTCCCATGAAAACAGTATCTAGAGCTAAATCTTGCTTTCGCAAGTACACAGCAGCAGAATTGAATGGCTTGCTTATCAGCTGCAGATCATTGTCACTCGAAAGGGACCACGACTACACTCATCAATTTTATGCGCGGGTCCAAACGGTACGTCCCTTGTTGATTTCCTGACCATCCTGATTTCTAATGACATGAACAAACCGTTCTTCTGTCAACTCCTCCGAGATTCCAGCTGCTGAGGTACGATTATCCTTGGAAGGCTCTGCCTTTGCCAAGGATTCGACAGTATCGCTCTTCTGAACCTCTCGACGGTATTCGAGTGTAATCTTGCGTATTTCATGGCTTTCTCTAAATTCTAAAGGTAAACTCTGCATGAAGAGCATACATATTAATCAAACCACCACGAAAGTTTACAGTTAAAGCTCAACCAATAATTCACAATGCCAACAGCTTCATCCACATTTCCTAACTCTGCCATACAGAAAGACATAAGCTTCAGATATTTATATTTTTCACAAGTAAATGAAATTTTTTTTTTGAAGTAATTGCGGAAAAATTATGAAGTAAGATATGGAACTACGCACCTCCATTGTCCAGCTTATGTACTTCACATTGTTGACGTGCTGGTTCATATCAAGGTCTCTTTCTGCCGGCTGTACAACAACAAGATCGACAAGTCAAAAACAATATTAATGGACTACAACCACAAACGCAAGCCATCACTTTTATTGACGGACTCGGCATGCAAAATGCATCGGATTTTCAGGTGGTAAAAGCAATCTCACTATTAACAATAAATTTCAAAGTCCTTACAGAAAGTCCAGTTGTATGAAACTCTGCATCTCCATTAATTTTTGGAATCCGCCCTGAGCTTGCTTTAATCCGATCTTCCGATAGAGCCCACCTGAAAGCAGAATACTCGGGAAATAAGCTGCATGTACATGGGAAGCGTCACCTCTCTCTCTACGAAAGCATGCAATCTGCGCTTCAGAAACAATATAAAATAACAGTTTTGCACTTAAATACTTACGTCGGAGGTTCCCTCGCCCACGGCGCAAATTCAGATCTAATTGAGTCCGAAATACGCTGAATAACTTTGGTGTCCATGTTCATGATAACCCAAGTACTGGAACAGAACAATTGTAATCAGTCCAAAAAGCAAGGTGTTCCTTGGAAGAGCCACTGTTTCAACAGAACGCTGGAGACATTGAAGCGTCTTCCATTCAAACGCACTCATTGCAACTGGAAACATTCCATAACTTTTTGACTGCACCCGCTCATACCAACAATAGGCACTCTGAATCAATAGACTCCTCAGACCCTCATTGCCTTAGTCAGGGCGGTAGTTCCTGCTCAGATACTCGAAGAGAAAAAAATATTACTAACCTCGTGGCAACTGCAATTATTTCACCAGTTTTCACGTCCTTCACCGTCCAGTCCCTTCTCACAGCGTTCCTTCCCTCAGTGCAATACCAAGTGTCGACTTCCAAAAGGTCCCTCCTGTACACACAAAAGTCAGAAGAATCATATTCAAGATTCTCGAGAGAACCATTCAAGGACCATGGGAGAAAGTCCAAGCTCCAACAAGTGACAGACCAACAGACCTCGAGACAGGTTTCAAGAAGCCTGCGAGAGCATCATTCGAAAAAAACTTCGCCAGCAGGCATACTTACCACCTAGGATAACGGTCAACTTCGATATGCATTCGCGTTGTGACCGTAATCTGTCGCTCATTCGTTCCTGCAAAGGCTCCATAGCCAATCTTCACGACGTGATTACACGCAGCTTCCTGTGATTGAGAATAAACACTAGATCAAATTTCAAGAAAGGAGAACCGATCCAGACGACGAGCGATCAGAAGCGTAAGTAAAAAGAACTGAATTCTGCATCGCTCGACACTGGAACTTGCCCCTCTCCGACCAAGAAAGACATTCATCCTCTTCTCGAAGCACCACAGCTTTGTCCAAAGGCTCTGTAAGAAAAGGCACCTGCAGCAACGAAGACAGCATCTCCAAAGACATCGTTCTCCGATCGCCAACTTCCGAGAACCGCACAACAAAGCGCTCCCGGTAAAAGTTCCCCTCATCTAATAAGCCATAGCCAATGTGCTCATTCATAGGAGAGTTGCTAAAGCTAGGAAACGTCGGCATTGTATAAGCGCCATTCTGCGATTCTGCCACGACACTCTCCGTCTGCATTTCGGCACGCGTGTTGCTACTCCTCCGGTTCACCAACACCCGCCGCTGAGGCCGGCATTGCGAGCTCGCCCCCCACGGTAACCCTAGCTTCAGCTGTTCCCCGACCACCCGCTCCGTCTTGTTCCAACAGCCTCTCTCGACGAGCCCCGGAATCACACCACACACTCGCTGCTGAATCAGCGCACTCCCCGCAGCCATAGTGGAACCGCTCGTGCTTCAAACTGCCAAACCAACACACTCGCAATAGGACCAGCCGCACAATGTGATCCCAAACACTCCGAATGCCAACACAAGCGCCCTCGCAAACGCTTACTCAGTCCACCTAACTCTCTTAACGCAGCCGAAAAGCGGTAAGACGATGCAGTCGAGGCAGTCGAGGCCCGAGTCCAAAAAACCCGCCACAGGAAAGCAGAGGTGGCGGCAAAACCGAAGGCGGAGAATATCACTGCTCCCGACTCCGGAATCGCTGGCCCTGGCCCGACTTGTAATCTCCGCTTGCCAGCGCACTACCCGCGAGCACTTGCGTCAGTAGATTATAATTTCCGCGTACGATTTCGATGGAATCGAAGCAGATGAGCACATCGAAAACACACACTAACAGGTGGCTACTTGGCCTTCAATGCTGCCCCTGCCTGCCATTCAATCGGCCTCCCTTGCCCACGAAGAAGACCTACAGTCGTGAGTCCGTTCTTAATAAGCCTAACCTCCAAAGCTGGAAGCTGGTCGCGCTACTTTGCTGCGACTGATCAAATGCAACCGCGACAAGCAGGGCCAGGACAGTACTGTACAGTAGTATTAGGGCGGGCCACGTTATTACCGTGAGAGTCTCTGGCGCCTCTGCTTTGGACTGGAATCAAAACCTGCGGCCGCGAAGCTCCGTCGTCAAAGGCCGTGCGCTTTCAGAAATGCAGGCGGGGTTCTGGAATCTTCCGGTCTCCCCAATGCCTCGGCTGATCGGCTCGGATGCGCAGATCTTTGCGAAGGAATGACGGACCTGTGATTTTTTATTTTTTACGGGCCGGTTTCTCTTAGGGCAGTCCTGTGAGTCGGCCGGGGTGAACTGACCCCCTCGCTCGGCCGTTTGGGAAAACGCTGGAATTTTTTTTTTTTTTCAAATTATTTTTTTTCGAATTCGGAATTCATATTTGACCCAAATTAGCTGAGAGTGGTGTACAAGGTAAATTAGTTAAGCACAAAATAGCGGGATTTTTGTTTTACTTGCACCCTTAAAATTACTTGGAATAGTTGAGCGAGGGAGCCAATTCCCCCCGACCTTGGAGTCAGCCTTCGTATCTATGTTTTGTTTTTTGAGGTTGGGAAAGTAACATGCAAAGGTAAGTCTATTCTCTTTGACAAGCAAAATGCCAATTAGTCTATCGGTGGTAGAAATATTCTACAGTAGGAGGTCCATAAATCGACCATCTAAAGTCTAGAACTAATTTTTGGAGGAAGTAAAACATCTCAAAATATTTTTCAATGAATTTTCCCTGAAGGGCAAGTGAAATAGGCATCTAATTCAAATGGTTTCATAGTTTTTGGAGCTTTGTGGAACTAGTTATGAATTTATGACGCCAATATGACATAGGGCTTAAAAACCGCTCACTCCCTCAAATGTACACCGTTTGTACATTCTTGTAAAGATTAAAAAGCATCATGTACAAACAATGTACATTTGGGAAGGTGAGCAGTTTTGGAGCCTAAGCGGTTTTGGAGTCTCCTACCTTAGTGGTGCACATTTCAAATTTGGATATGCATAACTTACTATTGGTAAAATTTTGCCTATAATAGACTAGATTTAGAGGGATCTAGCAATTTCATTCAATTTTTCACCCATTTTGATTCTATAGTGAAATTGGGATAAGATTTTGGCTCAAATTCACCAATTGAAAAAATGTCTATGAACTTGCAATGACAATTGCCAAAGAGGGACAATTACATTAGATTTTTATTCTTTATCTGTCAATTTGTTGTGACCATTTATTTATTCCATGAAGCCTTTTGGCCATAGGTTTGAATGATACAAACCCATTATGATGTCAAAGTTAGTTTATCAAAAACAATCAAATTTTGAAATGAATAAGTGCATTTTTAATTTCCATAATTTCCTAAGTGCCATTTAACTACTATATCACTTTTAGTTTTCGGCATTGTTACCAAGTTTACCCACATGTGCTAAACTTAAAAATAATAATATCATTTTTTGAAAGTATTGTAAATTAAACCATTGATTCAATAAAACATTAATCTTTATATTGATATATAATACACTTTTTCCTTGAAGCTTCTTCTATGAATATTAATTGAATGAAGTGACTAATAGTGAATGCATTTTTTTAAAAATTCATCCTCTCCCATCGATGATTGAACTTGTAAGGACGTAAGAACATTACTAGCTCAAAGAAAGAGGGGCTATTTGTATTGGGTTTTCTTACGGATTAAAAATGGATAAATTGCCTTTTTAATACATTATGAATGACAAGAAACATTAAAAAAAATCCTTAAATGCCATTCTTTTGCTCTTATCATTTGTAATGGTGCGACAGGAAAAAAAATGCAAAAATCATTGATTTGGAGAATTATATAATGGTCATACTTCTTTATTTTCAACTTCTTTAATATTAGGAATCAAAACACATTAGACATGTTTAATATCTTATTTTCAAGTATTAAGGCTTTTTCTTCATTTTTCATATCTATTTTTTTGACAAGTCTTTTACAAAAGGCTATATATGTTAATATTTTTCTCTTCAAAATTTTCTTAACATTCTATTTTGGAAGTTTCATATCTAAACTAATACATTTCTACTATGTTACAATGCACAAAAGACAAAATAATCAATGCTTTATTTGAATTTAGGGGGTGTCAATTCTACAATATACATTCTAAACATGGGACTATCTTATTCTAAAATGGACACCCTAAAACTAGTTGATGTTTATTTCTGAACAACTAATAAAAAATAATTCAAATGTTTTAATTATATTTAATGGGTAGGATTAAGGAAGTTGAAAAATTAAAAAGAATTAACCCCTAAAGCCCTAAGGTGCGTTTTTTGGCATTATAAATTTTTTGGGCAGCTCACTATGAATGGAGTTTTTATTTCTTTTTTTTGAAATTTTTACACAAGATGTGCCCAAGGAGTAGCTTTAAGGCCCAATAATTTTCTTAACTTTTGACTTTGTGGTTAAAAAGTTATGGCATGATATTTTGTTTTCTTTACTCGGAGGGCAGCCCAGGCAACTGAAAAAACTTCTTTAAATAAACTTTTTTTTCAAAAGTAAAATTACAAATTGATTCTTTAGGTTTTTATGGACATGGGAAGTTTTGTTTCATTCCATTTGGATTAAGGAGTCAAAAGTTATGAGCAATTTTAGTTTGCGGGTAGGTTTGGTTTTCAAAAATTCCATACCTACCTACAAACTAAAATTGCTCATAACTTTTGACTCCTTAATCCAAATGGAATGAAACAAAGCTTCCTATGTCTATAAAAACCTAAAGAATCAATTTGAAATTTCACTTTTGAAAAAATAAAATTTAAAGAAGTTTTTTCAGCTGCCCGGACTGCCCTACGAGTAAAGAAAACGAAATATCATGCCATAACTTTTAATCACAAAGTCAAAAGTTTCGAAAATTGTTGGGCCTTAAAGCTACTCCTTGGGCACATCTTTTGTAAAAATTTCAAAAAATAAAAATAAAAAACTCCATTTGTAGTAAGTTGCCCAAAAAATTTATAATGCCAAAAAACGCACCTCAGGGCTTTAGGGATTAATTAAACCAATGATACTTTTGTGGGCTCCATATCATTTGTTTTAGAGTAAATATAAATTCAGCCATATTTTTTTAAGTTCAAAATACCAACAACATCAGAACCACCTCTAATTCCAATGCATTTTAAAGCTTAAGATTGGAAAATTTGTGCATCTTCATTGTCTAGGACTATTTGTAGCATAAAACACTAAATGTCACTATTAATATTGCGTGATTCTAGATATAATTAAGTGCATTCTAGAAAACCTAATTTTGATATTAAAGAAGGTTAAATGGATTCTTTCACAATCTAACCTTGCATTTTCAAAATTAGATACTTTACTATCAAATAGCTTCAAGAACATTCAACTTCTAGATGCCATTACAATTAAAAGTGTCTAAATATGTCGTTACAAAATTGAAATGAATCATTTAGGATGTTTAAGAAGAAAATGCAAGATTGTAAAAATCTTGTAAAAGAAAAAAGAAATTCTACCCTAATTCTCTTTAAAATAAGTAGTCAAATAGATGCAATTACCTAAAGTCTACATGAATTATTAATTGTTCATAAGGAATACATATCAATTCATTGTAATGAAAAAAACACCAACCCACTTTCATGTAAGGCCTTGGCTAGTATAAGTATGTAGTTCATTGCACACATATTGCAAACACATTAAGAGAGATTTTAGGGCATTAGAAGACCACAAGTTATCTTGAATTCCTAGACTATAGGAACATGCCACATCAACAATCTAACGTGGCCGAGATAATATTGCGTCAAAAAATTGTAATTTAAAAAAGATTAATTATCTTTTCAATTTTTAATTAAAAAAATCAGTTTTAAGTTTCTTAACACTTTTAGGAATTTTTGAAAAAAATTAATAAGTATTTTTTTTCCAAAATTCAAGAATTCATCCATTTTGGGCTGATTTATTGTTTCAAGACAACACATGAGACATGCAAAGGAATGGCCTTGAAATGGCCCTTCCTTGCCTTCAAATTTCCCCTAATGTCAAGGATAATAGTTTTGCAATCTCTTGATACATGTGCAAAATTCCACATGTTTCACATCAAAAGAGAATTGTACAACACATAATTGCATTCAAATATATATTTTCTATAGTGTATACCCAATGTGTTTTATTTTATTTTAAAAGAATCTAGATTTGGGCTCCAGGTGAGAAGTAAGTGATTGAAGTTAGGTGACACTCAAATTTACTTTTGGTGCAAAATTTGGCTCCAAGTTAGAAATTAGTGTAAGTTGTATGGCTATAGAACAAAAAACCAAAAAAACATCTTCACCAACTACAACTCTTAGATTGGTGCAAAATAGGGCAACCATGTTTCAAATAATAGTGTAAAATAGATTATGAAAACTACAACTCACAAGTTCAAGCACATGAACTACAACTCATTCATGTATTTAGGCTGTAAAGTTCAATATCTTGCTAATTCACGTGCATGAGTTTTTAATGGTTTCTACAACAAAAATGCAACCTCAAAGATTGCAATTGGTAGGAAAAGCCAAGTAAAATTGAGAGCAAGAAAATTGTAGCTTCAAAAGAAGTGACAAAATCTAGTAATAGGACTAAGGTGCCTTTGTATATGTGGCTATAGCCTGTACCTATATCTCCAACTTTGGTATATTTTAGGTGAATAAGATGCAAAGTTGTTGAATCAACATTTGGATAGGTGGTGACAGGGCAGAAAATCCTAGTAGACATTGTCAAGGTAGTGGCTATTAGGGTGTGAGTGAAAATTTACATCTAGCTTGTTTAATTTTTTTTCCTCCAAATTTTTCTGAAGACTTGGTATGGAAGATAATTTTTTAGTGCTTTTAGTCTTTTTATCACCTAAAAAGGTGCCACCTTTGAAATAATTTTGAATTGTATAACATATAGGGAAAAAATATTATCTAGAAAGAAATACAAAATGCTTCAAAACCCAAAATTATTAAGAACTTATTTTTGAAATTGAAGAATGTCAATCCAATGGTTGTAATGTTGTAATAAACAATTTGCACATAATGTTTGTTTGTTTTTCCAAAAATATTTAAAATTGACTTAGATAAAGGACATCAAAGTCTATTCTAGAGTATAGAATCAATAACTACCTACAAACTAAAACTCCTCATAACTTTCATTCCATTAATTAAAATGAAATGATTCAATGCTTTCTACATATATATATAAATCCAAAATATGAATGTCAAATCTACCTAGACTATCCAAAAGTTGAGAAAGAAACAACATGTCATGCAACAACTTCTTAACTATGTAGTCAAAGGTTACAAAAAAATTTGGGCCTTAAAGCTACTTTTAGGCACATGTTGTGTAAAAATTTCAAAGAAAAATAATAAAATCTCTAGTCAAAAATTTCTATGTTGCCAAAAAATACAACTTGGTCTTCCAAGGGTTAAAATTCCATTCATACTACATAATACAATTAGGGTTAATTGGAAAAGGGATATGGGCAATTCAACTTTTCTAACTTTGATTAGTCCCCCTACTCATATTGTAGCTTTTGTAAGATAAAGATTCATGATCAAACCAATTTTTTTCTCTTAAGCTAGCTAATCCTTTTCCTCCATTTTTAGAGTTTAGGTTGTTCTATATCTCTGAGCACAAGAAGTGGGAGTAACCAATCAATTATGAATCATTGATTTCCTTTGGAATTTCTAACTAGCCTATGATTGGAATTAGACATACCACTCATATAACAAGAATAGGTTTTCCTAGATCTTGATGAAAAAATTTCACAATAATTTTATTCTTGGACAAAAAAATGAAAAAAAATTCAAATTGATGTAAAATCTATTTCCCCACATGGGAACTGCCCCTACCCCCTACCAGTAGCTATGCTGAATTCCTAAAGTGGTTGGAAATAGGTTGTAAGCTTCTAAAGGGGCGTTTCACACTATAGCCGTCCATGTCGAGAGGCCATCGATTCCACCAATCAGATTTGAGAAACCATGATTTTCACCAATCAAGATTTGAGAAAACCATGGCCTCTCGACTTGGACGGCTATAGTGTGAAACACCCCTAATGGACAAAAGAGGATGCTAAGGTAGAAGGCTCTTAAATGGAGCGGGTTCTAAAATGCTGCCCTATCTTAAATGTACAGTACTTGTACATGTTCCTATTTCATAGCCTTCAGCAGTGTACTGATAGTGTACATTTTAGCTAGGGCACCATTTTAGAGCCCTATGTTCTTTCAACTTCAAAACTTGATAAGTAATTCAAAAAAACTCATAAAAATATGAAACGACTTGGGTTGAATGTCAATTCTACTTGTCTTTCAAGGAAAATTTACTGAAAAATATTTCTAGAGGTTTTACCTCCCTGAAATTCTGTTTCAGCCCTTAGATGGTCCATTATAGGACCTCTTACCTTATTGCACTTTTGGCCAGGTGAGCCGTGCACGCCCACATTGCTGTGCGCGCTAAGCATACGTCACTGACTGCGTGCAAATATGACCTGATGATGTTTCCATGGGCCGCCTGCCGTCCAAATGCTGAGCCCAGTTCGGGAAAAAAAAATCAATCTAGCCCCCTGATGCAGGCGGGGGTGAACTGACCCCTTGCTCCGCCACTTGAGAAAATGCTGGAATTTTTTATTTTCCACCCATGATAAAATTTGCAAATCCTAAATTCATATTTGCAATGAGAGGCCCCAAATTAGTTAGGAGAGGTAAACTAGGTAAATTTTTTGGGGTACAAAATAAAGGGCTATTATTTTTATTTGCACCCTTGGAATAACTTTGTGTGGCTAAGCCAGGGGCCAGTTCTCCCCCGACGGACCCTTGTCAAGGCCAGCTTCCATGTGAACCGGGCCGGTAGACCTTGCCAAGGAGAGTTACAGTGAGAAGTGGGTGATGACACTTCTATGTGGACCCGATGAGTGGGGAGATGGCGAGTAAGAAAAGCACACGTAACGATTCCCTTGAAGTTCAATCAAGCTTCACCAATGGGCTTGTCCACCAATATCAGTGAAACTTCAAACCCTCCTTCTCTGCTCACCGAGTCAGGCAACACATTCGGTGGGAGCTTCTTGTCTGCTAGCTCTTTTGCTACGGGCCCAGCTCACATGGAAGCTGGGCCTCAGTTACCCTCTTCTCAGCAGGGTCTGCTGTCCACAAAAGTGGCTAAGGTAAGGTATGACTGGCAATTATTCCTGTCAATGGAGGCAATCTATTAGAGATATCCTTTTTATCTCCATCTCTATCCCCATTGCGAGTGCAGGATTGGTGGAAAACAAGTACTCTGAAATGATGGAATATATACACCACACTCCTGCAGGCAAGCCTCTGGCTTCATATATGAAATGCACATTCTTAGAAAAATGTGAAGGGATACAAACAAACACAACATGCAAGACACTAAGGGAGAAACACCCATTTCCGTCCCTGGACCTATTCCTGGACCCTAGAGTACCACTAAATCTGTCCATAAGCATTCATTAAAGTGTTCAACAAATGTTTAATTCTAATTTGTTGACGCAGTTGTAAGACACATGTATAGTTTTCATTCATTGACAACTGATTTTAACAAGTGTTCAGTTAAAGGTACACTTATAGGATGGTTCCGGTGGTCTAGGGAGCCAATACTTTGAAAATTTATAGAAATTACATACTAATTCCGAAAATTTTAATTTTTGTTTTGAATATTCATGATTTTCACTCGTTAATACTAGAAAAATATCATTTTTAGAAAAGATGCCTCCAACTATGCTGAATTCCTTAAATGGACGGTTTTGGGTGTTTCCACTGTATCTTAATAACAATAAGGTGGGTACAGCAAAAAAAATCATGTCGTGTCTAAAACCAACATCATCACTTTTGGTACATCTCAAAAATCAATATGTATCTTGGAGTAAATGATTTTCAAACCTTGACTGAAAATAGGCTTTTACCTTTTGTAACTATGACATATACTATCCATAAGGTAGCAACATCCATAATCATTAGTACACCTAATTACTGATAGTAGAATTATCTTAAAATGTTGTCAAATGTGCCTTAAAACCATGCCAATGCTTGATTGTAGTTGGTGGGATCTGATTTTTTTAGATTTTGGTGTGAGAATCAAGGCAACTTTACTAGAGTGTGGTTTAGGGTGCCCTCCAAAGTTCTACTTTGAAAATTCATAGTAATTTGATACTTTATCTAAAAATTCTAATTTTTTTTGAAAATTCATGATTTTCAATTGCTAATACAAAAAAAATATTTCTTTTAGGAAAAACTGCCTCTAACTATGCTGAAATTCTTTAATTTGACAGTTATGGATGCTGCTACATTCTGTCATATTCTTTTGTGCATTAGAACCCTCTTGTCATTTGACAACAAGAGAATATGAAAATTGGACTAGTTTAATAGTAGTTAATAATTAGGCACAATAGTAAAAAGTGGTTGTTGTAGGGGATCCAACTTAGGTGACGAGAGGATTAGCACTTCTTGGTCAAACTTGTTTTCTCAAGGAAACAAAGTTCAAGTGACTTGGAATAGAATTATTCTCCAAAATTCTTTTTCTATCATTCTATTTTCTTTTGAAAAAATAATTTTCACTAAAAAATTTGTCATCATTCAATGTTTACAATTAATAAAACTTCTATGGACTCAATTTTTCATCAATTCAAATTGTGGAGGTTGAAAGTTGAGATAAAGTGTCCACACTTATTTTTCACTCATTACAAATGAATGCAATCCAACTATTGAACATAGATTTGTTCTTACCAAATCTAATAGCAATTAAAAAAAGATTTAAAGGCACTGTAGGATGCATTATTTAGATATCGTAATAGTATGTTATGAAATTTTAAAATGTATACTAGTCTCTAGATGTATTATAAAGCAATTGTAGGGGCTTGTAGACTATGAGCCCTCGAGATGGCACTCAGGACTCTGGGTCCATTTTTCACGATTAAATAGCAAAAATTAGCTAAAATATACAAGAAGAAGACATAAAAAGAGTGTTGAAGGAGTTTTGGTGTCAGTCTATGCCAAAATGGTGGAAAACCAACTTAGAAGGTGGAAAATTCCTAATTCTAAGAATTTGTATCATTCTAAGTCTCCAAAGTAAGTTTGTGTGAAGATTTAGTAGTTCCGAGAGAAATGAGGAATGGAGAGTTAGTCAGTCCTAGTGACTGTCTGTGCAAAGTCAACCTTTTAAGGATGCACATGACATACTGACTAAGCCAAAAGAATCTACTACAAGCCTAGAAGATTTACCAAGGCTTAAATTCAATTTTGGAACAAATTGAATTTGAAAGTAAACAATTACAAATGACTTGGAGGATTGGAGTTTCACAAGATGAAAGATGGAGGATTGGAGATTGAAGACTACAGAAAGGTGTTCCAAGGGTAGGAGCATGCCAGGAGCGAACTAAAATTAAACAATTGTCCAAGATTTCCGGGCATCGAGAATTAAATTGTCCAAATTAGGCAAAGTAATTCCATATTACTAAAATTAGAATAGTGCAAGGTCGCGTGGAACTTACACTAAGAATCTAGAGGTGCCCTAGATGTTACCCAATTTATTTCGGATTTTTCCGAAATTTCATGTTGACTCCATGGGAAGTCAACCGCACATAGAATTGTTCGTAAATTTCTAGAAATTACATATGATGCAGTAAAATCTCACTAAAAATTAGGATAGGTTTTTGTGTGCTTAATAAGGGCCCAGTCAAGTTTGAAGACATTCCGACATTCCAAACTACCGGAACCGGCATCAACATCGAATTTCACTAGAATTTACAAGTTGGCGGCGAGTTGACCGGCGTATCAGGAGCGAATGATGTCCGATTGTCGCAAATAAGAAGTCATTCCTTACTCTCAGGGACATTCCTAACAACCCTAGCTTGACAGATTCATCAAAATGCGCAAATCCTGAAAGTTAGATTTTTTACTTTTAATTGGAGTTACCGTAATTCCAATTTGGGCGCGTAAACGGCCTAGGAGTGAGGGGTTTGGGATCCCTTAGGCTAATTGGGGTCTTCTGAAGACAATGGCGCAAACGGTTTTCCGTTTCTAGTTGTTCCCTAAAAGATAGAGAGGGTCAACTCTTAGTTTGACTTTTTAATCGTTAATTGCGGTTAATTAGAAGTGATTTTGGAAATATCTCTTGAAAAATCAAAGATTGGATTTGGTCAAGATCTCTTTCTTGCGTAAAAAATCATCTTTGGGCTAAGGAAAGACAATTTTCAAAATGACTTTTGGTTAATTTGCAAAATATCTACGTAAATTAGGGTTAATTTCAAAATATTTTGGGTTAAGATCTTGGATTTGATTTGGCCAAGATTTCGTTAGCCAAATGGGGATGTTTTTAGAAATTTCCACCATTAGGATAGTTTAGGATAAGAAGTAACAAAGTGTTTTCACTAGCAATTACCGGGAGGGGCCCAGCCACAAGTATATAAGGGCCCCCCTCGAGGTTGTCAGTACCTTCATTTTTCACACCGACATTTTATTCTTCTGTTACTTGTGCCACCGACACAGTCGGGGCACCGCTTGGACCAAAGATTTTTGGCCAAGTCTTGTTTTGTGTTTAGTTCTTCAAGTTTTGAAGGCTTAGGGCCCCTTCAATTTTTATTCTTTTGTCACACATACTCAACAGGCAAGGCCTCGACACTTTTTTTGCCACTAATTCACGGAAATTTTGAGCATTGAGCGCCAAAGTTCGGTTTAAACATTGTCATGTGTACCTCTTTTTGCGAATAAAACTCTTAAAATACCATTCAACAATCTCATGACGAAGCTTTGAACTTATAATACTCCAAAGTTGTAATCCTAAGAAGCCTTAAATTGGGGGTTTAAAGGATCAATTACAAAGTGGGATTCTTCCCCCATTCTCCATTAAAAATTGCCACACATTCTAGTCTTGGGGTTAAGGTGTGTTAGAACCAAAATTCAAAAGGTGCTTAAACCCAAATCCAAACTAGTTTGGTCCAAAGCAAATCAGCCGGGCGGACCAAAGCCAGGAGCGGCCGGACTGGAGCCAAGTCGGAGAAGGGCCAAGGGAGAGCTAAGAAGGGGTGACGGAACCCCGGCCAACCGGGTTCCGCCACATGGCCGACGGACCAAAGCCAGCAGTTGGGCAAACTGAGCTTCGGTGACTTGATCAAAGCCAGCAGTGGACTGATCGGAGCCAACATAGGCTGGACTTCAATTCACACATACAAGTGAGATTTTTGAAACATAAAATTTGATTTTTTGACAAAATCAAGGGTTGGCAATTGGAGCCACACCTACCTTTCTTTGATTTTATTTAAAAATCTAAATCTTAGAGTTTCAACATCTCTCACCAAAACATCAATACTCAAATTCCATAGCTGTCGTCTCTCTCATGAAACATTGCAACAAAACCAATTGAAGAAGAAAACTAAACTTGTGGAAGGATTAAGGTTCGGGGATTGCAAAACGTAAGGTATTAACATTATAAAATTAATATCCAAGGAATATTACTATTGAATAAGATTCTTTATTCCATAGGAATTGACCTTTGGTATTAAATAACTATTTAAAAGGAATCCTACTATTGGGTTTTATTCTTGTTCTTTAGGAATGTTCTACATTCTTTGGTAGTTAGTTATTAATTAGATTCTTAGAAGGCTTGGATTTTGTTGGTTTTGTTTTATTAGGCCTAATAAGCCAAAAGGGAAACAAATAAATTGACAACCAATTTCTTTAGAATTAATGCAAATTCGAAAATTAATTAGATTTGAAAAGATTTGATGATAGTTTTACGATTAAAATATTTTAATAGGACAAAAGGGAAAAAACAAATTGACAACTAATTTTTAAAAATTAACAAGAATTCAAAATTAATTAGATTTGAAAAGATTTGATGATAATTTCTTAGCCAAAATAATTAATTTCCTCTTGAAATTCGAATTTCAACCAAAAAGAACAAAACTAACAATAAACTAACCATTGAATTTCATTGAAGTGATTTTACTAACCCATTAGATAGGCTAGATTAATTTGTGGCACTTTCTATTACGGAAAAATTAGGAATAAAAGGAAAATGCGCAATTAATTTAGAACTAAATTAGTTTTATTTATTTAGTTAGGATAAAATTTATTACAAACCACGTGAGAATTATCATGAATTAGATGGGGAGCCGGGATGATTTTGATGGCAAAGTCGTGGGAGAATACCTTCATATGATGATGTTTGACAACGGGACCATGGAGATTTATGCGGAGAGGTAAATCGATCTCATTTGATTTTTATTCTCATTGTTTTATTGCTAAGTTTCTTTTTACCAATTGCTTGGAAGTAGGAGTAGGAGCGATTTCAATTAACAATTCGATTAGAATAGAAAAGATTAGTTAGATTCCAACTAGAATTAGGAAAATCCACCATGAAGGATTGAATTAACAACGAACCAGGTAGCAAAATTGGTACTTATAAGACGTGACTAAAAGAGTTCATTGCTTGGAAGGCTCTCTTCAAACACCCAATTAGAGAGAAAACTCAATTAGATACAGGACCCGTGTGATAAACTTTTAGCTCAAGGGTGGAGTTAGAAGCGCTCACATAGACCTTCATGTTTTAATTGTATATATCTTGTGTAATCAATATCTAAGAGAAAAAAATGAATTTTTTATTTAGATGTACAAGAGAATATTAGCATGTAACATTGATTTTCTAAGTGATATTATTTTTCCATTATCTTATAGGGCAAATTAATACATTGAAGGATTATTGCTTGAGGCCATGGCCCTTAGTTTGATTCTTCTTTAATCCTTAAGAGACAAAGGTGACCACTTTCTAGTTTCATGTTTTTTTAAATAATTTTTAAATGTTATTATTGAGATTTATATGTATTCAAATAAATTTTATTGAGTCAACATATATTTTTTCTTCACTAAATCTACTAATATGAAGACTCTTTAATACATATAATCTATTTTTTACAATATAATCAATTAAAAACCATGAATTTGTTGTCTTTGAAGGATTATGAGCAATTGGAATTTTTTTGACATCTCTATTTTATACAGGGTTGCTATTTGGCGAGCCTGTGAGCGTGAGCTTGTGAGCTCGTGAGCGGGAAAAAATAATTCAAATATTTTTAATAAAGGGCCTATGACTGTGGATTAGTACATTGTATTATCGGGAGAATGTAAGGTCTTGTCTACAAATAATGGGGTACCAAATGTTTTTGTTATAATTTTTTTTTGGCACGAAAAAAATATTTTCAATATCTATAAAAGAAAAGCATTCAAGAAATGTGAAGAGAATTTAAGTACACCCATGATGTAGCCATAAAACACACAAATCCAATAAAAATAAAAACCAGCACATCATAGTTTGACCCAAGAGATTTGTCGATCTCATGAGTCTAAGTGGCGGTGGACTCAGTCGCAGAATCAGATCCAATAGAGGACTTTGACGTCTCTCTACCCTCAGATTCAGACACATCAAGAAACTGCAAGACATTTAAAGCATAACTGTCTTTACGGCGTTTTAGCCTAGAGCTACCAAAATCTACAAAAGCACCTGCCATTTGCTCAGCATAGATTGGAAGGTCAAATGTCTTCTCTAGACTGATGATCTTCTTGAAGATTGAATCTATAAGCATCAATCTTTGACCCCTGTTCCCTACCTCCAAAACATAGTTTTTAGACTTCTTGAATGTGAAAATCACAATACAAAAAGGAAATAGAAAAAGTGCCAACTTACTTACTAAATTTCTCCTTGCAAGCAAATTTGCGAGGCACCACAGGTATGTCATCCGGGTCTTGTGAAACTTGAACTACCGGTGCCTGAGTTGGCATGGGCACCACGGTTGCTGCTAACTTCTTCATCAGCTTTAGAATGGCATTATAAATGTCTTTGTGCCCCTCCAAAGCAACAATGTGGCGGCCATTGCCTCGATAAGCTGTAATGCATGCACCTAAAGGCAAGAAATTAAAACTTATTAGTTAAATTATTGAAAGTGCAAACTACAATTAGAATGTAGAATGGGTGGAGTGAACATTCACCTATGGATGCGTTACAATCTAAAATCAAGTCTCCTTCAACGCTGGATGATTCAAGGAAAAGGGTGTAGAATCTTGGATCTTTTTCGCGCCCTCCTCGCCATGGCTTCTCTCCATTCATTGCCATGTCATCCGGATGAGTATAATTCATCAACATATCGTCGTTCTCAATGTTGACACCGGCTTTCTTGGTTGTGACAGTGCATTTGAAAAAAAAATTGGATTCCCCTTTATCTCCCAAGTCCTTCACAAAAAGAGTCACACCAAACTTCTGTATCTGTACCATCCAAAGCAAATTTAGATTAGAGTGTATGATAAAATTTGCATTACAAATTGTATTTAAGAACTTCAAGAAAATGGTTAAAATTTACCATCTTCTTTTAGTCAATAGCCGAGGTAAAGTGCATCCGATTCATCTCCATCCACTCCTTCTTCACGACCATCTTGTACATTTCACACAAGCCTGCAATGTTTGATTTTGCTGCAATGCTCCAAGAATGAAATAATATGATGCAGCCATGGGCTTGTAGATGCGGGCCAGGAAAACAAAAGATCACTTGAAGAGCCTCATCTTCTACGTCAGCATTCCAGTTTGGAATATCATCTAGTGAAAAAGATAACCCTAGTACGAGTAAGTTGTCTGGACAATCCAGAAAAAAGCATTCACTCCAGGCCTAGCATTGGGTAGACCATAGAACATGCGAGTTTTTTCAGCCGACAACTACAAACATTTAGTACATTAAAACATGATTGCTAGAAATAGAAGAAATATTCATGTCATTCACAAATAAAATAATAACTTCGATTTCAAAATGAAATCTCATTATCTTCTTTAAGAATTGTAAGACTTCATTGAACCTAGTCGGGTTCTCAGCATCCATATCCTCTACAAAGTCTTCAATTGAGACGTTGAGGATTAAATCCTTGGTTTTGGCCAAATCATCTTCAGTGAGGATCATCGCTTGTGTGACATGTGAAATGACATCCTTAGTGAGTTGGGAGAGGGTCGCCTTTCTCTTCACTCTGCTTTGAGATCCGCTCTGCATTTGTGAACCTTGCTCTATGGTTGAAGACGCTACAATTTCGCCTCCCGCTTCTTCCTTCTTTTTATCCTTGGCCTTACCTTGTTCTTCTTTCTCCTTGTCTGTCAACTTGGCAGCCCGTTCCGCCTCCCTCTTTTCCTTGGCTTCAAGAAGAACTTGAACTCGAGCCTCTTTCTTTTTGTCATTTGCATCCCTGTTCATTATAGCTCTCTTCCTTTGTTTCTCACTCAAGCTCGTGAATTCATCGACCTCTAAATCCATAGCTCCTTTGCCCTTCAAAGATTTCCTCAACTTCACCTCGAATGGATGAGTGAATGCAAGTGCATAGTCTAAATACCAAGCTCCACCACTAAGATTAGCAGTGGTGAAGGTGCAGAGTTGGTGCGAGCTGAACATGCATGATGGGAAAGTGCAGTCAAGCCATGCTAATAGAAATGGAGGTAAATCTGATCGTGCAATGGCCCTCCTCGTCTTCAAGTTCAAACTCGAAGTAACTGCAATACAAGAACAATCAATCATTAGATAGATTTTTATTGATGAAGAGAAAAAGTTAATAACTAAATGAAATTCATAGTTGCAAGGTCATAATTTTTTAAAAGCATAAAAACAAATAATGGAGAAAGAAAAAATAGAAACACAAAAGAAGTACAATACAATGATTGAAACATCTAAGAAGAAATAAGTATTACTTTTGTTAAAGAGCTCTTCAAACTTTGATTGATACCTTCTACATTAAGGGTGAAATCCACTTTTTTGATTGCAATAATCT
Source organism: Thuidium tamariscinum (assembly GCA_947034885.2). Lineage (NCBI taxonomy): Eukaryota > Viridiplantae > Streptophyta > Bryopsida > Hypnales > Thuidiaceae > Thuidium > Thuidium tamariscinum. The sequence goes on from OX344753.2 coordinate 5,439,206, forward strand.
ATTGTTTTACTTGGAGAAGTACTTTGAAAAACAATAGAGAATATTAAAGTTTCATTTTGACCACAAACTTGACTTTTACTTTCATAGTGACTTCAATAAATTAGTGTTAAATTGGAAAAATGTACAAAAAAAACCCTCTCCGAATTGCAGCGCTAGAACCTTCGTGACTCGTGAAGAAATCTCCCTTCTTGAAGTAATTACTCCCCTTGAAGTACATTTCAAATCCCTGATTCCAAAACCTTAGCCTCCAACTTTCAATGTAATCTGAACAAGTATAGTGGACGCATCGGAACATTGTAGTTGACAAAGAGGTTGTCTTGCTTCATGACTGAATCAAAGTGTTCAACTATTGAATCTTCAATCTAAACAATAAAACACACAATCAATGACATTAAGGTCCAGTGAAGACTTTATTTCATATTAATTTGTGAATGCAATATGTAAACTCAAACAACACGTATTGAAATGAACTGAACAAAGGTACCAAAGAACTTACCCCTACGTACCAAACGCATGTGGCAAGAAAATGGCTAAGGTAATTCTCGGAAACAAGCTTAGATATGAATTTCTTTGCTTCACGAGATGTAAGAGAGGAATTCCACCATCGTAGAATCTTAATTTTGTAGAGGGATGAAGTATTACAAGTCGCCACCATCTGAAGCTTCTCCAACGTCATCTTTGAAATTTCGTTGACACTCCAATGTCTCTCCACCTGTATGACCAACAAATCCAATTAATTATTATTGAATATGAAATTCAAAACTGTAAATAATTAGAAATGCTAGACCATATTAAACTCACCTCTTGTAAAAATTTAGGACCATTTGCCGGATTGGCCACCGCCAATAGCTTCATCATCTTTATATACAACTTTATTGTCTTCTCCTTTGCTCCAGCCCTCGTGGCATGAGCAAGTTTAGCGTCTTTCATCTTCTCCGGTTTTGTTGTCTCCGTATACTTCCGCACTGCAGTATCAACAGCTTGAGAAATTTTTTGCTGCACATACACACTAATTTTCCATTTAGAAAACTAAAAAGAATTTGAACCATAGAAGGCCAACACAATGAAGTGAGAATATTTTGCAAAATGTGTATTATCTTACCCAAAAAATGAATGAGGTGAAGACCTCTACAAATATGGAATACCATTTTTTTCGTTCGATTTGCTAAACACATTTTTTTTTCTCCAAGGGCCTCAAGAGTTCACTGAAATGTTCCAAAGGCAGGAGCCCATACTGTTGAACTTGGTACAAAGTATGAATCAAATTCGTCTTCACATGAGAGTCCTCCGTTGATCTACAAATGAGTCAATTCTTTAGATAATATCATATCTCATGCTAAAGTAATAAATACTTGCCAAAAAAAAGACTTGTATTTTAAAGACCAAAAACATAAGTTCTTTTGAAAACTTACTTATTGATGTTATGCATTATTTGCATGACAATCTCAATTCTTCCCTTTGTATCTAGCACTATGTAGTCAATCACATAGTGTCATTTTGGAACCAATGGATATAACCTATTGATAAGGTTCATCTAGGTAATTCGCCGCTGATTGCCATCACAAACCCAAAATTTCAAGTTCTTTAAGAACTTGAGCTTGGGCTTCGACTCCACGTGCTTGATGAAGACCTCATTCTTCTCTTTCCACAAAGAGCCCCACTCATTCATCTCTACCTCCGTAAATTGTAAGTTCTCTCCATTTTCATTAGTTGTGGGAACATAAAAGACAACTGCGCCATTTTGATAGCCTCCAATAAACTCCTACTCTAATTTTTTAATATCACAGGAGAGTGTAGGTCTAACCATGGGCATCGCAACCAGCCTACAAAGCGGGATATGGAGTTGAAAAAGATTATCAAGCTTCATTCTTAAGAAGGAGATTGTCTCCACTGAATCCCCCTTCTGTATTCGCTGAAGTTCATCCTCCATTAGATCTTTTTCTTCATCGTCAAGAACATCTTCCTCTATGAAGTCCTCTTCGTCTCCTTCTTCAATGTTAGACTGCATTCTATCATCGGTTCCAAGAGTCTCTAAGATTCTCTCCTTTTGTATTTTTTTCAGAGGAAACTCTTCCATCTACACCAAAAGTTTCAAAAAAATGAAATTATTGACTAATACAAATAATCATCTTCATCCATGAAATCTCATGTAAGAGCAATTTCAAATTATAAATATAGAAGTAGTCATTTCTTTTAACAAACCAATTCCATCAATTACTCAATATTCCACTTTATATATAATCAAGAAGCGCTCAAATTCAGAGCTCCCTCAAAGTATGTCAACATCTTCATTCTCATTTGAGTCAGAGCCAGGGTTGTTTTGTCGAATATATTTTTTGGTTTGGGTGTCATGTATTACGAAGGGCGTCCCACCTCGTCGCGAAAGTCCATTTTCAGCAGCTCAAAAAATGAAAATCTTACTATTACTATGAACCTAAATGAAGAATGTAATATGTATTCATAAAATTGAAACACTTAATTGAAACCCAACTTATATATGTCAAAATTTTATATTTCTAATGATTTATTTTTAAGTCAACTTGATTTTTAGTCAATGAGACATCACGAGGGCTCTACTAGACGTTGCGTGACGTTTGTCTGTCGTGATGTTGCAATGTCCGGCAGAACAACCCTGGTCAGAGCTGAGAATGATCATTTCATGTGGTCCCATACTATTGCTACAAGCACAATCAGAAATCTCCTCATATTGAGGACTAGAACTCGATAAGGAAAGCACAATAGTAGAAAAATATTCCGTCTCAAAGCTCTTAGGTGAAAACACTAGTTGTCTACGCCTTCGTGTGTGACTAAGTCTATCAACCTCTAAGGCATTTGCAGTATGCTCAGCCGCATCCATAATGTCGTCAAAACTTACCAACTCTTGTCCCCCATCACTAGAGTCGCTAGAGAGAGAAACATTTGGTTGTGGCCATTTCTTTGGCTCAGAAGGCCCACCAATGTCAAGGGCAAGAAAAGCCTCATCGATTGAAGGATTTGCAACTTCATTCTTCGAAGATGAAGCTCTCACACGCTTATCCTTACGATGCTCCGTTTACAATTCAATAAAGTTAAAGTTAATAAGGTCCACAATGATATAATGGAATTGAATTTATTTAGCATGATATTGAAAACTTGGGGATCAGTTTCCAAAGGGAATTTGGGTACACCCTAGACCTCAGATAGCCCTAGCGAATGTGTAGAGAGAACCTCAAGCCCCTTGAAAAACTGGTCCTCAAATGTCTACATCATTATTAACATAGAGACATTTCAATGACATCTACAAAAATTTCTAATGATAAATTGAGACAAATAAAATTAAAAAAATGCTTTACATATTTTCAAATATTAAACAACTACAATTGTCTACTATATTCCATACCAAAAGAAAAATATAAGAAAATATTATAAGACATATAGGGTTATTGCAAAAATGACTAAAAATTAATCATTTTATTTGAAATATTCTTGCCTCAGTTTGACCTTATTCATTATTAGGCACTGTCTTAGACTTTGCAAAGAAGTATAATAAGTTTAAAAAATACAGAATTTGGTTAAACATCTATTTAATAGGTACCATATTTGAGAGTCACGTGAAGTGACACTTATAGGTCAGTCGGATCCGATTGACTTCCAAGTGTCACTTCGTGTGATTGTCAAAATTTGGTACTTGTTGAATAAAATTTGTAATGAACTATAAAAAAAATTTCGCCTACAAAATCCAGAAGACATTTGTTTCGAAATAGATGTGAAACCTGATTTGAAACTTATCTATTGTGGATAGTTTTAAAAAATGACAAAACATTCCTAAACGAGAAATCTTGTTTATACATGTGGCAAGCTTGCAGAATCTCTAGCAACATTGATTGGTACTAACATTGGTATCTGCACAAGTGAATTTAAAAAAGAATTAAAACAAATTCTAGCCTTGAAGTAATAAACATTAGGTTGTCTATCATGAAGATTCCTTTCAAATTCCAAAGCACATATAAAAAGATTGTAATTTCACTATAAGAAACCCCCGTTTTAGGTAACGAGCCCTAATTTTTTATAACGGATTTTGGGTGATGTCAATGTTGACAACTCAAAATTTTCATGTCGACAAAACTGTCCAATGTAACATCAATATTGACATAAAAACATTGGACTGTTGACATTGATGTTACATTGGACAGTTTTGTCAGCATAAAAATTTTGAGTTGTCAACATTGACATCACCCAAAATCCGTTATAAAAAATTAGGTCTCGTTACCTAAAACGGGGGTTTCTTATAGTGTTTTCAATTGAATTCAAAGCTGTGGATCACAAAAAAATATACTAAAATAATGGTATGCAAAATTTTATTTCTTGAAATTGTTTTGAGAGGAATCTGTTCTCGGGGTAGATCAAGGTACCCTAAGATCAAGTCCCTTTCAAAATTATTTCCCAAAATATTTTCATAGATATAGGCATTTGAAGTCAAACAACACAAACAAATAGCATAGACTAGTTTTGTTGGAGGGTGCGGTGCATGTTGATCATACTTTCCTTCCATTTGTTTTAATTTCAGCAAATTTCAAAAAATACTCCCGTTCTGCTAAAGGACAACACATTGAAGTTTAAAATTTTTGCTACAAGAAAGAATAAAAAAAATCTGATCTTTGGATAACCTGAACTTCATCAAATTCAAGTTTGTAATTGATGTTACCCTAAGATGAAGGTATATTAAAAAAAAAATTTGTAAAGCAAAAATGGCAGATGTTGCAACCACATCCAAGGTGCATTTTGATCTATAAGTATTGGCTAATGAACTATGGGCATCATAATTTTTTTTTAAATTGGAGGGAACCTGATTCCGGGGTAGCACAAGCTATCACTTGGAGATCAGTCGGATCCGACTGATCTCCAAGTGATAGCTCGTGCTACCCTGGAATCAGGTTCCCTCCAATTTAAAAAGAAATTGTGCGCGCCCCTGCAACTGGGAACGCCTCAACGGCCGGCCTGTTAGCTTGCCTACGCTGCCATAGGCTCGCAGAGTTGGGCTGAACCCAGCCGTGCAGGGCGTCTGTCCCCAATTGTAGAGGCGCGCACAATTTTTTTTCCAGTTTCAGCTATGAAATCAAAAATTGAAAACGGCAAGAGTAAAATGTCTCACCTCGCCATAGGGATGTTTTTGTTGTTTCCTGTCGCAGAGTTCTCTGCTCCTCCTTGTCGCCTTTGACTGTGCAAAGTTCTCACCATTTTGGCCTGTCCCTGTGCATTGATTCAAGGATTTTTACATGAATAATCTATTCTCTCTAGTAATCTCGGAAGAGTGAATGTTTAGGATCTAGTATGGATTTCGGCTTTATCCTATGTACAAATTATATTCATTGAAATAATAAAACTAAACTAACTTTCACTATGAGCACCTTCAATCTGATTTCCAAACTGCTCTCTAAGGGTATGTCCTTCAAACGGAAATACTTTTCAAAAGTCATCAACTGCAGACAAACTTGTTCTTGAAACTGTTCTCTTCCCTCTTGCCATTCGAGACCTCCTCAACGCCTTACATGAAGAAAAAAATAAAGAACTATGCCTCTTCTTCTTCCTACTATGCACTGGAGCTTCAAAAGAGTTGTGATCATGGACAAACATAAGGAGATGGAGAGAACATGGAAAAGACTTGTGGGAGCACCTACAATATAACGTCAAAGCAAAAAAAAGAATGCATTCCAAGTGAAAGAGCTCCAAGTTATAGCACTTGTGGGCTTACTTTACACGTGCCTAAAACCCTTAATTCGAGGTCTGCCTCCACATTTCTGTACCAGCCTAGCTGCCAACTTATGACTAATGGCGGCAGTTTTGGGAGCCTCCAAAAATTTGCATATCAAATAAAATCGGGTTTTCTGCTCTACATTTTCTGTACCAACTTAGCTGCCAGCTCATAACTAATGGTGGCAGTTTTGGGAGCCTCCAAAAATCTGCATATCAAATGCGCCAATTCCCTATTTCCTTAAGTGAGATGAAGATTTCAAATTCTTGATGTGCCATTGCCACACTTATGATGCCGGCAATTTTGGGGGAGATGGGGTAGTAAATAACAAAGTAGTTGGCCTGAAAAATGTAAGCTCCAATCATGTGGTGAAAACCTTATCACATCATTAAAAATGAAAGATTTAAATCATGGCCCATCAAAAAACGGCTTCTTTATTTTTAATAATTCAATGAAGTTTTTCGAAATAAGAATTAGTAGTTGAAGTACCTTCTTTCAAGTGTTCAAAAATCTGAAATAATGATTTATTCAAATATTCATTTCAATTTTAGAAAGGAACACTTTTAGAAAGAAATGTTATTACTTTTTACATGTTCCAGTGCTAATTTTTTAAGCAAGCCAGATTTTTTTTCTAAATGCACATGTATGGGTTTGCAAGGCCTATTGATCACAGATAGGGCCCTATGCTAGACTATGTTTGAAAATTCATAACTAATTCAATAATGCTTCAAAAAATATGAAACAACTTGTGTTAGATTCCTCGTTTATTTCTCTTTCACTGAAAAATGAGTGAAAAATATTACCATCTAAAAAAATACATGAAAAAGAAGGACCAGCCCTTAGATGAGCGGTTCAGGAGCCTCCTCCCCTCGATACCTTTGTTATGTACTTAAGAAAATAAATTGAATTAATATCTCTATTTATAATTTAGAAGAATTGTTAAATGATTGCGAATTTACCCCTGAAAATACCAAGTCAAAGAAGGTGGATTTAAAATGAGAATAGATGAACTATTCAAACAAAGGAAGACTATATAAAAGAGCAATGATAATAATATAGTTAGATTTCCATCACCCAAGTCCTCTACTCTTATTTCCTTATTCAAAATTCCATAAAACAAAGAGGAGTATTCATCAAATAATTTAATACTCTAGGTTTGCCTTCTTTATTGAAATGTCTGATAGAAAAAAAATTATATTTGTTATTATGCCCTAATTCGTAATTAATTTTAAAAAGAAAAATTAAAAAACTAATTAGGGTCTTAAACTTACATAGTTCATGACTACCTTTAATACAAGATATTATTTAGCGGCTGCCTTTGTCCTTTAATTTATTTCTAGTACGTCTTTCTTTTCATTATAGTACATGGCGACAATGCGACATGGTTAAGATAGAAATAATTGAGAATGAATGGGAGATTATGTACTTACCTCATACTTGTTGCTTCTATTCGCTATGGACATTGCAATGATTGCACCTTTGAACTTGGAGGTGTATAAGAATTCCTCTTTCATTTTTCACTGTGGTCTACTTCATTTTCAATACTTGCATTGTTCGAATTTTGAGTATGGCTTGTCTTAGAGTAGATGGTAACGAGATTCCCTTGGTATTCCCCCTAGATCATGATGGACATGCTAAAGTTTTTAGCCACCTCCTGCATGCCAGATTTAAGTTTGTTGAGTCCTCTATCTATATTGAAGAAGAGAGGAAGTCAGATTCTCATGAGTTGCAACAATCTATTCCTATAGTGAAGAATGTTGAAGAAAAATGATAGTGTTGGTACCTTGGGTAAGGGAATTATAGAGCTTATGGACTTCCTCTAAATTTGCTAGGTGCAACCAGTGAGATACTAAGCCGACAGTCAAATAATTCTATGGTGAACATGCCTTACATGTCTCCAACACTTATACGTAGTTCAACGACTGAGTACTTTCTCCCTCTTTTTAACAATATAATTCTTAAAAAAGTGAAGGTAGAGAAGTTAGATACCATTATAGAGTTGTCGAGTGAATCGGAAGGAGAGTTCTCAAATTTGAAAACGAAGAAGGAAGCAGGAGGGGATCAAAGTACATCAACTATGAAATCCAATGAAGCTACACCATCTATTAGTCTTCTTCAATCTCTATTTTTGCGTCTTTCGCTACGTTCCACTTCTTTGGATGAATTGAGTATAATGGATAGCTTGAGGTGACTATCTACCGTTTGTCGGTCTCGAAATGAACTGTCCACAATTGATTTGGACACCCTAATCCACCATTGCGTGCAGTTCCTTTCACCTTCGTATGACGGAGATATCATCTTTGAATTACTGCCATGTACATCCAATTCTACTTCGTCTGTAGCTTGAAACTTGGAGGGAATGGATAAGCGTTATGATGGACATCTATGGTGCAAGTTGGTCACAACAAACATCAACAACTCGGATAATTTCAAGTTCCGTAAGTCATTTTGTGCTGGTCATCTTATTTGTGAGAATATAGACTGTGAATACTTTATGAGGGCTTCTAGGAAGAACGAAATTGAGTGGAGCGGTTTCACAATCTTTTCTTTTGTGGTTGGAGAAGGTCCTCAAAGAGATTGTAATCTAGTTTGCAAGGTGTGCAAACACCTACCTACTTGCATTGAGAAATGCGATGGTAGGATTTACTATTGCTATAGTGATAACCCAAAAATGAATTGAGCCGCTATTCATTTTGGAAATCATACGCATCCGGTAGCAAAAGACATGTATAGACTATAGAGATTCTAGAAATGAAATTATAGCGCTCATTGCCGACCAAGCAGGCAAGACACCTACAACCATCAACTCTACTATTGCACTGTTGGCTAGCAAAGATTTCCGATCGAATTACCTATTTCACAATGGACAAGGAGAGAAAGTGATGTTACAAGGGGAGATAATGGATGACGTTATGGATCGCTTTCAATATTTGAGCAACCCTAACATACGAAATGTTATTTCTTCTTTTCGCTTAAACAACAAAAGAGGTGTCATTGACAACATCATGACTATGAAGAAAGAATCGAAGTTTGAATTCATACATGACAGCGTCTTCTTAGGTCAAGGCAAGGAGAAGATGTACATCTTTAAGATGCTCACTGAAGGACCTGGAAGTGGAGTAGACATGATAAGGCGTATGCAACCAGAAGGTGATTTACAGAACTTATGGATGATGTTTAACCACGTCAAATGAGTGAAGAACTGGACCAATATGGGCTGCCACGTGTACGACTCACAGTACAAGAAGGTTATGACTATTGAAGTATGCAACATGTAGTTCGAAGATACTGAGGTGCAAGTACAATTTTGGAGGAGTTTGAATAGTGTCATCGTGCGACATGGGGTGCCTCATCCCAACTTTAAAGGTTTCATGGCAGATAGTGCAATGGCAAATTGAAATGCAGGGTGATTGCAAGAAAGGCCTCCCATTTTTTGTCTCGTTTTGAATAATACTCATAATTTTTTCAGGAGTACTATTTAATTAGAAAAACAATTTCTTAAAAATGTGAAAAATAATTTTCATGAATATACCTTTAAGAAGAAGGTACCCTAGGAAGGAAAAGTTCAAGAAAATTCTCTAACTAGGAGAACTAGAAAAGTGCAAAATCTCATGAAAATTAGTACTTTCACATTTTAATTTGTAAAAAATAAGAAAAGCAATTTTTAAAAAAACTAAAAATTGGAAATTTGGGAAGGATTGATGATGATGAGATTTCACCAAAAGAATTATTTTGAAAACATTTTTGATGTTCAGAATTGTATGCGCAAGGGGCCCCTGTTTGCATCAGTGTAGAGGACATAAAATAATGTTTTAAAAAAATATTTTTGGTCAACTCATAAATATTTAGTGTATAAATATACCATACAAATTTCAAGTCTACATCATTAATTTTGGATACTCCATAGTACTAAAAACCCCTAAATTGCAAAGTGTGACAAATTAGGTAAATTAAAATTTATTTAGAAAATACTTTTTGGAAATTTTTGAAAAATAAGGAATTTATTTAATGTCAAGTTGGCCATCTTCAATAAAAATTTCAAGTACATTGAATTAATACCCCAAAAGTTATAACCAATGGCACAAATGTCACTTCCATTGTGACGCCAAAAAGGAGAGCCTTTTCTTGCAATCACCCTGCAGCTCGTATAGTTTATGAGAGTGGTTTCGCTGACGAGGTCATGGTGAATCGTAAAAAGACTTGCTTATTACATTGGAGTACTTCACTTCACAAGCACACAAAAGCATATCAAGCAGGATTTTCAAGAACAATACATAACATTATGCAAGCAATATAAAGAATCAAGGACCATAGCTGAAAGCGGAGACTCGATACCTTGCAATTCATTCATGGTGGTTTTCATCAAAAGCAGCTAATGAAGAAGCACTTCATCACCTAGATCACTGGTTGGCATTCTGGCATTTTTGGTATCTTCAATGGGGGGGCTTCATGACAATGGTGAGTTCAAAAAATTTCCTATTTTAAATGTATACATCTTTTGTTGCCTTGAAAATCATTCATTACCTTGCCAAAAAATAGGTTTACTTACGTTTAAGAAGAAACTTGTTATCTTCAAGTACTCATTTTGTTGAAGGATAAATATAGTTAATATTTTTATATTAATTTTAGTAGTAGAAGGTACTAGAAATAGGAGTAACAGTAGTGAGCACTTGAACATTAGTCGGATCCGACTAATATTTAAGTGCTCACTACTGTTACTCCTATTTTTTAAACTTTTCAATCTTCAATGAGTTTGAAGTCTCATTTTTTATAAATGATTTTTGTTATAAACCCCTAAAATTAGGTAATACTTGTAGAAATTAATTCCCAAAAGAAATAGTTAATTTACAATACTATGATTGAATGATCTTAATATGAAGTCCTGTTCAAAATTAAAACATTTTGTTCTCATTGTAATTTATAAAGCCCTTTATACTTTAGCATATGAAATTCATATGTATTGATAATCTCTTATGTTATTGTGCTTGATTTTCAAGGGTTTGAATTTGGAAGAGATGACAGACATGCCTTTTTGTAATTTATCTGAAATGGTTCACAACGAGTGGCTACAAATGTCTAGAAAGCAAGGAAACAATTTATTTGACACCACATGTGATAGTATTTGGGCATGGATGCAAATGACAAACTATCGTGCATACCTTAGAGGCCATTCATCAGGATCAGGCCCATCAAAAGGAGAATTGAAGTTGAGAGCTGCAAGACGAAGTGGGTGTCCAAAGAAAATTGCGGAAGCTTTGAATACACTGCCTGAAGCACATGGTTTGGGAACTCAAATTCTCTATTTGGAGGGAGAAGAAGCCTTTGGAAGCTTGAAGAGGAAGTTGGACGTTCCTATTTGTGATGCCAAAGATTCACATAGACCAGATAAAATCAATTTTTCTCAATTTCGCGTTCGAACAAGGTCCACAAGGGTATCGGAAGAATTGTTGAAGGATAATGGAAAACAGAATGAGGTCAGAACCTCACAATATGTGGTAGTAGCATTTGAAAGTAATTGTGATACATTAAAATGGCACATTGCAAGGATTAGCTACAAATCGAATGCAAGACGTCAAACATCAAGTGCACCTCCAAAATAGCAAAAGAAAAAAGTGGTACACCAGCTCCTACTTATCGTGGTAGAAAAGAAGAGCACGGGAGTAAGCGTGAAGTAGTAGTGGACTTCTGGTTCTGTTGGAATGACATCGAACGATGTGTGAAAGGTATTAAGCGCAAGTGGGTTATTGATTGGCCAAAACTACTAGAAGTTTGGCCTATTCTACTTGGAACCAACCTCAATTGAGAAGAAACTTTGCTTTTGCAACATGCAGGCTTCCATCTCCAAGAGAGGCCTTCATTGTCGCCACGTCAATTACTCAATATATCCAAGATTTTTGACACGGTCTTCTTTGACCAAGCGCCCCCACCAAATTTGGATGTATATCCAACAGTTAGAAACAATCGAGCGATTAGGAGAATCACAAATGCTCCAATAGTAGAACAACGGAACAAGTAGGAGAGTGCTGGAAACGTTAAAGGACAAATTTTGGGAATGACTCTACTCCCTTCTCTTGGCCTTGGGGCGATAGAGGTGCTAGAAACTAGGGTTGACCCTAACAAAAATGTGTACCGAGTTACAATAGGTATGTTCCCCACATGCATATGCCCAGACTTTGTTAATATAGCAGTATCTGCAATTAGAGGACGACAACAATATGTGAATTGCAAGCACTTGTACTATTTGTTTAGGTACTTTTGCAAGATGAATATCCATGAAGACAAATTCATTCATGCACCTAGTTACAAGCTTGGCGGCGGGTTGACCGGCGTATTAGGAACGAATGATGTCCGATTGTCGCAAATAAGAAGTCATTCCTTACTCTCACGGACATTCCTAACAACCTTGGCCTGACAGATTCATCAAAATGCGCAAATCCTGAAAGTTAGATTTTTTACTTTTAATTGGAGTTACCGTAATTCCAATTTGGGTGCGTAAACGGCCTAGGAGTGAGGGGTTTGGGATCCCTTAGGCTAATTGGGGTCTTCTGAAGACAATGACGCAGACGGTTTTCCGTTTCGAGTTGTTCCCTAAAAGATAGAGAGGGTCAGCTCTTAGTTTGACTTTTTAATCGTTAATTGCGGTTAATTAGAAGTGATTTTGGAAATATCTCTTAGAAAATCAAAGATTGGATTTGGTCAAGATCTCTTTCTTGCGTAAAAAGCCATCTTTGGGCTAAAGAAAGACAATTTTCAAAATGACTTTTGGTTAATTTGCAAAATATCTACGTAAATTAGGGTTAATTCCAAAATATTTTGGGTTAAGATCTTGGATTTGATTTGGCCAAGATTTCATTAGCCAAATGGGGATGTTTTTAGAAATTTCCTCCATTAAACAAGTATTATTTCGGAATGACATTAGGGTAGTTTAGGATAAGAAGTAACAAAGTGTTTTCACCAGTAATTATCGAGAGGGGCCCGGCCATGGGTTTATAAGGGCCCCCCTCGAGGTTGTTAGTACCCTTATTTCTCGCACCGACACTTTGTTCTTCTGTTACTTGTGTCACCGACACGGTAGGGGCACCACTTGGACCAAAGATTTTGGCCAAGTCTTGTTTTGTGTTTAGTTCTTCAAGATTTGAAGGCTTAGGGCCCCTTCATTTTCTATTCCTTTGTCACATATACTCCGAAGGCAAAGCCTCAACACTTTCTTTGCCACTAATTCATGGAAATTTTGAGCATTGAGTGCCAAAATTCGGTTTAAACACTGTCATGTGTACTTCCTTTGGCTACAAAATCCCAAAATACTAAAAAATTTTAAGAATTTAAAGTGAAAGTTCGGTTTAAACACTGTCATGTGTACCTCCTTTTGCGATTAAAATTCCTAAAATACTTGAGGAACGCATTATAGCCAACTGTAACCCATTAGCAAGAAAGTGGATTAAACGGCGAAGCTTTAAACTTGAAACCACCAAAACTCAAGCGGTCTTTATATTATAATACATTAAAGGGATCCCTCGAACTTGAAAGAAAAGGGGTTAAAACCTTGGATGTAATTGAAGTTTAGGGGACGTTAATTCATCCATTTATGATATTCACCTCTCATTCCATTGTCATGCTCAATAATTAGTCAACCTTCAAAGTAAGGTTATTAGTGTTGGAAAACCAAAAATATTAGATAACACCAGGGTTGTTCTGCCGGACATTGCGACATCGTGACGTCACGAAACGTCCAGTAGACCCTCCGCGACGTCCATAAAAGTCAAATTTACCTTTGACTTTTTAAAAATTACCACGTGGAAAATAATGCCACCTGGATGCCCGCGTGGCAAAATTTAGGGCGCATGCGGGTAGGGCGACCGCGGGTAGCGGTTTAGCGTGGGGGCGACCGCGCTAGGGGCGACTGCAGGATTAGGCGACCGCGGCTCACCCGAAGTCGCCCCATGCGCAGCTGCGGTCGCCCTAGCCGCAGCCGTGGTTGCCCCCCCACATCCGCGGTCGCCCTAAGCCGCAGTCGCCTCTAGCCGCAGTCGCCCTGGTGCCACCCGTGGTCGCCTCTGATTCGCACACGCCTTGGATTTTACCCGTACTCGCGTCTATAAAGCCGTGCTCGCACAAGGCATTGATACATTCATTCTCCATCGAGGCTCTTCGTCTTGCATCCTTCATTGGCTGCATGCATTAACTTCAGGTTGAATAATTACTTCTTTCTTCATCCATCCACGTTTCCTTATTGGTGTTTTGAACACCAACTTATCTCATGGCTACAGAGCAGACCCCGGAGGTGCCCCCCGTTATTCCACGCAATGCACGAATCACTTATGCTGCGAGGAAGTCTATACTAGACAAAAATCGGAAGCGCAGAGGCAATACTCATCACAAGCGATTACACGTGTTGAACAATCCTGATCACCCTGCATTTAAAGGCTGGAGCGAGGAGGAGGAGCCTTGGTCAATTCAAATGTGCAAAGACTACATTGAATGGTGTCACATTGGGAAATTGTTTCCGGCATGGCGCCATCATCACAATCGGCACACAAACAAGGCGAACTTGAAATATTGTGAAAATCCAGCTTTTGTTCAAAGGTGCATCGAAATTTGGCAAGTCCTCTACAACACTCCTTTTGTAGAAAGGAATGAAGTCACGCTTTCCATTGCTCGAGGAGCGTATGCTGAGGTGGTTCTAAAAAAAGAAGTGGATTGGTCCACCATCAAGGAAAGTATGTATGTTTCACCTCCAGAAATTGGATCAATACCAAGAGGAGTCTTGAAGTTTCCGGAGGGTGGACTTGGACCAATTCGAAAAGATCCTTTCGATAAGAGTGTCATCGAAGTTATCACATCGGAATCTGAAGAAGATAGCGATTCCGATGGCACACATGTTCCAAGGCCAATACGGGTTGCTCCACAAATTGCCCCTGTACCAGTAATTCAAGATCCAGCTTTCAGAGGAGCTTCATCATCACGAGGACGGAAACCTAGACGCCCCTCTAAGGTTCCACGCTCGCCGAATCAAATCGGACTTGGATCAACCTCAGCAACAGTTCGCAGTCCATCATTACCACTGCAAAATGCGACCGATGTCTTCGATTTCGAACCGAATGATGAAACGCCTGTGGATGCGAGCGTTCCTGTTCTTTTAGCTCAAGGGGATTCAACCACGGCTCTCAATAAGGCTCTTGACCTCTTGAAGACCAAAGACACGACAATTGCTTCACTCCAATCTGATGTGAAGAAATTGCAATCAAATTTGGACCAGAAGAATGCTCTCATTTTAGAACAAGCCAAAGAACTTCAACGCCTTCGACAAAAACAACATGAGATGATTACTTTGTCAGATATGGACGAAGGTTTCATTGAACATGATCCCCATCATTTGGAGAGGGTCGTGGAAGACCTCACTAGCGGTCTCATTGAGTATACTCCTCCTGGCAAGTGTGTCAAACGTTCTTCAGTATTGCCAGCTACGATTTTGCCTACCGTCACGGAAGATGCTATCGTGGGGGCAAATGGTGTTCACGAGACTCAAGATTCACTTTCATTTCCATCACTTCCACTCCCCGTACCGGTACCATCTCCGAAGAAACTAGGCCTTCGAGAGGAAAACAAGATGCTTCGTGCACGATTGAATGAGTTGGCAGCAACATACTATCACTGGAAGGTTGCGTGCATTCTCTCCGTGGACAGATCACAGCAAGTTGCGAAGGAGTTGGACAAAATTTCAAAGAACTTCGTCGCAAATGCCCCTAAACGTGAGAATGGACTCACATCGTGGGCATTTATGGAGGACATGTTTCCTGAGAATATGCCTATGTTGAATACCACTGGAAATGAAGGAATCAATTGGACACAGCTTGGTTGGGACCACAAAAACCAGATGTCATGCCACGTAGATGAGAAACAATGACAACTTTTGTGGCCAAAGCCAGCAACTTTTGTTTTGGACCATACAAAATGTCCTATATGTCAAGAATCCTTCGGCCCTGAAGGAGGATGGGCACTTGGATCATGCGTGCACGTATACCATCCTCAATGTCTAATTACACAATGCCTCATACGGAGACGTTGTGTTATTTGTTCAGCCCCATTCCATGATCGTTTATACGCCTTGTTCAACTTGATGACATATATGCCGCCCTCTTGGGAACACACAGGTGACACAACTCCGGAGACCAGATTATGGGGCCGAGACTTGATTTGGAGTTGGCGACAAGGCCAACATGATCAAGAAAAGGGCACAGATAGTTCTCAATTGAATTGGGAAACTGACCCAGAAGAGATCGTGCAAGTTGCATCCAAGCTCATGGGAAACGGTCCACAGAACGAGGGACGGAGGGCATTTTTTTTCCAATGCCTTGGTGGATTTTTCGATAAACAATCACAAAGCTTCATGTGGGGACGTCATCCGGAATGTCACCGTTGGGATTTTGAAGGAAAAAGAGTGTGCGACCAGACTGCAAATGCCTCTGAAGAAGATCTTACTAGTATGGCATTGCTGGACTCTACATATGGGCCCTACTACACGAGTCAAACAGTTGACTATTTGTTGGAGAAACACTCTCCACAGACCATGAGGACCCTCCAAGCCTTGAAGGATTCCAACGTCTTAGAATCCATTCTAAATGCAAATGGACTAGCTTCACGCACTCGCGCCAAGCGCAAACTTGTGGTTGGAGAATCATCCAACCACGAGCGTGGTGAATCAAGCAATGCACATGAAGACCCAAATGTTTAGGGTTTAAGATGCTAACTATGGTTCTATAGCTAGCCTCGTAATCATCTAGGTCACTTGTGACTTTTCGTCATACTATATATATAAAAGAAGGCTCTTAGAGTCTTCTTATACGATAATACGATGGAACTTCATCACTATTTGCATTGTGAAGTATTAGCCTATGTGTTATTGTTATAGTTTTATTTGATGGATTCTAGTAGGTTTTCTTCATTAATTGTTATTTCATAACAATTTTGTGTTACCTTCTTTTTAATATATACTTTTTTTTCGGCTTTACCTTACTGTATAGAAATTCTATTGTTTGCACTTGTCTAAATAGTGAATGGCTTCATTTCTATAAATACGAATTGAATCTTTGTATTAAGGAAATTGATTTGTTTTTTATTCTTGTTTTATAACAAAGTACTCTTTCATGTTGGATCATGGAAAGAAGTAGCCTACGTCGGTTTTATTTTTGAATGAAAGAAAGGTACTTCGATCATTAAATCCCATACAAGAAGACCGCATTTTTTTATTCTAATAATTTATATGATAAATATCGAAAAATGAACAATGAGAGAAGTTGAAGGTTCAAATTTTTTTTTACATACATACTTTTATGGAATAATATAGACAAAATATGTCTCATGAATTTTGTTTTTCCATAATTCATTGTTCATTGACATATTAGAGGAAAATTTATTTTCCTAATTTTATGTTCTTCGAAAACCATAGGCAAATGTATTTGTAAACCTAGGATTGTACAAATATAGATTCATTTTTCAAAAAATCACGTATTATTTGAATTCTCTACAAAGTCTAGAATCCATGTTATAATTAGAAACCATATAATTTGAAACCAAATCAACACACTTCGGACATCCATTAGGTATAATAAATGAATTTTTGAAGGAAATTTCTAAACCAATAAAAGGGTTGAATTGAAGTTCAATTAAATGTCCAAAAATTAATTTGACATTTGGATCTTTATTTCAAAATTTATGGATAAAAAGGAGAAATAATGTTGAAGTTTTTGGTAATTTTTTGGCCTTTGAAGCCTTCTATGATTTTTGCACATTACTTTTGATTAGAAGCTTGAAATCTCAATTCTCAAACGGATCTTTGGAAAAAATAAGTGAACTTTGTCACACAATTTTGTTTAGAAAGTTCTCTTTTTATCAATGTTAATTTACTATGCCAAAAAGATTATCAAAGTTTGCTAAAAAATATCATAACTTTTTTATTATTACCACAATTGGAAATTGGAAATGTACCTAATCTATTTTTCTTAAAACTCCACTTTCATTCCACCATAAAAACATGAAGTATTTCTTCTAGCAAATGAATGTAATTAGTATTTTGTATTCTCCATTTATAGGCATTGCATCTCGGAAAACTTTATTTCGAACTTTCGATGGCCATATCTTTCAATCTGTCCGGTCAAACTTCCTAAACATTTCACCACATGATCTTAGGCAAGTAAAGTACAAGATCCTACGGTTGGATATTATGAAAAAAAAAGTCTTCTTTTGGATGAATGCAACACAAATGGCACCACAAAGTAATTTTTGGAAAAATTTGACATTCTTCCTTTAGAAGTTAATCATTATTGGTTCTTTTTTATAGATAAACATTTGTCATTACAATGTCCTAACTCCTAAACAATAGAAAATAGTTGATTTTATATTGATTTGGGTAGGATTTTCAATTGGTGGAACAATTATTCAAGTGGTTATGTCCTAAACTATCATAATACTATTTCAAATCTTCAATAAAATATCCTCACGACTTGCACATTTTTTCCGAAAATTGCTTTTTACATTAATTACCAAAAAATTACATCCTAAAATAAGACACACTTGTCCAAAACGCAAAATCAAAGCACAACCCTATAATACTTCACTTCAACGTGTGGTATTACAAAAATCTTCTTCTTTGGGTTCTGGACCTATCTCTTCAAGGTCTTTACAAGTAACACCTCGAGCTGTAGTACGCACTTTCCACTTCATCCAAGCGCGCTCAAATTGAATTTGTGAATCCAATTGTCCCACCTCTTTCACTGATTCCACAAATTTCTTCTCATGTAGCTTAACAAGCTTCCGCAATACTGATACTTCTTCTTCTGTGGTACCGTATTGAGGAGCCATAGCGAGAAAATCTAGCTCTGAGGCACATTGTAGAGCAGCAACGTAGTTGGTCTTTTCTTCCTCATCTATTTGCCGATTGAGGACTCTTACGTCATTGTGCACCCGCCAACGTTCAAGTTCAAGAATTCTCAATTTTTGTTGAAGTATGGCATACACGTCCATTGGGTGTCCACGCTTCTCTTGTTTCTTCTCGTAATAAAGATCTCTACTTTTTTTCATAGAAGCTAGGCGCTCGTCATTTTCAGAGATGGCCCTATGTATGGCCTTCATCTCTTCCTTCAACATAGGGATGGTGTGTGCAGTTGTGCCAGCACTAAGTTCCAATGCTCTTATTTGGCGCAATTCTAACACGTGTCTTTTCACCAAATCCAAGGCCTCAATTGCTGAATCTAATTGAGCCTGGATAATGTCCACACTCTCTTCTCCATCACCTAGTCTCCCATCTTGGAGGCCTTCAACAATTTTTTGGCCTACTTCCATATGCTCATGACCCTCCCTGACTTGTTTTGGGATGTTTGATGGAGTCCCTCGGTCCTCCACCTTTCTTTTGCCTTTCTTGGCAAGTTCCAACTCCAAGGCCTTTTTTTGGTCGCCCATGCCAACATCCTCATCGTCGCTCTGGAAATTATACCCATCGTATTCATGGGTGTGTTCATCCAAGCTAGAATTAGGCGACCATACTACCTCTTCATCCAAAACAGCTAACTTCCCAGGCTTCACTCGTGCCAATGACTTCTTCACATCAATTGTTTCACCTTCTACCACAATAGATACTTCTTCCACATGGTCTCCAACTAGAAGCTCCTTCAATGTTGACCAGTCCACTTTTTTCTTCAATATGTTTTCAGCATACACCATTTGGACCAGGAAGAAACAGAAATTGTCGTTTCTATACGGCTTCGTCTCCCCATACAACCTCATCTATACTTCCAAGCATCTGAGTGTGAAGTCTTCATCTTTGCAATATGCAAGATTGGCCTTGTTTTGCCCCAAATGAATCTTGTGGCGTCAATGTGGAAACAACTTGATGTGGCACCAATCAACATATTTGTTGACTGTTTTGTAAGTCCAAGGCTCAGGTTCAGTCCTCCAACCCAAAAAAGCCTTGATTTTTGGATGTTGAAGGAGAGGCACTCGCTTCTTGTAACATTTCCCCTTCCTTTTACGGTCCTTGTCTCGAGCTGCCTTCTTCTGTGGTGAAGTCAATGGTTTGCTTGTACTAGGCTGGGCTGCTCCAGTCTCATCCTCCATAACTATTGCTACCTGAGTACTATGCTACTCTATGGTTAACTTAACTAATTGTTCTACGACTAAAATGTTCTTTTCTAAAAACCTAAATCCCTAGAACAAGCAAACTACACATTTACAAACCTATATGCATTTACAAAATGTTTTTTTTTTTTTAAAAAGGACACATTCACATACATAACAGTATGCCAAGCATGTGCAGAGCTCGAGCGCGAAAATGGCAATCAAATCCCAGCGTGAAGTATGGAATCCCTTGCTCACGGGTACGCAATCAGCCACATCTAAGTGGGTGAAGGTCAATGCGCAAAGCAAGGGATGCGGACCTCGGGTCGGGGCAACTGCTTAAGTACCCGCAGTCGCCTAGGGCGCGTGCGCAAGGGCGACTGCGCATTCAAGGCGACCGCGGGTCTAGGAAGGTGCGCGTTCGTGGGGTGCGACCGCGGCTGGGCGACCGCGGGTGCGCGACCACGAGTGCGCGTTTGCGGGATGGGCGACCGCGGCTGGGCGACCGCGCCTTCGGGTTTGGGGCTTCTAGTTCTTTTGTTGTTTTAACCCCTTCATTATCAAATATTATAGTCTTTCACTCTATAAGTGATATATTTTTTTTCCTATGCAACCTTTGATGATAATGTTTGTCATTTTTAATCAAGAGTGAAATAATAAAAACTTATGAAAATGTTTTCATTCCATTTTAATGAAAGCAAATTCGAAGGAGCTCAAAATAGGCCCTGGCCATTTACTGGTTAATGATTAGTTCAGTGACTTCTATGAAGTTAGCATCCCCTAAAGTCGTGAAGTCCCAAATTTGTAAGAATTTTGTATGGTTGAAATCAAAAAATCCTTTGTGTTGTAACTTTCTATAATCTTTGAAGATAATAGTTCACCAAAAAAAAGATATCTATTTTCAATAATTTATTTCTGAGGAACCTCTCATGTATCTAGAAATGGTTTCGCAAGTAGTTAAAAAATAGTAGTCTTCTTCTATATTTACGAAAAAAACAAATTTGATATTATATTAAAAGGTTTTAAAACTATTTAAATTATATATGATAAGGGAAATAAATTGTAAATAGGCAAAGGTAGAAAATTATTGTACATGCCAAAATGGCAAGAAAGTGTTGATGGAATAACATAATTGACCATCCCTATGGTTTAAATGATTTCTAAACAACATAGTTCAGTACTATCTATCATTTTCTTCCTTGTTTGAAAATATTGCAAACAAAACAAAATAAAGGAATTCAATCTATAATTGTATATAAGTTAAAGAAGTTAAATATGCCATGAATAAATGAATTCACATCCATTCTTCCAAAATGTAATAAACAAATTTTTGTAAAGCATGATGACAAACTCCATTTCCTCATCCAAATATCCAATATGTCAGTAAGCCAATCTAAAATCATTAAAGAAAATAAAAAAATATAGTGCCTTTCAATATTTTCTTGGTTTCTCCCATTACAAATTTATAACTTCATTTTGACATTCAAACTTAACCAATTAGCTATTCATAAAAGGTAACAAAACCGAATATTTGGAATTAAATTTTGTTTCCATTCAAAATTTCTAAATTGAAATCTTGTACTTTATTCAAGATCTATAGCAAAACTATCAAACATGGAATGGCACAAGAAACTTCTCCACACGTAAAGCCATTAATTCCTTAATGACAAGGCGCCAAGGCCTATTTTGAGCTTCTTGGAATTTGTTGTAAATTGAAAAAATTGTCTAAATTTTGACAAGTTTGACAACTTTCTTTTAATTAAAATTGTTCAAATTCTAATTCAAGTATTCAACATGTTAGATCTTTCAAAGAATTTTATGTTGTAGACCATTTATCGTAAGTTCAAGAAAGATTGACCGGTTTTGGTACACTTTAGCCATAGTACTCTTGATTTTCTGGGAGTACTTTCAAAATACAAAAACAATTTTTAAAAAATATAAAAAATATAGTGAATGTATATTTCTTCAAGAAGAAGATATCCGATGAAGGAAAAGTGTAGAAAAGGTTTCTAAGTAGGTGAAGTGGTGAACTAGAAAAATACAAATGGCTCATGGAAATAGGCACTTTTATTTTTCAATTTGTAAAAAATAGGGAAATTGGCCAAATTGGATCTTAACATTTTTATAAAAACTATATATGTGTAAATTTTCAATTTTTATAAATCTTTTATTATCATTCTATAATTAGAAACATCTTCCCAAAAAATTGGAATCATTCTAATTATTTGGTATTTTCTATCATACATTCACACTATAATTCTAGAACTCTAGGTTTAGGGTAATACTTTTCAGATTTATAATAAATAAAATTTGAAAATAAAATTAAAGTTTTCTTTGTATATTAAGAATGAAGACTTAAATTAGTTTTGCCCTATCGGGAATTTGTCATTGAAAATTTCGAGTGGGTACATTATGTCCCCCTTTGCCCTTCAAGGATTAAGTATTGAATATTAGTTTCTTTTAAGCTTTCTTCATAAATTCATGATGATCGGAAATTTTTACTAGAAAATTCAAATTCTGAATACATGCACTAGTCAATCATGTCAATTCATCTCTAATTCATCTCTAATCTAAAAAATCACCTAAAAATCTTCGCACGTAAGGATTGAGGAGCAAAGAAATGGAGGATACAATTATCAAGGACTTTTTAGTTTCACTATACGGATAAAGGCTCATCATATTTTATTTAATTACTACCAACTTGAACTCTTGAAGTGAATGAAGTCTCAAATGTTTGGGTCCTTTGTTGCTTGAAGTCCCATATCTCTTAAGTCTATTTTAAATCTTTAAGGATGTAAATTACTAGAGGAAAAAAATCCCTTATACTATAGAGTACTATGGACAATAAAAACCTATAACATTTTGGGAATTGTAATTTTACTCAATATTGTCTATTATTGGGAAAAAAAATTGCACACTAAAGGGCCAACAAACATGTCAATGTCATTGACTTCAAGCAATCAAGTGACTATTTAATAATATGACAAAATAATGAAAATCCTTTAACACAATTTAACAAGTAATTTGAACACGTTCACTTTCAACGACACTAGTATGAGAGCTTGCAACAAAGAGCTTGTGAGCTAAGAGCCATGACTCCATGAGGCATGAGCATGAAATTTGTGAGCATATTAAGGGTGAATGCACGAAACACTTGTACTATTTGTTGTGTTTTTTTGGGTTGACCGCTTTAAGATGGCTCTAACTTTTGAATAAAAAACTAAGTGCCCAAAATTAAAAAAAGCTTCCTAGATATCTTGACTCAAATTATTATTCTTATTTTTTACAAATTTAAAAAAATCATTTGATATTTAAAATTCAATTTTGTTAATTTGTCACACTTTGACATTGTGGGGTTTTTAGTACTATTTAGAACCCAAAAAACCGAATTTTGAGTTGAATATTTGAGTGGATATTCTATTAGTAGACTTGTAGCTTATCTCCAAAGGAATTTTAAAAATAGTCATTTTTTGGATGTGTAGAAGTCCACAAAGAGACCTTTTTTCTACTTGCTTTTTGAAACATATTAAACATTTTTTTGGTGATTTTCTTGGTCAAGCCTTATCACGAAAAAGTCTTCTCAAATGGACAATTTTTAGATTTCATTAAATTGGTTTTTTCTATTTTTTACAAATTAAAATGTTGAAGTTGTATTTTTCTTCACTAGGATTTTGGACATAGAACACATAGAATTCCGGTGAAGAAAATACATACTTCAATGTTTTAATTAATAAAAAATAAAAAACATTTTTTAAAATAAAAATAAAAATTGGCCATTTGAGAAGATTTTTTGGTGGTAAGGCTTGACCAAGAAAATCACCAAAAAAATGTTTTACACGTTTCAAAAAGCAAGCAGAAAAAAGGTCTCTTTGTAGACTTCTACACCACATGAAAATGACTATTTTTAAAATCCCTTTTGAGGTAAGCTATAATTCTACTAAGAAAACATTCTCTCAAAATTTCAGCTCAAAATTCATTTTTTTGGGTTCTAAATAGTACTACAAACCCCTAAATTGGAATATGTGACAAAAAATCGGGGGCTATTTAAAAATACTAAAATATTTTTTTTAAATCTTCAAAAATTCTAAATGATGTATAATAGTTATGAGTACCCATTTTTAAAAATTTGAATCATTTGGAGCTAAAAAAACAAAAGTTATGGCTAAAAAACTAGTCACCACAAAACATGATGCAACACAGCAGTACAAGTGTTTCATGCAATCACCCATAAAGCCTGCGTAATATATTATTTCCCCATACTCCCCAAAAAGGTGATCTTATGGACTTGATACAAACATGTCATATGACATTTCAACTCATAGTGAAGACAAATTTGACTCCAAGATATTAGATATTTTAACTTTTAAAATACAATGCATGGAAGGCAATGGTATGTACACTTTGTTTTGCCAAAGAAAAATTTATATATTCGTGTATAGTAATACAAAATGATAGGCTCACATTGTTGCCAACAATTTCTTCTAATGGCTCAACAATTTGCCTTCAACTAATGCATTCATCACTACAGGGGGGAATCGCGCAATACAAATGTTGGAGGCTTCATATACCATGGAGGCCCTAGGACCAAATTCACCACCTCGGTACATGTTGGTCTCTCCTTCAGATCTTCATTTTTGAGTTGGCCCACCTTCATAGCAAAATACCTACATGCATCCATCGTTGTGAATGTCTCTTTGTCAAAAGGATACATATCCCCAATCTTCATAGCTTCCACCAGCTTTCCAATAGAATACGAGTCTGACTGCTTTGTATATTTATGCCTCGATTGCATAATTGGTATGCTTGTATCCGAATTAGGTGGTCCAAATGTATAAAACAACTCTGGAGCCACCCACCATCGTCCCTCTTGTTGCTTCCGTGTCTCTTCCTTGGTAGGATATCCATAATGCGATGGGGCTTTTTCGTTTACACGGCTTGTAATTCCGAAATCACAAATCCCAATGTTGATTATTTCATTTGAATAATCAGGATAGTGCAACAATACATTTCTCGGAGATAAATCGTTGTGTAGCACTGATGATTGGTGCATGAGGTGAGTCACGTACACCAAGGTCCATGCCAACTTTGCTTTATGCCTTCGAAAAAGGCTAACTTCCTTTTGTTTCTCTTCGGGAAGTTGTCTGATTCGATGCACTTCGTGCCATTCAGTAGTTCGTGACACCAGCTTATCCACATTTAGTAAGTCACCCAAATGACCTCCATTCCACCACAATGTATACGCTTCCATGGTAATTGAGTTTAAGGCAAAAAACTTAATTAAGCCTGCATGATTTAAGGGGCATGCCAAGGCCTCTACGGACCGTTCCACCCGCTGATCACGCAAGTCCTTCGTTTTTGGCATTTTCCCCGCAAGAGCAATATTTGGTGGAATGGTATCTAGACCTGTAATTCGAACCTTGCGCACCTTTCCGTGGCCACCTTCACGAGAAAAACCACCGAGGGCCTCAACCTTTGCCATGGGTGGAATCCATATGATACTCACTCCACCATCTCTTGCAAATGCAGCCTTCACAGCGTCATTTTTCCACTTGAAACCCCTCGATCCAAACTTTGACAATCTCTTGGCCGCAGTATGCCACCACTCCATCTTCGCACGGAATTCCTTTGCCTCTTCATCTTCCACTCGTCCTGTGATTGGTGCACGGAACTCTATCGTCAATTTCTTGGTATTAAAAGTTACTGCCTGAATAGTATCAGTCATCCAATCACAAAATCTGGAATTGTACGTTAAGTCCACGTCTTTGAAGTCCTCTGATTCATAACACTTGCTTAAGATTCGGGCCTCCAAATCCCCCGTCAGCTTCTCCGTGCCTGTTCCAGCATCCCTCAAATAGTTTGCCTCCAAAAATTGTACACTTTTGCCAGCGTACCATTGAAGGCACACCTCGTATGCATACTTCGTATAACTTGAAGGAGGATATGTTGGATCCTTATCATGAGCAGACCTGGACTTCTTTTTCTTCAATCGAGCTTCATTCCCTATTGTTTCGCTTGTAAATATAGGCTCTAGAAAGTGTTGTGGATCATCCAAATCCCAAAGGGATTTTCGCCTCAAGGTACTGGTACCCTCTGTGGGATTAGGCATTTCTGAGAATATTGGATGAGTATCCAAAACACCTTTGTGCCTCACGTCGCCATCTTCTATTGGGTTGGACATTGCGTGTAATCGAAAGCTTCACCATAGCTTTGAGGAATTTTATAGATCAAAATGACAAAAAAATCCCCCCAAAATCGAATAAAGGACCCCGGCCCACGGGCATGCATTCAGCCACTCCAAGGCGGGTGAAAGACAATGCGCAAGGCCAAGGCAAGATGGCGAATGCGGTCCCGGAGACTGCTTAAGTACCCGAAGTCGCCCCAGGCGCGTGCGGGTCCAGACGCGACCGCGGGTGAGGCGACCTCGGGTGGACAGGGCGACCTCGGGTGCGTAGGGCGACCGCGACTGGGGGGCGACCGCGGTTGAGGAGCTCCCATACTCTGAAGAAAGAGCTTCCTCCACGGAAGGGCGGGAAGGAGGTGTTTATATCGCAAGGCAGTATCAAGGGAGTTGAGAATGAGAATGTGGTGGAAGTTTTGCTCGGGAAGGCAATTGTGCTGTGCACTGCCAAGTGTCGAGATAATCCCGTGTCGTCGGAGCTGCAAGTGAAAAGTGCTCATCATGTTTTCAATCGAGTTTATGATGTCTACGACAAAAAACTTCTGAAGATGGATAAAATCGAGAAATGTCTCGTTGAAACTCGAACTTCAACCCTGCTGATAGAGCATTGCGGGACACTGGATGAAACCTATTTAGTAAATAGAATATTCTCTTAAGGGGTGACCGAGCCTGGAATGGTAGTGTGTTCTGACACAACTTTTGGCACCGACGATCGCCCCTGAGGCGCAGTCGCCCCTTACCCGCGGTCGCCTTACTTTCAGGGTTTGCAAATTTTGTTAAGCTTCTTCATGCAGAGGGCTTGCCCCTTTGGTTCAAAATAAATAAATAAATTGTGAAGCGTGGTCGCTCTAAAGGCGGTCGCTTTACATGACAACTAAAAATTTGTCATTAGGGAATAGTTTAATGTATTGTATCCTAATTTTTTAGTAAATGGAAAATCTCATTGTACTAAAATTTAACATTTAATAGAACAAAGCATTTGAGCCAAATGGAGTGAAGAATTAGAAGAGGTTATACCTTTGCCAAACTAATGCAAATCTTTGAATGCAATTCAATGAACATTCTCCAACTATGAATTTTAAACCTCTAAGTGATTTGAATTTTGTTTTATCCATAATTGCTCTTTTGAATACAAGTAGTAGATTTTGAGGAAAAAAATGAATTGAGGCACATATAGTTGTAGTATCCTATATTATGCTAGTTTGAAAAGTAGTGGAGGAAATTTCAAATTTTTCTACCATGAGAATTGCCTTGCTATTAACATTTGAATTGGTTGAAATTCTTTTGAGGGCCGTGACATGTAAGAAAATCTGGAAGTTGCCCTTCATACAATATTACAATCACATTTATATAAAACAATTGCCGTAAACGGTGGTGCTTATTTATACCAATGTTTAGAGGCAATTGATAATATACTTGAGAACTTTTTAACCATTTGGAAGTGTATAACATTTTGGGAAAACATGGCAAGTAGATAGGAATATTGAATAATTTCAAAGACTAAGTTGTTAGTAGTTCAATTCTAGAATTGAAAATGCTAATTTCAATGGTTCAAATTTGAAAGAATTATCCTACACATTATATTTTAATTATTGTAATAAATTTTGAATATTGAATTAAATGAAGAACTTTACAAACCATTGTACAATTTTTTATTTTTTATTTTTTGAACAAATGGGAGATCTATTGCATCCAAAATCCCTCTTAAAACTCGTGACGGATGCTACTATATGAGCCTAAGAATGTGAGTCCCTAAGACTAGAAGACGATTCACTTATAATATACGTGTTTGGATCATAGAAAAGAGATTTCTAGTACACTTATGTTATACACACTTATATTATAGGGTATATGTTATAAACACGTTGAAATATTCTATAGTTGTGGCATACCTATTTATACTCTCTTGATCCATAATTCCATAAGTGATAATATTATATTTTCTTTACCTTGATAATCTCTGCATTTACCTAGTTAGAACTTGTACGCTTATAATTTTAAGGAATTGTTAAAGTGTATAAGAACTTGTCCTATCTCAAAAAACTAAAGAGGATTGATATTAATTTGTAAAGGATAAAGGCAAGGATTAGAATAGAAGAAAACTCAAAATAATCCTTGATATTTAAATAAGATTATAACATATTGTTGGACAATAATACAATATACAATAGCTACGTTTTAGAATATTTAGATCCTATAATTTTTCCACTTTGAATTTAGATTTTGTAATACTTTATTTTTGAAATGAATTTGCAAAAAAAAAATTAAATATATATTTGAAAAAATGGAAGAACTATTGCATTAAGATGAATCCAATATACAAAGCGGCCAAGCTTGAAAAGGGCCGAAAGGCTAGATAGAAAAGGAAATTGAGCACTAAAATCCCCCCCCCCCTTCATGTTCCAAATGATGATATCATCAATCCTGTGACCAATAACTAAGGAATCTTTCAATATTTGATCTAATGTTTTGTTCTCTCTAAATAGTTATTTAAGTAGAGGTTGATTTAAAGTTGACCCCTAACCTCAACTACTAATAGCTTAAAAATTTAAGTTTTTTCCAAGAATTCCAAAGGTGAGGTTATATCACTTAACATCTTTTGAATGAGTATTCCAAATAAGGCATCACAGAATTTAATGCATATGAGGTTATGCACAACAAGAACCAAATTTTTTATAAAATAAAACAAATTATTGGATTGAATGAGGTTCCCAATGCAAACCTCTTTTGAAAAAGAGGGAATTGTGTTTTTGAAATAAATGAGGTTTCCAATGGGAACCACATCCAAAAAAATGTGTTTTTGAGTGCAATGAAGTTCTTAGTGGGAACCCTTTAAAAAAAAGGGGTTCAAGATAAATATGTTTTTGAATTAAATAAGGTTCCTAATGAAAACCCTTACTAAATAATTAAGATATTAGTTTTATAATTAAATGAGGTTTCTGATGTGAACCTCTTAAAAGAAAATGCTCTTTTGAATTTAATGAAGTTATGATGGGAAACTTTCTAAAAAAATAAAAAAATATGTCTTAGAATTAAATGAGGTTCCCAATAGAAACCTCCCACAAAAACAAGGCTAATGTGCTTTTGGATTCAGGGTCTTTCACACCATAATCATCATATTCTAAAACCCAAAAAAGAAATTCACGTTTTATTATGCTCTTGGATGTTGATTGGGGGTCGTAAGGAAAACAAAGAAATGATGTGATTTTGTATTTACAATGGCTCTCAAATGTCACCTTCAACTTAAATAAAAAAACAATAAAGAATAGACATGCTTCTATATTTTTTTATGTGAGCAATATGGATCCAAAAAAAAAGGTTGAATAATACTTAGTAGTCCACTTGGTAGTTATTTTTATATAGAATACTTTTGCAACAATTTCTTTAGTTAGATATTTTTCCCACCAAATTAGATGGTGTACAACTTTGGACATCATTATTAATCTATATAAAATGAATCTCAGCTTCCTATGCTCAAAAATTACACACCAAATATTGGTGGAAATGTATACGATTGCATTTTAACTTATGTAGGCATTCAATTACATTATTGAGCATTGAGCTTTGACATACTTCAGGTCATTACTGCACTAGTGTAGTTGAATTCATGATTTTTTTTTATTGATACTGAGATTTTTCTTTTCATTCCTACAATGCATTTTTCTTTCAAGCCTTTCATTGATTGTGTTATTTTTATATTTATTTTCTCATGGAATTTTCTCCAAATGAGCATTCTTTAGTTAATATGATTTCCCTTTTTATTTTTATAAACTTTAATTTTTTGAAAAAATGGGCATTTCCTTGTTCTTTTACACACCATTTCTTCCCATGAATCCTTTTTTTAGTTCACATCGGCTTCCTTTTCATTTCTACAACTATTTTTCAGAGGGCGAAATCCAAAATTCAGATTTCCTTGGTGAACAACCCGTGGTCGCCCAAGTCAGAAGGCAGGAAATTCAGAAATAAATGACCTCGTAAAAGGACCCGCGGTCGCCCTTCGCGCACTCGCCCTACCCGCGGTCGCCCAGCCGCCGTCGCCACTGCTGTGAAGGACCTGCGGTCGCCCTTCCCGTGGTCGCCCTTCGCGCGGTCGCCCAGACCGCAAAACAGGTCCTTCAAAGGACCCGCGGTCGCCCTTCCCGCACTTGCCCCACCCGCAGTTGCCCTCGCACGGAACGCACGCGCCCCAGGGCGACATCGGGTTTATAAGCGGTCGCCCCACCCGCATTCGCCCACTTGCAATTCCAGCGCTGCACACTGCTCTGTCACCCGCTTCTCGTGGCTGACTGCGTGTCCAGTACTTGGTTTTTTTTACTGTGATTGTGTGGTTCGTGCATCTATTGGGGCAGCTACTGTCGCATTTTGGTATTTCTTAATACCTCCATCTACTTCAATCCAATGGACGCCACCCGGAGGAACCGTAAAGCCAAAGGCAAGATGCAAAGAAGACAACGACACGTCCTTGTGGACTCTAATGTCGTGGCTCATGGAGGTTGGGAGAGGATTGAAGGCTTTTGGACCGCGACCACTTGTAGGGCATTTGTACAATGGTGCCACATCGATAAGCTTTTCCCCTATCATCGACACAAAATCCACTTGAAGTCAAACATGGCAAATCTTCATGCTTGCACTCACGATGGATTTGTACAAAGATGTATCGAAGTATATCGATACTTGTACAAGACACGAAGTGTGCCTCGGAATGAAATTCCCTTGTTTCTGTGTGAGATGGTGTACGCGGAAGTTATTCTTCGACGAAGGGTGGATTGGAGCACCATTAAGGGAGCAAAGCTTGTCCAAAAACCGTCAACCAAGGACATTCCTAGGGCGGGTCCCTCCCAAAACCCACGTGAAGGTTTAGGGAAAAAGATTTTCATCAAGAATGAAGTTCCGAACAATGAGTTCGTGTGGTCGGATCACGAAAGTAGTGAAGATGAGTTGATGGATGTTGGACTGCCACATGTGGGTGAGACATTGGCTAATTTGGAGCCTTCGGAGGAGGGGGAAGTGGAGGCGGGCCCCACGTTGACATTGCCTTCATTGGAAGGGATGCCAAGAATTGAAGGATCTGTTGAAGCTGCAAGTGTGGAGGCCAACGAAGATATTCCATTGAACGACTTTTATAAAGTTCAATTGAAGAGTGTGCTTGAAGAGTTGGATAGAGCAAATGAAGAGAAAAGGACTTTGGAGGAAGGGGCAGTGACTGATACTTCTGATGATGTTCCAACCCTTCAAGCCCTCATTGAATCGGGACGAATTCAGTTGTCCAAGCAACATGAGCAAATCTTGAACTTGGAAGCATTCTATCTGAACTTCTCCGTTTCAGGGGGTGAAGGTTCTAGTTCTTCAACTAACAAATTTGTAGAAGAACGATTGGCTAAACTCAAGGAAGATTGTCACATCGAAGCTGACTGCTTGGAAAATGAAAAAAGATCTCTTGAAGGTGCACAATCAAAATTACGTGACCTTCAGAAAATGAAGGACAAAGCCCCTCTTGATCGTATTGTTGATATACAAGATTCTGAAGATCATGAGAGGCAACATGAGACATTGAAGTTGGAAGCAGAGGACCTGAAGAAGAAGTTAGCCCATGCTCTCGCATTGGAAAGTGATGTGGCCGGGGAAGTGGAGAAGAAGAAGATGAATTTGCTCAATGCACAGAATTTGAAGAAAGAGTACATGAAAAATAAATGGTGGGATTTTCCTCTTCAATCCAATTTGGATAGTGCCTATAAGGAGGCGAAGAAAGACTTGGAAGCTAAGAAAAGGCTAAAGACAGATGAACAAGGCAAGTAGAATGTTGTATGATCTTTTGGGGGACTAGCAATGCTAGCATTTTTTGGAGGACTTATGACTTTTGTAAACATGTATATATAAAAAGGCTACTATTAATTTTTAGTATTATTTTGCAAACTTAGGGTGTTTGATTTCTATCATTGATGTGTATGGATGCAAAAGAATTAATATTCCTTCATTTGCATGTTGACGGGTTTTTTTTAAACATCCAAAATGCTCATTCAATCTTTCAAAAAGCATCTCCATAAAATGCTCAATATGTAATATGTAGACATTTCAAATTTTTATGAAGAAAGTGTCCATATCTAAATTTCATAAAATAGATGTTTCTTTCAATTAATACATTTTTGTACATGCAACTTTCATATTCCTTTTTAGTTTTTAGGAATAGGATAATATTTCATATGCTTCATCAATTTTCTTTAAATTATAAGCATACAAATTTAAACTATGCATATTAGAGGTTATGAAGGTAAAGAAAATAGAATATTATCACTTATGGATGAGAGATTAAAATGTTTGATCACGAGTGTGTTAAATTTACAAAACACATGTACGGTCTTACAATCCTCTTTTCATATGTTCAATTTAAAAAATTTGGTCACCGAAAAAATGAGATACAAACATTGGAGATGCATACATTGGAGACGCATAACCCCAATAAGTTTTGGGCTTTGAAATAAGTGCTCTACAAATTTTCAAAATAAATTTAAAATGTGAATTTCTTAATTTGATTTTGTTACTAAAATGCTAGCATGAGAAGATAGAAATGCAAGTATGTAAGCCTTGATTATAGATATAAGTAGGTATCCCACAACTATTGAATATTTCAATGTGTTTATAACATATGTACCAATAATATAAGTGTGTATAGTATAATCACACTAGAAATCTCTAATTATAAAAAGTTTCTATGATTTAAACACCTATACTATAGGTGAATAGTCTTGGGGATTCACATTTTTAGACTCATATAGTAGCATCTGTCATGATCGTTAAGAGGGATTTTGATTAAGGGTTGTTAGGGATTTCCTAGTTTTCTAATCAACAAATGCACAATAAATTCTGTAAAGTTCTTCATTTAATTCAATATTCAAAATCTATAACAAAAATTGAAATATTAGATGTAGGATAATAATTACCATTGGAATTGGCATTTTCAATTCTATATAATTCAACTCTTAACAACTTACTATTTGAAATAATTCTATATTCCTATGTACTGACATATATTTTCCAAAAATGTTACACTTGTAGTTTGCCTAAAAAAAATTTCAAGCATCTTATGAATTGCCTTTGAACATTGGTAATTTGGTATAGAAAAGAAACACCATTTACGACAATTATTTTATACAAATGTGATTGTATGAAGTGCAACTTCCTAGGTTTTCATACATCACAAGGCCCTCAAAAGAATTACAATCAATTCAAATGTTAATATCTTGGCAATTTTCATAGTAGAAAATTGGTTAACTTTCCTCCACATCTTCTCAAACTAGTGTAATATAGGATCTTACAATTATATGTGCCTAAATTCATATTTTTTCCTAAAATCTATTACTTGAATTAAAAATAGCACTTGTCAAAACTACCTGATTCAAATCACCTAAAGGCTTAAAATTCATTTTTGGAGTGTGTCCATTGAATTGGATTCAAATATTTGCATTAGTTTCACTATAGTATAACTTATTTTTATTGTTCACCCCTTCTGGCTCAAATGTTTTTGGTCTAAATGTTCATTTCTAATACAATGGTGTTTGCCATTTACTAAAAGATATATGTATAACTTCAATTTATAATTTATAATTTTGCAACATTGAAGTAGCATTCTGCTCAAGTGTCTATTAACTACAAATTTTTTATGCAATAGTAATATTGCATTC
Organism: Thuidium tamariscinum; assembly: GCA_947034885.2. NCBI lineage: Eukaryota > Viridiplantae > Streptophyta > Bryopsida > Hypnales > Thuidiaceae > Thuidium > Thuidium tamariscinum. The sequence goes on from OX344753.2 coordinate 5,472,903, forward strand.
CTTTAATCCCTACAAGACTAAAACTGTTTTGACAATGGAGGATTTCAATCAATTGTATCCTTCCATATTTTTGGGCACATAGGTGTTATAATTTTTTTAAATTTTAACTGTACAAAAGTAAAAATTATTATATCTAGCATGTATGGAATTAATTGTAGAACATTTCAATGGTTAGATCTTTACATTATAGCAATTCTTGATGATCAACATCATGGGCCACAAACGTAGTTTTGGGAGAAACAAATTTATAAAAAGATGAATATAGATTTTTTAACCCCTTAGAAAATTTTATTTGGAGTCTAAAGATAATTTAGTATTACCATATTGAGATTTGCTTCACCCTTAATTATTCCTAAAGATCTTTTGTTGAACATTTTTTAGATCTTAAATTATATGTTCTTGGAGTATTATATTCAATAAAACCGAAATCCTTAATTATCCCTAAACTTCCATTGTCCCTCTACTTTGGAATGTTATTTATCTAGAAATATAATTGATATTTCAATTACAACTTTAGAATGGAAGTTATATAGCAAAAAAAAACCCATTTACCTAAACCCTTAAATCATGAGAAGCCTACACAAAGGCTTCAAATAAGGATTAAACACGAATTACTATGACATGAGATTGGATTCATTTTCATGGAAACCTCCTACTCATTTGACTTGGAGTAAAGTTCTTCTCAAATTGTACACAACATTGTTATCATTTAGTCAATGCAAGCATCTTTACAATAAATACTTGTCCTTAAGATGCATTCAACATAATCCATTATTGCAACTAAATCCACATAAATTTTGGAGGCTAAGATATCCTCTTTAGGATACTATCTAATTGCTTAGATCAATGTCATTAAGGTCCATGTTAGAGCTAAAAAGGTAACTTAAATTTCTAATATTTTATTTCTAAATGTCCTTCTATTTCCACATTCTTGGATAAGTGCCATATTTTTTCAATTTTGTCTTCCCATTTTTCTTCAACTAATCTAAGTCTAATATTGAGATCTCAGAAATATTACATTTCCTTTTTTTTTTTAAAGTACTAGGGGGGGTGGGGTTTCCATTGAATTTTAATAGAAACTCTATCTCCATAATGTTTTGGTAGTAGTTCAAGTATACATTTTGGGATAAGTGTCATTTTTTAAAATTTTGTCTTCCCATTTTTTTTTCAACTGATCGAAGTCTAATTTTGAGATCTCAAAAATATTACATTTCCTTTTTTTTTTAAAGTACTAGGGGGGGGGATCCATTGAATTTTAATAGAAACTCTATCTCCATAATGTTTTGGTAGAAGTTCAAGTATACATTTTTGAATAAGTGTCATTTTTTAAAATTTTGTCTTCCCATTTTTTTTCCCAATAATCTAAGTCTAATACTGAGATCCCAAAAATATTACATTCCCTTTGTTTCATATTGAGATTTGCTTCACCCTTACAAGAAATTGCCATTGAAAACTTTGAAGATGACACATTGTATCTTCTTAGTCCTCTAGGGATTAAGCATTTGAAATATCATGAAATTGAGGGTTGTCCTCCTCCATAATTGAGCTCTCATAGAACTCAACATTCCTAAGTAAAAGTATGATATTTTTTATTGAGGTTTGAAGGTTCATGATTTCTTGGAGAAAGAGCCAATAGGGCTTGGTGGTGAAGGGGTTGGAAATACCTTTAAAAGCTTCTATGTGCATCAAATGGTAAATCACTTTGGAGTAACTATTGCTACATAGTAATTTAGATGCTGCTTTTAATGAGAATGAAGTGGGATATAATGTGGAACTAGGAGGAATCTCCGAATCTCTCAAATAATACCTGTTACAGCTGGGTTAATAACTGTCCACCTTGCTCAGGCCAGCTGGTCCTGTAAGGCGATCGCGTGTACAGCAACCGCGCTTACCAAAAATTGAAAACCTGCAAAGGTGCGACTGCGGGTCAGGGGCGACCTCGGGTGCCAGAACTGCCGCCCGCCACCTCCATGCGCGGTCGCCCGTCCGGGGAGTGCGACCGCGCTTGGGGCGACCGCGGGTCATTTTTTGCAGTTCCTCACCCTGTCCCGCGGTCGCCCTGACTATGCGTGGTCGCCCTTGTACGTGCGGTCGTCCTTGCAGGCGCCGTCGCCCCCATTACCCGCGGTCGCCCTGTTCACCCGAAGTCGCCCTTCACCCGAAGTCGCCCTGTACCCGCAGTCGCCCCTGTGGCGATAGAGTATAAAACTGCAGTTGAAACACTGAGGGATTACCTTGCTTCAGTGATTAGACTCTAGCCTTGAACCTTCGAAAGAGGCTTCTTGCGGATGTTTTGGTTCATTGGAGGGCAAGAGCCTTGCTTTGAGGGGGTTTAAAAACCCTCTCATAGTAGGTAGCATTGTTATAACTTTTTCCTCGTTACTGGATTCTTGGATCGATTTTTTGGGGGTGAAACTCATTGTGGATTCACACCATGGTTGTCCCAGGTGGTGGTCAAGGTCGGCCCGATACGCGTAGGGCTACAAAAGATTGGGACCCTTGGCTTATACCATGCGTTCCAAATGATCATTCACCCTATCCTCGGAAATGCTTGTTTTGCGGGTGGAGCAAAGTCTTTGTGCGGAAAAGGGCATTTAGTCACTTTGGATATGGTAGCTCAGCAACAGCAGAACGTTGTCCAAAAATCCCTAGAAGTGCACTCGAAAAGTTTAGGACTTGCGACGGAAACGTTCCAAAAGCCATGAGCTTTGAAGAAATGTTTGAAACACCATTTGTGGGCAATTAGGCCATTGGTGCGGCAGAATCCGTCATTCAAGAGGTAGAGGGTGGTGAGGTGGGTGGTTCTTCAAATCCAATGGGTCCAACCGGCCCGACAAACCCTACCCCAGATTCAGTGGATTCTACTCCAAGTATGGTTGACAGAACAGGAAGCCGCCCTCTGGTTTCTCGTCAAAGAAGTATGGATGAAGCATTACAAATAGGCTTGAGACAAAAGTTGGATGCGACGTGGGCTTCATTTTTTTATGAAGCCAATATTGCATTCAACGTCACGCGACACCCTGCATTTATAAATGCAGTGAAGGAAACTGCAGCAGCTGGAATTTTATATCGTCCACCAGCATTCAACGCGTTGCGAACCAGAATGATTGATGTGAAGAAAGAAGTTGTCCAAAAAATGGTCAATGACCGGACAAAGAACTCTATTGCGCAATATGGAGCAACTATTTGTTCAGATGGGTGGTCAGATACCAATAGGCGACCGTTGATGAACGTGATGCTCGTTTGTCCAGCAGGGGATGTGTTTTTGGGATCAGAGGACAGTACGGGAGCAAAGAAGGACATTGCCTACACGACAACTTTAATGTCGAAGTACATAGACAAGGCCGGTCCTTCAAATATTGTGCAATTGTGTACAGACAATGCTTCAGTAATGATTGGAACTATGTCATGTTTGTTACTGAAATATCCCCACATGTACAAACAAGGGTGTGCGGCTCACATCTTGGATTTGCTTTTGGAAGATTGGGGAAAGTCTCAAATGATAAAGGATTTGGTAAGCGAGTGTAGGACAATGGTAAAGCATATCAGGAAATACCATTTCACTATGGCTTTGTTTCGGAAACATTCTCCAAACAAAATGCTTAGGCTGCCTACTTTGACACGGTTTGCCACCAATTTCCTTATGGTAGACCGTCTGCTCGATTGCAAACAAGCTTTGCAAACCGTGGTTGCAGATGACGCTTACATGACGTTCGAGTTCAGTTTGCAAAATCGGACTAATGGAGGTACCATTAGGCGCAAAGCAATGGATGTTCTGAAAGGTTTTGGTCAAAATGCAAGAATTTCGTGTTTATGATAGAGCCAGTACTCATTGCTCTACGACACTTTGATGGCAAAAAACCAGCAATGCCAAAAGCTTGGTTGATAATGTTCGAGTTCAAGAAACACGTGTATGCTCTCAGGGATCCTCCATTTCTTTTAGACCCTGTGGTTGCAACGCGTTACGAGAAGAAATTTGAAGCTCGTTGGAAGTTAATGCGAACGGACCTCCACTATGCAGGAGCACTCTTGAATCCGTTTTTGGCAGGAGTAGAAGAAACTCAAAACGATGGGGCGGCCAAAGCAGCTTTGAATCGAGTTATACGAAAACTAGCTCCATCATTAGGAGTTTCAGTGGTCGTGGCAATGCAAGAGCTTGTCCAATTTGAAGAGAAGACAGGGCCATTTGATCCCCGAGAAGAGGTTCTCGACATCACAGAGACCAATTTAGAACCCCATCAATGGTGGAATCATGTAGGCGGCGATGCTCTTCCGAAGATTGCAAAGAGAATTCTAGGGTTGACTTGTTCAGCATCTTCATGTGAACGAAACTGGAGCATGTATTCATTCGTGCACAGTAAAACGCGAAATCGTTTGACCACAAAGAAGGCTCAAGATTTGGTGTACATTTAAGCTAACTGCCACTTGGAACGTCAAAAGCGTGGGTACAATGCTGCTCAATTTTATGAAATGGTCCTCGTGGATGGAGACACTGATGAAGAGAGGGACAAGCCTATGCCTTCAGGATCGGAGGACGAGGGTTATTTTGATTTTATCGAAGATAATTTAGTCCGAAGAGAAGAAGAAGATCTCTTGCGCGATCACAATGAATGGGCAGATATGGTCCCACCTCCACCAAGTCCACCGCCATATCGATATGGAAACACATTTGCAAGTGGCAATGATGCGAAAGGTGTTGCTGAGGAAGACCTTTTTCGTTCTCCAAAGCGGAACCCTGATGATGCGTGGGTCGGAAATTGGGGCACAGTTTCACCACGAACTGCGGCAAGAACACCTTCTGACAACAACGAACAAGCAGATAATCAAATGCCTGCCTCAGATGTTAAAGAAACATCTCCAGTACCAACACGTATTCCTTCAAGTAGAGCAATGAATATTGGAAACATTGCACCAATCAATGCGGGAATTGAAGCAGAAGAAGAGGTGGATCACATTGAAGAGGTTGTAGAAGAAGTAACTCCTATTTCGGTAGCAATGAATTCACCGACCATACAAACAATGGAGGCAGCTGAGTATGATTCAGATGCGCCACTGAATACCATCCTCAACCGTAGTCGGAATGTTTCCTTGACTCGAGGTGGACATACAGGGCAGACTACAGTCAGAAGGTCAGTCACAACTCCTTCTATAAGGGGCCGTGCGCCCAGAGGTGAAGATACAAGCCAAGGTAGAGTCAGAAGATCAGCCCCTAGTTCATCGACAAGGGCGCCTTTGGATGGAGGTCCACTATCCAACATCAATGAAGAAGTCCCCGAGTCCGCTCCACAAGCCACCCAACCAACCCCAGTGTCTGAGCCAAGAGAAATATCGTTGGAAGAACGACTACGCAACAGCAACAATAGAAACAAAAGTAAAAAAAGGCGCATTAGAAGAGTAGATGAAAGGACACTCAGACATCCGAAGCGTGCAAATCAAGTTGTGGAACCTTGTAGGCTTGGGGCAGGGTGCTCCACGCAAGCGGTCCAGCAATCAAGCCAATCAATAGTGGTTCAAGCAGGTCCTGAATCTGTAGTTGATGGAATTATTGATGCAACGCGTCCCACAAAACGACTAGTCCAGACTGTGATTCCTGGTGGTCAAGACATAGTTGTGCGGAATTTGACCTCGGAGGTGGAAAGAGAAATATGACCAGAACCAATAGCAAGAGAAGAGGACGAGAATGATAGCTCAAGCCACGATAGCGACACAGATGCTGGTTACGCATCGCGCAAAGATACGGACCCTGATGCTGACGAAGTGCAAAACGATTCAGATTTTTGTTTGTAACTAGATATTAGTCCAATTGTTTGGAAGGTAAATTAGTCCCACTATATCTTCCAAAAATGTTTTTTTGAAAAGATTTCTAGCGAAAGTTTATAGCCTAGTAGTTTAGTACCTTACATATTGATATGTTGTAGCACCTTACTAGGCATTTTCATCGTATTTCGACATATTAACTTTGGGGTTATTTTATTATTTTCTAGCCTTTGGTTTAGTTGGTTAACCCCTAAAGGACCAAACGGCGTTTTTTGGCAACATAGCGATTTTGGGCAACTTACTACGGATGGAGTTTTAGTTTTTTTTCTTTGAAATTTTCACACAACATGTGCCCGAGGAGTAGCTTTAGGGCCCAACAATTTTCATGACTTTTGACTACATAATTAAAAAGTTATGACATGATATGTTGTTTCATACGTTCGGCGGGCAGCCCGGGCAGCAAAATTTTTTTTTGTAAAAATTACTTTTTTAAGAATTTTAAATTTTAAATTGTTTTATTTGATTTTTATGTAAGTGTAAAGCTTTGAATCATTCCATTTTGATTAATGAGTCAAAAGTTATGAGGATTTTTAGTTTGAGGTAGTTTGCGGCTAGTTATAGAATCTCTACACTACATAAAAAGTTTGAAATTCTTTATTTAATTCAATTTTTAATATTTTTGAAAAAAAATAATAACATTGGATGTATACTATTTAACACAACATTACAGCCATTGGGATTGTCTTTTTTTAATTCTATAAATAAATTGTTAATAATTTAGTATTTTGGCTCATTTTCTACTTCTTTCTACTTAATATTTTTTTCCTATATGTTGTACAATTCCAAATGATCTGAAATTTTTCAAGCATGTAGCCAACTTCACTTGAAGAATAATTCCAAAGAGTTAAAATCATTTCAGACATTTTTCCATACAGATATGGTCTTTTGTAGTGCAGCTGACCGGATTTCCGCAGTGGTAAAAAAATGATTTTTGTCACTTCAAACACTAATATCTTGCAATCTACATGGCGGAAGTTGCTGAAATTTTTTTCACATCTTTCCAAACTTGTATTCTAAAAGATCCTACGGTTATTTTTGTCTAAAAATGTTTTTTTCTTAAAATTTGGTAGTTATCTAAGAAATGACAGTTTTGAAGCGGTTTTGGGGAAAACATGGTCCAAAACATTTAGGGGTTAACCTCACAAGATTTTTAACTAAGTATATTTCTACCCAAATTGCTCCAAAATTGCGTTTTGTAATACAAGTGCAATGTTTTTGAAATTTTTGTTGTGACATATGAAATGGTGAGATATTCTTGTGGGATGGTTTCAGAAGATGTGGAGAAAATCTTCACCGTGTACATTGCAAGATATTAACATTTGTACTAGCAAAACCCCTTTTTTTTTTCCGGCAATTGGCCAATTGCCCTTCACAAGGTGACATTAGTATAAAAAACACTCAAAATTGATGGTTATTCTTTAAACTCATATTAGAATCAAAGTGGTATGTATGCTCTACATTCTACAAATTTCTAATCATTTGGAATTGTTCAACATATGGGAGAAAAAACATTAAGTTAGAAACCAACAAAAAAATAGAAAATGCTTGAAAATACTAAGTTGTCAACAAATTATTTATAAAAATGACAAATGCCAATTACTTTGGTTAAAGTATTGTAAAAAACAATCTTCATCCAATGTTTCACTATTTTTTCAAAAATATAAAAAATTGAATGAAATAAAGAATTTCAAACTTTTTTGGTAGAGTAGAGATTCTATAAGTACCCATTGACTACCCCAAACTAAAATTCCTCATAACTTTTGACTCATTTATTGAAATGGAATGATTCGAAGGTTTACACATAGATAAAAATCTAATAAAGATATTTCAAATTTTTATTTCTTAATGTCGCAATTTCTAAAGAAGTTTTTTTTTGTTGCCCGGGCTACGCACAATTTTAAAGGAAACAACACGTCATGTCCTAACTTTTTGATCGTGTAGTCAAAAGGGATTATATTGTTGGTCCTTTTCCCCTAAATTGCGAGCACATGTTGTGTCAAAATTTCAAAGGAAAGAAAATCAAATTCAATAGGTAGTGAGATCCCTAGAAATGCAATTCAGGGCTTTACGGGTTAATGATTGTGTCAATTCAATGAAATGCACCACAAACACAAAGGTCCTTTAGAGGCACACCCTCACACCCCTACAAGAAAAAAATTCAAAATGTATAATATATTGTTGTTATTTAAAATGAAAACTACAATGAAGTGTAGACCTGTAGTAATAATCAAGGGATTGTAGTTTAAAAGGTGACAATGCTATAAATAAACTTTGAAAATGGTAGTTATATTTTAAAACCATTCTATAAGGCAAACTCGGTATACGCTTCAAACAAAATTAAAGTCTATTGGAATTGTACGTTATATAGGAAAAAGATTGTAGAGTACATTTTGAGAAGCCATAAATTGACCGGGGTTATGCTTGTAAAGCCCTTTCATCCCATTTTTTTTAATCATAAAATTTTTAGATTAGACTTGTAAACGGAGGGTTGAATGACTTCAAATCTCTTTGGCAATTTGAACACTATAGTGATTAAACATTATAATCTTTCAATCCATAAGTGATATAGTCATGTTTTGTTTTCCTAAATGATCTCTGACATGTCTAGTTTGAATTAGAATGGTTACATTTTAAATTTTCTTTCTTAAAGCTCATCATAAAGTCATTTTTTTCTTCACTTTAGAATAAATTCCTAGAAACTCCCCCAAAGGCCTTGAGCATTTAGGGGTAAAAAACACCCGCGGTTGCCATCAAAGACAGAGGCGTGGTCGCCCTGCACCCGAGGTCGCCCTGCACCAGAAGTCACCCTTCTCTTGTACCCGAGGTCGCCCTATACCCGAAGTCGCCCTTCCCTTTCATCCGCGGTCGCGAAAGAGCCGCAGTTGCCCTGGATTTTAAACCCGCGGTCGCGCCTGATCCCCGTACTCGCGGTCGCCTCTGCACCCGCGGTCGCCTACCCGCAGTCACCTTGAAAATCGGATGCGCGGTCGCCCTTACCAGAGACGCGGTCGCCCCACCCATAGTCGCCCTGCCTCGCTTTCCACGTCAGCGTGGACAGCCTGCCACGTAGGCAAAAACTTCTTACTTCGCGGTAAAAAAATTTACCCTAGCGCGACGGGACGGGACGGGGTAGCGACAGGTTGTCTTATACGACACGCGACATCGGACGTCTAACACAAAGCCCAAACCCAAAAATATGTCTAACAGAACAACCCTGGATAACACCCTAGTGAGTGCGGTATAGCCCTTGGTGCGGCACAGCCCCAGTCCGGGGCCAATCACGCCAGGACACGTGGCGAGGAGCCAACGTGGTAGCGGGGAGGGGTCCGGCGACTCGCAGGGAGCCACGTGGCGCCGGAGCACGGAGGTCCAGCAACTGAGCACGGGGTCCAGCGACTGAGCACATGAGGTCCAGCGACTGAATACGGAGAGCCAGACTCGGTGAGTCCAGGGCTCACCAAGTTACACTTTGACATCACAAAAATTTGATTTTTTTGAAAATCTTTGGGTTGGCAGTGGAAGCCACAACCCCACATTTTTTGATCTTTACTAAAAATCTAACCTTTAGGATTTCAAAAACTTGGTCACTAAAATTCTCCGCAACATTCCGCCGCCATAGCCACCTCTCTCTCTCCCAACTTTGCAACTCATTTCAAAAACAAGAATGAGAGAGAAAAGAGAGAATTAGGAGATTAAGGCGCCGGAATCTCAAGTCGTAGCAAGATCCATTAGAAAACTAATTGTTGAAGAATAATCATTATTGAATTCGGTTCTTATTCCCTTGCCTTGACCCTTGTTTGTTTTAAAAAACTAATTTCTTAGAAATCTTACTATTGAATTGATTCTCGTTCTTTAGGAATGTTCTTTGTTCTTTGTTCTTTGGTAGTTAGTCATTAATTAGATTCTTAGAAGTTTTGGATTTTGTTGGTTTTGTTTTATTAGGCCTAATAAGCCAAAAAGGAAACAAACAAATTGACAACCAATTTCTTTATAAATTAACGCAAATTTAAAATTAATTAGATTTGAAAAGATTTGATAATAGTTTTGATTTAAAATACTCCAATAAGACAAAGGGGAAAGAACAAATTGACAACTAATTTCTTTAAGGATTTAAAATAATTAGATTTGAAAAGATTTGACAATAATTTTCCATTCAAATTAATTAAATTCAATTTGAACTAATTTGGAATTTGAATATCAAATTCGAACCAAAATAAAAACTAAAAACAACAAATAGCTAACCATTAAATTTCCGTTGATTTCTTTATAATAGAGCATTGACAAAATAGGTAGACTAATTTGAATTGCAGTATTTTCTAATTATCGGGGGTTTAGGAATTAAAAGAATTACACAATTAAATTAACACTACATAACCTTTAGTTTCCTTTTAACCAGGGTAGATTTAATTGACCAACAATGTGAGAATTATTATGGATTAGATGGAGAGCCGGGATGATTTCGATGGCGAGGTTGTGGGAGAATATTTACACATGATGATGTTTGACGACAGGACTATGGAGATTTACGCAGAGGAGGTAAACCGCTCCCATTTTATTTTCATTCTCATTGTTTTACTGTTAAGTTTCTTTTTACCAAATGCTTGGAATTAAATTTAGGCACAATATCATTTGATAGAATAGAGTAGAGTAGGATAGCTTGGTTGAATCTTAGAATAGAATAGTTAGAATCATAAATACAAAATTAGGTTAGAAACACTTAAAGACGTGACTAAAAGAGATCATTGCTTGGAAGGCTTTCTTTTAATACCCAATTAGAAAGAAAACTCAATTAGACATAGGACCCGTGTGATAAACTTCTAGCTCGAGGGTAGAGTTATGAGCGCTCACAGCATTCATCCATTTCAACTTCTACATAAAGAAGGGCGTTTGAAAACCAAGGACATGACCTTGTAGATCTCTTTGAGCCCTATCCGGAATGATGTGGCACGTTGTGATTGGACACCGAATGTGGATGTAACAAGCGGATGAAGTTTGGATTTTCAAACTTCATCCATCAATTGCCGCTCCATTGTGGGTTCGGTTGGGGAGTGCAACCTATATTTGGAAAGCACTTGGAGGCATCTACAAGGTGGTGCAATTACCTTGGGTGAAAAGTCAAAACTTACTACAGTCAAAACATGCATTCATCCATTTCAACTTCTACATAAAGAAGGGCGTTTGAAAACCAAAGGCATGGCCTTGTAGATCTCTTTGAGCCCTATAGCCATAATCGGGGTAGTTGCAGTGCATTCGCCCCTTACACCGTACACCGTTTTACTCGGAAGGTACACGGTGTATGTAGTTTGGTCGCAGTTGCAGGTTTTCGACGCTGTTGCACGTTCTTTGTCGCCGTCGGGCGTTTTGTTTGGGTCGGCGTAGTTGTCGAGTCTTCGCTGGAGAGCGGGGGGCGGACAGTCGATGTCGAGGGTGTCGAGGGTGAGGGCTTGCAATGCCATCATCACAAGCTCGCGTGTGTGGCCGATACTTGGAGCACGGAAGCTACATTGGGGTCGATTGCGGTGTTTTTCGAAGGCGACTATCACAGCTGCAGGAAAACATCGCCACTTTCAGGGGCTGGAGCTTCCGAAAAAAGTGGCGTTGTGGAGCTCGATCGCCGGTGAACAAGCGCACCGACAATACTTTAGGGTTTTGGTCTTTCGCGACGGACCTCAATCTACTCGTTGGGGTCAGGAGGAGATAAGGCTGTAAGAACCGGAGCCATGCTCTAGGGAGGTTTCGCAGCCGTCGATGAGCTTTGTGAGTCCGCACGTACAACTAGGAAAGGTGCGTGACAAACTCCACTTCGGTCCAATCGTGCGTTGTTCTTAAAATGCTCGACTACCAGCACCGCTACGGAGATGTCTGTGGGAGCACAAGCGTCCTTGCCGTCTGGACCCATGTGCTTCGGGTGGAGGGTTGCGGGCGTCCGGATACCTTGACTGAGGAATGACTGAGGGTTCGGTGCCGACTGTGCAGGGCAATCGGGGCCGCTTACAAACTACCGACCTCGGCCATCAAACGGAGGGCCCTTTGCCGTCACCTAGAAGAAAGCGCGTTTTAGGGTTTAAGGATTTGGCTCCCGGGAGTGGGCTGCGCCATTCGAACGACACGTCCCTTTTTGTATTTCGCGAGCGCCTTGCGTAAGCAGACGATCCTTTCGCGGCCTGGTTGGTCCCCTCATCTGGACATCGACATGGATGGGGTTCGACCCTAAGCGTCTTCCTCCTTCCCTCCTCGAGTTCCTCAGTCCCCTCGCAGTCGTGACCTCGTTGGCATCGGATGGAGACGACCAATTGTTGTTGGAACATGTGACGCCGAGGTCAAAGACCGTGCCGTCGACGGTCTTGAAAAGAAATGGGCCGCAGGGGCGTGACGGAAGACAGGAGCTGCTTTCGGTAGGAGGGCGAGTTCCCTTGCCGCTTCCGGAATCACCATTCGCGGCAAGTTCATTCAAGAGGAGCAGCCGTGGGACCTCCTGCGGACCCCTCTCATTTGGAACCTCTGTTCCAACAAGTGCAACTAGAAGTACGGAGAAGAAGCCATCAGTCACCCTAAACCCTCGCTGCGGCCTAGACGGCGACACTATACGTAGGTGTGATTGTTTGGAAGCACATCCACCTGGTCATCCAAGATCAAGACACCTTCGGACTTCCTCGAAAGAAGATGGAATGCAGAGTGGACGCCGCTTTTCTCGAATAGTGGAGGCGGCTCGTGGCATTTCACACTGCCGGCCATTCTTTTTGAATTCCTTTCTAATGGAATTGGAAAAGGGGCTCATGCCCCATCGCTTAATCTGTGTGGCTTTTAAGGGTAGTCTGGAGCAGCAGTGACCTTGCCAATGGCGCCCGGGGAAACACTGAGCAACCTTTACGGAGAGTCATGTTCTTCATACAAATCACGGACAAAGAGGGGGAAAGGGATGAATATGAAATGGGTTTAGGGGTTGATTAGTCATGCTGTTTTTGATTTTCATAAAAAAAATAACAAATTTTGGATAGAGGGGGAGGGCATCAAGGCACTCACCTGGCCCAAATTTCGGCCATAACCGGGGAGGTCACCGCTGCTACGGGTGGCTCGACTTAGTTCGCAAAGCACTCTCTTGAACCTTTGCACGCAATTCTTGAAGCACTCTTCTTAGCCCTTGCCATTAGTGAACACAAACCAACTGCTCGAGGCGGCGTGACTCCCGCCGACCGTTGCCCACGTTGTTGTCTTGACAAGGGGACCCCGAGGTGACCCGCACCGCAGGACCCTTATACCGGCGTCGCAGTCGGGTGACACTGATGTCACGCGGCCTCAAGGATGGCCATCTCAAGGGACCCTTATACTAGCGTCAGCAACGTCGTAGGCTGCAACCACGAAGGGCTCTGACACCGGTGTTGCGGTCGGGTGCCTTTGGTGTCTGTCGCCACAGAGACCCTTACATCGACGAGGCGGTCAAGTGACCCCGGCGTCCGCTGCCGCGGAGGGCCTTTATACCCATGGTGCGGGCGGGTGACCGTAGCTTGGGTAGTCGCAGAGGGCCCTTATATCAACGCTGCGGGTCGGGTGATACCGGCGCCACGCGGCTTTGCGGGTGACCGTCTGGAGGGACCCTTACACTGGTGTCATGGTCAGGTGCCTTTGGTGTTCGTCGTCTCTAGGGACCCTTACACCGGTATCATGGTCAGGTGCCTTTGGTGTTCGTCGTCTTTAGAGACCCTTACACCGATGTCGTGGTCGGGTGACATCGGGGTTCGCCGTCTGGAGGGACCCTTACACCGGTGTCGTGGTCGGGTGACATCGAGGTTTGTCGTCTGGAGGGACCCTTACACCAATGTTGCGGGTGACATTGGGGTTCGCCATCTCCAAGAGCCCTTACATTGACGCTGTGGGTCGGGTGATACCGGCGCCACGTGGCTTCGTGGGTGATCGTCTAGAGGGACCCTTACATCAGTGTCGTGGTTGGGTGCCATCGGGGTTCGCCATCTCCGAGAGCCCTTACACCGACACTACGGGTTGGGTGACACCGGCGCCACGCGGCTTTGCGGGTGACCGTCTGGAGGGACCCTTACACCGGTGTCGCAGTCGGGTGCCTTCGGGGTTCGCCGTCTAGAGGGACCCTTAAACCAGTGTCGCGGTTAGATGACATCGGGGTTCGCCGTTTGGAGGGACCTTTACACCGGTGTTGCGGTCGGGTGCCTTCGGGGTTCGCCGTTTGGAGGGACCCTTAAACCGGTGTCGCGATCGGATGACATCAGGGTTCGCCGTCTGGAAGGACCCTTACACCGGTGTCGCGGTCGAGTGACATCGGGGTTCGCCGTCTGGAGGAACATTTTTACCGATGTCACGGTCGGGTGCCTTTGGGGTTCGCCGTCTGGAGGGACCCTTAAACCGGTGTCGCGGTCGGATGACATCGGGGTTCGCCGTTTGGAGGGACCTTTACACCGGTGTTGCGGTCGAGTGCCTTCGGGGTTCGCCGTTTGGAGGGACCCTTAAACCGGTGTCGCGGTCGGATGACATCAGGGTTCGCCGTCTGGAAGGACCCTTACACCGGTGTCGCGGTCGAGTGACATCGGGGTTCGCCGTCTGGAGGAACATTTTTACCGATGTCACGGTCGGGTGCCTTTGGGGTTCGCCGTCTGGAGGGACCCTTAAACCGGTGTCGCGGTTGGATGACATCGGGGTTCGCCGTCTGGAAGGACCCTTACACCGGTGTCGCGGTCGGATGACATCGGGGTTCGCCGTTTGGAAGGACCCTTACACCGGTGTCGCGGTCGGGTGACATCGGGGTTTGCCGTCTAGAGGGACATTTTCACCGATGTCACGGTCGAATGACATTGGGGTTCGCCATCTGGAGGGACCCTTACACCGGTGTTGCGGTCGGGTGACATGGGTGTTCGCCGCCGCGGAGGGCCCTTATACCGACGTTGCGGGTCGGGTGTCACCGGGGCCACGCGGCTTCACGAGTGACCATTTGGAGGGACCTTTACACCGGTGTCGCGGTCGGGTGACATCGAGGTTCGCCGTCTCCGGGAACCTTTACACCGACGCTACGGGTCGGGTGACACCGGCGCCACGCGGCTTCGCAGATGGCCGTCTCTAGGGACTGCCGAAATCCGAAACTCTAGAATGTAGGGACTTAGCATAGAGAAGTAGTAGGATAGGGTAGAAATTTTCAAAATTTTAGATAAATAAAATAGGATTAGATTTGGATAATCCAGAAAATGGGTTAAGGCAATTTTACGGAAACTACTCTCCGGATGCCACCTGGATCCGGAATCCGGAAGAAGACCGGAAACAGGCCACCTATGAATCTAGCCGCCGGTCTAGGAAATTAGGGTTCCGTTTCGCAAACGGCTCTATTTTCGTTCCCAGTCGGGAATTGTCAACAGAACGTCGGGTACTTAAGCCCACCGCCATTGTCATTCTCTCTCGTTTTTCTTTGCGAACTCCAGCACGTGTGTAGTTGAGAAAAAGAGTGGTGAGTTAGGGATCGTGTTCGGCAACAGTTTGAGGGAGGGAATTTGTCGGTGTTAGGCCGGAGTAGCAACCGGACGGTAGAATATCATGACGGAAGGGAGTAGCCGAAGACTATTGATCACTGTCCGGATGATCTATCCCGCCATACCCAGCGACTTGGAAGACAGGCGGATGCTAGAGGAAGACGTAATTGCGATAGGATGCATAGGACTGTTACGGAGGCCGTGGATTCTTAGGAACGAGGATTTGGTTTAGGAGTTAGTTGTCAGTGCTCCCAACTAGTACGAGTTGACTGTGAGAGGGCGTCCTACCATTTGGACGAAAGATCTATGGGCGGGAGTTTACGGGTTTATCAAATCCGGAAACAATTTGGCTTCTCGCGCGGACAAGTTCACAACCGAAAAGTTCAATCGTCCGACCAACGCCAAGGACGGATTCGCGATTAGTGATTGTAGAGAGGATAGGCATAGACGGGTGCTGGAATTTCTGATACCTATTTTGTATCCGGAAAAACCAACCCGGGTTACGGCCACGGTGGGAAACATTATCTTCGGGGCGATAGATGATCGGTTTGTGCATTAGGGGAAAGTCACTGGAGGAATAGTGTCCAAGCTGGTGGGGAATCTTGGAAAGGCAAAGACGACCCCCATCAGCCCCTTTCTTTTCCATCTCTACCATCAGCAAGAGGTACTCAGTACGGAGGAGGTCATCGAGTACAACACTGGGGTAGCGTTATTGCAATATGGGCTCACGAGTGAGGAGGACCCGGATCCTACACAGCAGACGGATTCGGAAGAAGGGGGCCGAAACCAGAAGCGAGACCTTCCGAGCCGCGAGAGCAAAGGCGGAAGTCCACGGATCCGAAGTCACGCGAACAACCTGTTCCGGATCCGGAACTACCGATACGGAATCCAACGGCGAAGTTTTACGATGCTGACATGGACTAGATGCAGTAGGCACGAAAATACCACGACGACCTAGCACGGATAGTATTTGAAGTAGTAATACATTTGGAAGTCCGAGTAGAGGACCTAATGGCGGAAGTGAAGAAAATGCCAGCTCTGAGGGTGTTGCAGTAGAAGAACGAGCAGATCCGGAAGTTGGAGGAGGAGAGAGATGAATCCCAGTCCCGGATCAATTGGATGGATGGAAAGTTGGCGGCATCAAGGCAGAGGGAGAAGGAGGCCCTCCAGCTCGTCAAGAATCTTTTTGGGTTAGTTTCTGAACCGGCAAGTGTCATTTTCAAAGCAGCCCTGTTTGATTCCCGACTGCTGAAGGAGGGACAAGCGACCGGATCGAAGTTGGTCACAATTCTGATCGATTTCTCGGTACGAATTGAGACGGCGCTGAAGGAGATGCGCCAATTGTTGGTACCCCTCGATCCAGACCAGCTCATGGACTTCACCCAGTTTTCGGAACTGCCATTTACAATGGGAACTCCAGTGCAGTCGGCTCGTCCCGTTCCGAATCAGCCACAACCGAAAAGACTAAGGGCCGAGCAGCTTCAACCAGCAGGACCATCGGAAGAACAGGAACGGATCATGAGAGCTAGTCTGGAAAGTGGGAACTTGGGGAAAGAAGTTCCGGAAGTACCAAAAGTTTCCGTCCCACCCAACAGTCCGGCTGCATGGACTGGAACCTTCAGAGCACCGGGATTGCCAGTTCGGAGGGATTTGGTAGAGCGGATTGGGGTCATGACGAATCCGACTTGCGCTAATCTGGAAGCGTTCGAGTACATGTAGCAGCCATCACCAACGAAAGGGCGGGTGATTCGGAAAATGGTGATGGACCTAGAGGAGGAATCACCGGAGAAGGAAGAGGAAAATGACGTTAAAATTGTTGAGAAGTCGGAGGACGAAGACTTCAAGACGGAATCAAATATGGAAATCAAGGAGGATTCGCTTACGCCGAAAAGGAAGATACAAACTCGAGCTGCAGTGAAGATGACGCCCACGGCGACCACCAAGGCATCCGGAAGTCATAGTGGTAGTAGTTCTAAGAGGTCCCGAAAGGTGAAATAGTTCGTGTTGTGTTTTCAGTTTCCGGAATCGGGTTTCCAAGCGTAGGCCCGGGTTCCGGATTTATAGGATTAGTTGACTTCGTGTTCCGGATTTCCCGGGAGCCTTGAGATTAGCTGCCTTGATTTCCAGGCGGCCTTTTTCCTTTTTGTTTTGGGTTTTTAAGGGTGACTTGGGAGGTTGCCCTATCATTCCATCCTAGCATATTTCAAATGTTATTTTCATTCCCCTCTTAATCTGAGCCACTTGGTGGACACTCTGGCTCTGAATTCTTGTGTGTAAGATTTATTGGTGTGTTCATTGGAGGGTTGAGGCGTGAGAGGGACGGGTGAGGAGGAATCCAGATCGTAAGCACTTGGGGTCGGGTTGGGGAATTTCTTAGTGACGAAAGTTAGGACTTGTGACTGAATGCTTGTGCATAGTGTCTTTAAAATACTGGAACGGTAATCCGGAAAAACCGAGTGGTGTGGATGCGAGTCTGGATGTTCAAGGAGGAGTCCGTGCAGAAATAAGCGACCGCCAGAGGAATGTGCCCCACTCAACAGAAGATCCACCAACTTCAAGCCTTGTCTCAGCAACCGGAAGTTAGCCCTTGATCTCCCTTGGATGTCTTGGATCTGTCATTGTAGTACGAAGGGTTGGAAGCGATCCTGAGTGACCTGCGTTCCGGATAGGCCATTCGAAAAGTTGTGAGGGTCCTGAAATCTCTCTTTTGCTGCATTTTGTTTATCTGGTGTTTTGTTTTAATTGTCTAGTAGGAATATAGAGTGCGTGAAACGTGAGTGGTGAGTCCCTGCCCCTCGGAAAGATCAGAGGCAGATCCTCTGAGGGTAAAACAGAGGTATCAAAAACCAACATTTGGAGAGGACTGAACCGGAATCCGGATTGAGATCAGATCCGGATTGGTTTCTAGATGGCTAGTAGAATCCGGAAAAGTGAGGAAGAGAAAGAACGGAACAGTTAAGTGTGTAATTCCGGAAACCGAGGCTTGCAGTAACATACTAGGATCCCCTGGGACGATTTTAAGATTAGAGTGTATAGTTGGGTTTTTAATGGTAAAATTACATTTTAATCTTAAAATTATAGTCGTATTTAGTTAGAAACTCTAATTTATTCATATAAGGTTTGAAATAATTAAATATCTTTTAAAATCAAAATACATACTTGTAGTTTAACAAAAAAAAATGGAAATGAATTACAAAATTAGATTTTATAATTAGAATTTTAATCCCAAAACTATCAATTCAGTTGTCTATATAAACCAAACTAATACAACCAATCCTTATATTTCTATTATCTTCCACAAGGACAATAGAAATATCAATTAATATATTAATTTTATTTCTTGAGTTTTTCCGCTTAGGAGTCCCGTTCAGGAGTCCCGCTTAAGATTCTTGTTTAAATTAAAAGTCTTGCATTAAGTATGTAGTGTGATTGTTTTGTGTGCAGAACATAAACTCTACATTCAATAAGTACCACCTATGGTTAAAAGTTTTTAAAATTCAATTGGAAATAGTGGAGGTAAGTTCTTTCCATATATGCTTATTTTTTTTAAAATTTTAAATATTAATCTATATTATTTCCAAACTACTGATTTTTTATTCACATCTAAATATTTGTAGATCTTTCACTATCGCTACGTTGAGTACCATCTACTTTCAAATTTTTTTTCAATTCAATTGGAGATATTGAAGGTAAGTCTATCATACATGCTTATTTCTATTTTAAGTTTAAATATTATAGTATCTTATTTCTAGTCTACTAATCTTTCATTCACATCTAAATATTGGTAGATTTTTTAGTGTCATTGCGTGGAGCACCATCTACTTTCAAAGCTTTTCTTGAGCAATTCAATTGGAGATATTAGAGGTAAGTTTATCATATAAGCTTATTTCTATTTTTATATTTAAATAGTATTATCTATTATTTCTAATCTACTAATAATTTTTTCACATCTAAATATTTGTAGATTTTTTCAATGTTGCAACATGGAGCACCATCTGCTTTCAAAGCTTTTCTCAATTCTATTGAGGACATTGGAGGTAAGTTTACAATGTATACTTATTTTTATTTTTAACTTTAAATATTGTTATTTTTTATTATAGATGCTTTATTTGAAAATTATAGTTTTTTTTATTATTTGATAATTGAAGTTGAATAGTTTTCTTAGTTTTATAATTGACTAATGCATATAAGTAACAAATGTATTAATCTATTTACTAACATATGTTATCCCTTGAGAGTCACACACTTAAGAGTCACACGATTAAGAGTTGCACGCTTAAGAGTCCTACACTTAAGAGTCGCACGATTAAGAGTCCTACAATTAAGAGTCGCACGATTATGAGTTGCACTTAAGAGTCGCACGATTAAGAATCACACGCTTAAGAGTCCCGCACGATTAAGAATCTTGCGCTTAATTTGTCGCACGCTTAAGAATCCACAATCTTAAGAGTCCAAATTAGGTTTGTGTTTTGTTTGTTTTGTGTGCAGAACATTAACTCTGTAGTGGGCAGTGCATTCATATGCAACAGGGGTTCAATTCCCCAGTGAATGATTCATCAAAAAACCACAATAGTCTTTTATACATTAAAAAATGTAAAAAAATGAAATTAGTGGATGAAAAAACAAACATACAAAAAAAAGGCTTTCAAAAATAAATATGAAGTCTAAAATATGATCTTATTTTAGTTTTAAAATATCTGCTAATAAGAAGTTGATTGATTGGATGAGAAAAATAATGAAGAGAGGAGGGTGTTTCTGCATGGAATTATTGGATGAAAAAACAAACATTCAAAAAAATAAAAATAAAACTTGTCTTTCAACCAATAAGACTTTTGATAAATCAAGAAAATATGTTTATCATATTTCCTTTTCTATATCTGCAATTCTGCATATTTTAACTCGATGTATGCACTAGGCTGATTATGTTCCATGTTTGTGGAATGAACTGCTTCAAAAACCAGTTACCAGATTGTAGATTGGTAAAGAGTGGGAGCTACAGAGCTTCAAAATTCTATTGATTATGACACCAAATTGATCTGGTAATATTTAGACTTAGTAAATATGCATTGTTGGGGATTATTGTGCATGGTAGTTCCAAGGGCATACACATTCACAACAACACCTTTATATCCTAGTCAATCAAAAGGGGGTAAAGAAGTCTGTTGCTTGATTTTTGTTTCATACTTTCTTTTTGTTAGTGACTATATATAGTGGTATTTGAATCTTTCAAAATTCAACCTAGATACCAATCAGTTATCTCCCTTCATTGCTTCAAATTACTTCAGCTCTACCTTAAAAAACACATCAATTGGGGTGGCTCTATTTATATGATTATTCAGTTGAATCTCCCTTTTAAATACTTATATAAATGATATATGCCCTTCAATGAAGGTGTTCAAAGGGATCTAGGGAATAATTTAACGGATGAAGAATATTTTTCATAAAACTCGGTACTTTGACCTTTTAAAGCTTAGATTGAAGACAATGTTTTGACATGTTATAATACAAGAAATCTACATTTTAGATTCCGTGATTCATATGTTCATCATATCTCAACTTTTTGTTTAATCATATTTTAAATAAGTTTGTAGATATTATTGTGTGCAATCTGTCAATGGATGGGGTTAACCCCTAAACCCCTAACATCGTTTTCACCAAAAAAAAATGCTCCAAAACTGCCATTTCTAATACAAGAGCAATTTTTTTTAAAACACATTTTTGACTCATGTAACCATAGGATCTTGTAGTAAGGTGGTTTGTAAACATGTGGAAAAAATTTCAGAAATTTCCACCGTGTAGATTGCAAGATATAAGCATTTGAATTGACAAAAACTGTTTTTTTATCCCTGCGAAAATCCAGGCAGCTGCACTTCACAAGGTCACATTTGTGTGAAAAAAAATTCAAAATGGTGGTTACTCTTTGAATTCATACTTCAATGCAAGTTGGCTACATTCTCAAAAAATTTCAAACCATTTGGAATTGTACAATATATAGGAAAAAATAAGTAAGTAGAAAGAAGTAAAAAATGAGCCAAAATACTAAATTGTGAACATTTTATTCATGGAATTGAAAATTTTCAATCCCAATGGTTAAAATGTTGAAATAAACAATCTACACCTTTTGCTTTGATTTTTTTCCAAAAATATGAAAAATTGAATTAAATGAAGAATTTCAAACTTTTTTTGTACTGTGGAGATTCTGTAACTGGCCGCAAACTACCCCAAACTCAAAATCTTCATAACTTTTGACTCATTGATCGGAATGGATTGATTCAAAGCTTCCCATGTCTGTATAAACCTAAAGAATAAATTTGAAATTTTACTTTTCAAAAAAAAGTTTTTTTGAAATTTTTTTTTCAGCTGCCCGGGCTGCCCGTCGAGCAAACAAAGTGACATATCATGCCATAACTTTTTATCCACAAAGTCAAAAGTTATGAAAATTGTTGGGCCTTAAAGCTACTCCTTGGACACACATTGTATTAAAATTTCAAAGAAAAAAAATAAAAACTCCATCCATAGTGAGCTGCCCAAAAAATCTATAATATCAAAAAACGTTGTTTAGGGGTTTAGGGGTTAATGCTAATTTCAATTTGATGAAGTACATGTAAATTAATAATGGACTTAATGTATGTTGTTGGCATTTTCTTATTTTGTATTTTATCCTATGAGTGGAACAATTCTTTCATAATTTTTTGAATTCTTGCATTTCATGCCTACTTATTGAAATTGAACATAGAATATGAATATATAAAATTCAATTATATTCAAAACATGGCAATTCTAACTAATTAACTGGCCGACTAACTAAGTAATTAATAAGAAAGGAGACAAATTTCAACTATGAAGTTTTTTGTCATATATTTGAATAGAATCAATCAACACAAAATTGAAGTAAATGAACTTCAAAAAGATACTCTGATTTTTTGGGTAATTAATATAAACTAGTATACCAAATTTTATGTGAGTAAATTTCTCTCAGTGAAGAAACTTGTAAGGAATGCTTTTATCATAACAACGGAAACTTGATTCAGTGAAGAAACTTGTAAGGAATGCCTTGATCACAACAACGGAAACTTGATAGTTGTTTTTAAGCCACAATAGAAAATTTTTAATTCAATATGTAATGGCAACGATTTTACTAATTGGAATTAAACTTTGTTAGTAATTTATATGAGTGTTCAACTTTGTGGTTGATCACATATAGAAATTAGATTTTTTGCTCAATGTAAAAGGACAAGTTTAGTATTACTTTTGAATACTTCATTATTTATC
Source organism: Thuidium tamariscinum (assembly GCA_947034885.2). NCBI lineage: Eukaryota > Viridiplantae > Streptophyta > Bryopsida > Hypnales > Thuidiaceae > Thuidium > Thuidium tamariscinum. The sequence goes on from OX344753.2 coordinate 5,495,477, forward strand.
AATTAAAGGTGTTCAGTTTTGCTTTGAAAAGGATGAGAATAAAGAAACAATATTTTCATTGCTTACTAATAAATTATCCCCCTTCATTGCTTTATTACTTCGGCTTTGCCTTAAAAAGGGGGGTAACCGGGGCGGCTCCATTTTCATTGTTATTCAGTTGAATCTCCCTTTTAAATACCTATGGAAATGATATATGCCTTTTGATAAAGGTGTTCAAAGGGGGCTATGGAATGTTGTAATGGACGAAAAATATTTTTGTGAATAGAATACGATAATCTTTACTTAATCATTTTAAATAAACATTTAGTTTTTAAAAAAAAGAAATATAGATGCCATTGCAGCATCAAATTTGGTGAGATGAAATCCAAATTAATTACTACTTTTTTAAAATGTTTTGAATATTAAAATTAATATGTTGATGAAGTTTTTGATAAAACTCAGTACTTTGATCTTTTAAGCTTAAAAGACAATGTTTTGACATGTATTAATTCAAGAAATCTACATTTTGGATTCCATAATTCATATTTTCATCTAATCTCAACTTTATTTTGAATTATATTTTAATATGTTTGTGGCTATTTATTGTGTGCAATCCGTCAATGGATGGGGTTAATGCTAATTTCAATTTGGTGAAGTACATATAAATTAATAATGGATTTAATGTATGTTGTTGGCATTTTCTCATTTTGTATTTTATCCTATGAATGGGACAATTCTTTAATAATTTTTTGAATCTTGCATTTCATGCCTACTCATTGGAAATGAACAGAAAACATGATTATTTAAAATTCAATTATATTCAAAACATGGAAATTCTAACTAATTAACTAGCCGACTAACTAACTAATTAATAATAAAGGAGACAAATTACAACTATGAAGTTTTTTGTCAAATATTTAAATAGAAACTAAGCAAAATTGAAGTAAATGAACTTCAAAAAGATACTCTAATTTTTTGAGTAATTAATATAAATTGGTACGAGCAATTATAATATATCTACAAGCTATGACAACATACCTAGTTTATATTTTTTGGAAAGTTATAAAGAATTTGAATGCCATCTTATAAAGCTGTATATCATACATTATCAAATATGTATGAGTATATAAAATACTCAGTAGCTCTCCAAAAACAAGTTTATCAAAATCCCCCCCCAAAAAATCCCCCAAAAAATAAAAGTCCTTTTCAATATGAAAATCTTGATACAAATAATTTTAACATGCCATGGATTGAAATATTGTCCAAAACACAAATGTAAGTACAGTAATTCCAAATATTTATTTTAATTGCAAAACTACAATTTTAAAAAATTGGAATAATTTTTTATATTTTCTTGAATGTATTTGTGGGTTTGGCTAAATGTATCTTTGAGCATAATATGATTTTTAAATGGTTTCAAAGTGGTTAATTTACAGAAGATCAAAGGCATTATGATATAAATAATGGAGTTGTTGGTTCCAAAGTAGTGTTTTTCACCATGCATTTACAAACTTACAATTCAACTCATTGCTCTCACCTTCAAAACCTCTAATTTTTTGGATGACTCCATTCTAAAAATCTATATAAAAATATACAATGTAGATACTAAATGAAGAGTTTTAAACCCAAAAAAACTTCTTTCATACATCTTATATTGTTGTCTCTTTGGAAAAACAAGATCCAACCACAATTTGTTCAAAGACAAAATGGGTGAAATTAATGCGCTTGGTCTATGTTCTATAGACATAGATACAAGATATTCGAGAAAGAAACACTTAACTCACCAATTTCTTCTATAAGGCCTTTAGGTCTTTTTTTTTTGGCAAGTAAAGATTGTAGTTAGGTGGAAACATAGTAAGGTGGAATAAATTTGTGAAACTTGTTGAAAATGATAATTTCTCTTGAAATACCATATGTCTTACAGAACATGTGTGAACAACCTAGGCCTTTTAGTACCAAGTTTTGGACATGGAAAATGCAAATATTAAAATTAAAGGAGTCCCGAATGTGTGGAATAGTCCCAAGTAAACGAATATGAGGTTCTATGGAATGCAAAGAAAGATATTTTGTTATGGCATAACTACTAGTTATTGGAATGCATAAGAGACTCTGGATGACGGCTAGGATTGAATTGGAGCAAATCGGACGGCGCTGATCTGAATCTGACGGCCTGGATTAATTGGATCTTGATCTTGCGCTAGGCACTCGTTTAGGGTTTGGGGAATGGACCATTTTGCATCTCTCTCTCTCTTCTCCCTCCCTCTCTCTTTCCCCCCTCATAGCTATCTTTACTCAACCAAATCCTCGTTGTCTTAGCTGGTCAAGATCGTCTCACTTCAGCTTGCTTTGTAAGATCACATAACAATTGCTTACTTTTTGCTTTTCAGCAATAGTAAAATTTTCTGAAATTTTTATTCTCGCACTATGCCTTACTCTTCAAGTTCCAGTGTGTCAGGACTCGGCAGCAAACCTGCAAGTTTGTCGATGCTCCACAATTGCTACTTGCCTGAACTCCCAGTCATTCTGCCAGGACTCTTAGTCCGTTGCCAGAACTCTCAATCGCTCCCCCGACCAGCGCTCCTCCGATCTTCGAGCCTGATCTTTAAGCCGGCTCTTCTCCCACCTCCGACCTGGCGCTCCTCTCGCTCTCGCACTGGCGCTCCGGTGGTCCTCCCGAGGCACCCTCCTGCGGCCCTCCGGCGCGGCGCTCCTGGAGACCCGTCTCCACCTCCCAACCCGGTCACTCCCTCCTACACCGAATCTCGCTGGAGCAGCACCGCCTCCCTAGCTCGCTCCACAGCCTCGTCCCTGCCATCAGCCTTAATTACCACATCAGAATTCCCTCGCCCTCTTTGCTCCTTCACACATCTCGACACTGAATCATGGACTGGAATCAGAGAATTCACAATTAGGAGTTCGTGTTGAAAATATGTCACGTGAGGGACAAGCCCCCCTCACTAGACTTTATCTCCACTCTCTATAACTGATTTCCAAGTGCCTGTAACTGCTTTGTCCAGTGAAGTCCCAATCTCGTCCAGATGAGATGACATAGTCATAACATTACCCCCCCCTTTTAAGGAGTGGATCTCATGTAAGCTGTCATTGTTTTGTCGTGGTACAAGCGGGTGCAATAGGTGGAAATCTTGAATCGAGTCAGGGGCATTGCGTAAATTTTCTAAAGGTTCCCACGAGTTTTCCTCGGGCCCATATCCTTTCCATGCCACTAGATATTGTAGTTTTTTCCAACGTCCACTTAGTCGGGAATCAAGAATTTCATGCACTTCCCACTCTAGATCGCCTTCGGGAGATAAAACTGGTGGTGGATTTTTTTTCTTGCGTCCTAGAATTGTATCTTGTCTATATTTTTCTAGAACCGATACATGGAACTATGGAAGACATTGTGGATCCGAAGAGTCTTGGGTAATTTAAGTTCATAAACTAAATCCGATACTTTGGAAACAATAGGAAATGGGCCAAGAAATTTAGGTGCCAGCTTTTTTGTTGGGGCCGTTGTATGTATATGATCATGTCGTAATAGTACTTTCTCTCCAAGCTCAAAAGAAGGTTGCAATTGAACTCCGCAGTCATAATTACGCTTGGCTTGATCCGCTGCAAGTTTAATCATAATCTTGATTTCATCATGTATTTGTTGTAATTGCTTAATTCTATCTTTTGTAGCGGGGACTGTTGATGTAGAAGGGACCATAAATGACAGGGCAAGGTGGTAGCCGTAGGTTGTATAGAATGGTGAGAAACCTGTGGCAGAATGTATTGAATTATTATAAGAAAACTCGGCTATTGGGAGCAAATCTGACCAGTCGTCTTGTCGAGTTGTCGTGAACATCCTTATAAATTGCTCAAGTACTTGGTTCACGCGTTCGGTTTGGCCATCCAATTGTGGATGAAAACCCGTGGTGGTACAAGTTTGGATGCGGAGAAGTTGGTTTAGCCGTTTCATGAATTTTGAAATGAAAACCGGACCGCGATCAGATATTAATTCTTCAGGTGTGCCATGGTGTTTCCATATATGGTGCAAATATAATGTAGCCGTTTGAGAGGAGTCAATATTTTCATTTGTCGATATAAAATGGGCGAGTTTAGTGTTTTTGTTGACGATGACCATAATGGAGTCAAAGCCATTGCTAAGTGGTAACTTGACAATAAAATCAACCGTCACTCGCTTCCATGGAGCCTCTGCTGCTAAAATTGGTTGGAGCAAACTGTAGCGGCTATAATGCGTGGGTTTGGATCTCTGACATAAGTCACATCCATCGACATAGCGGTGGACATATCTCCGCAAAGTAGGCCAGTAAAATGTCCTTGCAACCAAATCCACAATCTTAGCTCGGCCTTGGTGCCCTGCACTTGACGCATCATGGCGAGATCGTAGTATTTGTCGTTGCAATTCGTCGTCATCCGGTACAAAAATAGCATTGTGAAAATAAAGCAATCCATCTTTCATAATATAAGGTTGGAACCGTCGACGAATGTCTATAGGGGCACGGTCAAGACCGTTTGTAAAAAATGCCAATATTGGTTTGAGTGATGTATCATCCATAAGAGCTAGTTTAATGCGCTCTATAATGTGGTCTTCACTCCATACATGGTCACATGCTTCCAATGCTGCAAGTCTTAATAATGGTTTTGAGTGTGAGTGGACCTTGTGTTGGGGATCAGGTCATCGTGAAAGCATGTTAGCCCGACCATTTGATGACCCCGGTCGGTGTTGAATTTCGAAGTTGAATGCAGAGAGTTGTTCAGACCAACGAGCCTGTTGCCGATTGAGTTGTTTAGTTGTTAAAAAATGTTCTAAATTCTTGTGGTCAGAGATTACCCGTATTTGATGAGGTGACCCCTCGAGATACACCCGCCATTCCTGGAAAGCCAATACAATGCTTAGAAGTTCTTTGTCGTATATGTCGTAATTTTGTTCTACAGGTTGCATTTTGGAACTTCGATATGCGCAAGGATGTAAGTGGCCGTCATCTCCATGTTGTGATAAAATGCCCCCTGTTGCATAATCAGATGCATTGGTTTCAACTATAAAAGGCCGTTGAAAATTAGGATGAATGAGTACAGGGGCCTTGGTGAATTGAGATCGTAATTCTTTGAATGCCTCGTCTGCGAGAGGGGTCCATTCAAATTTATTGTCCTTACGTGTCAAAGCCGTGAGAGGAACCGTGATTCTTGAATAATCTAAAATAAACTACCGGTAAAAATTAGCAAACCCCAAAAATGATTGAACTTCTTTAGTGGTGGTTGGCGTAGGCCATTCTTGAATGGCTTTAATTTTGTCTTGACACATTTCAAGTCCTATCTCTGAAACAATCATTCCCAAGAATTCTACAGAACTTTGATGGAATTCACACTTTGAAGCTTTGGCATAGAGGCCGTACCTATGAAGTCGTTGGAGAACCTCTCGTACAATTGAGTGGTGCTCTGTCATAGTCTTTGAAAATATAAGAATGTCGTCTAAGTAAATAACAATTGAAATGTTTAAGAGGTCATGAAAAATTCCTTGCATATGTGATTGAAATTGCGCAGGGGCATTTGTCAAACCGAAGGGCATCACTAAATATTCAAATAATCCATAACGCGTTTTGAAAGCTGTCTTGAATTCATGCCCTAGAGCCATTTGTAATCAGTGATATGCCTATCTAATATCCAACTTTGTGAATATCTTTGCCCCTGCTAGTCGGTCTGTTAATTCGGGAATCAATGGAAGTGGATACTGGTTCTTTATTGTTACTTTATTTAAATTCCGGTAATCAATGCAAACTCTAATAGATCCATCCTTCTTCCTAGCAAATACTATAGGGGCCGAAACCGAGGACTTAGAACGTCGAATCCATCCTTTGCCTAAATTCTCTTCGAGATAATGTCGAAGTTCTTCTAGTTCCAAAGGAGACATGGGCCGTAATCCTGTATTGTGAGGTTCTTGGCCTTCCTTAAATTCTATTTTCATATCCGAGGTACTATGATTAGGTAAATCATTGGAGGCTTTTTCGCTAAATACCTCACGTAAATCTCGATATTCTGATGGAATATGCTCTACAAGTGGCTCATTGGGCTCCATCCCATCCAGCTCAAATATCTCCAACGAATATAACTCGACTCCCTTTTTTGATAATCGGAAAGCCGCCGCCGATACCAAGGCATGCTTCGGTGCTCGCAATCAAGAATAGCCTTGACCTTGAGTCTTGACCTTTTTTTCCAATTGTTGATCGTTGTCAACCCCAATTGATTCCTTCCTTTTGGGGCATTTAGAAGTTGCCCCATTCAATTTTTTCAAAAAATTTCTTTGACAATATTGTGATTCAAAAATCACTCTTCTCTGGGACCATCTAATAGTTGGGTCATGGCGAACCAACCACGGCATTCCTAAGATGCAAGGATAACGCCCAGTATTGGTTATATCAGCCACTACCACTTCTTGATGATCACCCACCTCCAATTTCACCGTCGCTTCATGTGTAATTAATCCTGAGTTGATGACTCTACCATCGATAACTCTAACTTCCCGTGGGACCGGTTTCAGCTTCACTTCGGCTCCGCACTCTTGAGCAAAATTTGGTGTATAAAAATACCCGTTGCACCCGAATCTACTAGAGTGAGAGCTTCCATCGAATTAATTCGAGCACTTAGAGTTACATGTGCAATTGACTCAGTGGTTGCTCGAAGATAATGTGGGACCGTGGCCTCATTTATTATTGGATATGGCTCAAGTATAGTGGTACCATCCTTTAATCCTTCCTTTATAATCATAGCTGCAGCAATCTGAGGCAGACCCGGGTACTGAATGGTCAGTCCCGGGCTTTGCCTTTTTCCGATTCATTGACCTCCACCTCCCCATCTCCTACTACTGCAAGAGATAATGGTTTAGAGGAGTTAGTTGGACACCTGGCTCGAACATGCCCGGATAATCCGCAACCCCAACATTTTCCCTGACGATGATACTCTAAACGCTCAGCTGCCGTCTTTGCTAAAGCCGTTGTCCCATAGGTAGCATCAATCTCCATTGGTACCGGTTCCGAACTGCTTGGGATGGCTTGAGACCGCCCAGTATAATTTCTTGAATGGGAAGATGGAACCTGCGGTCGTCGTCCTTGGCGGCGTGCCCACAAGCGCTCGTCGATCCGAGATGCCATGGCCATCCATTCTTGGAGTCGCCTCGGTTGAGTTTTTGCTGTGGCAATTGAGTCTAAAATTTCTTCCTTGAGCCCCGTACAAAATCGGGCCATCAAACTGGATTCATTCCAATCCACGTGGGCCGCATGCTCATTAAACATAGAGATATATGCTGCGGCCGATCCTGTTTGCCTACTCCTCCCAAGACGATTCTCTGCTGTACTTTTCCGATCCATCTCCCCATAGACAGCAATTACTGCTTCTCCGAAAACATTGTAATCTTCTAATAATTCATGGGGATGGCCCTCATCAAGGGCTTGGAGAATTGGCATGGCCCAATTTTGAGCAGCACTGGTCATGTAGGAAAGGACATACACAATTTTGTCCTCATTATGATGGTAGGCCCGAGGCTTACCTCGAAACACCAATCGAAGTTGGGCAAACCATTTATACACCTCCCCGCCCTTCTTGCCTGCAAATTTTTCAGGCATTGCCACCTTCGAATCTTTATTCCCCCACACCTCTTGATTGCGTCCTCCGATTTCAGATTGTCGTGGATTCTTCGTTCTCATGGTAATAGGTGGGGACATTTGATTAAGTTGTACCCCAACTCTTTTTGAAATCTGTTGCACAATATGAGGGATAGCCGTTTGAAACACAGCTTGGACTTGTCGCTGGATAAAAGCCGCCAACTCAGATTCCATTCCTTCCACCGGTGGCTGCACAACCCCTTCCTCAGCCCCTTCTCGATCCATCACTCCCCAAAGATCAATGTGAGTTACCACAATCCTTCAAGCATGAAATCACTTATCCTCGACATCCAGCCATGATCCAGTACCCAAATAAAGACAACCTCGAACCAACTGCCCTTGGAGCATGGACAGTCCGGACGCGACTTAATGTCAGGACTCGGCAGCAAACTTGCAAGTTTGTCGATGCTCCACAATTGCTACTTGCCTGAACTCCCAGTCATTCTGCCAGGACTCTCAATCCGTTGCCAGAACTCTCAGTCGCTCCCCCGACTAGCGCTCCTCCGATCTTCGAGCCCGATCTTCAAGCCGGCTCTTCTCCCGCCTCCGACCTAGCGCTCCTCCTGCTCCCGCACTGGCGCTCCGGCGGTCCTCCCAAGGCGCCCTCCTGCGGCCCTCCGGCGCGGCGCTCTTGGGGACCCGTCTCCGCCTCCCAACCCGGTCACTCCCTCCTGCGCTGAATCTCGCTAGAGCAGCGCCGCCTCCCCAGCTCGCTCCACAGCCTCGTCCCTGCCATCAGCCTTAATTACCACATCAGAATTCCCTCGCCCTCTCTGCTCCTTCACACATCTCGACACTGAATCATGGACTGGAATCAGAGAATTCACAATTAGGAGTTCGTGTTGAAAATATGTCGCGTGAGGGACAAGCCCCCCTCACTAGACTTTATCTCCACTCTCTATAACTGATTTTCAAGTGCCTGTAACTGCTTTGTCCAGTGAAGTCCCAATCTCGTCCAGATGAGATGACATAGTCATAACACAGTGCACGGCTTACTAGTAGTGTTGTGTGTGGCTTAGGGTTTTTCTTTCTGGGAAATATTTACCGTATGTAGTGGTCGGTTTCGGCACTCACTAACCGAAATAATTATTTTTTTAATAGGGCATGACTTCGGCACCCCTTTTTCCTTTTTTCCAAATTTCGACAAGTCTCTCAATGTATATTTGGCTTTTCGGCATCTCTCCTTACTGTTTAAACGTGGCATTTGCGTCTCTTCTCCAAACTCATGGCGGGCACTCAAGCGGGCGCTCGAGCGGGAAGGAATCTAAACTCTCCACTTGATCATTTCCCACTTGCGCATTTAGCATCGACCATTTGAGGTATTTCGAAACTTCTACTCTTCAGTTGAATCCTTTGGAAACAGATGCTTGTTTTGTGTTTTTTGCGACATGAAATGGTAGGGACTATTTGCGTATGTAGTTGTGTGCATTGCGTACAAGATGCTAATCCCGAACGTTATATTGGCACAATTCATTATTCTTGTAAACTAGTAACTTATAGAGCTTTGTCTCTTGTAGATGCCATCCGGACTAGGGCTTTGAGGTGCAAGTGTACAAAAACAAGAATATTGCCACCTTCTTTGTGTTTGAAGAAGAGGAAAGTTTTGGCAAACACTTTAGAAGTAGAAAGTGATAGAGATGAACATTGAGATTTACAGTTGTGGGTAGTCTTTTGCTTAGGGTTTTGAAGATGGCTTCTAAGCAAGTGCCTCTGACAAAATTTATAAAACGAGTTAGTGAAGAAGAGAAATATTTGGCGTTGGAAAAGATTGCATCGAAACTTGCAGAAGATGAAGAATATGTGTGCCAACATGCTGCTCCTATCAAACCAAAAAATCCAGTCGGAAGACCTCGTAGACCTCGATGTCCTCAAGCAACACTCTTCTCTGCGGCACCAAGGGATCCACCACCACTTCAACCCCAACGCAAGATACAAAAAAGGAGAGGTCAATATACTAATTGGTTTCGAACAGAGACTTGGCCTCTTATCGAAGCTGCCATGAAACAACATCGACATATTGGTGACGCTTTGCACTATCTTCAAGTTACTCACAGGTATATAAATCGTTTTTCATTCTACTTGATGAATGATGCATTCAATAAATTTTTGTTTCATTTGCATTAGAGGCTGTTGAAATTTCATTAGTAGACAAAACTGCTTGAGAAATTTGATTTCTTTAGGGAATTTGTAAGATACTAGTATGCCTACAAAATATAATTTAAATTCTTTGATTTTCTAAATACTTGGATTCAGAGACCCTTTAAATTCATCATGTCTTAAACATACAAATCTCAAATTATTTTGATGTGTCTCTGTATCTCAAATTCTTTTGTAATGTATTTAATGTTGTAATTATCAATTACACACAATTGGATGTTGTGCATTGATTTTTTTTAGGAAACCTGGTTCAAGTGAAGGGCTTTTTGATAAACTTTCGCGAGGATCTCTGTACGAATGGTTTACATCTGATGGAAAACTGAAGCCCAAATTTTTGGAACATGTCGAGAGGAGAAGCCAATTCACTCCTACGGCTCAAAATCAAGGTCCTCTTTCTTCAAGACCTGATGTCATCAAAGGCATTTGTGATTTGCTTTTGAAAATGAGGGATGCAGGGCAATCTTTAGGTACTGGAATTGTGCAACCTATTATTGTGGGCTACATTTCAGCTCGTGCTCCAGAGCTTTTGGGGAAATTCAAAGTTACATTGGAGTGGACTCGACACTTCATGAAGACACAATTGAATTGGTCTTACCGTCGAGCTACAACTGCTTGTGGAAAACTTCCACAAGATTGGGAAGATCTAGGAAAATGCATGGCTTACAGACTTGCTTATTTGATAAAAGCATATGACATACCTCCTGCCCTAATTGTTAACACTGATCAAACAGGTATGTACATTCTTCATATTTTATTTTCAAGGTAGTTTTGTTTTATATATTAATAATGTTTTTATGAACTATGTAATGTTCAATGTCTTTGCTGTTCAAATTGCTATGATTGATGTAAACAACATTGACATACATGTATTCTTCTCAAATTTTGAGTATAATGTAATTTCTCATGGCTAATTTATAGGCATAAATTTAGTTCCCATGGCAAGGGAGCGTACATGGGAGAGAAAAGGTATGAAGGATGTGAAGGTAATCAGAATGGAAGATAAGCGGCAAGTGACTGTTTGTGTTTCTTCGGCAGCTGATGGTTATTTGCTTCCCTTTCAAATCATTTTTACGGGTAAGACTAATCGGTGCTTACCCAAAACTGCATCTGCAACAAAGTGTTTGGATTCTGGTTTTCACTTCACAATGACAGAGAATCATTGGTCGAATTTGAAGACTTGCAAAGAATTTGTACAGAAGATTCTTATTCCATATTATATGCGAGTCTCACACACAATGGGTTTACCAGCAAATCAAAAATTTGTTTGGCTCATTGACTGCTGGTCAGTGCACAAATCAGAGGCCTTTCTTTCATGGATGAAGAAAGAATTTCCTTCAGTTTGTGTATTATTTGTACCTGCCAATTGTACCTCTAAATTTCAACCTGCAGATGTGGTTATACAAAGGCCATTGAAATGTGCATTCTCCAAATGCTTCAAGCAATGGACTGCTACTTGTATTCAAGAGCAGCTTAAATGTCAAGCGCAAGAGGCCAACCTTAATGGCCCTTCTGAGGTCAAACTTGACTTACGTATAGGTACTTTACGTGATTGCATATGTGAGTGGCTTTTAGAAGCTTGGAAATCTGTGGGATGTCATTTAGAGATGATTAAAAGAGGTTGGGCTAAATGCGGATTGCTCAGATCATTTGATAGAGCATTCCAAGCTGAAGCCATGGAGGCCAATTCAAAATCATCTCTTTTTGTAGGTGGAGACAACATTTGCAAAGAACTTGAAGAACTTGAAGAGCTTGATGAAGATTGGGATGATTTGTTTGATGATGTTGATGTTTTAGAGATGATGGTGAAGTTGACTATGTGATTTTTTAGAAAAACTAGTGCTAGGTAGTGAATTTAATTTGGGCTTGATGCCTACTATGTTTTGTAGGATCAAAGGTCTTTTTTCACCTTTGATATAGTTTATGTACTCACTATTTGTAAATGGCTTTTCAATAATAAATAGTCATATTTATGAATTGTTTTTTAGGAAAAACCTTTCATTTACAAAAGGATTTATCAAGCAACTTGGTATTTTTGACTTTGTTGGAACTTAAAAATATGAATCATAATTTATAAACAATCCTTCATGTATAAGGGGTAGTATGAAATAAACTTTGCATTTCTATAAAGTTTTAAAATATAAACTTAATTTAACATCCAAATTTTAGAATAGATAAAAAAGGTTGATTTATATAAGTGATTGTTTTCAGGTATTGAAACTTAATACCATAGCCAAGATGGTGTAAGTCAAGTTCATTATTTTGCATGCATATTTCAATGCATGATTGTAAATTTGTAATATTGTTGAATGTTGTTCCATTTGTGTCATGTTTTTATTCAAAATTTCTTGCATTTACAATAGAAGTACCACATTTGATTTAGTACCTGTAAACTTTGACATAATTACAAAAAATTTGCAACATTAGGCAATTTTGCTTAACAATTTTTTCAAATATTCAACAATTTCTGAAAAATATTTAAACAATTTAGGCAATTTCAATTTCAATTAATTTTTGCCGAATCCGACCCGTGCGTAGGGTAATACAGAACCTACCAGTTTTGTGGCTCTTTTTACTTTTCGTCTTGCAGACTCATGTTTTTACATCTACATCACACAAATCTACAGTGATCGTCGTTCAAGCGCTGCGTGCGAGCAGCGTTTTTTCAAGGTCCTTTCTCAAACATCTTGCTTCCTAGCTTCGGTATGGCCGATCAGGTTTTTGCACAATGCTCGAATTGAGAGAAATTTTCGCACAATGCTCGAATTGAGAGTCATTTTTGCTCAATGCTCGAATTATTTCAATTGAGAGATGGAGTTTCATAACAAAAAAATTTGCACAACTCTGGTTGAAACTATACTCTGCCTCGAAGCGTAGGATATTAGGATGTTGGATTACTGAAATTGAGCTCTGTCATTGTGTTTTCAGAAAATCTCAATTGAGGTATTGGGAAGGAAGGTTTGAAGCTTGGAGGCGGAGTGAGATGACGACAAAACCGTGTCCTGCGAAGGAGGGAGTTCAATTGTTCATTCTCGTTTTTGTTCCTTCGCTTCTTGCGAGCCTTGGTAGCAGCCGTCCCTTGCCACGGTACGCGTCTGTCTCTTTCGTTTCCCCTATATGTATCGAAAATATTCTTATTGTTGGTGACTACTCCTAGATTCGCGTGGTACCCCTCCTACAGGTTTTTTCTTACGTTCGATTCCGATGTTTGCGTTAAACCCTAACTTTTGGGTCAGAGAGTTTCGCTTGGACCGGTAATGGTTTAGGATTGGATGGGTCATTGTTAATGATTAGGTGTAGGGATTCTTGGACGGGGGTTAGAGGTGGTTGGTTCTGCCGGTGCTCTACTTGTCGCACTTACTGATTGCTCGCTCTTGGAGCATGAGCTTTGGAGACATGTTACTTTTCTACATTTTGAGATGATCTTATGTGTGGGTGTTTCAGATGAGGGCTTCCAAAGCGGCCACCGGAGGAAAGAAAAGGAAACGAGGGGGAAACCCAGTATCTTCTCCGGAAGTGCAAGTGCAAAAGGTATGTTATTCAATCTATGATATCTAGTTACAGTTGTTGTAACAGTAGTGAGTGGATTGAGTCCTACTATTTATTCATGAGTCTGTTAAGATTCTGAGGCTTTTGTTGCTCTTGCAGGGAGGATTTATCCAGATTCTATACCTTCTTGAAGACGGCAAAACCCATCCACCAAGGCCTGGAAATATGTTGTTCACTCCAAAGATGCTAGCAAAATGTGACGATCTGCCTGACGTTGGAAACATTTTGAAAATGCATTCTTCAAATCTGCATCACGTCAATGGAGGAGAGATCACCTTTGCATCTGCAGATCAAGATAAGTATATTACTACTATCGAGGAGTTTAAACAGTGCCTTTCAGGGACAAAGTACACTAGTCCCATTCAAGCAATCGTCCCTGCTCCCCCCTCAGGTAATTTTAAATGAAATAAGACAGTAGATTCATGGCTGGCTGGATTTTGATGTCCTTCAATGAATAAGTATTTGGATGTGCTTTGATGAATCAGTTCTTTGGAATTTTGTAGATCAAGATGGTCGTGGAAAGGAATCAAAAGAGGAACAAATGCTGGCAAGGTATGAACTGCATGTTCCATCTTCAATGGATGCTCACACAGTTCGGAGTGTGCAATGTTCGCCTGATGTACCCCCCTTGTTCCGCTGTGATCGACCCTACTCCGGTACACTACCAGCGCCATTGCTGCATCCAGTTTTTGGTGAATTTGTGGATAATCTCCAGAATAAATCTTTACGAACCAGAAATGACCACTCTCTTGTACGAGACTTCTGCAACGTCAGTCTGAAGTTTTTCAGAAAGGAGATTGATCGTCAGGTGGAAATTAAGGAATTACTTGAACCTTATTTCGACACGCAGATCTCAACCCGGAGGATTAAGGGAGGATGCACCATCCAGGTTGATGGTTGCATCAGCGGTAGCACTGTATTCCCGGTATATGCGATTCTGGAGGTGGAGAATGAACTTGGGTGTACAAATACCATGAAGAATTTTAAGGGCTTGGCATACTATTCTAGGTTTTGCCTGGAGGGCCGAAAGAATGGTGACAAGGCTTTTTTCCTATCTAATTGCCCTGCCTTTCTCCTTGAGGTACAAGGCCCTCATATCAGAGTTAGTGCTATGACCTTCCTTGACCATGTCACTTCCACCTTTTTGACAAATATTGTCAATGTGGTACATTCTAACAATGAAGAATTGGCTTCTATTTTTAAAGCCTTGAAGTTGGGTTTAAAAAGCCTGCAAAAGTTTTATGATGACATCCAAGGCGAAATGCAAGCATCGAAACGGCTCCACATGTTGGATAAGTTGGTCCCTTTCTCACTTTGGTTGAAACCAAAGTACACTGAGATTACGACTCTTGGAGGCAAGGCACTTGTGTTTCTAGCGGAGGATGCCAGTCAGCGAAAGGTTGTGCTTAAATTTTGCAAAAGATATGGCCACATGGTATGTTGTCTTCTCTTGTATTCAATTGTTGATTGACATAAATTTCCATTGTGACTAGTGTTTTTGAAAACAGTTTCTGATTAGGTATTTTTGTTTGACTGATGGGCTCGTGGTTTTGAATTGCATTTCCTAGGTACACCAGGCATGGTATGAATCGAGCTATGCTCCTCAGCTGCTGGAGTTGCACGCATTGGGTGGGGGCTACAAACTCATTGCGATGGAATATTTGGAGCCCCCATGGAAGCCATTCGTGGTGCTTGATGAAGTTGAGAAGGAAGAATGCCGGTTGGTGGTTCTCGAGGTGCTGAAGAAAGTACATGCTTTATCTGTGTTCGGTTCTCCGAATCAAGGCTCTGTTCATGGAGATGCCCGGGAGGGGAATATCATGGTGAGGCGTGAAGACGGGGTTTTCAAAATCAAATTTATCGATTTTGATTGGGCTGGTCAGGAGGGTGTTACAGCTTACCCATTCAACATGAACCATAGACAGATTGCTTGGCCTCATGGAGTGGCTGATGGATTGCCTATGCACCAGATTCACGATGTAGCTGTTGTGTCACACCCTCCTGAACGGTCTCGGGATCATTGAAAGTTGTATGTTTAGTTTCACGGTGTTTGAAGAAAGTCACACAGTTGTGAACTCTGTGTTTGTAAGTTTCGATCCGCATCCCGCTTGATTCTCCTGGCTCATTCCAGTAACTCACGACGATAGAGCCTTATACTGGACAAGCATTAACTTCTCGAGGACGACGTTATTTTTTCAAGTCCCTTCCTGCAACTGACACAACCGCAGTTTTACACACCATTGTGACCTCCAGACTGCAAGATGATTACTGCAATCTTTCAATTTGCTTTTACATTTACACTCACACTTCGTTTGAGTCATTCTGCACTGAATTTGGATTTGGGGTGTCTGGATGCATCAACGAACATAAGTCACACTCAGCTCCGATTCAGCCGGTTTGTGTATTGATTTTAGAGACTTAATGGATGGGTCCCCTGGTGTGGCTGGCGTTAGTGGTGTCGACGGAGGGTTTGGTTTAGAAGAGGGTTGTGATGCAGGCGGGGAGCTTCGACGTGAACGGGAGCCTTAACGGGAATGGTAGCTACATGAGAGTGGGACCGGGAAAGGTGGTGGTGGGATACTGGTGCGAAGGTTGGTGATCAAACCTACGAGTATAACCGGATGAGCGGCGAGAAGGTGGGCAGTCAGCACTCATCATCCAAGCTCATGGAAGCACAATTTGTTGTGTGCTTCTGTTTAGGGTTTACCTCAAATTTGTCGACAAATTTTGCTTGACGTCGACTTGCTCTCACTCTATTGAATCCGTCAATTGCAGTTTTCCACGGACCAAGCAGCTCGAGATCCAATCACCTATTTCAACATCAGGTAATCTGCATCTTCCCAGAGTGCAGCTCTTTAGAGAGATTACTAGAGATTTTTAATGTAGTCAGGAGTTGTGTTCGAGTGCTGGCACAATTCGTCTCTCGAAACAGTAACTGGTTGACATTGGTCTCGTATTCTCTCATCAGGGCCTGTCGCTGTGGTACTGTCGCTGTGTTTGGATTCTGGTATAACAGAATGCCTGGTGGCCAGGTTTCTTAATTTGTGTGATGTCTTGGATGATTGCAGAACGGAGCATCCAGATGCACGTCAGAGCTCAGTATCTACAAAAATGGAGAAGTTCATTGCTGGGACCGTGCTTACGACGACGATGGCAATCAGGTAATGTGGCCCTTCACGCAGCATGCGATCTGAGTACACTTGTTATAAGGTTAGCAAACTTTGTGAGCCTAATTTACACCTGGGAGCTACACTCGTCCTAACTGGTACCGGTTTTACTGAAATTTTATAGGTGTTGAGGGTGAGGCAAGGACCTTATGAATTCAAGCCTGCCACTTCATCAAGCTCAACTGGGTCACTTATGCAGCCGGACTTTCCCACTTCCTTCAACTCAAAGAAAGTAGAAGACACAGCCTCTGCCACTTCGTCAAAGGATTAAGTATATCCGCAAGCTAATTGATTTAGCGAAGTTGTATATGTAATAGACAAAAGCAATGTTTCTGTATATGATTTGTATTGAATCTGAATTGTGATACATACCAATCTAGTCTCCGGTTATGATAGTTCAAAAGACAATGGTCTTTCGAACATTATATTAAATAACTAAATTATAAATTACATCATGATATATCATATTACATAATTATAATTATTATGATCAATGTATTTATCATTATAGTTATATTGATTTATATTGATTAGGCATCATAGTTATATTGATTTAATTAACTACATTTATCATATTATTCTATATCAAAATATATTTGTTTGAATATCTCAAAAGACTTTCGAATTGGCCCCATCAATGGCTTGGCCCCTCGTATAAAGCGGCCCTTAGAAGCCGAGCAAATTTTATTTGAACAAGTTTTTTATGGAGTGGTTGAAGGAATTTGTTTGGGAGAATGTGCAAACTTTGTGAGAGAGCACTGATTAAGGAATCAAATTATTCTACCTTTTCTTTATTTGGTTGTGAATTTTAGAAGGTGATGTCATAGGTGTTTCTTAAACCAATCAAGGAGTGGTGTAGATTTGAGGATGAGCTTGAAGGCTAGAATCTTCCTCATGGGAAAATTAGCCTACTGTAGATTCCTAGTGATGCTCAGAATATAAGCAAGTCCCTTTAAAGTACGGAGTGATCTGTGATCCTAAACGCGCAGAATGTTGAAATTGCCTCAAAAGTTTGAAATACCCTCATTGCCGAGTGAAGTCACACCCAAATCTGCATGGTCAAATATCAATATGATATTGTACCATACATTCACTTTTTTGAGTCCAACAATGCAATGACATAAATAAGTAAATTGACTTCAAGATTTTAAAGTTCAAAGTTTGGAATCTATATAATTTTAATGAATCCAATTTTTTTCAATTTCATAAAACTAAGTTATTTGAATGACTCAAATAGACTTGTACGTATGAGGGTTAACCTTTGTGTAAACTACACCCTTATATGGGTAGGAAGTGCGTACACAATTAAATGCTTCGAGAGCAAGCAAATGCCATCGTCTTCAGAGATGCAAGTTCTCAATTGGACATGAAGAAGCAGTGGGATCACGCTCACGACCAAGACCTCCGTCTCTTTACAGTCCTTTCGATACAAAACTAACAAAGTTGATAAAGAATTGGCAAAGAATTGATGCAAAAACAGCTATAGGAGTCTCACTCACTACTTTCTTGCATGTATTTGTGTGGCGGAGAGTTTCATGATCATTCCTAGGGTTTGTTTTCTGCATCCAGAATGTGACGCAATCACTTTTTGCATGTGACGTGGAGCTTCAATTCTTCAAAAGCTTTTGAGATCGAGCGTGCGAGACACGGTTAAGGATTACGTGCACCGAGATGCCTCGGAAGATGATACAGAAGCTACTACAACAGTGTAAATCTCTTATTTAGGTCCTTTTCATTGATGGAGCAAGTTCGCTCAATTTCGAGTGCTTGATTTGTTAGCTTTGAAGATGGAGTGGTACTCGCCGTTTGCGGTTTGCATAGTCATAGTGCCCTGCTTCGCAATAACGGCGATTTTGCTGTTGTGGAAATTTGAGGGAGCCAAAGAGTCTCACAACAAGGATCCGAGTTTAGCTGGAGTTGTACCAGTTGGCTATTTGAGTCGATTTGAGCTTTGGAGTGCTTGCGGTGGCTCTTTAAACCCTAGCTAGTTACTTCTTTATCGAGGTCTTTGCGTTCTTTACCTCCTTTCGATCCTCACCTACAACGTTGTTCATAAAGGTGGTTTCGTGTTTCTTTTTTATACAGAATGCACGTTTGCGCTTCTCATTGTATACTTCGCCCTTGCATTTCGGCAAAGCTTCTTGCATTGGCTTAGACCGCCCGGAGAGAGCATCACTCATCAACACCACCGCCTCTTGAATAACGACGTTGAAGCTGATGACAAATCTGTTGTTGCCATCGACCTCCAGTACGCAACTCATCTCTTACAATTCTAACGAGACAATTGCAACTGTTATGCAACTTTTTAGTTCTATAATCTCTTGAAATACAGAATGACAATTGAGCATATCTCAGTTTGTAGTAACGACCATCTCTCTGATGACACTACTCTATTCCAAAATTCTCACCAAGTCTCAATAGTGTGTTTTTTCTGCTTCTTTTTCGTTTAACATTCGGCATGTAGAATGATCACTGAGCATATTTGAACTTAATAACGACCATCATTACGAGGATAATCCTTTGTTTCAATATTCTATTCGTATCATCAGTTTCAAACTGTACTTCAATTCAGTTCACTAAACACTTTAAACACAGAATGGTAATTGAGCATATCGTAGTACACCTATAGTTCTTAGTAACGACCATCTATACGAAGACCCTTCTCTTTGTATCATCAGGTTTCATTGGCATGTAATGCATGCTTTATGGAATTGTGATGCCTCAGTTTGAAATCAAGCCTTCTGGTAGGTCCTGGAATACTTGAAGTGTCGTCTACAATGATATTTTAGAATATGCACTTGCCATTTATTGTTCTTATTAGTGAGAATCTGTAGTTAGAGATGCTCTACAAGTTACTTTTGAGACTTACGATTTGTAGTGTCGATGGTTTCTTATTCTTGTGATTGCATTGTTGTTTGTTAGACGGGAGATGGAAGAAGAAGCGGGGTTGGAAGGGTACGTGACGTAGTGTGTGTTTCAAGCAGTATACCTTGCTGCAATCCTGACAGACTTGGTATACTGGAGGCTGCTCATTCATGTATTTCTGCCTGCGGGTTTGCACCATGGATTCGTTGATCTCAACATGCATGCAATCAATTTGGTACTGCTCACCATCGAATTCGCACTCAACAGCCTCCGGTTCCCTTGGTTCCGTCTCAGCTACTTCATTCTTTGGAGCTCGGCGTACTGCTTCTTGCAATGGACTGTTCACAGCACGAGCATCACAAATTGGTGGCCGTATCCGTTCATGAACATTGACTCCCCTTATGCCCCTGCTTGGTACTCCGCCATCATCTTCTTCCACGGCATCTGTGCTGCAATTTGCCTTCTTCTCGCTCTCGTTAAGCTTAGCGTCTAGTCTCAATACAACCTTTCAGTTTCAGTTAAATAACAATTGCTCCCTTATGTTGCACACTTTAGAACATTCTTTATCAGAAGTTTATAGTCTGCAAATTACTTGATATGAACTTGCATAGTGTAGGTTCAAAGAAAAGTTTGTAGTCAGAAGAGTTATGTATCCACCTATGTGAATTCAGAAAAAAAATGAAACATGAGGCTCTATATGATTTTAGTACACTTTTAGTGCAGGCGTAGTTTTAGCATCCACTTTAAGAATCTATGGTATAGTGGTTTTCAAGCCGATGGTCTAACAATTTTAGGCTCCCCATCAATTCTTTTATTGTTCTTTTTAGAGATCTTCACTCGTGGTCAAGTGAAATGATGAGATTAGAAGACGGTTTTATTTTGTTTCACTGTCCTACTATTTTAATTCCATAAGGGTTGTATCAAATTAGATTCAAGGGTTGCTTGTGATGCTTCGGTACCAACTTATGAGTTGACCTATGATCTTCATAATATGTAGATGGTGGTGAAAGAACTCTTCTGAGAGATTTGGGGATCTAGAGCACCTTTGTGGGCCTGGAAAGTAATCGGATGAATATAGATGGATTGATTGATTTTGAAGGTTTCTACTTGTTTTTTTGTAATTAACCCTTACATGCTTGAGATGTTGAATCCAGATGTTGAATTTGATCATTTTGGATAACCCAAAATTTCTAAATAGCCATATCTTTTTCATGTGAACTCTGTTTTTGACGAAATTTGTTGGTTTGGATTTCAAGTGATTTTTACTTTCTTGTAGTGAAAGTCTTATCCCAATCCAAGAGGGTATATATTTTTGGCATGAATTATTGTCCTGGTTTGAATAGTTTCTGCTTTTTAAAACATGTTTGTACGATTGAGACCTAAATAGCTTACCTTCATTTTCATCTATAACATTTTTTTAAATTGTGGTTTTAGGTTAAAAATAGCCAAGGACATATAGGGGTTGATATAGAGTGGAGGAAACTTTCAAGTAGAAGTTTATTTTGTCTTTTGAATTGAAAGGAAGCTCCTATAATTGAGTGTCGTTGGCAGTTAAATCAATTTAAGATTTTTCACCATTGTTCTGGGTTGAGATATAATATAGTAGTATATGAGGGGAGTCAATAGTATTGGTAAAGATGCAACAATGACATGAACAAAAGGGGGTTCAAACAATTCAATGGATTCATCAACTCAGACATATTGTTTTATATGATTCGAGAGTATCTCGGTAGGTGACTGTAGACAGTGTCGAAATTAAAGTACTATAGACACGTGAAACTGGAACTTCTCAATTCTCAAAAGCAAACGTCTCGCTTTAGTTAATTAGCGTTCCTCCTTGCATATGGCATTAGGTCATCGCTAGAAAGATGGTTCACCAACCTAATTGAAAGTGTTCAAATTCAGAAAGAACTGAGCATGTTTAACGATTTAGATAAAATCTTGAACAATATGCAGCAGTATTAGTGTAAGGCCTCACTACATACAAGTTATGCATTACTTGTTTGTCAACACGATCAACGGATTCCGCTTCCAAAAGGACCGACACATTTTCCGGAGCCGTGGCATGTGAGAAGGCCACGTAGAATTGGCCGTGTGTAAAAACACTTCTTGTAAGGCAAATTCCAACCTTCGCAATGGTTTATCCCTGAGCCTTGTTAATTGTCATTGTACCACAACCCAGTACCATGAACTGAAGGAAAAATATGATGTCTACAAAAGCTATAAACTATTCCAGTATAACTTGGGATATTGCAAAAACAACAAATTTGATTCTCATCATGTGTACATGAAGTCAAATTTGGTTCAAGCTATTCGACTGTTTAGTATAAGGTCAAAACTCAAATTCGCTAAGGCATCATATTGCCCATGTTGCAATTTTCAACCAAGAAAATTTGAACTATATTCGTATAAAAATTGAATGTGAAAATTGAAGGATTGTGAACGTATCCTTGATGAGGCAGGGCAAGAAGCACACAACCGCTCCAACGCAAACCGTAACATGTCTCTCTCTTCAATTACAACAAAACCAAAAACACTATGCAGATATAGCCTAATTCAAAAACAATACTAACACACAAATCACAAAATGGGTTCAATCTCTCACTACCAATCTCTGCAAGTTAAGAGATTTCATGATGAGCCCATGAATGCAAATAATTATTGGTTATGGTTCAAAGACCTAATTTGGCATGTGGGTCCTATTGAATATAGTTCAAATGCCTAATTTGGAATGTGGGGGCATGTGCTACTATAGGGCATGTCTAATTCTTGAACACTCAGACTATAATTGCTTGTTAGGTGCCTACCCCTAATCATGATACCATGGATTATGGCATGAAAATTGCACTGGACAACACCAGAATATGTGAGGTAGCATGCTATGTACTCAGGAGCCTTGCATCTTCATTCTGGAGGAGGAGATGGAACCTGATGATGGCAGCCAGAAGATGGCAGGAGATGTGATGAAAATACCTGCACTGCGTGGGTGTGTAGATTTTGTGACTTACTTTCTTGTCCACTATATTAGACTGTGAGATGGGGCTCCTTGGAGACTCCATATATAAAACATGCAAAGGTCTTATTTGCTTCGCCTTCACATTCCTTTGGAGCCGTTAGCAAATCAGTGATCTTCAACTTCTGGATCTTTTCAAATGCTTTGGTTGATCTTCTCAGTCGTTTGATCTTCTCAGTTGCACTTTCGTTTCGTGAAAATGGTAATGTAATATGAGCCATAGTATTATTACTATGATTGTGATTGAGAACAAAAAGGTCGACCTTTCTAATATCACCTTAAGGGATCACACGTACGGATATCAATATCAATATCACCTTAAGGGTAGGATCATACGGATATCTTGATCGAATTCTATTATATATGTAGATATGAGGGGAGTCAGGGTTTTCTTTAATGGATAGAACTCATTAAATTTTGCAAAGGGTTTTATGTATGGTCTAAACAAAGGCACCATATGCCTTGGCTTGGTGGTTGGGGCTCATGGCTTTTAATGAGGAGGTTGAGAGTTCCATTCCCCATGCCGGCGTGGTGCTCACCACCATAATCTACCCAACTATGGTGGGGGTTCTTGGACTTTGTTGTATGGATATCTCAAAGCCATTTGGGGGGATAATATGTTGTGTATCTTTAAGGCACTAGTGGCTAGGTAGGAACTACCATAGTGTTCACCCCCGAGAGGGATTTACTACAAGAGATGTGGGTATTTTGAGTAGAGAAAATAAGTAAGAAATTGCTGAAAAGACCTTAGTATTCCTAAAAGGCCATGCTGTGAAGTAGAGAAAGGTACATTGAATAGCGGATTGCTGGTCGGTCAAGGGAACCCAGTTTTATCAATCGTCCCTGACTGAACAAGCACTTTCAGTGAGTGGTTCTCTACATATCTTACGGTGATGCTACAGTAATACCTCACAAAAGGAACATTTGCCATATGAGATCTTCCTTTTTGTAAGATATGAGATCTTTGTTTTAATAGATTTCTGTGCATGCGACAATTCTTTCTCCTTCTTCTCGGCGACCTGCCGAGGCTTCTAAGCTACATTTGCGACTGCGGCAGCATGTGGTCATTGAGGTTTTGTGTGATGGTTGGAGATCTCGCTCTTGTGATTCTACAAATCGAGCTTCTCCTTTCAAGTTTCGGTGCAGTATCGCGCATGATCCACGCTTTCTATGCTCTCTATTGAGGTTAATTGCACTTTTCCTTGGTGATAATCGCTCTGTTCTCTCATGCCTTTTAAGTATTTAATTTGAGTGAATTTAGCATGCGCTATATGTTCTAATTCTTAGTATTTACATCGATTGTTGGGTAAAATTTCAATTGATACTGATCTGGTGTTTGCTGGTTTTCTTTGAAGGGTGCGTTTGTTGCCAATAAGAGGGTGTTGCTAGAACACAAGGAGGTACTGGACGTTTCTGTTGAATTGCTGGAGCGATTTGAAGCCCACCTAATTGCCTAAGGTTGCAATTCGCAGCTGACCTTAAGAATGACCTTGAGTTCTCTAAACCCAGCCGCAGTTTGCAATTGACCACACACATAATCACTAATCTCGATTTGGCATCAAATTTTTCACTTCGACTTCACATTGCGGATGTGCATCCTTATGATGTAATTTCTTGTGAAAGAGAAGGGCATCAACGCCGTTGCCAGAGCGGGGTTTGCAGCTATGGAGCTTGCAGTGCTGGACTTGGGGTCACTGTACCTCAGGCAGGGTTTGCTAGCTCTGACCAAGAGCCTCTTGTTGTATGCATTGTCATCTTTCTTTCTTTGCAGGAGTAGATGCACCTTTGACCAGTATGTGAGGTAAATATGAAAACAATTCCCGGTTTTCCCTCCAATCACCCTCTCTGCTCTTCGGTTACAAGCTCCATCAGGGGCAGTTGCACATCCATGTTGCCATGGCTTTGGGTTCTGATTACTGTAAATGTTTATTTATCCCTTGCATCCCAAGTCAAAATTCTCTTCTGGTTCAGAGTTATTGATTGAATTGGTTATGCTGCTTACAGCGATTGAGGATGTCGAGTAGGTCAATTGAGGGGTTTTAGGTATTTTGCTGCGCTTGGATTGCGCTTTTGTGGCTTGTTATTGACGTGTGCATAAGTTTGTGCTATGTTTTAAGTTACTGAAGTTCTAATTGAATGATGTGATGTGATGTGCTGTGCTGATTTTTAATACAACAGGTGGTAGTCCGATGTGAGGAGATTTGCCTTTCCGGCGGACTTGTCCAACAGAAAATGAAATATTTGCGGTTTTTGAGGAAAAGAATGAACACCAAACCTAGCAAGGGTCCGATCCACTTCCGTGCACCTGCTCGCATTCTTTGGAGGACCATTCGTGGGTAAGACACTCTCCTTATATAACACCAACCTGTTTGGATGAATTTCTATTATATTGTTCATACAGCATCTCTCGTTTAGGGTTTTAGGTGCTAGCATCTGGGGTCATCGAGAGACCTGAATTGAATTTTAGATGACTAACCCTAAACTTTTTTGACCCCTTATTAGTTACCGATTAATAAGATGCATGTGGCGCTTATTGTGTCCTGCCGAGTTGAAA
The DNA here is from genome assembly GCA_947034885.2 of Thuidium tamariscinum. Classification (NCBI taxonomy): domain Eukaryota; kingdom Viridiplantae; phylum Streptophyta; class Bryopsida; order Hypnales; family Thuidiaceae; genus Thuidium; species Thuidium tamariscinum. The sequence goes on from OX344753.2 coordinate 5,520,416, forward strand.
CTTAAATGGATTACAGAACAAACTTGAATGCAAGTTCCTTTTTGCAGAATGATCCCACACAAGACCAAGAGAGGAGCTGCTGCACTTGAGCGCTTGAAGGCGTTCGAGGGTGTACCTGCACCTTATGACAAGATTAAGAGGATGGTGATTCCTGATGCTCTCAAGTATATCCTCATTCTCTTTATCTACTAAGCTCAATGCAGGTTGTATTGTGACCGGACATTTTTTTCTAGACAAAAGATGATGATGCGAATCGGAAGCTGAGTTGTGTGTCCTTGCTAAGCCCTAAACCCCAAATCTCTTTCATTAAGAACCTCTTTACCTTATTGTATGTAGGGTCTTGAGGTTGCAACCTGGACACAAGTTTTGCTTGTTGGGTCGCTCATCCGAGGAGGTTGGATGGCACCATTACGACACTATCAAGGTGTGGATTCCTCTCTTGGTTCTATTCGACCTTATTGGTCAGAAAAGTGGCTTTCATGTTTCACAACATTCTTAAGATTAGATTTTCTTTGTACCTGCGATGGGTACATCTGGTTTTATTTCTATTCCGGGTGAGATCTCTTCCTAGCGGGCGATTGTCTGAAGTCCTGGAGATTTTGTATTTGAGATTACTCAAAGTGCTGTCAAATGATTTGTAGGAATTGGAGGAGAAGCGTAAAGCCAAGTCTAAGGTCTTTTATGAGCGCAAGAAGCAGCTCATTCAGCTTCGTTTGAAGGCCACGAGCACAGATGTAGAGTTTTTCATAGATTTAAATTTTTTTCTTAGATTTCTGATTTTTTTCTTTAGATTTTAGTTTTCTATGTAGATTTAGATTTGTTCATAGATTTTACATTTGTTCATAGATTTTAGATTTTTTCATAGATTTGGACTTTATCATATGTACATTTGGGCTTCTTCTAAGAAATAAAATTTCTTGTTGATTTGGTTCTTTAAAATGTGTAAATTCTTACAAAGTAGAATGTCTCCTAGAGAAGATTTTGTTTATTAGGTAATGTTGTCTTTTAAGAATGCTTAAAAGACATGCAAAATTCATGGAATTGACATTTAAGTAAGGTATAATAATGCAAGTCCTAGACACATGATTTTAAGCAAATTTTACTTAAAGTACGTGACCTTTCAATATGCATTTTTTGACTTAAATTCCCACTTAAAACACTCCTTTCTCTTGTAGTGATTAGTAGCCCCATTATTGGTGCTATGACTTGTGGGCATGCATTCAAAGATAGGTCAAACAAACAATCTATTCAAGCCGGCCTCATAGAGGTCTGGAATTCTTCTTCTTCGTCTTATGGTCTAAACTTGTGCAATTTATTTTTATATTAGTTCGTATGGTAAATAAATGCAAAAACCTCTTACAAGTTACGATCCTACTATGCCCTTATTCTGCAGTATGAATGAACATGCATGAAAATACGTATGTTTTTATATGTTGTATAGAAAACCATATATACACATTTGTTAAAAAATACCAATATGTTGTTAAATTACTATGTAAAATGTTAAAAGCATCTCTATTATGAAGTTACTTCATGCTACCCCTTTTGGTTGACTAACCTGGGCTAGGATTTATATCCGACTGTGCCAAACATGTCGTCGACTTGCCTTATACTTTTATGATTGCAATAAAAATAATCGAGTCGGAAGGATTAAAAAATTAAAAAATTAAAAAATTAAAAAAATCTAAAAAATCTAAAAAATCTAAAAAATAATTTAAAAATCTTCCTACTAATGCTAGTCCATCTTGGATTCATTTGCAGTTCTTACTGAAACTAGACTTAATTTAGGTTCCAAATCCACAATTTCGTCACTAATTAATATTGTATGAAGAAGTTATGGCTTTTCAAAATTTGAGCCTTTCATCCAAAATGTTGAATTGCAACATTGGAGACGGTTAGAGGTTTACTTTAACCCCTAAGAGCATCCTCAACATACAGGCTAAAGCGGTGGGAGTGGCTACATTTAAGGGAGAAAGGGTCATTTTCCTTTCCCAACAGGTTATCCGACCCACCAAAGTAAAGCCCTCGACCCGCCAAATGTAGCGTCTCTTGAAGCCTGCTACTTGTCTTGCTATCTACCCACCTTCCACTCAAATGCGTCGTTTACTTTGATTAACTTGACTTTTGGAAGATTTTAGACGCCTTCTCGAGAGATTTCACCCCACCTTTTGGAAAAACCTCAAAACTTTTGAACTTTTGGACTTTTTTCATTGTGTTGTGAAGGGCGGAATATAACAAGGACATTTAAGAGGATTGTTGTGGAAGAATGTGGATTTAACCCCTAAATGGTTTGACTCATTTGTAGTAAAATGAACACATTCTCAAAAAAACTGTCATAGATGGAAACAAAGGTGCGTTATTCAGATCTCAACCGTACAATCTTGTGGTCGACATATTGAACATCATGTGGGTCAAATTTTGAGTCATGAGGCCTCATAGATTGCGAGATCATAACGTATTAATACTCAAAAATGATCACAAAATTTCATCATTTTCACTTTGAAGTGAAAATGCTACCATTAGACTTATTGCAATGAAAAAGTCACCAACTAGAAAGTTGTTTACCTTCATCTCAATAGCCTCCTTGAACAAAAAAAAACCATGAGAAAAATTTCTTTGCACAAATAATGGCCTTGCAATGGTGAAAACTGCCCTAAATTTTACAAAGGAAAAAATGTCTAAAACTAGGCCCCTTGCACAAAAATGAATGCCATAACGTCCTCACACCTTAGATGGATTTAAGGATTCTACAACAAAAACTAGTATTTAAATTGGAATCCAACCCAACAAACAAAGTTGAAATCCAACGGTGGATGAAGGAGATCTAGCCCCTCAAAAATCATCCATTTTGTCACTTTTTTCATTGTAGAAACATTGTAGCAAATCCAATACTAGAATCATTTGGATCAAAAATCTTTCAACTAGAAAGTTTTTGGAATTCATCTTAAGATGATGATTATGCAAAAAAAATACATGTACAACTATTTTTGATTTCACATAATTGGCTTGCAATGGTAAAACATGCCTAAAGTTTGAAAACCCAAAAACAAGAGCTGCCTTCACTAAAATGCATGCCATTAATTCATACTTCATTGTATGGGTCTGCAATTTTTACCACACAAACTAGACTTGATTTGGGACCCAACCCAAGTGATTTCGTCCAAAATGAAGTCCGGATGAAGAAGTTATGGCTCTCCAAAGTTTTTGCCAGTCATCCAAAATGTCGTTTTTCGACATTCGGCCCGCTTAAGGGTTAAAGGGGTGCTAAATTTAACAACCCCTTCTTCTTGGCTATGTTTATCCATTCTTGTTGCTAGTCCCTTGGGGATGCTCTAAGATCCAAGGGGGAGCAACCTTCAACATTTCCCTAAAATGAGCAAGTGACTTCATGAGTTTTCAAGTTTTTTCAAAAATGATTTGTAAAATTGTAATTTTAGGATCTTGTTGGGTACTAAGATCTAAAGCTCCACCAAAAATTTCAATTTTTTTCATCACACATATTGCGAGAATCATGCATATGATAAAAATCAAGCATTGAAAAAAAACAATTGGGCAATGAACTTCGAGCAAGCACTACAATCACATACTATGCCCAAATTGCAGCCTCTCTTCAGAAGTCATGAGTAAATACGGTTACCTACCACTCCACAAAGTCTTATAATCATTGGATTCATACACAAACAATGATGTGGCTTGCAATCATCGGAGAAACTCAAAAACTTGTTACCTTGGAATAAAATAGAAAATGAATGCAAGGAGTTGGGCAACGTCAACCAATTGGATTAGACCTTTAGAATCCAACAACCTAATCCGATTGGTTGATGAAAAGTGCTCAAAAAAAAATCTTGCCATGTTTGTGTTTGGAGGCTTATAGAAAAAAAAATTCTAGAATAAAAATTGTCTTTTAAAAAAATAAGCTATATGTAGCCTACCAAGACCTTTTAAATTTTGAATCAACAAAAATATGGTTGATTAGGCCTTTATGGGTTAATTTTGAAACCAATTAGTCTAAAGTGCAACTAAACTATCAGATGCATTGGATAAAATTTGGTGGCTTCTTGTACTGTGGAATGATGCCTACTAAGATGCTACGAATGGCAATATATAGTCAACTCCTTCTATGATAATCTACTTGGTCCGCCCAAAACTTGCCTATTATAGAAGGAAGTTGTTATAGGAGTACTAGTATGTACCTTTGTCCTCCGAACACACTCAAAAAGTAGGTAGCTAGTCTCAACTTAAAATGATTTCATACCCACTTGAATTGAGTTTTAAAAGCTTGTGTATATAAAACATAGTGTGGCACCTGTTGTATCAATGGGCAAAAGTTTAAGTTCAAGTCAAGCGCTTTGCTGAAAACAACGTCCCATCAGCTCTCCTTGTCCCCTCGTCCAAGTGACCAAAGGACTATTATATTTATTTTATTATTATTATATATATAATATAAGTATTTAGTACCCGTCGTTTTGAGTATATTAATATATTAACCCATATCCATACTTGTATCTATACCTGTGTCTATACTCGTATCTATACCTATGTCTATACTTGTATCTATGCCCATATTTATATCCTTAGCTATACCCGTATCTATACCCATATCTATATATATATCCATACAGATATCAACGACATTCTATTATATATATAGATGTTGCTATTAGGTAGAATGTTATTGTAAAGAGAGGATATATGCTTACAAAAAACATATAAGTGTATGTTATAATGAAATTATGCAAGAAGTAGTAGTTTCGAAGCGGTTGTCCCAAGGTGTCGAAAGAACACCTGAAGGTAAGGAGCCATTCGCATGGAGAGTCCTATCTTGAGTTTCTTATTCAAAATTTTATGGACCAGAGTCAACACAAGAATGCAAGTTGGATGGCATGTAAATGCTATGGCTTATGTATGTGTATTTGTAGAATTGGTTCAAGGAAACAAATTCAAAAATAGGTAAATGAACTTGGATAATATATGCAAGTTACATACAAATCGCTTAAAGCTTTTTGGTAGTAGTGTACTGTGAGCCCTCGAGATGGCACTCAGGACTCTAGGTTCATTTTTTGCGATTAAATAGCAAAAATTAGCTAAAATATTCAGGAAAAAGACATAAAAAGAGTGTTGAAGGAGTTTTAGTGTCAGCCTATGCCAAAATGGTGGAAAACCAACTTAGAAGGTGGAAAATTCCTAATCCTAGAAATTTGAATCATTCTAAGTCTCCAAAGTAAGTTTATGTGAAGATTTAGTAATTTCGAGAGAAATAAGGAATCGAGAGTTAGTCAGTCCTAGTGATTGTCTGTGCAAAGTCAACCTTTTAAGGATGCACATGACATACTGACTAAGCCAAAAGAGTCTACAACGAACCTAGAAGATTTACCAAGGCCTAAATTCAATATTGGAACAAATTGAATTTAAAGGCAAAACAATTACAAGTGACTCGGAGAATTGGAGCTTCACAAGATAAAAGATAGAGGATTGGAGATTGAAGACTACAAAAAGGTGTTCCAAGGGTAGGAGCATGCCAGGAACAAACTAGAATCAAACAATTGTCCAAGATTCCCGAGCATCGGGAATTAAATTGTCCAATCAGGCAAAGTAATTCCAAATTACTAAAATTAGAATAGTGCAAGGTCGCGTGGGACTTACACTAAGAATCCAGAAGCGCCCTAGATGCTACCCAATTTATTTTGGATTTTTTCGAGATTCCACGTTGACTCCATGGGAAGTCAACCGCGCATAGAAATGTTGGTAAATTCATAGAAATTACGTATGATGCGGTAAAATCTCACTAAAAATTAGGATAGATTTTTGTTTGCTTAATAAGCCCCCAGTCAAGTTTGAAGACATTCTGACATTTTGACATTCCCAACTACCAAAACCGGCATCCACATTGAATTTCACTAGAATTTATAAGTTGGTGGCGGGTTGACCGGCGTATCAGGAGCGAATGATGTCCGATTGTTGCAAATAAGATGTCATTCCTTACTCTCACGGACATTCCTAACAACCCTGGCTTGACAAATTCATCAAAATGCGCAAATCCTAGAAGTTAGATTCTCGACTTTTAATTGGAGTTACCGGAATTCCAATTTAGGCGCGCAAACGGCCTAGGAGTGAGGGGTAAGGGGTCCCTTAGGCTAATTGGGGTCTTCTGAAGACAATGGCACAAATGGTTTTCCGTTTCGAGTTGTTCCCTAAAATATAGAGAGGGTCAGCTCTTAGTTTGACTTTTTAATCGTTAATTGCGGTTAATTAGAAGTGATTTTGGAAATATCTCTTGGAAAATCAAAGATTGGATTTGGTCAAGATCTCTTTCTTGCGTAAAAAGCCATCTTTGGGCTAAAGAAAGACAATTTTCAAAATGACTTTTGGTTAATTTGCAAAATATCTATATAAATTAGGGTTAATTCCAAAATATTTTGGGTTAACCCCTAAAGTTCTTTGACTATGTTTTCACCAAAAACCCTCCAAAACTGCCATTTCTAACACAAGTATCAAATATTTGGGAAATATTGTTTTTGGACACATATAACCGTAGGATCTTGTAGTATTTAGGTTTGAAAAGACTAGGAAAAAATTTCAGAAATTTTTACCGTGTGGATTACAAGATATTAGTGTTTGAAATTACAAAAATCCTTTTTTTATCACTGTAAAAATACGGGCAGCTGCACTTTACAAGCTCACATTTGCATGAAAAAAGTCCAAAATGGTAGTGCTTCTTTGGATTCATTCTCCAAGGCAAGTTGGCTACATGCTCAAAAAATTTCAAATCATTTGGAATTGGACAACATATAGAAAAAAAATAGTAAGTAAAAAGAAGTAGAGAATGATTCAAAATACTAAATTGTTAAAAAAAAATTTGTGAAATCGAAACTTGCCAATCCCAACGGTTCAAATGTTGTAATAAACAACCTACACCCATTGTTTTTATTTTTTTTCCAAAAATATTGAAAATTGAGTAAAATAAAGGACTTCAAAGTTTATTTTAGAGTAGGGAATCTATAACTACCCGCAAACTAAAACTCTTCATAACTTTTGACTCATTAGTCCAAATGGAATGATTCAAAGCTTTCCTCATATATATATAAATCTATTAAACCAATTTCAAATTTTTATTTTCTAAAAAAGTGATTTTTTGTGATCTGTCCAAACTGCCCGAGTTGAGAAATAAACAACATATCATGCGATAACTTTTTAACAATGCAGTCAAAAGTCACGAAAATTGTTGGGCTTTGAAGATATTCCTCGTCCACACCTTCTATTAAAATTTGGTCCCAAAATATAGAAATCTCTAGCCACACGTACGTGCCCGAAATAGTTATGTTGCCAAAAAAGGCATGTTGGTCCTTTAGGGGTTAAGATCTTGGATTTGATTTGGCCAAGATTTTGTTAGCCAAATGGGGATGTTTTTATTACAAAAGTTTTTTCCAAGGTCTTCCTTCAGATCAGATTTGAGAAGTCATATTATCCTCGACTCGAGGATAATTTAATTGACAAGGCCTGTCACAATTTGGATTAGTGGACTGTATCCTCGAGTCGAGGATAAAATGCAGAGCGATCAATTGAATGTTTTTTATTATTTGGTATGCTCTTTCGAATTAAGGACAGCAAGGACTCGGCATCTGAGGTGATATTATCCTCGAGTCAAGGATACTCTGCATATCATAAACTGACATGTTCCGTTAAATCCGGCGTCATTGTAGCGGCTACACTTTGAATCCTGTAATACTGCAATACGACAAAGATCACTGCTCTAGAATCGAATTCAGTGTACCTGACAATTACAACAATGCATTCTGTAATACAAAGGCAAATGCGAATCGTATAAGAGAATTAGAAGCCCCGTCCACAAACTATCGGCAACTTCGAAAATTCACTACAAGTCGACATTCACATAAATTCAATCTCCTCACGCATCAACAATATTAATTACTTGTGAGTGAACTGAAGCGAGGCTAAAGACTATGATTGAGCGACACTACCTCTTCACGATACACCCTAACGCAGCTTCATATGCTATCTAACAATGAAACTATATTCCGCAACCGTCTGCACAGGTGCCTACCAAATCTATTCTACTCACTTGGCAAGAGAAAAGCATTGCACGACAAAACGATTCACGGCAAATCAAACAACAAAGGCATCGCAACATGCCTTGATCCGCAAGAGGGCGCACAACATGAGACAGCAATACGATGGCGACGAAGACAATGAAATTGAGAGAGGGGGAAAGAGAATGCGAGCGGCAAGGTGTATGCAAATTGCACGAACGAGTATACCTCGCGGGAGCGGGTGTGCATGCACGAAATTCTCCTTCATTAAAGAAGGCGCGCTATCATTTGTAAAGTGTGTCTTTTTTCAGTCACCAGCACATGCTCCACAGGAATATTGCAGCCTCTAAAATGGGAAAAGGCTATCAGTTCATACCACTGAACTAGAAATAGTATTAAGGGAATGACGGCCTGAAAATGCTACAAAAAGGTGGTACTGTTATAAGTGAAGAGAGAATGTCAAAGTTCTCATCCTCCGCCAAAAATATTGAGTACTATTTTCCGGAACAAAGACTACCGGGTATGGAGAAACAACATACACGCTGATGATGACAAAATGTGGACTACCACCTATATATTCCTCCAACGACAGTTATGACACAACCCATTCGATCACCACAAAATGACAAAACGATACACTACAGTAGTGATCAGAAGTCATCAAGACAAGAAAATTTGTAGTTGTCGGAGTCATAATCCGATTCGGAATCGAGATTCCAGTTGAAAGGCTCTAGCGCATCCTCATCTTCCTTGCTCCTAGAGTTCTTCTCGTCATCCAAATTCACCTCGTCCTCCAAAGTCTTCTTTTCAATCTCCTCCTCCTCGTCCGCCTCATCGCCCGCCTCCTCATCCGTCTTGCTGTCATTACTCTCAAAAAATTTAAAGTTGCACTTGCAAGGGGAGGGAGAATTGAAAGCAATGTCAAGCTTTCTTTTCTTCCTACTCTGTGCATCTGTAGACTTACAGCTTCAATGAATTGAAGCTACTTCTAATTCGAGCAGGATTGATTATTATTCCAGAATACGCATTTACGATTTTTTCTCTAGCTTCTTCATTTGTAATGTATTCATATACAATACGTACAATTGAAATGATTTGCAGACTATAAAATGATTTTTTATTTTCTTATTTTGAAATATGTATGAAGTTCTATTTGTGTAATGCTTAATTAAAAGTACAAAATTATATATGTCTCGAAACTTTATGGAAAAGTATTGAATAAATGTTTTAGAGTTTAGTTAATCTAAATGACTACAAACATCATTCCAAACAAATCATTGACAATTGCACACATGAATATGAAATTCATTTGTCTTATCTTTTGTCAATGCTTTTTCCATCTTTGAAGACATTTTTGGGAGATTTCATTCTTTTCTATTTAATTTCTCTAAAATTTTGTTTTATTCTCTTGTCTTATTTTTTTCCATTTTACTCCTTCTTTTTAATATTAAATTTCTATTTTGAGGGGCTTTTTCTCTTGTCTTTTTGTAATGCTTGTAAATATATTTTAGACTCTTTTTCATCATTAATGTCATGCTTTTTAGTATTTGTTTTAGTCATTTCTATAGCGTGTTAAGTAGTCCATCTCTTATATATATATATATATATATATATATATATATTTTTTTTTTTTAATATTTATTTATTTATTTATTTATCCATCTTTTGCAAATTCATTTCAGGCAACATAAGAACATATACAAATACATTATGATTGTCCTTCAAAATTTATTTTCTTTATATTCAAAAATACATAATGTAAAACACTTGAAGACTTCAGTCAAGTGTCTACCAATAGAATTAGAGGTAGTTATGTCACTCAAACTTCCAAAATGTCTATATACCATAGGGTTCATAGATATACTATATTTTAAATGTTGGACATGTTTTCTACTACAATGAATAAACAAAGTATTGAGGCTTTGCGCAAAAGTTTGAAAGTCTAATTACATATCCCAAAAATTTAGAAAGAAAACAAAGTATAAAATTTTATCACAATCCATGGTAATAGGATCCACGGTCATAGGTCCTAAAATTACTATACATATTCAATTATTTCCTTTGATTTTTGGAGAAAAAAAATAGAAAAAACAAATTTTGAGAAGAAATTTCTAAAAAAAATTAATTTAGAGGCTCCCAGCTCGCTTGCTAGCGTCGTTACTATTTTATACAATTTTATTATTATTATTATTATAAATCCACTTTTTAGATTTTGAAACAAGTCATTACAAAAATATTGATGAATTTATAAATATTTCTTGATGCTTAATTCTTTTCCAATGAAGAATGGCAATGTGCGGTTTATAAGTCTTCTACAAAGTGAATTCAAGTTTTGATTCTTGGTGTGGTGGTTTTCAACCAGAGCATCTACAACATGCTAAATAAATAAACTAAATTCCATATAATCTAATATTTCTTGAATTTTGAAGTTGAGATATGGATATGGCCATACAATGGCAATGACAGGAAAATCACTTTACACTTTGATCCCATAGATTTTACAAAACAATGGTAATGACTTTCAAATTGAAACTTTTTGGATGTAACGTACATGAAGTTCAAATTAAATCCAATTATCAATGACAATGATCATTCAAAAAAATTCCTTCTAAAAATCTTGATCCAAAGACTTCAATATTAACTTCTAATATGAATTTTATTAGCAGTTCAAGCACTTTTCTCTTTTGAGAATTCTACAAAAGTGCAAGAAATAAAAACTTGCTTTGTTTTAGATATATCATCTTTCATATACAATATGAGATGCATGAGGCATAGGTCATCAAAATACAAAATACTAGCTACTTGTTGCTAGCAATCTCATATTCAGTTTTTTGCAATGAAACCCAATTTCATTTGCTTAAAAAAACTTGTGTTCAAAAACCATAGTTGATGCAAGATGGTAGGTGCATTGCTCTCAAAAAATTACATGATTACAATACTATAAAGGTCCATTTCCACCCGCTGCTAAAGTTAATTTTTGTGTCATTACATTACAGGGGGCGTGATTTAGAACAATATGCCACTGAGCTTCTTTCGGGGGCAAGGCTGGGATGTGGGCAGATTACAAAAAATTGCTCGCCTTTAGAGGGTTGCTCCGCAACCTCCAAGGACCTTCCAGTCCAGTTTCAGTTTAGTTTAAATTTGATTATTCCATCAAAATAAAATGGTACATAAGACTTTCTATGAAAAAGTTGAACCAATGACATGGGTTTTATACTACATAATTCATTTTTGTGACACAATCTTATTCAAGCCTCTTAGCCAGTCTTGACTACAAATAGGAGAAGAGAAGCTCTTTATACTAGTGGGGTAGTGGTGGCTGACACAAACTATGTGAGATATATGAATTAGGACAAAAAGAAACTCCTCCACTCATGGTTAAGTGGAAACGCAGGAATTGTGATAAAAGTCAAATTTCAGGCCTCATTTAGATATAGTAGACTATATTTTTTCAAAAAAATTTAAACTAAGAAAAGTTGGGGAATCAAGTAAAATTTCATGTCCAAAAATCCGTTTGATATTTCAATACTTTACCTAAAAGTTATGGACAAATTTTAGAGAAGGTGTTTGAAAATGTCCCAAAAAATGTCCCTTCCACCTCCCCTTTGGAATTTGTCTATAACTCTTGCATGAGGCTTCAAAATCTCAAGCCAATTTTTTGCTTGTTTCTCCCACTTCTTCTAGTTCAATTGTTTTGGAAGGAAGCTATTATACTATGCCCAAATTAAGTCTGGAATTCAACTTTTGGCACAATTCTTGCACTTTCAGTTACATCTCAAATTCTTGAGAACTTTAATTCAATATTTCTCCATTGTTAAAAAAACATGACAAATACAAAGTATTTACTTAAGGTTATCCAAACAATGTTACAAGTTAAATTGAATGAATGTTGTCAATCAAAAATATTGGTTCAATAATTCCAATACAAAGATGTAGGAATATTGAATTAACAATTATTGAAAGGTATTGTTTCGACGCTTTCAATATGGTGTTGTAGAATATTGAATTGTTAATTATTCATAGTTGAATTCTTTGAAATCATCTCTTACAAGGTTTCTCAAGATTCATCAAACAAGTGATCATCTCATTGTGTGCTTGTAAGTTCTTGTTCTATTTTAATTGATTATTTCTCTCAAAATGAAATGTTTTGATGTTTATTTAAGAACGTTGTCAAATTTTAATTTTTTGCAGTGAAATTACTGTCAACTTCTATGACATAGAGCTCTTTGGGTTTTTTTGAGGGAATGACACCCATTTGCAATTTGTACCTTTCAATCCATATTCATGTTCTTCATCAAAGTAACATTGGATTTTTAAAATGCTAGTGGATATCTTATGCCAATCATTCAACCCTCATGTATTGCAAGCGCTTGATAGATTAATGGTGATAAAAGAAACTTCTCAATATCTAAAATTCCAATTACCTAAGAATGCAAAAGGAGGCTATTTCCTCTCTCAAGCTAATAATATTTGGTTTGAATATTGAGCTTTGGTGCAATTACTTATTTTTTAATTTACTAGGTTTGTATTAGGATGGTATTGTACACGTAGTAACCCTTTATGTTTAGTAGGACATCAAAGCATGTCACAGCTCTTATCAAATAGAAGATATCTTATAATAAATGAAATTTTTTATGAGAAGGTATGAAACACATGTGAATTTCAAATATTATTGTGTATTGATAATACATTGTTGAAACAATATAATTCTTTTTATACATTCAACCAATAGGTAAACATGGTAAAATATTCCATCATTGTTGAAACAACAATGAAACAAGGGGAGTGGAAAATTGCAGGTGTAACTATGAACTCCTTTATTTTCTATAAACAAAATTGAAAAGTGTTGTTGAATACGGTACAATGTTAGTGGTGGAGAATTTTTAAAGAATGTTTGGAAGGGGGCATGTTTGTAGAACTTAACACCATTGTCCTTTGTTATTTTCTTTCAAAGTATTCAATCCTAAGTAATTTTAGAACTAATCATTGCCTACATTTATAATTAATTTGATTAAAATGACAATATACCATATGCCATTTTTCAAGCCGTAGAATCAAAACTAAATACTAACATCTAGGACTTGTATAGATCTTCAAACATCTAAGATTTATATAGATCTCAAAGATCTATGGCAAATTTAGATTTCAGCCTATGTAGTTTGAAACATCTTTGACATGTTAAGATTTCAACCTAATTATGCGGTTTGAAACATCTTTGGCAAATTAAGATTTCAGACATCTATGACATCTATACTAACAACATATTAAAAATCTATGATGAGTTTAGATTCCAAACCAATGGTTTCAAGTGTAAAAAGTGTCAATGGAATGGAATGTCGCCAATTTAATGAAATTTTCCATATTTTTAAAACATTTTTTTATTAAATTAGTTTTGAAAATTCACTTATTTTTTCTAAACTTACTGCAAAATAAATGGTATTTATTCTCCAAATGCCAAAAGCCAATTGAGACCAAACCTACATATGCTATTAGTAGTGTCTAACATTGTACAACATTTTTTACATTCTTATTTTGTTCAAATATATGATTAGAAAATATTCTACGTGAAGCTTCTAATATCTTTAATGACTATTAGTCTTTGTCAAATCAATTTAAAAACATACAACTTTTAAGTACAATTTTATTTCATTGTTTGAATGAAAGTTTGTTGTGATTGACAAAACTCATGAATTACACATACATATGAAACAAATATTTTCAATGGAGAATTGACAATAAAACATCACTATTTAGATTTTCATAAAGTAATTACGCCTACATGTAACTGAATATGCAATTACACGTTGTTTGTATAAAGAAACTACTGAACTCTGGTAGGATTTTAGTAGAAGTCAATAAAATACTCTAAAATCTCTTCAAATGCATATTTTAAACAACATCTGAATAAATTATGAATTATCACAATGCTAAACAATTAGTGTTCCTACAACAACATTGTACATATTAGATGGGAATTTGTAAAGACTCTCACCACAAGAAAGGAATCACAAAAAGGTTCACTTATTCAAATAGAAAATTTTCCATTGCTAGGATTGTATAATTTTCATTACTTTTCAATTTTATTCACAAAAATGAAATTATTTGAGATGTAACTGAAAGTGCAAGAATTGTGCCAAAAGTTGAATTCCAGACTTAATTTGGGCATAGTATAATAGCTTCCTTCCAAAACAATTGAACTAGAAGAAGTGGGAGAAACAAGCAAAAAATTGGCTTGAGATTTTGAAGCCTCATGCAAGAGTTATAGACAAATTCCAAAGGGGAGGTGGAAGGGACATTTTTTGGGACATTTTCAAACACCTTCTCTAAAATTTGTCCATAACTTTTAGGTAAAGTATTGAAATATCAAACGGATTTTTGGACATGAAATTTTACTTGATTCCCCAACTTTTCTTAGTTTAAATTTTTTTGAAAAAATATAGTCTACTATATCTAAATGAGGCCTGAAATTTGACTTTTATCACAATTCCTGCGTTTCCACTTAACCATGAGTGGAGGAGTTTCTTTTTGTCCTAATTCATATATCTCACATAGTTTGTGTCAGCCACCACTACCCCACTAGTATAAAGAGCTTCTCTTCTCCTATTTGTAGTCAAGACTGGCTAAGAGGCTTGAATAAGATTGTGTCACAAAAATGAATTATGTAGTATAAAACCCATGTCATTGGTTCAACTTTTTCATAGAAAGTCTTATGTACCATTTTATTTTGATGGAATAATCAAATTTAAACTAAACTGAAACTGGACTGGAAGGTCCTTGGAGGTTGCGGAGCAACCCTCTAAAGGCGAGCAATTTTTTGTAATCTGCCCACATCCCAGCCTTGCCCCCGAAAGAAGCTCAGTGGCATATTGTTCTAAATCACGCCCCCTGTAATGACACCAAAATCAACTTTAGCAACGGGTGGGAATGGACCTTAAGAAAACCATTTTAGCTAAATTGATGGATTCATAACATTCAATAGCATGCATTGTCACTACCTTAGCCTTGTAATAGATGGTATAAATTATTCCACATCTATAATCTTGAAGCTAAGTGAACAAATAGAGGCTCTATGTGTTTGGGCAATGTTACTTTATTGTGTACCAATACTAAGAAAATTTAGTTCAACTACAAATGAGGCTGCTAGTAATAAATAGCTTGACAAGAGATAGTGAAAACAAACAAACAAAAAGATGGGGAATAAGGGTAGATACAACAAATAATTGAGAAGAGACAAGCCAACTTAGAAACATAGTACAAATTTGAATTTGAGTCTAGATGCTACTTTCAACAACATTTATACTATACAATGCAATCAAGGTTTGGTAAAAAGGGAAGGTCTAACTAGTCTTATGCCCCCTCTTTGTCTAACTAAATAGGTGGAAGGTTAATTTTTTTAATTTAAATTTAAATTTATTTATTTAGGCTTGCATATTATTGATTCAATGTTTTCTTTCTTAATTGTTTCTACTATCTTCTATCAATAAACTAATGTTATTGTTTACCTAGGACAAAACCTCATCCTCATACCATTTTTTTCATAAGAATTTAGGTTTAATTTTGAATATATACTTTTTTAAGAATCCAAAAAACTAACACTTTATTTCTACTAAACCAAAGCTTCTTGCATCGGAACAACAATTTAAAGTGGTTGTATCACACTTCAAGGTTTCATTGAGAATCCCATAAAGGATTTAGTAGAAGAATGAATGAATGAAAAGAATTATAGATGCATGAAATCACTACAAATATTTCATTCAATAAATGTAATGTTATCCAAAGTTTTCATCTTTAAAATGTAAAATAATACCTTTTAACTTTGAATAAGATCTAACAAAAAAATTAACACTTGAATAATTCAAAACATACTCAAATCCCTAATCAAACAATGATAAGTGTTGTAACCAATGATTCCAAAACTAGCTAAATTTCGCTCATTTTCTACTTAATTTTTTCATGCCCTTTGTATAAATTTTTAAAAATCTTCCAAAAATGAACATTTGGCGAAAAATCCTAAATGTATTATGAAATCACTAGCTGTAACCTTATAACCTTAATAGATCAATGACATGCATTTACTTCTTCTGTAGATGTCATCTAAACTAGTATGATACACTTTATTGTAACCATAATATATTTCAATGCTCTTCTAAGGGCAAAATCCCCATTCCCGTCCATGTATCCAAAACCGTCCAAATGTAGCAGGGGTGCACATTTTTCTTTGAAAAATGAGCACCCCTGCTACATTTGGACGGTTTTGGATACATGGACGAGAATGGGGGTTTTGCCCTTATAGTTGAATAGTGAAGATATTGGTTGATCACAAGGCAATTGAATCCCATTTTATTTGTGTCAATAAATATAAATTATATATAGGTCAAAAGCTTCACTTATATAGACATGTTCTATACATTTTCAATCCTTGCAAGTACAGGACAATAAGATCTCTTTGTCCTTTTGTAACACTGATCATAGTGACTATTTACATAATAGAGTTCTTTACAATTGTTCATTAGTCCAAATATGGCACTAATTGATTCATATATGACAAAGATTTTGTTGAAATTCAATACTAGTCTTCAAAAGGATTTAATGGAAGTTAAAGAATTATTTGAAGCACCAATGAGGATTGAAGAATTTTGTACTTCAAAGATGTATACTTAACCCCTAAAGGACCATTCTTCATTCAAAAGACAAATTGGATTTTAGGCACGTACCAACAATCTCAATTTTTGTCATGATTTTGTAAAACTATATTTGAAGATAGAAAAACTAATCAGCTTCATGGGAATGCATTTTTTTCCCAATTGGTATTTGGAAACAAAAGTTATGCCCAAATAATCTCAAAAGAGGGGAGATTTGGTAGCAAAAAATTTTCAAAAGTTTGAATTAATTTTTTTTATCATAAATTACATTTTGTTTATATGAAAAGTTTTGATTCATGTCATTTGAATAAATGATGTGAAAGTTATAGACAATCTTGTTTTTTGGACAATCTTGTGAATGCAATTTTTATAATTTAAAAAAAGTTCTACATGGTTTATTTATCTTGCTAGAAAAAACTCACCCTTGAGATTAATATCTTTTAATTCCATCTTAAATATATTAATAATTAGGATTTCCTTCTATATTGTACCTACTTCTACGTAATAATTTTAACCCCTAAAGCACCAAACTATGTTTTTTTGGCAACATAGCAATTTTGGGCAGCTCACTACAAATGGAGTTTTTATTTTTTTCTTTGAAATTTTCACAAAACATGTGTCTAAGGAGTTAGCTTTAAGGCCCAACAATTTTCATAACTTTTGACTACATAGTGAAAAAGTTATTGTATGATATGTAGTTTTCTCTACTCGGCGGGTAGCCCAGGCAGAAAAAAAAACTTCTTCAAAAATCACTTTCTTAAGAAACTAAAATTTGAAATTGGTTTCCTTGATTTTTATCTAAGTGGAAAGCTTTGAATCATTCCATTTTGATTAATGAGTCAAAAGTTATGAGAGTTTTTAGTTTGAGGTAGTTTTGGTTAGTTAGGAATTTCTACACTACAAAAAAAAAGTTTGAAATTCTTTATTTAAATTCAATTTTTAATATTTTTGAAAAAAATAAAAATAGTGGATGTATATTGCTTAACATAACATTACAACCATTAGGATTGTCTTCTTTTAACTCTATAAATAAATTGTTAATAATTTAGTATTTTGGCTCATTTTCTACTTCTTTCTACTTACTTTTTTTTTCCTATATGTTGTACAATTCCAAATGATCTGAAATTTTTCATGCATGTATTCAACTTTACTTGAAAAATGAATCCAAAGAATTACAATCATTTTGGACATTTTTCCACACAAATATGGTCTTCTGAAGTGCAGCTGCGTGTATTTCCGAAGTGGTAAGAAAATGACTTTTGTCACTTCAAACACTAATATCTTGCAATCTACATGGCATAAATTTGCTAAAAAAAATTCCACATCTTCTTAAACATGTTTTCTAAGAGATCCTATGGTTTCTTTTGTCCAAAAATGTTTTTTTCTAAAAATTTGGTAGTTGTCTAAAAAATGACAATTTTGAAGCGATTTTGGTGAAAACATAGTCAAAAACCTTGAGGGGTTAATTAAAAAGAAAATTAAACTTTAAGACAAAAATTCTTTTATTTCTCTAGATTCTCAACTCAATTTATTACAATAAATATTTAAAGCTGAAAACTATACAATGCAATAAATTTAAGTTAAGAAGATTTATAGTCAATTGATCTAGTCTGATAATGTACATAAACCCTTTTTCTTCACTTTAAATGCACATATCTTACAATTTATATGGTCTAAGATTTTGAAATTTATCCCATACACTTCTATGCTAGTCAAGTGTAAGATTTTGATTAAAAGTCCAAAAACAATGATTTTCAATTTTTTTTCCCTTTTGCAATAGAAATGGCAATTTTGAGTTTTTGTGAAAAATAGGCTTTGGTCTTTTAGGGGTTAAAAGCTAATCTAGTGCCAATAATAGGCATTCCAATGAACTTTGAAACTTTGAAACTTTGTATTGCTTTCATGCAAACTCTCAAAATGCTTAAATTAATTGCATTCATATGCTTATATCAATGTATGATATTTTCTTGAATTGGATTGGTTTTTAAAAAATATGTCTATTTCAGGCATGTACATACTTAGTAGAAGGTTTTTGAAGTGTTCAAGCTCTAAAATTGCCAACCTCCTCAAATGTACAAAACATTGTTATATGTGTTGAATGATTTTTCATTTTACCAACAATATATGAATAGTATACATTTCAGAGGTGGATGGTTTTAGAGCCCTATGCCATTTCAACTTCAAAAATTCATAACATATTCTACAAAGCTATAAAAAAACATGAGACAACTTTGATTAGATGCCAATTCTATATGCTTTTCAAGGAAAATTTATTGAAAAACATTTCATAAGAGGACTTCTAGCTGGTTTACAAGATTGCGAGTTCCCAAATTCTAGGAACGCATTGGGAACACTGGGAACACGATGTTGATGTAGTCGAGTGACTGCCACGTTAGAAAATACTAATTATTTATTATTAATTAATTAATTATTAAATATTTTTAACATCATTTTTTTGCTTTTTAATACATTCTGAAGTTTTTTGGAAGTTTTTTTCAAAATTCAAAAATTCAGATCAGCAGGGGGTTGCTCTGCAGCAGTGGGAACAGTTTCAGGGAACACCGCTGAAACGGTCTTCTAGGGCCCAGAAATCCTCTTATGGAAGAAGTTTCACCTCCCTAAGTTCATTTCTTAAATGGATACTTTATGGGCCTCCTACCTTACTATATTTAGCAACATTGAATCAACTCCACTAAAAAAATATTCAGCATTGTTGCATCACCATTTTCTTCCATAAGTTAAAAGTACCTATTTTAAATAGTCCCATATGATGGTCCCTTATGGAATGACCTATTGTAAACAACAATTTGATGCATTGTTCATTGGAAAAGATTCCTTATTTGTACCTTCTCATCCACTCATCTTTCTTCCATTTTAATTTAGGGAGGAGTGCCCAAGCCGGGGGGGCTATTTTGTGAGCTTGTGAGCTTGTGAACCTAAAATTTTTGGTGAAAATTTTAGTGATTTTTAGGATGTGGACCTAATACCGTGCTTTATGAACTTAGGATTTTTATAGCTAGTAACCCCTTTGTGGGATTTGAAATTTGTGACTTTCAAAAAAAAATTTAATTTCAATTTTTTTCAATTTTTTCAATCCTTTTCCAATTTTTCAAATATTTTTCGCAACTCCATCACCCTCCAAAAACCCTCTAAATAAATTTTTTTTTCATTTTTTCAAATTGTTATTTGTAACTATGTCACTAGTTCACTTTTTTTGTGACTTTGTCACCCTTCACACCCTTCCCTCGGTATCGAGAGTTCAATTGGAGGGTGATGGAGTTGCAAAAAAAAGAGAGTGAAAAAATAAAAATAAACAATAATAATTTTTTGTTTCGATGACTCTATCATCCTAGAAAACCCCTTGTTGGGTTTTGGATTTTGGACCTCAAAAAAAATTTGAAATTTGAAAAAAAAAATTGGAAGGTATTGAGAGGTCCTTTGGAGATAGTAGGATTTGAAAATTTAAAATATGTTAACCACACTTTCATGGTCATAGGTCCACATTCATAGGTCTACAACCATAGGTCCATGATCATAAGTCCATGGTCATAGGACTGAAATTTTATTATAAATAGAAATTTTTTTAAATGACTTTCCTTTTTTTTTTCTTTTGGCCTAAAAAATTCAAAGTTTTTTTTGGTTAATGCTTTGGGCTCACAAGGCTTACACTCACAACTCTCAAGCTTATATATTTAGGCTCACAAACTAGTGCCATTGGTGCCCGAGCTAACTACAATAGGTGAGTCTATGAGATCAAAATGGGTCTATGTAAGAAACCCACATCTATATTGAATAAACTATTCATTCTTGGGATTTTTTTCATTTTTTTTTTTTCATTTTTTCATTCTTCTTCATCCTTAAGTTTGCACACATTGAATTCAATTTATCAATGGATTTCCTATGTTATATAGGCTAAAATGCTTAACCTCCAAAGCCCTAAAGTATGTTTATATGGCAATATAGCAATTTTTAGGCAAATGAAGTTTTTACTTTTTTTTCTTTGAAATTTTCACATGATATGTACCCAAGGACTAGCTTTGAGGCTGAAAACTTTCTTAACTATTAAATACATGGTTAAAAAGCAATTGGCATATAGATGTTTAAAGAGATTGTTTTTTAGGGTGCATTCCAATTTTGAATGTAAAATTGCTTAGGAGTTGTCAAATTATAACAACAAAAATGTAGGTATTCCATTTTTAGTACATTATTCCTCGCACAAGATTTGAGAAATTTGCATACAAGAGATTTTTGGCATTGCAAGTGATATGAACAACCAAAAATTGTGTTAACACAGTAAATGCACTTCCAAAAAACTCTTAGGCTCAAATTAAGGATATCAAACTTTGTACACAACCCATGTTGCAATTGTTGAAATGCAATTTAAAAAAAAGGAGAAATCACAAATAGTTCCAAAATAAGACTCACATGTTTAAATTCTCAACAATAAAATCATAAAAACACTTTCTTCTATTCATTGGGACACTTTTCAAAGAAAATGGATAAGTACAATTTTAGATCTCAATTCTCAAATTAAGTGAAATTGGCAAGCTTCGCTCATACCCAAGAAATCAAATCAAAATTGCAAGATTTATTCTTCCACTAATAGTATATACATCATGTGTTTGAAGACCTCTCAAAAGGGTCGTTGCAAGGAACACTTGTCCTATTTGGGTGTCCCCTAGGCCTTAGATAGGTGGTTTTTTGCTCATAACTTTTGCATAGTATGTCTATTCTCTAAAAAAAAATTGAAATGAAGGTACAAACAATAGTTTTAGACATTGTGTAATTTTTTGAAATTAAGAAAAAATTATTTTACTATTTTTAAACAACTCCCAATTGGATGTCTACCTTGACCATTTTGAGGGGTTTTAGTACTATTTTCAACCCTAAATTACAAATTTGAAGGTACAAACTAGAATACAAAAACTTCTTCTATAGTTACACAAGCTCATGAAGAGATTTTCTAAAAATAGTAAAATATCCACCTTCTACATGTGCTCAAAGTATATTACCAAAGTACACTTGTAGATAATACAAAATATTTTTTGTGAAGATGAAAATGTGTAAGAAGAAGCACCTTAAAATTAGAAAAAATGGATTCTTAGTGAATTTTTCTTGAATTTTTTTACTATTTTCTAAAAATCAAATTCCAAACTATATATTTTCTTATATTTTCATGTCTGTTTGAAAGAGTATAACTTTTAGAGATAAATTTTTCTTAGTTAGAATTTTTCTCCACATACTATTTTGAGTGCTTTACAAATTATCTATATTTTATTTAATTTTAAGAAATTTAACTCCAAAAGTCACAGTACAATAGTACCTAAGCCATTTTGAGCCAAAATTATTAAGCATTTCTTGCAATCACCCTAAAATCAAATATTTACATATTTCTATGAAAAACAAAACTTCCAATTCAATATTACTTGCAAAAAATTTAACAAGTTCATAGTAATTAACTATCAACTTCAAAAGAAGCCTAAAGTTTTGGATTGACTATATGTGGTCAGTTAGGTAGCTAGAGACCTAGAAGGTAATTAACACCAAGTGCTATTGAGACTATTGTACAATTCAACAACTTATATAGTTAATAGAAAATCGATGAATTAACAAGGATACCTATGACAAGTTGAATTTGATTGTCAAATTTAGAAAGGACTATGTAATGCTTGAGAACTAAAAGGCTCAAGAGCAATATGCAACATAATGTCTAATATAATAGTTCATCATAGACGTCCATATATGTACTTTTTGCAAATCTAAGAATGTAAAAAAGGGAGTTGCATTATGAATTATACCAATATTGCTTATCTTACTATCCCTATCCAATAGAATGATGACAAATGTACCTTAAAAACCAAATTTGGCATCATTTAGTAGACAATGGACAAGCTACAATTTTGTGACTCTATATACTGACTAAGGACCAACTCAAACAAGTTCAAACTGGCATTATTACTTTGGAAGTAATGCAAGAAATTGATGAATGTATAAGAACTTCTACAAGAAAAAAGAATGTTTTAAGTGAGTTTTGAAGTATAGTCCTAAATACAAGATTATGAGTAATGATCTTTGAGAAGATTTTCAATAAAAAGAAAATTCTAAAAATACAAGTATTTCTAGTAAGTTTTTACTAAAAATCTTCTCAAAGGTTACTACTTATAATCTTATGTCTAGGACTATACTTCAAAATTCACTTAAAAAATACCATTTTGTCTCATAATTTACTCTATAACAAAAGTTCCTATAGATTTGTCAATCCTTGCTAAAGGGCACTTTCATTTGAGCAATGGTGTTTTTTTTCATTTCTTATGAAGTGCCACAATGGCAATACTTCATTTTATTGTAGAGCTCCAAATCTCAACATTCATCCATATGTTGGATAGAAAATATCATGTTAGGACACAATACATATCTGTCATTCTTTTTTCATCCATTATTTGACAATTTCATTCATTATTTTTAAATTTGAAGTTTATTGACGATTTCATCGAAAATTTTACTATTTATACTGTTCATTTTCTATAGGCTTGATGCAAAGCCAAAAAATTTAGTGTAATTTTACACCAAATGATTGGAAAAAAACACTGCATTTGAGGAGCTTGCAAGTAGATGCAGCCATACAGTTCTTCTTCTCCTCTCAATTTAAGTTCAACTAGCTAGCATCATCTTAATAGGATGATACTAACTTTGAGGAGCTTGCAAGTAGATGCAGCCATACAGTTCTTCTTCTCCTCTCAATTTAAGTTCAACTAGCTAGCATCATCTTAATAGGATGATACTAACTGTGATGGAGTTGATCTTCCACCTCATTTGTTTATTTTGCAGAACTTTTTGGTTAATGTCTCAATTCTTTTTGAAGTTTTGTACATTTTTGTTTATATCTTTATATAGAAATATCATTTATCACAATTTCATGAAATTGGTCATTATTCTCAAACTACCTTCAACACCATTCTATGGTGTTTAGATGATAATCCAATGATCTCAAAAGAAATTAAAAGCATTTTTTTCATTCACTTTTTTTATTGACCTTTCATATTGAGTCACAAAGAGTATCAAATAAAGTTTTTAGTCTATTTAATTAGTGTTTGTTTTTGTATAGTTGAAAAGTCAATACAAAATTGGATTACAAAATATGCTATTTTAGTCTATTTGGAGAAGTTATTGCTCATTGCTCTAAATCTAAAATTTCTTCACAAAAGTGATTTTTTAAAAGTTTGAGCCCAACTAATGAAATGAAGTTCATCTTCTCTAGTTTCTACTCTATTTTGGATTTTGAAAAAAAATTGTAATATTGAATATTTTATTGGAATTTGAGCTTTGGATGTATTTTCAATGTCTATTTCATTCTAATTATAGAATGGCACAAATATTAAGTTCACACCACGGTATTTTCTAGTGTAATGTAATATACATGCATGGTGAAATTTTCAATTTTTTTGAAATAGTTTTCTGTTTGATAAAACTTTTCTTCACTTTTTCTTCAAAAATTCTCATAAAAGTCAGTTTTCCTCACAAAAATCTGAAAATATCGTGAATTAAAGAAGGCATATAATCTCATATTTAAAAAATGAATATAAATTTTTTCAAACATATCTAGTTTGAAACTGGAAGCAAACTAAGTGATGGGCAATGAGGCTTGTAATTGTGGTTACATCCTTTGAGAATTGACCCCTAAAGGCTCAAGGCATATTTTTTGGGGAGCTCACCACAAGTGAAATTTCCATTTTTGTTCTTTGAAGTTTTCACAGAGTATGTGGTCCAAGATTCGCTTTAAGAAATAACAATTTTCATATTTTTTGACTAAATGGTAAAAAAGTTTTGTATAGTATGTAGTTATTTTTCTAGCTCGGGCAGCCCAAGCAGATTTAAAAACTGACGTTTTGAAGAAATAAAAATATGGAATTGGTTTTTTAGATTTTCATATATATAGGTAGCTTTGAATCATTTCATTTTGATTGATGAGATAAAAGATATGAAGGATTTTAGTTTGTGAGCAATTATAAATCTCTACTCTAAAATAAATTCTAAAGTCCTTTATTTAACTCAATTTTTTATATTTTTGGTAAAAAAAAAATTGAGTGTAGATTTTTTTATTTCAACATTTCAACCATTGGGATTGACATTTTTCAATTCCATAAATAAATTCCTAAAAATTTAGTATTTTGAATCATTCTCTACTTCTTTCTACTTACTTTTTTTTCCCTATATATTGTACAATTTCAAATGATTTGAAAATTTTCAAGCATATAGCCAACTTACCTTGAAGAATCAATCTAAAGACAATCTACAATTTTGGACATTTAAAACAAGGTGGGCCTAGCAAGATGGATTTATCTTAAGAGAAAATTGAAGAATTTTTTATTTTTCCAAATAATTGTTTTTGCAAATTCCGAATCCATATTTGGAATCAGAGACCCCAAATTAGCAAAGGAGGTCTACAACACACTCTAAGCACAACACAAAATAGGGACTTTTTTTTCACTTTTACCCTAGAGAACCAAAAATTTACCCTGTTGGCTCAGCCCACCTTTGATGGTAGGATTTCAGTATTTCACATCCTTCCAATTCAAGGCTACATTGATATAGTTCTACATGAAAAATTCTCCTACATCAGTTTTTACTGTAATTTGTTTATTTTTTCTTTTTTTCTTTTTTTCTTTTTTCCAGACTTCTTCAAGTGTTAGTTCCTGGACTAACATTCAGATTTTAAAATTAAGTTATAAAAATTAGAAGGATTTAATGTGAGTAAACAGTCCTTTTTAATAAAGGATGACTACTGCTACTTACATAGACAGACTGAATTATTAGATGGATTTGTTTGATGTTTTTGTTTTTATAAAAACACTCACCATCAATCATGAGAAATAAATAAATTATTTTTTAAAAAGAGTGAATACATTTTAGCAACCTTGATTTGGTTAATTGATGGCCTTATTAAGCCAAGGACCAAATGACAGGTAGTACTATATGTACTAAGCTCGATCTCCAATCTGATTTTCATCTTGATTAGACATGGATGGTAGAAAAAATCAGATGGTAAATGGCATGGTCATGCTGTATGGATTCTTGTCCAGCAGAATATTCAAACATGCACCATAAGCTAACAATTAATATTCCAAGTGTCAGCTTGCAGTCTGGCTTAAGGAAAATTAGTTTGGCGCTCCTACTCTAATGGGGACTGCATACTAAAATTAATCCACAAATAATGACCAGTAACGGTTGTGGGCAAATTTATAGTTTCACATACCAGCTCATCAACAACGAGCCTGGCAAGGTAGTCAGGGAAGGAATACGATAAGTCTCTGATGGGAGTTCTATCTTGCTGAAGTTTCTTACCAAATTAGCTTAAGTACCTGATTAGCTCTTCAGCTGCTATCTGCTGTGAACACAAGGGCTTTCTATCAAGTTGCTGCTGTTTGCTGTGAATACTAGAGCCTGTTAGCTTGCTACTGCTGTGGAGAAAAAATGGCATCCTCACAGTCTAATACGTCCCTTCTTCAGGTTTTCTTGACTTGATTTTGTAAAGGTTTATTGTTACTGTATGTTTTGTATCTTAGATGTCTCTGTGTGAAAGCTATAACATGCGTCCATGGGCTGAAGACACCTGCTGTATCCTCACTAACAAACAATTTGTTGTCTTGTTCTTGGGATGGGCATAGGTGAGGCCCGCGACCTCTCGGAGTATTTTTTGATACCTTGCAGATACTTTAAACCTTATACTCAGCTCATCAGTGGCTTAGATTGGAAAGTTTGCACATGTAATGTAAATATGTGATAATGTTTACAGAAGTTGGATACAGCTACTTGGGTGATCCTTGCTCATATGTGCACATATTGGAAACTTTGACTAGGAGATGGTTTGTGAGATACTATGTAACACATGTAATACATGTAACTCACGATTTAGAGAGATGTCTGTATTGGTGTGTGTGTTTCTGATATCCTCACTAAGTTTGATTTATTCAACAAAGTGCTAAAGTATATATTTAAAGGAGCACAGCATTGGGCTGGTACTTTGAATTGATAGAGTCAATATATAGTTTTGTTAAGCAATGTTTGAGGTTTGAAATGAGCCTGATAAGTGCCCAGAAATCTGGGATGTTCCAGAAACATGTATTTTTTTCATTTTTTTCCTCTTAAAAAAATAACCTGACACTATTAAAGGACATTTTTACTACAAGAATCCACCTTGTTCTAGTTTGATGTTTGTAACGACAATAACTAGGAAGGTTAATTTTAAAACCAGTTTTAACCATGTCAAGTGAGAGATGACAAGAATGGTTCATTGAGGACAAATAAGGTTCATGTTCTTTTCATATTACTAGTTTGCAGATTGCACAAATTGTTAACTTAAAAAAAACTATAAAATTCAAATTCAAATCAACATGTGTGAACATGGCACAATCTTGCTACAGTGTTTGTAGCCTTAGGCTCTGTTTGAATTTAACATGCACAAATCATTTTTATTTCATTTTCCATACATTAAAGTGTGCAGCTAAATTATTTTGTAGAGAGTATACTGGTAGAAAGTGACCACCAATTTCCATAAATTATTCAAATATGCACATAGACAGATCAATCTAAACATTCATCATTTACACTATTATTGTCTTAGAATTAAAGGGATTCCACCTACTTTCCGTTAACTTAGTTTCTTCTAACCTACTTGACATTTCTAGAATCCAAGGATGATGCAAAACCCTTGATAGACTCAAATGTTTGTTAACATTGCGTCTCAACATTTTTTGAATGAGATCTTTGGCACCCTTCGAGATGTGTGGCCATCGTTTCTCTGCAAACAAATCTTCGTCCTTCGCAATTTCTTCATACACATTTGCGAATGTGTAACCACCAAAAGGAGCATGTGCCGTTAAGAGAGCATAGAGTACCACTCCAAGGCTCCAAATGTCGGCTTTGGGTCCATGGTAGCCTCTTATGACTTCGGGAGCTGTATATGGTGGAGTCCCAACCACATCATTCAATATTTCGCCAAACTCAAAAAATTGGGCCAATCCAAAATCAATCATTTTGACGGGTGAACCTTTGCCTTTGGTTTGGAATAACAAGTTTTCAAGCTTCAAATCCCTATGCACTATGCCAAAGCTATGGCAAGCTTTAATAGCACTAGCAATTTCTTTGATTATTTGAGCAGCGCTTGGCTCATCAAAAATACCATTTTGAAGCATATAATCGAAGATTGAGCCTCCTTCACATAGCTCCATTACTATGTATACATAATCATCATCTTCCAAAACATCTTTAAGGGCCACTATATTTGGGTGTTCATTAAGATTGATCAACCTTAAGAGGTTAATTTCACGTGTCACCATTTCGTGTTGTTTTAGTGAGACAAGGTTTTTCTTTGATAGGCATTTGCATGCATAACATTTGTTGGTTCTAATTTGGGTGCACAAATATGTCACTCTGAAAGCACCTGCCCCCAACTGCTTGCCTTTAGTATAAAGGTCCGTGAATTTGATTGTGGTCATTGTGAAAAGCAACAATTAACAAGTTCATGGAAGCAAAAATAGAAGAATAATAATGTAGAGCCTTGCTATTTATAGTTGAGTTGTGTATTTTTTACTTTGAACTAGTTTTTACCTATCTTTTACATCGATCTATTTTTCATCTATCTTTTACATTGATCTATTTTTCATCTATCTTTTATGTTGTTTTTGTTTTGATTTAGTTTTTACTTTATTTTAGTTTTGATTTAGTTTTTACTTTGTTTTAGTTTTCATTTACTTTTTACTTTGTTTTTATTTTTATTTAGCTTTTACATTGATCTAGTTTTCATTTAGCTTTAACGTTGATTTACTTTTTACTTTTTAAAACAAAACTTACTTTTATGTAGATTTTACTTCTATTTGACTTTCAATTAGCTTCTATTTTTTTCATCTTGATTTGAGACTTCACTACTGTAGCATGATTTGCTCCTGTTGTTTCCTTCCTTGTCCGCCGAGATTTAGGGTTTGGACAACAGCATCATTGTATGAGGTATTTGCCATTGGCTCAGTATTTCTGCCAGAATCCCAATGGCCAGTGCATGGAAGCCACTTCTTCTTGCCTTCTTGTACTTTCTTTTGGACCAGTCTGAAAGTCTAAATTTTCCAGTCATCAGCTTATCAGTTATCACTGGTAAGTTATCCATCATGCGCTTGAAGTTTGACCATCCTTGCACCTTTTTCACTTGTTGATAAATAAAATTGCATGAACCTCTTGCAGTGTAGCATTAGTTGAACTTCGGAGAATATGGAGTGGATGAAAAACATTCATGATGAAATATTTGGAATGAAAATGTGACCATATGTGTGACAATGGATCATGACAGATCAGTGGACAATGTGTATTTAATATAATAAAGATGAGCATTTCCATTTGTTCAGAAAAAAAAAGATAGGTAGATAGGTAAAATGAGCATATTGATGACCTACCATAGCAAATAATTTATAGTTTGCAGCATCTTTAGCTGCTGGACTTCAAATAAATTGTTTTTATAGATTTATGTGCTAGTTTTAGTTCAACTTGTTTACTGAAGTCTATGGACATGTAAGGTCAACCTGCCTATGACAGGCAAAATGAGTGCTTTGTCTTCTTGCCAATAGAAAAAAAAAATGCAAAGACATATGTTAGAAATGAAGAAAGTAGTCAAAATTTTAGTTTTGGGACAAGGTATGAATTTTTTTGGAATTTTTGAAGTGTGCTGTTATAATGGCCCCAAAGAATCTGTAGGCTACCCCCAAATTAGCAAAAAATATTTTCATAATGGTCATCTTACCACTTGAAGGAGGCACAACATTTTCTAATATGACTACAAGATTTTTTAATATGGCCATGACACAAAGGAATTAAAAAAAAATTTATGACAAGTTTACACTAGAAAGGTATAAGAATCCTGTGATGGTCATTGGTAATTTCATGACCATCTCCCAAGGCATTGATTATGGCTACAAATCAACCTAATGTAGTCAAAGAACCAATTTTAAGAAAAATGTCTATTATAACTTGATATCGGGTTGGTTTTTTTGGCGATTTGGTGCAAAAATTGCACCAAATTTCTTGGCCTAGCACCAAGCCTATAGGGAAAAAATAGTAAAATTTTCGATGAAATCGCTTGGAAACTTCAAATCTTTTAAAAACAGTGAATGAAATCACTAAATGGTGGATGAAAATAGAATGATAGATATGTATTATGTGTTGATATGATATTTTCTATCTAGTATATGGATGAATGTTGAGATTTGGAGCTCTACAATAAAATGAAATATCGCCACTTTAGCACTTTACAAGAAAATTAAAAAAACAACTTGTTTGATATAAGAGTATAAGATTCTAATGGAAAGTTCTCTAGATGCCTATCGGAGGAAGGGAAACTCAATGTCTAGGACAAAGTTTATAGTTCAATAAATTCTTCCTTGAAATGGGGATGATTTAACTAGTAAGTGTGAAACTCACTACACTAATATCTCAACATTTGGCAATATGTAAATATATTTATTGTTCTTATTGTACATGGATGTACTACTAACTACTTTTGATGTTGGTGTTGTAGTCGTAATACATGAACCTCCATGTGTGCAAATGGAAATGTTTGTAGAAAGATCTATTGACCTTGATGGCTTATAAAATGACTTTCTCAGAATAAGGTAACCTAATAGGTAAGGCAGTTTAATTTCACTATTAACTTTAAAGAGAACCAACTTATGACAAATAGAAAACCTATCTTAACACCAATTCTCAAATTTGGTAAAATTTAGAGTCAATGAAATGAGCATTGGTAACCATGAATTGTAGACTACTCTATAATTTTTATGTTTAAATTAATTTTGAAGTACTTTATTTTCATCACCCAATCTTTAATTCCTAAAGGACCAATGTCTCCTTGTAGGACAAAATGGATTTTGGTAGGCTTCTATGACCTCAATGAAACTTTTTGAAACTTTTTCATAAGATAAAAATACTAATTAGCTTTGTAGGAGTCCATTTAAAAAAATTCAATTAGTGTCTAGGCAAAAAAGTTATTCCATTTTAAACATAATTTTCGTGATGCTTATTAGAAAAAGAACTCCACAAAAATTTGAAAATAAATAATCTTATAGATCACATTTTTGTCTTAATTTGAAGCTTTGATTCATTCCATTTTGATAAGTGATGTGAAATTTATGAACAATCTTGTTTTGGGGCAATTTGAACATCTTAATGAAAAAATAAGTTACAAAATTTATTTTAAAATGCAATTTTAACAACTTTTCAAGAAAAAATTGCTTGATATGGTTAAGTTGCTTGCTAGAACAATCTCCCCATTTGGATTATTGTGTTTCAATCCCATCTTAAAGCTATAAACAATTTAGTTTTTTTTGTCAATCTTGGACCTACTTTTATCTTTAAAAAGTTGAAGGAGTTAAAATCAAGTCAATTTTTTTTTTAAAAAAAATTCTAGAATTTCAACTCAATTCTTCAGAATGAATTTTAAGAAATTCAAGGTCTATAGTGCAAACATTTCCCACAAATGGTGGTCAAAGTCACTTGAAATTGCACGTAAGTATTCAAATTTTTTTTCCAACTTAGAATGGTAGTATCTTCCAATCTATGAGGTCAAAATTCATGAAATTTTTTCCATATGATCTTAGGCAAGTAAAGTACAAGATTCTTTGGTTAGATTTTAATAAAAGTATTTTTTTGTTTTTCATAGGTGAAAGTAGAAAAAATGGTAGTTTTGAGTATTTTTGACAAAAAAATGGCCTTTGTCATTAGGGATAAAATGCACATTTTCTTCTATCTAAGGGGCACTTTATGGTATGGCCATCTAAATTGAAAGGTTATAGGACTTCATTGCCAAGGGTTTAGACTTTGGACATGGCCCTTGGAAGGTTCGCACTATGACTAAGTCAAAGACTCCAATTCCTATACTTTATTGCCTATTTATTGCCCATTTCTTTGGGCTCTCAACAAAGTTTGTCCAACCATTCAATCTTACAACCTCTCAATTTTGATGGCTATAGTGTGAAGTGTCCCTAAGTAAAATATTCTTGAATTTGTTTCAACTTTCAAATGAAGAAAAATTCAAGTTGTAATTATAAGCCATTCAAATGCATTGAACTACAAGCAAATTGTGGAAAATTAATTAATCCCTAAATGCCCTAGGTCTTTTTTGAGATTCTAGGAATTTGCTCTAAATTGAATAAAAAATTATCATTTTGATGATTTGTATCAATTTTTTAAAATTGTAACCATACAATTTCAAACTAGATATGTTAGAGATTGATTAGGAAAAGAAAAGAAAACAATATCATTTATGAATTGAAAGGATATAATGTCTAATCATGAAGGTGTAAAAATTGGAAAAGTGACTTGAAGTCTTTCAATTCTCTTTTTGTGTGTCAAATCTAAAAAATTGGTCACCAAAAAAATATGAGGTTGGAAGGCCTAACATGCACAACCCCAACCAATTTGTCACTTCTCAAAATTTACTCTACAATTTTTAAAAATGAATTTTTAATGTTACTTTTTCTCCAAGATCTAAAGTATTTGAGGCTCATTTCCAAGAACCCTCACTACTACAGAAATCAAGATTGCAAAAATCAGATTTTGATGCTAAAACTCGACTTCAAAATGATTTTTCCATAAATACAAATAACTAGAATCAGCAACTTGGTTGATTTGTATTTAACTTCAAAGTTTTACAAATACCAGATTTTGGTGCCTTGGGCATTTAGGGGTTAACTGAATAGCTGACCAGTGATCCATTATGCCTTTTCTTTCTTCAAAAGTTTCCATCTGCTTCACAAGAGGAAATGAATGTTGATTGTGAATCTCAGCTTGATGACAAAATCAAAGTGACTGAACTGTTTGTAATGTAATTGGTGGTCACGATTGGCAAAAAAGTATCTTTAAATATTAGATGCCACAATTTTGGGGGATATTATTTTTTGAAACAAAACAAATTTTTCTATTTCTAGGAATTTGTTGAGTTACATTTGTCAACTTTTTTTAATTATTTGGTAAGGAATGTCAAATATAGCTGTCCAGTACATAAGATACTAAGGTAGGTGCACCCAAAAGCGCCAGGAATTGGGCTATGGGTATCTTCAAGATATAATGGTGAAGATTGAATTGAAGAAGTGGAAGAGAATTGTAGATAGGGAATGGAACTGCAGTCAATTTTTTGATTTTCCAAAATATGACACAACAGTAGGGGTACAAAGTTTTGGTAGTAGAGTGTTTCAAAGCATTTGTAAGTTGCACTAAAATGGAGCACTAGCATTGAAGAAGTTGCATGCTCAAGTTGGTAGAAGTGATAGAGAAAAAGTTGGAAACTGTTCCAAAATGTGAAGAAAGTTGTGCCATTTTTATTTAATATTCATTATAAAGTACTAGGATGGTTCTCTATACAGTGGAAACACCCAAAACCGTCCGAATAAGGAATTCAGCATAGTTGGAGGCAGCGTTTTCTAAAACTTATATTTTTCTAGCATTAGCGAGTGAAAATCATGAATATTCAAAATTTTTTTTTTTTTCGGAATCAGTATGTAATTTCTGTAAATTTTCAAAGTGTTGGCTCCCTAGACCACTGGAACCGTCCTATAGGTGTACCTTAAATCGAACACCTGCTGAAATCAGATGTCAGTGAATGAAAACTACACATGTGTCTTACAACTGCGTCAGCAAATTAGAATTAAACAACTGTCGGACGCCTTAATGTATGCCTATGGACAGATTTAGTGACACTCTATGGCCCAAGAATAGGTACAGGGACGGATATGGGTGTTTCTCCCTTATATGACACAAGTTCATTTCAAACTCTTTTTCCCATAATAATTCCACCATCATCTTAACAATCTCCAGTAAGTACCTCATTAACAATTGCCTTGAACCTGTAATCACTAACCGCCATAAACTAATCATTGACAACTTCTACCACAACTGAAAACTATTGCACAACTTTTTTTAGGTGGCGATTTAAGACACTGAGCGATTTTGGATGTACCCACTATAGATCTACTTTCTACTAGTGGTGGCTAATTGAACCAAGTTATCCCACATTTAGAGGGTCAATGGCCAAATTTTGCTTTGGGTGTTGTGATTTGCATTGAAGACCTTTATAATTTTAGATTTTTACCTTGCTTTTGGAATGGTTGATATATCATTTTCATTTAATGATAATATAATTCTCAAAATTAGTTGCCTCAACTTTTGGAATTTTTTTCCAAATTTTTTTTATAGTCAAAAAAGAATTTTACAAAAATACTTTTTTTTAATATCTTTGAAAATCTAGTTCTTTTGGACTTGCTGGTCTTGTTGTTCAATGATTGTATAATGAAGAGTGTCCTATAACTTGTAGTTGGCAAGTTGTACAATATCATTCCTTTGATTTATTGTAATATGCACCTAGTTCAAACCATAGAAACCTTATTATAATAGTAGACTATTTGTACTCTTCAATTGGAATCATAGAATACCATATGAATTCAATCCTAACTTTTTTGCTCTTCATAATGTACTAAGCCTACTTTTTATGATAGCTTGCAAATTTGTAGACCAAAAACTAGGTTACAAGTATTGGGATGATTAAGTCATAGTGAAAAAAGAATTAAAACATGGTCAACAACAAAAGGATTTAAAATTTATTTTATTTCTAGTTAAATGTTGAAAGTAATTGAATGAATCCTTGATAAAGTAGGTCACCTTGGCACCAATTTTTAGAAACTATAATTTTCCACATTGCAAGGTAGTTGACCCCTTTTCAATCACCCCCCATTTCCAAAGTCTAAGTTCTATTTCTAAGTATAGGAGGCGGAAGTAACTGGTCCATTAAGATGGATTATGAGCCTTTGGTTTCCTTTGAAATTCTTAACATCTATGGATAGATATTGACACATACCTATATAACAAGAATAGGTTTCCCAAAATCTTGACAAAAAAATATTCACAATAATTTTGTTTTTGGGCAAAAAAATGAAAAAATGAAAAAAAAAATCCATTTGAAATCTATTTCCATAAAGGGAGAATTTTGTCCCCCTACCACACTTATTTGGGAGCTATGTTGAAATCCTTAAGTGGTTGGAAATGGGTTGTAAGCTTCTAGTGTTGCATTCCTTATAGTATGCTATGTCTGCACCTTGAATTAACCTCTACAAGACTAAGGAGCCCACTTTAGATATTTTGAGAATTCATGCAAACTTTGTTAGGTATTTTGACAAGAATCAAGAATCCTTGAATCTAAATGAGATTATTTGGAGTATCTAAAACCATTAACTTAGAATGTGTGCTGAGGCCGTTTTTGCTGAGTTCAGTTAAGGTAGGTACACCCAAAAGCGCCACTTATTCATACTGAGCCTAGTTCCTGCTATTACTTAGTTCAAAATTTTATGTAGTCTTGTTGGCAAGTGAAAGCATGTTCCAACGCACCAAAGAACGTAGGATTTGGATACCGTATGCAAAAGTTATTAACAGTCAAAGTCTGTTTCTGAAAGCGCCATCTACAGTCTGAACATGACTGATTTCGGAAATGTATGTGAGCTGTAGATGGCGCTTTTAGGAACAGGGCGCTTTTGGGTGTACCCACCTTAAGTTATGTCGATCCGAACCTGCTGATCGTCAGACCAGTCGCCATCTGTTCGTTGAAGTCAAATAGACATTTCAATTGTGATTTGTGGATGGAGATTCAAAATTCCTACTCTGCCCATTGAGCCCTCAAACACAACTTAGATGTCACAATTCAGGTGGTGTCAATAGAAGGTGCTAATTTACAAGTACACATGTACCATGTAGTACACGTGACACAATGCATCTTTTACGATGGCCAGCTTTTAACATTTCATTCAGAGAGAACAGGCTTAGTGGTCCATGACTTGCAGCAGTAACATGATAAATCAAGCATTCTTGACAGAATTAATACAGATCCCACATAGAAAAAAAATGTTTGAAAGCTAAAATTGCACCAGCATTTGTCAATTCGAAATGAAGGACCACCAGTACCTGGTTAAGCTTTCATGCTCTACGAACCTGTACAACTGATAATCTCCTGACCGAAAACTTCAGATTTGCACTTCACAAAGGTGACGACCTCAGCAATTTCCTCAAATATGGGTTTCTATGACACTCTAGCAACACATTTGAACTCCTTGTTTGGGATTTATACAAGCAAATTCGCTTCTAACTTACTTCCAAAAGTAGTTCGATGCTGTCGATCTACGGCGTAGGTCTCGTGTCAATCATACTCGAGCCAGCTCTGAAAATCTGCTGCAGGGCTCCACCTAAAGAAATTTCCGTGCCAAGAGCAGTGGAGGCTCGTGAAGGTGGTCGAGTGGTGCTGCGCAGAAAGTCAGGTCCTTGCTGTTCAACCCGCTTGCAAACGGCTTCATATTTTTCAAGAACAATGTTGAGTGCCCTCTTCATCTCCCGGACCTCAACCTTCAAGTATTGCACTGCCAACCAAACGAACCACCAATTATAAGAAAGTTAAAATCACGGCAAAAACATGCGACATAAGCGACGGGAATTCATGTAATAATGAGGAAAAAACAGACATACCCTCTTCAAGGTGTACAGCGCTGGTCTTCATAACCGATGCTGAATAATTGAGTCGCTGCAACAATTTCATTGCGACTGCTTCCACTGCATCTATCTTAAATCCAATTTCTTCCTGAGACCCCCCAAAGAGAGCACAAAATGAGCTAAGTTGTGCTCACAGGAAATATCAACACTGCTGAGAATTTGAAGATATCCCTCAACTATTTCGAAGTGGGGTTGCTGAGATAGTTTCAGTGGCAAAAGTAGGGATTGAATCTGATGAATAGTGCTGTGAAAAGGTGTTCGAAAATCTTTCTCCTGGTGGTTCAACCACAGATCTGGAATAGCGTCAACTTTAAAAAAAGTTCTATTGACATTGAAGACTAGTTGTGAACGTTTAAAAATTGGGAATATTTCGAAACCAAACCAATGAAAGGCAACGACACCAAGCATAAAGGGGCCACATAATTTAACAGGGATGTGAATACAAGTGTACAGTACCTGATTCTTGCTGACCTTAGCAGCAGTGAGACGTTGCCACTCCTGATACAGAGATAGCAGGTCTGCAGTCGTGGTTGCATCTAATGTGCCTGTTCACACAACAATGAAATTGTCAGAAATATTTCACCCATTTGTGCCTCAACCACAGGTAAGCGAACGTCACTACATCTAAATCACAAGACTTTCTAGACTCATACCGATATCTAAAATTCTCCCTTTATAGTCTATTAAATCAAGTCAGCACTTCCCCGTCCTAAAATGCTAACATCCTGTCAGCTCTCTTTTTATAAACAAAAGAGAAATTCATATCCTCAAACTCAATAATGAACATAGTAGTATGATCTGCCACGTAAATTTTATTGATTACAGACCATAATCAACGGAACCAGATCGAGACAAGTTCCGCTGCAATAGAACGTCTGTCAAACTGCTCTCCCCCACCGGCGGTTTCAATATAGGTCCTGCCTGCCCCCACCAAAAAAAAGATAAAAACTTTCATAAGCTTGTTTGTTTTGTTTGGGCAGCCGAACCCACCTGTTGGCCATGCTATGTTGTTTACAGAGCGTGCATGAGGGACATCTGGCTTTCTCTTCTTAGGCTCCACTAACAAAGCCTACCACAAAAGAGCACCAACATTCAATTTTTCAGCATTCAAAACCAGCACCATGATTCACCCAGTGAATGCCCCTGCAAAGCCTTGACATCATCGTCATCCTCAACTACACTGAAGATGTACGTCCCTCACACACACGGCAGCGTTTGAAATCCAGGGATTCAATAACACAAATCGCCACATAAATCCTAGCACCTAAACGATATTAAACGATTGGGTTTTTTAGCAGCTTTGCGTACGTCGTATAACCAATTTTAATTATTTTGTGACCAAATCATGCAATGTTCTTCACTGATCCTGGTCATGTGAAGTTCGCCTCATCTGAATTATTGATATTTCATAATATGGCCAGTAAAGGTAGTCACTCTTAAACCATAAATCCTTCGTCCTTTAGGCGGTAGAAAGGAAGAAAAGTACTGCCATCAGTTGATGATTTTGGGCTGTTAAAATTCTTGTGATAAGAGGGACAGACCAAGAAGCAAGAATCCAAAGGCTCTGTAAACTGGTCAATACAAATTCATATATCTTACAAGGCTCGTAACAATAATGCATCTCTACGGACATGAATCACAAAACCGGGAATTGTGTTTTTATTAAGCTGTGAACAGAACACTTAGGATCTCTGAAGTACTTACAACGCTAGGGTTTTGAGGCCGCTCAACACAAGCATCTTTAAGCTTACCGATACGAATCACAAAAACACGAAATAAAATTCTCAACCCTAAACAGAGAGTTTTAGAATCCCTTAGACACTTACAACGCTTAGGTTTTGAAGCCGCTCTAAACAAGGATCCAGCTCTTCCGCGCTTCGTCCCGCGTTGATCGTCTCGATCACGTCCGTCAAGCCCTGCAGGGGCAAACCAATCGTGAATCCCGATGCCAACTAGCTTCAATGGTGTCGTGAATCCCATGGCAACCGGATCAATGATAAGATGAAACCCCAGGCAATCATCCTACCTTGGACCTGGAACCCTAAAATGCTTGACGATATGCATACCTCTGGAGAACCCAATTTGGAGTCCGCTGCACCCATGCTGAAACGCCCACACTGAATGCGCTGGAAATTCTTCTCGAACTTCAAATTGCTCC
The DNA here is from genome assembly GCA_947034885.2 of Thuidium tamariscinum. Classification (NCBI taxonomy): domain Eukaryota; kingdom Viridiplantae; phylum Streptophyta; class Bryopsida; order Hypnales; family Thuidiaceae; genus Thuidium; species Thuidium tamariscinum. Next base: position 5,558,827 of record OX344753.2, read on the forward strand.
CAAACTTCTTCACCACTCTGCTTCTGAAATGCCTGCTCAATTGTGCCCCAAAGTACCTTCACCCTTGGCTTCTCTTTCAGTCATTGCGCTCACCTTCAAAACTCCAATTTCCAAACTCTCCCTTCCTCATCGACCACCCTACTCTGAAATTAAAAACATCCAAAACCCAAAACCCACAACCAGCGAAGGATACTGTCAGCTCCCCAAAGTATACTACCAAACTGCGATTCAGTGATTTCAGCCGGGTTATTAGGAGAATTAGATTCCAGGAGCATCATCATACAGCCCCACTTCTCATACTTCATCCAAAATAGTGACAAACACATGACTCCCTTTTGGATGAACACTGGAAGACTCCCGCAACTCTTGTTTGGCTACCAGTACTCCAAGTGTCCGTCACTCGAAGTGCACAATCAGGCAGGACGTTAAATCCTGCCAACGAAGTGGGCCCAGCAGAGTGGATTTACCTCGAGGGAAAACGCAGAATTTTTTTATTTTTTGCAAATATTTTTTTTTGCAAATTCTGAATTCATATTAGCAATCAGAGACCCCAAATTAGCTAGGAGAATATTGGAGTATGCCCTAGACACGGCGCAAAATAGGGGGCTTTTTATTCAGTTTTACCCCGGAGAACCCAAAATCCACCCTGCTGGGCCCACTTCGTTCGTAGGATTTAACCTGCCACAATCAGCTCTTCATTCCATCGATTTCTGCTTCGATTTCTGGACAATTTTTTCTAGATCCGTCGATATGCTCCAGTCAATTGCATCCCTGGGGTTGTGATCACTGCGATGAATAGGAGGAATTGGAAGGAATTTCATAGTTGTCTAGATTGCGAAATTGGGCGATGTTGCGGCATGCAATGCGGCCCTTCTTTCGACGTGTTGTGGCGCAGGAGCAGCTATGGCGGGGGAGGGCGATGATGTATTCAGGGATGTTTTCAGGCGACAAGCAGCGATGGGTGGCAGTGTGGGGAAATGGCGATTTCGGACGCTTGGGCACGGCGTCGACGGAATCGTGCTGGGAGCCCTCGTTGTGCCAGAGTATGCAGAACTTGCAGCCTGTCGCTGTGGCGTGCGGGGGAGCGCACACTCTCGTTCTCACAGGTGGGTTTAGGGTTTAGAGTCTCTCGCACTATCACTTCGTCCTCCTGGCATTTTGCTCATGCTTTTTGGGAATAATTTTGGGCTTCTTTTTCTCCTCCTCCTCGCATTTGTTGATGTTTTCTCAAAATCAATTTACAAAACTGTAAGTATTGGGGGCATTGCTTCCTCGTCTCATTTGTCGATGTTTTGGGGGAATGGCTTTGCAAAAATGTAATTATTGGGGACTTGCCTTCCTCCTCCTTGCATTTGGTGTTGTCTTCACGAAATCGTTTTGCAGTAATGTACCTATTCGGGGCTTCTCTTCCTCCTCTTTTAAATTGGTGGTGTTATCTTGGAATCATCTTGCAAAAATATAATTATTCGGGGCATCTCTTCCTCCTCTTTAAATTGGTGGTGTTATCTCGGAATCGTTTTGCAATAACGTAACTATTCGGGCATCTCTTCCTCCTTGGATTTGTTGATGTATTCTCGGAATCATTTTGCAAACATGTAACTCGGGGCTTCTCTTCCTCCTCCTTTCTTTTATTGATGACTTCTCGGAATCATTTTGTAAAAATGTGACTATACGAGGAATCACAGCTAGTAGAAACACTGGAATTTCAGCAAACTTGCTGCATTTCAAATCTGCGTCCGGTTTTCTTAGCACAAGTGATAGAGGGTTAGTCGGCAAGCTGGAGCCCATGCAAATTTCGTTGTGCAAATTTCATTACCTCAACTTCTTGTGAATTGGATTTCAACAAGTTTGTTGAAAATGCAAGGTGATGGTCTGGACTTTGAGGAGGCCGTATCCCCAATCTCAATGGGGAATTTCAGTGAAATTTTTTAACCCACCTACTTGCTGAATTTTTTGTAACCCCCTCATCTTTATTTGTGTTTGCAACAGAGGAGGGGCGTGTCTACACATCTGGATTGAATGATTGGGGTCAATTGGGCTTGCCTTTATCAACCGGCTACTCTACGGTATGTATCAACTTCTACCTTCTAGGTTGTTTCGTAACTTTGATTTCTGCAATAGAGTAAATGCTCTGAAGATCTAGCCGAGCAGGAATTGAAGGAATTGAAGGATGTCATTCTTTTTTTGCTGCAGGAGCTTGTGGAAGTCGTGGGTTTCCCAGACGATGCGAAAATTGTGCATGTTGCGGCTGGGGACTTCCATTCTGCGGCTGTTTCTGGTACTCGCTCGTCTACCGCTTCAACTATTTGGAAGTTTGTTCATGCTACCATGAAAGATTTTTGTCAGCCCAAAGCAAGGTTGTTCATGGTTACTGAGAACGCTTGTATGAAATGTGGCAGAGAATGGGCGAGTGTACATGTGGGGCAGAAACACACAAGGGCAACTCGGTCTTGGAAAACGTAACCAATCTTATATAATGCATGACTTTATATAATTTATTTCTCGAAAATTGTCTCAATGACTCCTCGTTCTTTACTTCGGTGATCATTCTGTTGTGATGAGGAAATGTTAAGGCAAAGTTTGGAATGGCAGGGGCGCAGAGCAACGTGTGTGCAGTTCAATGGGTGGATTCTTTGAAGGATCTACGTATACGAATGATAGCCCTTGGCGCCGAACACTCTCTTGCCCTTTCTGGTATTCTTCTTTTTCCCGCTTGAATGTTTTCATTGTAGAATCATGGATTTAAAAACCCTATCATAATTGACATTTCTGTTACACATGGAGGAATTTTCTGATTCTATTCCAGAGGATCATATTTTCTGTGCTGTTGATCAACCATCCTGTTTGTCAAGTCCTGTGCATTCAAGTATGATCTAAGCTTTAGAAGCCACCTTTATTTCTTTAATATTGGCGCTTACTTTTGCTGTAAAGGTTGTAGCTGTTGTTTACAAGGCATCCATATGTCACGAGGAATGTGATTATATTGGCTATTTTAAGTTGCACAAATCTTTTCTGGGACAAGGTAATGGGTATACAGGGGTCAAAAACGTGCACTTCAACTCTTTCTTCCTTCCTCTTGCAATCGCTTGAAAAACATCAACAGTCGAACACATACTTCATTCCCCTCAGAGTAGGATTCTTGTTGCTGGTTCAGCTTCATTGGATTTTAGTTTCTCAAACCCAACGCCTTGTCATAGCGGATCCTGAATAAGAAAAAGCCCAATTTTTTGACTGGAAACCCTAGTTTATTTGGGAGAGAGTTTCCATCATTTAATGAGTATGGATTTTATCTCACGTGTTGTTGCTGTATGGAAGATGAGGGGGACGTGCTTAGCTGGGGAACAAGCTTGAATGGACGTCTTGGACATGGAGAAGGTCACAGAACATCATCTATGTTTAGTATGTTTCGTAAAACCAGGTGAAATTTCTTCTTTCAATTCTTGTTTGTATGGACTCGCAGCTATTGCCCAATCGGCAGTAGACGTTGTCTGCACAGTACAGGCGGATGAAGGAATAGATATACCTAATGACTTTTTTTTTGTCTACTTTTTAAGTCAATCAACTGCAAGCTCATGGTGTCAACCTAGTGTACCCCAGAACCTCGGTCGTCACGTTTTCCAAGTGGCCCAAAAATATAATCTGGTTGATTGCTCTTTGCAGTGAACATACGCCCAGACTAGTGAAGGGCTTTCGGGATGTCAAGGTCAGATACATGACGTCGAACACATCTTAGAATTTGGCAACATTCTCTCTGTCCTCGTCAAAGAGAGATAAATCTTTAGCTGTCTCTTGTACAATCAATCGTTGGGAAGGATCGTGTGGGCAGAGAGTCCAACGATTACTGTTCAACTTGTGGTGTTTTTTGTCACAATTGAAGTTATTTGTTAGTGTGTTCTCATTCAGGTGTGGAAAGTTGCTGCTGGCCTGACTCACTCTGCATGCCTTGATGGTCAGTTTCCTCACTTACTGGCCTTCTGCAACCTCCTGTCCTATCCGCTTTCTTTGATCTGAGAGAGAAAGCATGCTTAAAGCTTGGAATTCTTAGTCTGTTGAAGCTCTTGTTTGTTGAATGCATCGAGTATTTAGTGCAGTAATTTTGTTTGGGTCTCTTACATAGACAAGGAATATGATTTCGTATTTGGATTCAACCCATGATACAGGAATATGCACTTTCCTGGATCATGATAAAAGTGTAACCATGCTCTGGAATATTTAGTTTAGCACGGTGAAGAGTAAATTGAGGAATAGGATATCGAGTGATATTGATGGGGAGTACGTGGCACAGAGCAAGGGTCGCTGTACACGTTCGGTAAAGGGCGAGAGTGTCAACTGGTAAGATTACTAATTTTCTCGGTCCTTATACCTACATGGTTCTATAGTCTTGTTTAATATTTTCTGCAGAAGTTGTGAAGTTTCAAAGTGTTATTGGTAGATGACCTAAAACCGGCACTTGAACCGTTGTGTATTTTTTGACGATGCGTTTGTCGATTGTGGTATCGTTTTCTGATGGTGTACCTTCCAGGGCTTAGGTGCTGATAGAGACTTTTCTGAGCCAATGCGAGTGCCGATCATTCCTCCAGTCGAGGAGATAGCTTGTGGAGGGTATCATACTGGTGCAGTCTCTAGTATGTTATTTCCTCCTTAAGACTTTGCAACTACACTGATTTATTCTATTTGTGAGTGCGCAAAATTAATGTCACCTGCAAAATTATGGTCACTAAAAATTGTTTATTTCTTGGAAATAATGCAGTCATATCTCAACCTGCATTAGAATCACACGCTCTAATAAGATAAATCAGTGCAGTTACTACTCACTGTGTGTCATTCAAAATGAACTTCTTAAAAATAGATTACGGGTAGTAGTTTTTAGTCTCTCAAATGTATGGACCATGATTACAAGATATTATCTACCAGAGACAGTGAATCTATAAACAGTCTTCTATAGAATATGCCGCAGATGCCGCATGTCAGTTTTAGTGAAGTTATGTTGGGTACTTGTGAGCAGAGACGAAAATGCTCTCCTTGTATATATAAGACGAAAAGTACTGTGAATGGATTTTTGTTGATCTGATTCTTTTTTAATCTAATGATTTAAACTTGGGTTTTGTTTCTTACAAGTCTTCTTGTCTGTATTGTCACAGGGAACGGCCAGTTATACATGTGGGGTTCCAACGAGTATGGCTGTCTCGGTTTTGGGTTAGTAAATACTTACTGGGATCATAAATTCACAAGTGTTCTATTTCGAAATTGAGGAGACTATGCTTTGTACTTTACTCTCGAACCGAATAGTGAATTAGTCTTGTCGTAACAACTTCCGACTACCTTTATCGTTTCATTGCAACATAAAGCCTACATATACGTTTTCGTGTAATAACAAATCCCCTTTGTAGACCTCTTCAGCTTTTATCGGAGCAGTCGTGCTGGTGCAATGATGGATGCACCTGCCTTCTTTTCAGTTTGCATTACAGGTTAACCAGTCATCTTCCTGTTGCATACTATTAACAGGTATAAGCAGCAAAATGCAGCGAAGTTGCCAATGCTTGTGGAAGGCATCTTGGCTCCACTGAGGGTGACACAGGTGGGCTATTATTATCATGGAGAAAATTTGTATGTAACCAAAATTAATCATGTTCTGTTTGTCTAAGCATCCAGACAAACGTTCATTTTGTGCAAAGTGATGAACTTCGTTTCCTTTCGCCAATTTTGCAGGTTGAATGTGGTTGGAAGCACACTCTGGCTCTCACAGGTACTTGTGAACCACCCAATCCCAAGCTGTGCTAATGGCCTGCCGATGACACCAAATTGTGCAATTGTTGTGGCCGTAACTAATTCTATTAATTTTGTTGACTTTTGTTTTGTAACCTTTTATCAGAAGCGTCATTTAAAACTCACTAAAAATCAAATGGAGTGAGGGTCAGATTTTACAGAAATTAATCATCTCTAGCCGAAAAGTGACACATTTCATCTTGTGTTTGGTTTTAACTTCTTGAAATGTGACTTGGAAATTGAAGTTTATCAATAAAGAGTTGAATCTAACCTAAGCATTCAGTAGGAGAAGTGCATCTTAATATATTCTGTCCTTAAAAATAAAAGTGTCATTAAAAAAACACTTTTTGAGTAATGATCTGTAGCAAGATAACGTAAATTCCAGTGTAGTCTGCAGTAGTAAATTGCACTTTGCCGTGGCCTGATGTGTTTATGTGAGACAGTTGAAGGAGATATATACGCATGGGGTTGGGGAGGCTCGCAAGGCACACATGGAGTGGATGGTCTTTCTTCTGGAGGCCAGTTGGTGAGAAATTCTACCTTACTTTCCACTTGTTAATTGGACTGTTCCTGGGGCTACAGTGCAGTAGTCAGTGGCTTAAATTGTGTATTAAAAACTTTTAAGTTTAGGTACAGTTGTACAGAATCTGGAGACTTCAAGACCAGTCACTGTAAATGTACTCCAGGTGTCTCATATAAATATAATCAGAGTCGGTTAGCTCTATGATGGGTCCAGGCAGTGGGAAGTAACCTCAAGTTTTAGATTTGGATTAGCACTCATTCTCTTCATGTGATTAGAGTATTTCGCCCATTTCCAACCGCTTAAGCAATTACACATATGTAGAGTGCAGCTTTTTTGAATGCAAATTTTTTTTCATGTATAGAAATAGAATTTGGAAGGATGCCATATTTTTTCAGAATTTTATTACATTAATTGTAATTACTATGAATTTTTTAGTAGAAGATTCTCTTCATGGTGATATAGGCTGATTGCAAAGCCAACCAAGGGCCAGTTGCATTTATGAGAGCCTTGCAACCAATTATATTATGCCACAACTGTTCCGGGATTTTTACCATAACTTCATGGATAGAAAAATAGCCTATTGATTGGAAATGGAGGTTGATCAGTAATGGGTTGCCATCTTCTATCTTCCCTTTCATAACATTTAGTAGCATTGGCTAGCTCTGCCTTCTCTCAATAGTGTAGGGTGTGGAATATTCGACACCCTAATAGTGTTTCATTAGTAACTATTGAAGCAGGTGGACATGTGGAGGATGGAGAGGCTGTTGGATGTGGAATATGCCACATCCTTTACTATAGAGAGAAGGCAAAGCTACAACATGCTACTAAATGTTATGTTTGTTGGTTAATGGTGTGAGTAGAGATGCATTTGTGCCAATTTTTCAAAAAATGAAGGTAATACTAAAGTTTTGGTGGAGAGATAAATAGATTTCTAGGAAATAGACTACTTTTTTGAAGCTTGTGTAATTACTGTGTTGCAGGGGCTTGGCAATGAGAATGATTATTTTGAGCCCACTCATGTGAAGCTGCAAAACATGAAAGCTATTCAATTATCTTGTGGCTTCAATCACTCTGGAGCTATATTAGAAGAGCAATGACAGGTTACTTATTGTAGTCTTTTTTTTTAATTTATTAGTTTGTAGGTACCATTCTTGTATTCATTCATTGAGTGGGTAATAATAGTGGGATGTGTTGTAAGTGGTGTTTTAGTTGGGGGTGCTATTTTGTGAGCCTACGAGTGTGAGTCTATGAGCTTGTAAGTATGTGAGCCTAGAATTTTTGGTGAAATTTTTAATGATTTTTAGGATGTGGACCTATTATTGTGCTTTAAGAATTTAGGATTTTTATAGTTAATAACCTCCTTGTGGGATTTGAAATTTTTGACTTTCAAAACTCTTTTTTTCAAACAAAAATTTCAATTTTTTTTCAATTTTTGGTTCAATCCTTTTTCTATTTTTCTATTTTTTTTTTGCAACTCCATTACCCTCCAAAACCCCTCTTGATATCGTAAGGGTTTTGGGAGGTAGAAGGGTTTGGAGCTCTCAAAAAAAAAATTCATTTTTTTTCATTTTTTTTCATTTTTTTTTTGTGATTGTGTCACTAGTTCACTTTCTTTGCAACTTTTCATCCTTCACACCCTTTTTTCGGTATCAAGAGATCAATTTGAAGGTGATAAAATCATTAAAAAAAATTAATAATAATAATAATAATAATAAATTTTTTTTGGGGGGAGGGGTCCATTACCCTAGAAAAACCCTTCTTGAGTTCTGGATTTTAGACCTCAAAAAAAGTTTCAAGATTTCAAAAAAAAATTTGGAAGGTATTGAAAGGCCCTTTGGAGATAGTAAGGTTTAGGGTTTTTTAAATATGTTAACCACACTTCCACGGTCATAGGTCCACAGTTATAGGTCCATAGTCATGGGGTTGAAATTTTACTATAAATAGATTTTTTTATAAATGATTTTTTTTCTTTTGGCCTAAAAAATTCAAAGTTCTTTTTTGTTAATGCTTTAGGCTCACAAGACTTACGCTCACAGCTCTCAAGCTCATGCTTTTAGGCTCACAAACTAGCGTCATTAGTGTTTCAGCTACACTCACATCTACCTACCAAAATTAAGTAGTTTTAAGTTGTGGGTTCTAGAATCCATGGCTTCACAGTTCATGTCTAAGATAAAAATGGATAAAAACATCGATGAATGTAAGCATGTTCATCAATAAAATTATTCAATATCAACAACTCTCATTCAAATATAGATAAAAAGGGGCCTTTCTTTGGTGAAATTTTGATAGATCTGTTAGAATTTGATGAACCAATACTGGTCCCTTCCAAAATTGGTCTATGCAACAAAGCCAACTAGGGGGATATTGGTCCCAAAGAAAAGCCTGGTACTTGCATATTTTGAGAGGATGCGGTGATTTCATCCTTTTTTGTAACCACAGGTACGCAATTGCCGTATAATATGGCCTTGATTACAATTATTTTCAATGCATTTTAACCCCTAAAGGACCAACATGCCTTTTTTTGCAACATAGCAATTTTAGGCGGGTACGTCTAACTAGAAATTTCCATGTTTTGGGACCAAATTTTAACAAAAGGTGTGGACAAGGAATATCTTTAAAGTCCAACAATTTTCGTGACTTTTGACTTTATGGTTGAAAAGTTATCTCACAATATATTGTTTGTTTCTCAACTCGGGCAATTCGGGCAGATAAAAAAAATCATTTTTTTTGGAATCAAAAATTTGAAATTGATTTTATAGATTTATATATACATGGAAAGCTTTTAATCATTCCATTTGGATTAATGAATTAAAAGTTATGAAGAATTTTAGTTTGCGGGTAGTTATATATTCTCTACTCTAAAATAAACTTTGAAGCCCTTTATTTTACTCAATTTTCAATATTTTTGAAAAAAAATAAAAACATTGGATGTAGATTGTTTATTATAACATTTGAACCATTGGGATTAGCATTTTTCAATTCAATAAATAAATTGTTATCATTTTTGAATTTTGAATCATTTTCTACTTCTTTCTACTTATTATTTTCTTTTGTACATGTTGTACAATTCCAAAAGTATAGCTGCCTGGATTTTCGCAATGATAAAAAAACGATTTTTGTAACTTCAAACACTAATTTCTTGCAATCTACATGGCAGAAATTTATGAAATTTTTTCTTGCATCTTTACAAAATAGTGCACTAAGAGATCATACAGTTATATTTGTCAAAAAAAAAATTTGTGAAATTTGGTAGCCGTCCTAAAAATGACAATTTTGGAGCAGTTTTGGTGGAAACATAGTTGCGGTCCTTTAGGTTAGGGGTTAATCTATTCTCAAAGTATACAATTTGCTTTGATATAGGAAATTCTTGTAGCCTTTTTAATAAGGAATCAAGAAATGTAATTATAAATATGAAATGAATATTCTTTGAGGACAAAAATAGCATTAAAAACCTAATTATATGAGTTTTTTTAATACATGTATCATGGGCCAAGCTACCCAATTTGGGGGGCTTTTTAATAAAAATTTAATTTTAATTACCTTGAGGAAACTCCTGGTATCAATTTAAAGTAAATATATGTAGGTGTTTCAATTCTTCATATATATTGTGAGTTTTTCTAAAATGTATCTAATACAACATTTTCTACATATATATATATATATATAAATTTGGCCTTCACCTAACTTTTTGGTCTTTTTAATTTGATATGATTTTAACAAAAGTCATCTTTTAACCTGTTTTAATGCCAATGACCCCTCCATATGATACAAGACTTGTATACCCGGGTTTGTACCATTCTTTTTTGTGTTGAGGTAGTGAATGCCAAAGCAAAGTAAAATTTTCAATGAAAGTGCATTAAAAAAAATTAGTCATAATCAAGGCTAGGTGAAAAATTTATTGTAGGTACATACAAATGTGTAAGCAGATATATATATATATATATATATATATATATATATATATATATATATATATATATATATATAGACTCTTGTCACATAGCTACTTGTTTAGAATGTAAGCTTTGTATATACAAATTTGATTAAAAGGTTTGAAATTAATGAGATAATTTCAAGTTCTAAGGCATTCATAGATGCCTCTATATATGAGATACAATCTAAACAATAATACTCATGATTCATGTACTATTATTACAATTGTCTAAAATTTTATTACTATTGAAATCCTTCTATTGCAAACTTCTAAAATTCATAACTTGTTCCTAAAAATATCCAAATGCACAATTCTATGCAAGGTGATTGCAAGAAAGAGTGGTCCTATTTGGCATCACAATTCGAATGTCGGAGTTGTTATCAGCTATAACTTTTGGACCATGAATCCAATTGACTTGAAATTTTTGTTGAAGATGATCAACTTAAATATAATGAGATTATTTATTTCTTGGAAATATCCAAAAAATATTTTCTAATTAAATTTCAATTTGGCTAATTTGTCACATTTTGGGGTTTAGGGTTTTTTAGTACTGTGGAGAACCTTAAATTTATAATGTAGACTTGAAATTTGTGTGGGCTATTTCTACACAAGAAACACATGTACCTACTAAAAAGAAATTTAAAAATCATTATTTTATATCCTCCAAGTTTGTTCCAACAGGCTTTTTGCGTGTACAATTCAAAACATTGAAAATGGTTTCAAGATCATTCTTTTGGTAAAATCTCACTTTCATAAAGTCTTATACAATTTCCAATTTTTAGTTTCTTCTAAATATTTTTTTCCTATTTTTTTCTAATTAAAACACCAAAGTACCAAGTTTCATGAATTTTGCACTTTTCTAGTTCACCTAGTTAGAAAATTTTCCTATGCTTTTCCTTCTTAGGATACCTTCCTTTTAGAGGTGTATACATTAAATGTATTTTTCATATTTAAAAAAAATTATTTTTCTAATTTTAAAGTACTCCCAAAAAAATCATGAGTACTATGGAAAATACTACAAAAATCAGATGTTCTTTCTTGCAATGACCCTGCAATGCATTGGCCTCTTCAAGATAATGCGGGCAAGACAAATTGTCATACTATTTTATTTAATCCATTCTATTAATGAAAACCAATATTAAAAAACACTTGGTTAAAAACCTCATGATTGGATTTCTACCTCATACAATCTAAATTTCAAAATCTACAATATATTTTACACATCAACACAAAACCATCCTTCTCACTGTAATTCTAGTACACATCTTTACAAACTTTTTAACCTTGTAACGTTGCTACAAACACCAAGTGTCTGATGGATGATAGAAAATCCTTCTATGTAACACAAAAGTACAAATGTTTGTCCTTGAAAGCTTGTGTGCAAAACTGGAGATCTTGCACAGTAGTTTGACCTCCAATGACTTGCTCTTGGATTGTTTTTTCCAAGCAAATGATTCACAAAATACCCCAAAGTTGTCTTCTTCATTTGCTTGGTTCTGGAAATGTACTAAAGATTGTGTCCCAGAATGGCGTTGTGACACCATAGGAATTCATTTGATTCATGAAGTGGTGATTCAAGTGAAATCTCTGCACCCACAAACAAGTGACAAGTGAACATTTTCATAAAGCTGAAAATGGGATTTGGGAGAAAATCTTTTCAAGTTTCAAACTATTGCTTGCTTTCAAGAGATCATCAACAACATCAATTTAAACCATGTCCATCAAAACTGCAGTTAATGAGTTCCCATCACACTAATTGATACAGTATTTGCAACCAATATATAATGATATTAGGAACAAAGCATGTGACCCAAATAATTTTTAACTTTGGTTATCAAAAAACAGTTTCACTTCTGAGAAAAAAAAATGTACAGTACAGCCGCATAAGATATTAATATTGCAATTGATTCATAGAATAATGACTATGTTCAAAAATTAAAAGAGAGTCTTGCAGTGATTATCACCTAAAAAAAACAAGTGTCCACAATGACATATCCACAATGATTGTAACTTAACAATGAATGCAAAATGACTGTTTTGTAATCATTATGAACAAGAAATGTCTTCTGCAATCATTGTGAACAAGTCATTTATACCCTCATTTTTTTGTAGTGTATATTGTTGTTACCTTGAGCGTGCGTGACATTTTGTTGAAAGGTGTGCCAAAGTGAAGAAAATAGTGAGTGAGATCGTAGATTATGTACATCAAAAGTCCACCACTGAACATACTCCACTTCATGGGGCTCCCCACAATATAACAAAGTGGCTCCGTTAGATACCAGATCTGCCAATTAAGAATCAATGGCTCAATTATTTTAGTAGACCTTGTTTTCCAACCCAACCTGATCTTAATAATGAAAATGATGACATGATATTAAAAACAAAGAACTTTAAAAAAGAATGTGCCAAGTTTTTTTTATGAGATTAATTAACCTAGCTAGTGAGAAGAGTCCTTCATGTGGTGAAGAGAGGAGTGAGGACTACCATGATAAGAATAATAGCCGTGATGGTAGGAGGGAACACCAAACGTGTTCCATCCATTGGGTGCTTGTGATGAAAGCCATGGAGAAAGTAATGTGTAGTATTGGACCTGCAGAAACCAATTTCAACAATTTAAATCATGAGAATGTACTTGGATATGGGCTAATCTAATTGAAGATTCAATTAAATTGAATGAGGAGATGAAGGATTATGGTGAAAGGCTCGATTAGATTGAATGAGGAGATGAAGGATCACTTTGAAGGTTCGATTAGATTGAATAAGGAGATGAACACTACTAGAAAATGAGGGTATAAATGACTTGTTCACAATGACTGCACTCATAATAATGACTACAAAATTCCTCTTTTACAATCATTGTTGTTGGTGTAGTCATTGTTGTTGGTGCAATTATTATGAACAAATCATTTATACCCCAATTTTCTAGTAGTGGTGAAAAACCATGTTGAAGGTTGCATTGGATAGAATGAGGAGATGAAGGATCATGTTGGGTGATAATCCTCTTAATTCTCGCCATCATTGAGACACTGGTTTCATTTCTTTTTAACACAAAGATTTTGACATTTTCCAAAATGTAAAAATTAACAAAATTATGTTGAAATCAACAAAACAACGACCGGTACAACACGACCAAATCAACAGAATTCTGTCAAAATTCCTGCGTTTCCTACTAGTACGACGGACTCACGTACCAATAGCTCGAGGTTTTCATGTGGAAAACGAAGCGATGCAACAAATACTCAATGAAGGTCCAGACGAAAGCGCCGAGAGCCATGGCGACCGGTAAAGCAGACCACCACATGCCTTGCTTGAGCGCTCCCCTGGCCAGGTAGGTCACCAACGGCCCCCACACTGCGGGGATTACCCACCACGCTGTTTTGGTGAAAAACTGCAAGCAAACCACATGAATTCGGATCGACCCTTAATTATTCTTCCAGAAATTTCAATTGGTTTTCATTTTTCGGTGGGAAAAATTGAACAAACCCCACTCGTACAAAACTGCTACAGAGCACAGACTTTGGTAGGGTTCATCTAACTAAAGTTCTGCCGCATTGATACATAACATGAACACTGATTTGGGGGTTGTTTCTCAAAATCTTTGATTACCTCCGCAACATCACTTTCAAAGAAGCGAGGAGGCTCCTTCTGCACTATGGGGTCGTGCACCCACTGGTCGTAATCATCGCCCAATTTCCCCACCTGGATGTACATCAATACGAATTTGAACTCAAAAGTAATCAAATCTTCAAATCAACATATGCAGATCGAGACAATTGTCTGTAAACTCGAGGTCTCCGAAGGTGAAGAAGCCGATTTCAAAGGCCAAACTAATGAAACCAACACTGTCGATGTACGCACGCACTGCGCGCTGTTGTACATTTGGTAACTTAATAAGTCCTGTCCAAAAATGTAGGATTCGTGCTTGGATATAATGTTGACCAGCTTTCTTAGTTTGTTGGTTTCAATCGGGGTATGGTTACCTTGCGCATAGATAGTCCTGTGTATAGATGCTTGGGAAAACGAGAAGCTGTATGTACAGTGTGTGTTGCGAATGCATTACCTGGCAGACGAGAGGCTTCGTGAGATCCACAGTATATCTGCTTTCCTGGCCTGCACTGGAGGGTTCCGTCCCATTCTCTCCACTACAACCACAACCACAACGGCCGCCGAGAAAACTCAGAAAATTAAGCCTCTATCTTTTATTTCTTGGATCATCTCAGCAAGTCATGCCCCAACAATTAAACTCGACTCTTAATTAAGTGATGGATCTTAACCCGGAATACAATTAATACCCCTGTTTAAACATCATTACTTACTTGAGATGAGATGCTGTTTCAACCGCGGTTGGAAGCTTGATTGAAACCGATATTTCGTTAAAATGAATAAAAAAATTGGCGTATAGAAAACCCGTCCGCCATTATAACGAAATTTCCCATGATTCACGGAAGATTAAAAGAAATTATGCCTCTTTAAAAAGAAAGAAGATATCAACTCCGACATTTCTGAATGAAAAAACTATTACAGAGGTATCACAAGTCACTAAACTCAACAACTATCAGATTCAAAAGTGAAATGATTTTTGCATTCGATCTTAGCTCTGGCTAGACTTGGCGGAAAATTTACGATTTTGGATGCTTCCTCCTGGTAAGAGGCACATGCAGGTAGCTGTGAAATCAATTAATGCAAGATGAACTTGGACTTGAAATATATCTTGTAATTAAAGTGGAATAAATACTAACCGAGTGCCGCTGGAGTCACGGACGTGACCGATGCGAAACTGCTGAAGCATACGAAATGCATATTGGCTGTGAGAGTGCTGACCACCCTCTTCGCCGCGCATCACCTTTCCGATGTCCTTCGATAGCAAATGCTCCACAATCACCTGCACTCGCTCACACATACACAATCATCCTGTTAATCACAAAGTTGACACAAGATTACACAATTGCACGTTCTTTGCCTTTCTACTTAATTACTTCGCGTGGGATTACAACTAAACGTAGGCGCCCTACCTCTCAATCTATCGTAGAGGCATACGAATCACGAACGTGACCAGCTAGTGTACGTACATGGTCAATTTGTCATAACTGAAGCCATTAGGTGGCCAGATATATGTACAACATGATAGGTGAAGCCCAACAAAACGCTTCTTGAAAGTGCAAAGACAAAAATTGGTTAGTGGAACTGACACTAATGAATCATTTGTCTGCTTCTATGACATACGCATGCAGAGTTGGAGTTGGAGCTAGACGATGCATGAACTGATCTCGCGGAGCTAGCAAGCAAGGCAAGCGAGCCGAGTACGTAGATTTTGAAGAGTTTAGCACCGTTTTAATTTTTTCCATATATATACATGCAACGTTTTGGAACTTGCTTGAAGCACCGTTTTTCAGTAATCTTGCAAGAGTTGGACCTTGCTCAAGAAAACGTGCAACTTTTTCCAGCAAATATGTTCCACAGCGTTGTGCATTTTGGACACACGTGTCCAGTAGAAACTTTGAATGTCAACTTTGGAATCGCGTTATATGAGTGTTATCAGCAACATTCAATCGTTGCTACAAAACGTTACTAATGAGGAAGGGGGTGCGTTCAATTCTTTGCAACTGGTGCGGAGGGGTACCTGAGAGCCGCCCGGGTGAGTGTCCACGAATTGGGAGATGTCATACACGATGCCGTCCACCACCACCCACGCGTCGTTGTGGCTCTTGTGTTGCCTTATTTCGGCCTCACTCACTCCCTCGTCTTCCGAACCTTTTCTCTCGGACTCCGAAAAAGCTCTCGAGCTCTGTCTTCTCCTCACAGCCACTTCCGCTCGAGGCTTCTCGAAAGACTGCTCGAAGCCTGCCATTAGTGGCAAAGCCGAGCTCATTGCTGATCGAACTCAAGCAAGCAGCTGGGGAAATTAACAAGCAACTTAATCACTGAAGGATACTCCTGATCGACTCCAACAAAGTCCAGCTAGCTACAGAGCGTCCACCATGCACCAACACACCACCAAAGCAAGCTTCGTCAATTACTTCTGAGCTCGCTCGCTCGCTCAGTCTTCAATTCCCGGCTTGGCTTGCAATTGCCCCCGCGCGCATCTAACTTTGTGCCGACAATGTCTAGGGTTCTAGCTGCAGTCCACCACCAACACACCGCCAAATTCAAGCACTTGCAAGCTTCGTGTATTTAGCAATCTAGCGAGTGAGCTACCTTGCTATTCCCGGCGAACCGGCCGTGCTGGAGCCTCTGTTGGGGATAGTACGACTTGATCCAACTCCCCGTGCATGCCACTGTAGGTGATCAGTTATATATATTTAGTGTTGTCATACAACACGCACTCGGCGCAGGTTTCTATGTAACCAGATGAGCTACGAATAATTGAAAATGATCAAAGCTAAGCTTTTGTGCACAAGACTACCTAGCTAGCTCCCGAACTGTCCTTCCTTCAGGTGTGGGGCACCAATACAAGGACGGAGGACCGATATGTCAATGCCAGGCGTCTGATTGAAGCCCAAATATACGCACAAAAGCGAGCGAGCGAGCCCAGCTAAGCTCGCTACTGTATAGGGTACATGGTAGCCTGGGACCCTTGCGCCACAATTATTCGCACTCCACAATTGATTAATGTGTGCAATTGTGCATGCCGCCCTACTTGCAGTTGAAATATTAGATATTCAGCTAGCTAAGTTTCATTAAATTAGTACGTTCATGAAGATACTCGACAGTCAGATATAACTTACATCGTGTCATGGAGATGTCACGTTTTTCTGACTTCTTCGAACTAGTTAGGGGAATGTAAGTTACATGCTTTAGGTTATACTGTATGTTGTTGCAGACTTGCAGCTAGTGCCTAACTTAACTTACTGTACTTACGGGTCCTCAATCCATCTTACTTAACTGTGGCGGTCGCGGCAAATGAAATTAAAATGATTGCAGGTACGTAGGTCTAGACGTCGCATGTCTGGCCCGACACATGTCACCGCATTGGATGCATGCTTCGAAATTATTTCGACGGAAGTGGTAGCTGGCTGGACTTACTCTGGTTTCATTGGTGTCGTACCCACTGATTGGATACGTGTGTTTCGATGACTACTAGAGTACCAGCTAGTATGATAAGCTTGCCAGAGAAAGAATATCTATTCCAGATAATGATTTTGACTTTGGGCGTCATGTAAGTATCAAGCCCTGGGGCGTTTGCTTCAGTGAACTTCACCCTGGAATGGGTTTCAACCATTTAATGATTTTGACTTCATGACCGACTTCTATATCTGATCAATAGAAGCTTTTCTCTATATCAAATGCATGCCACAACTTGCGATCGAACTTAATGAGCTAGGCTCTAGCTACGTAATTAAGTTCGTTTTCTCTTTGTGACGAATTAGTCGAAGCAAGTCACAACTGATTGTGCTAGCTACGGAGTATTTACCTTAATTAGTTTACTACACGCTGATCGAGCAAAGTTGAAAATTTTAGTAAGGAATGTGGACTTACAATCAATAGGCCCTGTATAGTTACATACAGCTGAGCATAGTCCTATTAACCCTGAAGCGCTCCGACGTCCAGAATCTGGACGATGAACAGAGGGCTTCAAGGCACTGTTTCATCCAATTAACTTCTCATTTATTAAATGTAACACTTGAATCTAGAAAAGACAACCTTCCTTTATGGCCAAATTCATTAAATTCTGGTAAATGATATATCTGTACAAAGCTATGAGCAAAAATGAGCAAAAATTCAAAAAAGGATCGAGACATTTCAGGGTTAAATAAGCATAGTTCCTATTATCAGACATTATTATTTTTGTTGGATCTTAATTATTAGCCACTGACAGAGCAGGGTGTTTTTTTAGGCAATAAAAAGACTAAAAGCACCAAAAAAATAATCGTCCACACCAAGCCCTTAGAAAAATTTGGAAGAAAAAAAATAAAAAATCCAAATATAAATCTTCAATTACACCCTCAATCCCTCATAGCTACTACCTTGTAACCTTGACCATCACTGCTATGATTTGCCACTATGTCACCACCTATCTAGATGTTGATTCAACAACTTTACATTTGTAGTTGCCTAAATGGCTAAATTAAACCAAAGTTGGAGATATAGGTATACACTATACCCCCATGTACAAGGACACCTTTGTCCTATCATCAAGTTTTGTCACTTCCTTTGAAGCTACAAATTTCTTGTTCTCAATTTTACTTTGCTTTTCCTTCCAATTGCAATCTTTGAGGTTGTATTTTACTATTTTTCTTGTAGAAACCATTAAAAACTTCATGCACGTGAATTAGGAAGATATTAAACTTTAAAGCCCAAGAATGTACATGAATGAATTGTAGTTCATGTGCTTGAACTTATGAGTTGTAATTTTCATCATTCATGTGCATCCCATTTTGTACCACTCTTTGAAACCTGATTGCCTTTTTTTTGCACCAATCTAAGAACTACAGTTGGCAAAGATGTTTTTTGTTTTTTTTTGTTTTGAAGCCATACAACTTACACTAATTTCTAACTAAGAGCCAAATTTTACACCAAAAGAAAATTTGAATATTGCCTAACCTCAACCACTTATTTCTCACCTAGAACCCAAATTCAAATTCTCTAAAAAAATTTAAAAAAACAGTGTGATAGAGCATTCCAACACAATCATTCATTCATTCCTGCATTAATTATTGAATTGAATATTGTATGAATTCTAAGTTATGACTTAAACACAATTTTTTGTCTCCGTCGAGCGAGGAGTAATGTCATACTAACACTACCGTATCCTCTGCTTCGACACTCTTCATTTCCATGGTTTCATCAATATCTAGAAATTCAATTATATGAGTGACTCTCTCCGGGAGTGTTAAGTTATTGAGGGTACATGTAGACACCGAGCTCAGAGCTTTCGCATGTGTATTGACAGGCTCGGGTAAGTTGCGTCATGTGTCAGGGAATCCTGCCAAGTACGAGAGGGAAGATTAAATTCAAATAGCATGTAAGTTTCGTTTGAGATGCACTGCAGTCGGTCCGTCAGTCGAAGAATTGATTATTTTTTATTTTTTTTCCTTGACAGAAGTGGCAATGGATTGAAATTTTGAATAACTTAGTTTTGGGAACTTAAGCTTCCGTTACAGCACATTGGAAATTCACTCATTGTAACTTATAGCAACACTGAGTATTCTCTATCGATCATTCAGGTTTTTCTTTTTGAAACAAATGATCGAAAGACCATTCTCTTTCGAACTTAACAAATGCCTGCGAGCTGGTGTCGGAGTCCTTGACTCTCCCTGGCAGGAGTAAATTTCAGAGAGAAGCTTCACTTCAATTCATTGCAACACTGACAAGGAATTGAATGGGCATCGATCGATCACCCTGACTGGATCGGGGAACTTAGAGATCGACTGATCGATCGACAGACGCAGACTCCGGAGACTGAATGAACAAACGTACCAATGCAACCGGACTTGGCTTGAGTTATTAACTTTGTTACGGATTGGGTATATGAAATACACCCAAAATACACATGGGTATGATACATGGAATATGAATGTCTAGCAATACGGTTCGATACACATATTCAAGTACCAATATCGGTACAGGCCACATTTGATACGGAATTATGCAGACTACAAATGTGTTAAAATGGAACACTGCATGATACGGTACAAAAGACAATGTTGATTGCAGCCGAAAAGTATTGACAACAATATGAAACAGTCCGTGGATAATCAAACAATTCACTCATAACCGGTTGTTGACTTTGGAATACTAACGTGGCACCAAGCCATTGCCAACCCGTCAATCATCATTGCCATTACAAGTTGAAACTCATAACGTTTTGTCCTTTCAACTAACTTGCATCTTACACGCTTGGATCATGAAGATCAAATGCAAAGGTTATGATTGGAAAATGTACAAGCGATCGTGTCCGATAACCTGCTCGCCGCGAGCACCGCTCGTTGGCTATCTAGTCCATCCAATACATATTTTCATATCCAACAACTCATTCTATCACTTATTTTTCCGTGGGTGAAGTGAGTGACGGAGTGACACTCTCAGCTCAAGAGGCGGTCACTGACAGGTTCTGCTATAAGTCCCCTGCTACGTCACAATGGCATCTGGCTGGCTTGGTGCAATTGGATTATTGGATGTTTTGCTCATTGACTTATTTGCACAGCTCTAAGCTGCCCGATCGAGGAAACTGTCAGCAGCTGGGTGTAGAGCAGTAACTCGATGCACCATAGTCAAACTCAATTGTAAGGTACACTAAATACTGAAATTAGGTTGCCTTTATAGTTAGGTTGCCTTACCCAAAGAAAGTTAAGGGAGGAGGTTCTAAAAAGTCATAACATTCAGTAGCCCATAGAAGGACTGCCTTTTCCTTTGTGAAGTCCGCATCACCTAATTTCATCTGACATTTCTTGAAGTTTGCAACTTTAGTTATTGAATGGTGTGGAATATTTCACAACATTTCATCTGCTGGATGGAATGGTGTGGGATATTTCACACCATTTCATCCGCTGGGAGGCAGTGTGACAGGCTGCTACTGAATGTTATGGTAAGCAGGCTCTAAAATGGAGCACCTATTCTATTTGTACATGTTGTTTTTTCACAACCTTCAGCAATGTACTGTACAAATAGTGTAAATTTTCGGAGATGCTCCATTTTAGAGCTCTACATCACTTCAACTTCAAAATGTTATAACTAATTCTAAAAAGCTCTAAAACATATCAAACGACATGGGTTAGATGTGAATTCCACTTGTCTTTTAACCCCTAAGTGTCACAAACCAAACAACTCTGAAACGGGAACATTCTAAAAAATATATATATAACTTGAATTTGAATTGATTATTGCATTCATTACCATACAAATTTGTAGCCAACAATCTCATCAATCTAGACTCATTCCTTTTGGGGAAATTCACTGTATAGAATTATGGATGCAAACATTATAAGGTTTGATGAAGGTTCCCAGTCTCCCCAAATCAGAGGTCTGAAAAACATACCCTATGACATTCAAGGGTTAAAGAAAAATTAATTGAAAAATATTTAAAGATGTTTCACCTTCCAAAATTTAGCCTTGCAACCATTAAATTTTTCATTTATGGACCTCCTTTCATATTCTACAAACCATCAAAGTCAACAAATATTCCTACAAATATTTCCATTTGTACATATAAAGGTTCATGAGTTCCAACTACACCAATAACTAGTTCAAAGTAGTGCATTCATGTACAATAATTTATATATATGTCAAGAAATTAGTCAGGAGCAACTTAATTTCAATAATTATTTAGTGTAAACTTCTAACTTTTTTTTTCTTTTTTTTTTCTTTTTTTTTGGATACAAATGAATTACTGTATGCTAAATAGTAAAATGAGGTTGTTGCATATAATAATTCCTTGACATTTGGCACTATATAAATATTTTTTATTATTGTATACAATAGACAATTACTTTTGAATTAGGTGTTGTTGTAATTGGGACTTTTGAACCTCTATGTGCACAATTGGAAATGTTTTTAGAAATATTTATTGACCAAGATGGTTTGTAAAGTAACTTTCTTGATGGAAGGCAACGTAATCTTCTTATTGCATGTAGTTTTTTTTAGTTTTTTTTGTCTTGTCAAAACAAATGATAAAACAAAAAAAAATTCATTGCAAACGGCAAAATAATTTATATGACCACTAGCCACAAGCCCTAGTATGGAGACCAAACACAAATTGACTATGGCCCCTCTCTTCAGCACAGTGCAATTCTACAAGAGGTTGTAAGAGGAAGACTAGCTTCTAGCTTTTAAATGATACAATGGCTAATTTCATTAAAATGGTAGTATTAATTTCATTAATTTGACACTTTTTACAATTCAGACCACACGGTCTAAAATCTAAATCAATCATAGATTTTTTAAATCTATATGTGTTGTAGATGTCTGAAATCTACACCAATTTAAGATGTTTCGGACTGTATGGTGTAAATTCTAAATTAGTCATAGATTTTGGAAATCTAAATGTGACCTAAATGTTTAAGAATCCATACCATTCCTAGATGTCATTTTTCAATTCAAACTGTGTGGTCTGAAAAATGGCATGTGGAATATCGCCATTTTAACAAAATTCGCCATTACAACATTATTGTATTTGAAGTATGAAAATGATGTATGATACATTGACAAGTGTAGTTTCACTCACAAAGTTTCAAGGTCAGTTTTAGGTGTAGTTAAGGAAACTTACCATGTTAATACCGCATAAGAGGTTTTCTGGAGGCATTGAGAGACTACGAGTTCTCAAAAAGTTCCCATGAATCGGCCTTTGTTGTTGGCTTTTATGGGAACGAATCTGATGTGGTGGGGAGACTGCCACATCAGACCAAGAAAGTATAAAGAAAGGGCGTCCCTGTCTGACAAGCCGGGCCCGAGATTGCAATGGCCATGGTCGGTCCTTGACGAATACGGCAATGACGTCGACATGAGTCTTCTCCTGTGTTGCTGCCGGTGGAGATTTTCAATTATTGCAATGTCAGAATTACTGGTGCCAGTGTTACAGCCTGGCAAACCCGGCTTCAAACCACCAATCACAAAGCCTGCTCGGGAACTCTGCAAACTTTATTATGAAGTGGGAACTTCTAGAACTGCAAATGGGAAAACCCAGGGAACTATATTGAAACAGTCTCCCACTACCCCCAGAAAACCTCTTATGAATATCACCTTATTACACATTTGACAATGTGACCAATGTGACGAAAAGTGGCATACCACCCAGGTCAATTAATTAGCCCCCCTCCTCCCCTTTCAAAAAATTTACAAGCTATTGATTTTAAAAAAAAGATTACCTTTGTATCACCGTTGATTTCTCAAAAATTCCCAAGCCATTGATTGTGTACTAGATTTAATCTGAACCGTTCAGATATGGATAATTGGGTACGGATACAAATACTCTACATTTACTATATGGATTATATAGATACAATCCAGATACGGTCTAGATACAAGTCCAAATATAGGTCCAAGTATAGATACAAATACAAATACAAATACAAATACAAATACAAATACAAATATAGGATCAATTGTCCCATAATGTTTGTCAATCAATTGGTTTCAAAAAATTACAAGAGGAGAGGGGGGGGAGGGAAATGAAGATTTAAAGATTTAAAATTAAAAAAAATTTTGGGTGCACAATGATCGTGCACCCAAAAAAAAATTTAAATTCTTTGGCCTGTAAGAACATGCCAAGTGTCCTAAATAAAAATTTTAAATTTTTTAGAATTGGTAGTTATTGCCACTTTTTGGTACATTGTTCACACACAATGTACCAAAAAGTGGCAGTAACTGCCAACCCCAAAACTTGGCAATTGTTCTGAGTATTACATTGTCTGAGTTATATTGGAGCGTGTCAAGATTTTACAGGAGATTTTAGGTTCTTTTTCAGATGCTTGTCTTTTGCATATCCATGATGCAAACAACAACTGTACCTCCAGATCAACTTTTGAATATGATGAAAAGAGGTTGAATGATTTAGGCAGTGAGGGTCAGTTTCCTTAACAGGACAAACTATTAGATGCAAGCACATGTTACCTTAGAACTAGCTTGTGGGACTGTAATCAAGAAAATTAACATTATAGACATACAAGCCAAAAAGTGTCTAAGAGATGCTTTCCAAATCATTGTAGGAATGAAGAATGCACCTACTTGTACAAAAACCATATCATTTGTGAGTGATTGAGTGACTACCTTGATTTTAGGCTATTGTCTTTCTATGGCTAACTCTAGAAGAATGTTATAGGCACTGAGTGTTTAATAGATGACAAAGAAATCTTTTTGTACAAAACAAAATTGTAGATGTTTATTCTTGGAATTTTATGTGAAAAAGGAGAGGTCTTGCACAATAGTTTCAAGTGCTATTGGTTGTGTTTTTTTAAGCAAATTATTCACACAATATCCAAATGGATGATTTGCACAATGATCAACCCGGTGTTGTCATTCTAGGATTAAGCTAGTTGATCCAGATCTCATATTGGCTAATTTAAAGTGTCCGATCCCTTTCTGATTAGCTATTCATTTCTAAAATCTAGATTGTTCTATTTTTGAGCATATGAAGTAGGAGTAACCAGCCCATTATGATACATTATGACCCATTGATTTCCTCTACATTTCTTGACCAACCTATGATTGGAATTAGACATACCTATATGTCAAGAATAGGTTTCAGAAAATGTTAACAAATAAAATTCACAGTAATTTTATTTTTAGGTGAAAAAATATGAAAAAATTTCAAATCTGTCTTAATTCTATTTCCCCTCACTGGAAATTTTTACCCCCACCAAATGCAACCAAGAGCTATACTAAATTCCTTATGTGATCAAAAATGGGTTGTAAACTTCTAAAGTCGCACTCAGATGGCTGCAACCGTCACTGTTAGTTTGCTAACGGGAAACGCAGGTCAAAACTTACAGTCCATTCTTCTCTGATAAGGATTTGGGCCGGCCTCCCCTCTCTAAGAACAGTTCTAGAATGAAAGAGACATCAGTCAGTTGATGGCAACTGAGGTAGAAGTGTGTAAGAGTGACACTTGTTTCAGATTGACAAATCTTGAGGATAGCTACAAAATAAAAAATAAAATGATGTGCATGTATTAGGAAATAATTCAAGAATTTATCGAAATTGGTTTCATATTTTTCTAAGCCTACATGAATATAATGTGAATTTTTGAAAACAATTATGTAGATGTACCTACTATGAACACTAGACTAACACCAAAGTTGGCATTAGATGAAATCTGAGGCCTCCAAAGGGCTGTTTCGGGATTGTTCTTGAAATAGTTCCCCAAACAATCGACTGATGTCAGGCCACCATTTAAATAAAATAAAATAAAATGTGGGGGGGAGGGGGGGCTTGAAATGTAAAAAAGAAGTCCAAAGAAATTTTCAAAAAAAATGACATGGCACTACCCCGGCCACATCAAATTCCTACAATTCTGTACTTTCCTACGTTCCCAGACTACAAGAACTTGCAGTCTCTAAGACCCCTCAAATCTCTTCTAATGCATGAAAACACTCAAAAACAACACACTCTAACCTTGAATATGGCACGGGTAATTGGACACTTCTTGGAAGAGTGACAACTTCTTGGAACCTCACTTGTCTACTTTAGAACTTCTTTGGATCCACTTGCATTGGGATTTAAGTTCTTTTTTAGATGTCCAAGAACAATTAGTGTTACATTTGGGTGCTCTTGTCTTAATCTACATGGTTGAGTTCAATTATAGAGTAAACCTATCAATTATTGCACACATCCAAAAAACAAACAAGGGTTGTTGCCATTTAAGGTAACTACACCTAAAATTGTAAAAATAAGCAATTCAACTTTATTTCCATTATTATATTGGATTTTTTTTTGTCAGGTCCTGTTTTTGGTTGTGTTGGTAGTCAAAAGGGGATTCTAAATTCTCTTGGAATGCAATTTTTGGACATTGTATGAACTAACTACAAACTTTCAAAGTGTTGAAAATAGGTTACTCAAAACCAATCATAGACTCTTATAAATAGAATGAGTACATTTTAGGTAAAAATTTGTAGTGTGTGATTTTGGAAAGCCAGATATGATTTTAGGTATAATTATTATACTAAATAGTAACTGCAATATTTAAATACCAATTCAATTGTGATGGAAACAAAATTTTCTTTCATTGCTGCATGATTACAAACTATATAGTGATAGGTTGCAAGAATTTTTTTTAATTAGATTTAAGCTTTATTGCCTTTAAATTGCAATAAAATTTGTAAGAAGAAATTTTTGCAATTTGTTTTTTAAAGGTGAATCTTAACATGACATTCAATAATCATACCAAGTTTCAAAACATGCAAGTCATTATATTTATGTTGAGAGGGATTTGAATTTTGCTTGTGTAGTAATTGGCAAGTTTACTTTTAGTCAAACACTTGCTACAAAAAAAGGTAGGTTATTAAAGTGGTCATTCAAAGTTTTCCATTAATAAATCCTTATGAAAAATAATGGAATTTTAAAATTTTCCACCCATAATTAAAATTTGAAATTTTTTTAATTAAAATTTGGATTCAAAGGCGACAAATTAGCTATTGTAGGAGGTACAAAATTCAACAACACTAGTGTGTGAGTATAGAAGTGTGAGCCTATGAGCCTTGAGCCTAAGTATAAATATGTATCCAATATTCATTGAAGGTGTTTATAACATAGACACCTATAATATAGATGTTTAGAACATAAATACACTATGGACATCTACTCTTTGAATTCATTCTTCAAAGCAAGTTGGTTATATTCCAAAAAAATTCAAATCATTTGGAATTGTACAACATATAGGGAAAAAAAAGTAAGTAGAAAGAAGTAGAAAATGATTCAAAATACTAAATTGTAAACAATTTATTTATAAAAATGAAAAATGCCAATCCCAATGGTTGTAATCTTGTAATAGACAATCTTCACACAATGCTTTAATTTTTTTCAAAAATATTTAAAATTGAATTAAATAAATATAGAGATTCTATAACTACTTGTAAACTATTTGAAACTAAAACTTGTCATAACTTTCATCTCATTAATCAAAATGGAGTGATTTAAAGCTTTCTATATAGATACAAATTTAATAAACCAATTTCAATTTTTTATTTTTTCAAAAGGTGATTTTTAAAGAAGTTTTTTGAGTTGCCCAAGTTACCCAAAGATCAAAGAAAATCACATATCATGCAATAACTTTTTAACTATGTAGTCAAAAGCTATGAAAATTGTTGGGCCTTAAAGATACTCCTTGAATGCATGTTGTGAGAAAAATTCAAAGACAAAAAATAAAAACTCCATTCATAATGAGCTACCTAAAATTGCTATGTTTAAAAAAAATGCAATTTGATCCTTTAGGGGTTAATGACCACTTTAGTTTCCAAAGGACCAAGTTGCATTTTTTGGCAACATAGCAATTTTAGGTATCTCAATATGGATGGATTTTTTATTTATTTTTCTTTAAAATCTTCACACAAAGTGTGCCTAAAGAATAGCTTTAAGGCCCACAAAATTTCTTAACTTTTGACTACATGGTTAAAAAGTGATTGCATGGTATGTGATTTTCATTGTTAGGGGTAGCCTAGGCAATCCAAAAAACTTCTTAAAAATCACTTTAAAAAAAATTGAAATTGATTCTTTAGATTTATATATACACTAGAAGCTTTGAATCATTCCATTATGATTAATGAGATGAAAATTATATGGTGTTTTAGTTTGTAGGTAAGTATGGTTTTCAAAGACTTTGTACCTACCTACAAACTTAAACTCCTCATAACTTGTGAACAAATTTTAAGAAAACCAAGGTTGATGAAAATATATAGGAAATATATTGGTTTTCCCACAGAACTTCTTAAAGTGTGTCTAAGAGTGTCATGTACTATAAGTGATGCCAAAATACATTAACCCCTAAAGTCCCATTGTCCCTTTGGGAGACAAAATGGATTTAGGGTAAGTCCTTATAGTCCCAATATAAATCAAGATTTTTTGAAACTTTTTGTGAAGATAGGGAAATACATTAGGTTTGAGAGAAATCGTTTTAAATTTGATTTTAGTTGGTACCTAAGAACAAAAGTTATGGGACAAAAAGTCCCTTTTTAGGTACAATAGACAAAAACTACCTCACTCAATTTTCTTTAAATTAAAAAATAAATAAAGTCTTGTAGATTGAATTTTTGTACATATGGGAAGCTTTGATTCATTCTATTTGGATTTGTTAGTATGTGAAAGTTATGGACAATCTTGTTTTTTGAGCAAGTAGAGCATCTTCTAGAAAAAATAATTTATTGATTTCATTTCTAAATGCATTTTCCACAATTTTTCAAAAAAATTATTTGACAAGTTTAAGTATGCTTGCTAGAACAATCTCACCATTAGGATTGTTGTGTTTCAATCTCATCTTAAAGCTATTAATGATTTAGTTTTTTGTTCAATCTTAAACCTACTTCTACTGAACAATTTTTTAAAGAATGAAAATTAGGTGGAGTTTTTTTGGAAATTTTTTCCTAGATTTTCGACTTAAATATTAAATACCAAAAAACTTAAATCCAAAGTTTGTAGTGCAAAATTTTTTCACAAGTTAATGGTAGTTGAAGTCATTTAAAATTGCAAGCTAGTATTTAAATATGCTTAATTTTCCAACTTTGATTGTTAATATGTTTCAATCTGTATGGTCAAACTTTGTGAAATTTTTACCACGTGATCTCAAGCAAGTGGAGTGTAAAATCTTATGGTTATATTTTGAAGGGGGGAAGAAAATGCTTTTTCTTACTCTCTTGGGTGAACAGAGCAGAGAATAGTAGTTTCAAATTGTTTTGATAGGAAAATGGCCTTGGGGCTTTAGGGGTTAATGCACATGAAGAAATGATAGTGATTGAATCATAATCAAGAGGTTTTTTTTGGTGCTTTATCGCCAGATTCTTGCTCAGACTCACCAGTGTTCGTGGCTCCTTCCAATATTGACCTCTGGTGGGAGGCCACTGAGGGCTTTACTATTCATCTACAGTACCAAAAAACAAACACTGATCATAACATGCCATAAGGTATGGTAGAAGGCTCAGAAACCGCTCATGTAAGGGCTGGTTCGCATTTTTACAGTATTTCTTTAGATGGGAACATTTTTAGCTCATTTTTCAGACCAAGAAAAATTGATGGAAAATCTAGCCCAAGTGGTTTCATATTTTTTGAAACATTATTGAATTACTTATGAATTTTCAAAGGAGATGTGTCCTAGGTCCCTATTTATGTTCCTAGGTCCTTCATATACTGTTCAGTTGCAATTCTAAAGAAAAATGGGGAAAGCAAAGACAATGATTGGCTCTTGCGACAAAGAATGCTTTTTCCTTCACTTCATTCAATGACTCGTGAGGTCAATTTATAAACTGCATCATGTCCATTCTACAACCAGTTATAGGGGCGGTTCTTAATGCCCGAACTGTTTTCGAGCCCTCTACCTTATGTCCGCACCTTAGCTTAAGAAGGAGTTGGTGAACAGTGTATAAGCACCTTTAAAAGCGAAGACATCCAGTGGTAGGCCCGCGGCAGGTTTGGTGCAGCATCGTCAGAAGTCAGACTATAGGAGAAAGCAACTATGAAGGTCGACCTGTTCAGACGTGGTTCTTTTGAAAAGGTTGAAGACGACCACGTGGCATCAGTAGTGACTGACTTCAGGAACCCCGTCACACCACGGGAGAGGTCTTTCCGAGTTAGCAAACGCAGTGGGGGCCACCGTTGCTGCGCTTATTCCCTACTCCTATATTTCAAGAACTCCTCGCTTCCGACACACGCTTCAGCGATTTCGGAGCTTTAGCCTGCACTCCTCTCGCAGCGGAAGCAGGTGCTATCTTCCACAACAGGGGAGCGACACATTTTGTACATTTCAGAATTTGCAGAGGTTGCGACGTGTTGAGCCTGCCAGTGCTTTCGAATTCAATTGCCGATCGATAGAAGTGTGACAACACACGCATCAGCTTGCTCGTTTTTTTTTCCAAGGCTTCGACACAAAAGGAGGTGAGTTTCGCTATGCTATTTTTGCTTCTGTTTCGTACTGAATTTCACAAGTGGTCAGTACCCAACTTTGTTTTTCAAAATCCAGAGGATGCGAAGCGAGCCGCTGCATCCTTTCCATCGCTTGAGGAACGGCTGCCCGAAAATTGAATTTCTAGGGTTTCGCATAGACATTGCCCTCCGTAGCGTGCCCTTCATTTTCCTAGAAGTCAGATGCTTGCTCTGTTCATGTTCAGTTCATGTTAATTGTATGCTTGCTCAATTCATGTTAATTCAGTTGTATGCTTGCAGTTCATGTTAATTCAGTTGTATGCTTGCAGTTCATGTTAATTGTATGCTTGCTCAGTTCATGTTAATTGTATGCTTCGGCGCTCTCAATTTCTGGCAATTCCGTTGTGCAGGTTCCATGGATTCGCATCAACCCGATGCAGAGATTATGGTAGTGGCCTCAGCCGCTCTTCTTCTGCTCCTCACCTCGAACACGTTGCTTGACGTTGTTAGCTATGACGAAATTAAGGATGCAAACCCCACTGACGATCCATGTAATTTGGGAGGCGCCCCTACTTCGACATTGGATATGGAAGTTGCGACACGTGCTGCACTTCACAGTTTTCGATTGAGCAATGTCTTATCCATTCTTGGGGATGAGCTAGGCTACTGGGTGAAGCCGAGGTCGACGACCTGGTTTTCTCGTTTTCTCCTTGATCAGTACGATGAAGGCAGGTGGTTTAAAATGTTTCGCATGAGCAAGGCATCTGTATTTTCCCTTGCTGAACTTCTGAAGCCTACAGTGCAGAAAAAGGACACTAATTATCGATTAGCCATCCCAGTTGTTGTGAGGGTGGCATGCACGCTTTTCAAGTTGTGCAATGGAGCCAGTCTCCTTATCTGTAGTGAATTCTTTGCTATCGGTCGAAGTACGGTTTCAGTGGTGCTCCGAGATGTCGTGCATGCTGTGAACACTACTCTCTGTTCGCAGATTTCATAGCCTCGTGGTCAGGATTTGCTCCAAACAAAAGCAGACTTCCGTAGAATGAGTGGTCTCCCTGGAGTTCTAGGCGCTGTGGATGGAACGCACATTGCCATATCTAAACCTGCGCATGGTGCTAGCGATTACTATTACTTTAAGTCTGGGGGTTATTCACTCAATTGTCAAGCCGTAGTGGACAGCCGCAAAAGATTTCTGGACTTGTTCTTGGGGATGCCTGGTTCCACGAATGACTCGCGTATGTTGAGACATTCCAGATTGTTCCTGAAAGGCTCCCAAAACCAACTGTGGGATCCCGCATTTACTTTCTCCGGTTTCTCTCCCTTTCTTGTTGGAGACTCAGGATACCCCTTACTACCATGGCTACTTGTGCCACATCGTATCCAAGTCAATGTAGCTCCTGCTCCTGCTTTATTCAATCGAAGACTGAGGAAGGCTCGCACTGTTGTCGAGAATGCTTTTGGCTTGTTGAAGCAGGCTTTCGAGGAATTGTTGGTGAAATCAGATTTACATGTTTCATTCCTGCCTGATGTTGTTGTTGCATGTGCTGTGCTTCACAACATGCTCCAAGGACAGTCTACTGACGATGTTGAGACGTTACTTCAAGTTTTGAGGGCAGAAGGTTGGAACGACGTGCCCGACGAAGAAGTGGTCGTCCCCGATGCGGTGGAAGTCGACAATGAAGAAGACGTCGGTACTTCAGGCGCGGACAAACGTAGGGACCTCGAGGTGTACCTCAGCCTGCAACGACACATGCCTCTCTGATGTGCACAGGTTCAACTCTCATATTCTGTACCTGTTGTGATGTTGCAATTTAAGAAGTACTTGAATTTATGAAGCTCCGTAGGCATTGCTAATTTGAACTCACTTATCAGTCGTACATTGTTTGTTCTTGTCAATAACACTCCAGTCATTATGGTATGAATGTCAAGTCATGCCATGTAGGGTCCATACATCATACATGTCTCTAAACAGTTTTTACAGTGCAAAGTATAATACCTGTACCATTGCTGGCACGGCACTGGTTTTTATTTCAATGACGGAGAATGGAGTACCTACTAGGGCAGCGTTTCAGCATTGACCCTTGTGAAACATGTGATAGCAAAGCTGTTTGGGGAAAATGGTACGTCTTCAACTGCACCGTCTACTAGTGTTTATAAGTGTTCAACGGAACTATTCTAACATGATTGTTCTGCATGCAGAGCAATTTCTGTCTTCGACGACAACAACGTAATATCGGCGCACGTTTAAATACATAGAAGCGGCTATAGTTGTAGGAAATACTTTTTTTGGGTAGTGTATGTACAGTTAGAAAACCTGTATGCAGATATAGAATGAACAATCAAGCGTCGAGGGCATTATCGACGGCAACGTCGGCAGTGCTCCTCTCCGCAGCGACTGGTGGTGGCATGGCAGATGTAGGCTCCTCAGTAGTAGTCAAGGATGAACCTCGGAACATGAAAATTCCGCCTGTGAGAGCGGACGCCATTTTGGAAAGGCACTGTACCACCTCCCCTTGCTTCTCAATAGCAAGTTTAGCGTTTGCATTTGTAAGCCGTGCATTGCTCTGGAGATTGACGTCTCGCTCTTTCTGATATTCTAATTGTTGTGAAAAAACTTTCCACTGCAAGTCAATGCGGGAACGCTCCAGCTCTTGCGTCGCGCTTGCCATCTCTCGCATCTGACCGGCTAGCACGTCTCCACTTGCACGCGTGGCTTCGGCAATGAGATTGTGGCCACTCATGAACTTACGACGAACGCCCGTATTGCCTGCCTTCTTTCCAGAGGAAAGTCTCGATGTGTCGCTTGAGCTCACGGGAATGGGTTGCACACCTGTCGGAAGTGCAGATTTGGAACGAGGACATCCTGCAGCAGCGCCAGCGTGTGCATGTACCGGCGGAATGCTTCCCTCAGAGTTGTGGGGTCGTCTTGGAGATGAGTAGCCGTTGTAGTTGCCATTCGTGTCAGCAGACCCTTCAATGAACTCCGTCGGATCTTCATTCTCAGCTTCGCCATCGATGTTGTCGAGTTCGTCAGAAGCTGCAGTCACTGGAGCAGAGTAGTTGCTATCTTCATGGGAGAGGAGGTCTCTGGTGTGAGGCGGCTGCATGCTTGGGCGCTGGCCGTACCAAGTTTGCATATTCTTGAAAATGTCCATAGGAAATGATCGTGGCAAATTCGCTGTCCTTCTGTCTTGTGATGTCATGACCCAGTAGTCTGCGGCGTTGGTTCCACTTCGACAGAAGTAGTCAACAACTCGTTTGTAGTCTGGGATGATCTGGTTCCACTTGGTCTTACATGTAGGTCCATCACGAATGCATAGAGACCAACCAGCAGCTGTGACGGCAATGCTAATTCGTTGCCATTTGTTGGTGTCGCTGTTCATGAGATGACGCGCATCGACGGCCTCAATTTCCTGCAAGTACATATCGCGCTTGGCATTCACAAGGGCGACCACCTCTTCATGAAGCCAGTTGGGCCCTCTGTCTTTGCGCTAGCGTGCGGCGGGGTTGTCCGCTCCGTCGTTTCCAACAGCAGCGGCTACATTCGGAAGAGCTGAATTGGATCGTCGTCGTTGCCGTCGCGTACTACCATTCAGTGTACCTGAACAGCGAAAGAGAGAGCTCAAAACATGTAGCGACAAGAACAACCGTATTCTTGTGAAGTAGACATGAAATCCATCGCAATTGACGTCAAGCCATTTCACGTGACAACAAACGCATGGTTCCAAAGAAACCTGTCAGTGGGGAGTTCGGCTCTTGCTCCCTGGCAACGGAGATATTGTGGCCATTGTTCCCTACATCAAAGCAGAATCCAAAGTATAGCACAAGTTTATAAACACGCATTCTCAGAGACGCTTCATGGAATGGAACTGAAGCAGTGCTGAATACATGTAGATACAGTATGATCGATAAGACTAGTGGAGTTGCGAACGTGTTCATGGATGCATGCAGGAATGATTGCCGAGCTACAGTTATCCGAATTGTTTTCTCACCATTTGGAGCAGCGGGACTGGTTTGAACTTCTGCCGCTGGACGTTGCGGAAGTCGAGAACCTGCGCACCACAAGTTCGCAGATCAGTGAAGATCGAAATCAGAATCATGGAAAGGAAAACAACCTATACATGCAGAGATCACATAATAGAATTAGATAATGTGGACTGTAGCCCAACAGAAGGCAACTCTTTAAAAAAAACAGAAAACATGGGTGGCCTCCATGACTTCAACCTGTGCGTGGAAGTATTGATCCGAGACCAGTACCGAACGTGATCGCTTGCAAGTAATTCTCCATGGATCTGCACAGCAAACCCCACTGCAGTTAAAGACCGTCTACACCAATCTCATGCATGGACAGTGAATAGAATTGAAAATCAAACGACGAAGTTGATAAGGACCAACGACGTACACAGTGTCGTATGGAAGCTCTGAAGACAGTTGTCGTGTAGTGCACAAAAAGAATCACAAGCGCCAAGTTGAAAGTGAATGCAGATGTGCATACGATGTGTACTGGGACCACTGAATTTATTCAGAACTGTGCCGCCGTCAGTGGCGCTCGTAATTCAATTCGAGCTTGTTCATGACACTAGAGGAATTCCTAGAAAATAGTTTATTTCCTCCGTATACGTGGACCCCCTTGTTTTGCATTTGTTGCGAGCTTTGGTAATGCTGCGCGTTGGGCCCCAGTACGTAACAGCGGTGGCAGCTTCCTGAAATCTACGTTTCACGCTCATTCTGCTTGTACAAAAAGTGGATACGACTCTCGAAGCGGTTACTACAGTGTCACCGTAGGAGTGACTCATTGGGGCTCCTATCTTCCGCCAACTCGGCATCCAGCTAGGATCGGCAGACCCGAAAGCACGTATGTCTAAACACTGCATCCATTTCTCTTCTGCTACTTCTGCTACGCACGCCTCTTAAGCTGAGGTGCGGACATACCTATAGAGAAGAAGTTAAAATCACCCCAGGTCTCAGGGCATTTACGTTAGTCCAGGACTACTGAAGCCCAGTGACTGAGAGCTGAGAGAGTGAAAATGGCAAAGCCGCTGCAGCCACAGATAGGGTCAACATCCAACAACCACCTGGTGGCCTTCAGTTCTGGCTAATGATAAGCTGCCCAAGATTAAGATATTATAAAACTGTGGCTGGCATTCCTTGTACTCATTTTTGTTTTGCAATGATATTGTGTTAAGGGAGGAGGTCCATAAACCGACCATCTAAGGGCTGGAACAGAATTTTGGGCAGGT
Source organism: Thuidium tamariscinum (assembly GCA_947034885.2). Classification (NCBI taxonomy): domain Eukaryota; kingdom Viridiplantae; phylum Streptophyta; class Bryopsida; order Hypnales; family Thuidiaceae; genus Thuidium; species Thuidium tamariscinum. Next base: position 5,593,787 of record OX344753.2, read on the forward strand.
CAAACATCGTGAAATATTTTTCAGAGAATTTTCCTTGAAAGATAGCTTGAATAGGCATCTAACCCAAGTCGTTTCATATTTTTTGGAGCTCTCTAGAATTAGTTATCAAATTCTGAAGTTGAAAGGGCATAGGGCTCTAAAATGGTGCCCTAGCTAAAATCTACACTGTCAGTACACCGCTGAAGGCTATGAAAATGCAACATGTACAAGTATTGTACATTTAAGATAGGGCACCATTTTAGAACCCGCTCCATTCAAGAGCCTCCTCCTATACATTAGTTTAACCCTAAATGCTGGAGGCACCCAAATTTGGAGTTTGCAAAACTTTGAAGTTAAAGAAAACCTAACCATATTTCTAATTTTAGTAGTTTATGTTTTTTGAAAGTTCTTTTTGGAGTCTAGTTTGAGTGTCAAAAACCTAATTCGGAAAATGAATGATAGTGATTTTTCTATTCAAGATTTTGTGCAAGGGTACCCATTGCAATCTTGACTTTCCGTAGTGTTTGAGAGCTCTCAAAAATGAGCCTCAAATACACTAAATCTTGGTAAAAAAATCACATTCAAAATTCACTTACAAAAATTGTAGAGTAGATTTTGAGAAGCCATAAATTGATTGGAGTTATGCAAGTTAGACCCTTTGACCTCATAGTTTTTTGGTCACTAACTTTTCAGATTTGACTTGCAAAAAGAGGATAGAAAGACTTCACATCCCTTTTGCAATTTTAACACCTTCCTAGTCAAACATTATAATCTTTCACTTCATTATAAGTGATATTGTTGTGTTTTCTTTTCCTATACAATCTTTAACATGTCTAGTTTGAATTTATACGGTTACAGTTCAAAAAAAATTGATACAACTTATCAAAATGTTGGCATTATGTTCAATTTAGAGCAAAGTCCAAGAAGCTCAAAACAAGCCTTGGACATTTAAGGGTTAAAAAAATAAAATAATTATCAAGGCACTTGGTGCTTCAATATCAAACTTTTTTTGTCTTTTTTTTTCCTTCCCATTTTTCAAAAACACCTTACCTTATGTGACAAAGGATTTGATTTAACACTAACTTAGGGAGCTGAAAGGGAATTTCTACAATAGATTCTTAAGTGTTCATGTCATCCCACTCCATTCACAAGATGACATGTACTTTTAAAAATATATATAAAAATGACTTAATTTATGTTGAATCTAACCTTCAAGTAGGGTAGGTGTTTTTTCTTCCCCTATGCTTGTTGAGAAAAATTATAATGGTAGACATTGTGTGTGGAGCTAGCTACGAACGTTTCAATTTTGTAGTTAACATGTCGTAGTGCAAGATAAATGATTGTACATAAGGTAACTCAACTTACAACATGCCAAATGGAAAAAGGCCCATTACATGCAAGTCGACCTATGGTTGGCCTAATTTGAGCCGGCCCATCACATGCAACATTATTCTAGTGGTGATGCTCATTTCAACTAATGAAATGTGCACCATTGGAATATTTTGCATGTGATGGGTTGGCTCCAATTTGGTCAATCATAGCTTGACTTACCTAAAGCCATAGTTAGTGTAGCTTTGTATTGGTGGGTGATGAAGTTGGCTATAATTATGTTGTTTTGGAGGGTCTTATTGTATACAAACAAATGGCTATGATGGATGAAAGGCTACAATTCTGTACCTATATACAGACAAAAAAACAAGGAAGTCATTTGGCATCAATTTTGAATGTGCAACTTGAAATGGAAAAAAAATAATGTGTAACGCCAACAAAAAAAATTAAGAGAAAGTTTACAATTGTGTGGGGAATTGAATCCATTCACTACCCAAATGCAATACAATAACTACATTTGAAATGGAGCACTCCTCAAAATCAACCCTAATTTTTTAAGGAAAAATGAATAGGAAGGATACTAAAAATGGTGCAAATTACAAGAACAAGTACAAAATAGAATTAAGGGCAATTTTGAATAGGAGTGTGCAACTCTATTTTTAATATTGTGGAGGTGAAAACATTTACAAGTGATTCATTTTTAGTACACTTTATGTTGTTTTAACTTCTTTGTCACATGTTTTGATACTACTAATGTCATTTCTTCATGCCCAACAAATGTATTTTGTTATTATCTACATGACACTTTTAGCATCCTACACCTTGCATCTTTTAATTTTTGTAATTAATTCTTGATGCATTCAAAAATTATGAAACCTTTTGCATTTTGATTCATAGTCCCTCACCAATGTGCAAAATTTGTTTTTCATTTTCTATAGCATATTGATCATGCCACATAATTCATTTGTACAATTTTATATGTAGTTACTTTAGAAGTTAGTTGTACACAAAGATTAGCAACAATGCCATTTATAATCATGTAAAGGTTTGTTAAACTAGAAACTAAGTTGAATTGCAAATAAATGTGAGCAATTAATCATGAAGGAGAGAAGGTTGAAAAGTTTAGGAAATTAGAAATCCCAAGGCCTAGTGGTTTAACCCCTAAAGCCTTGAGCTACATTTTTTGGCAACATAGTGATTTCAAGTAGCTCATTACGAATGGAGTTTGTTTGTTTTTTGTTGAATTTTTTACACAAAATGTGCCCAAGGAGTAGCTTTAAGGCCCAACAATTTTCATAACTTTTGACTTTGTGGTTAAAAAGTTATGGCATAATATGCATTAGAAGAAATTTGAGGCCTCCAAAGGGCCGTTTCGGGGCTGTTCCCTAACTGCTGGCCGTTGTCAGGGCGGCATTTACCAAAATAATAATAATAATAATAATAAATTTTCTAGGTCCTGAAATATGAAAAAGAGTCCAAAAATAAATTTCAAAAAATAAATAAATTTATTACGTGGCACTCTTTCAACCACGTCGGATTTCAATTCATGGGCCAGAAACTGCGTTCCCTCAGTTCGGGAACCCACAGTCTCCTAATGCCCTCAGATTTCTTCTAATGTTGTTTTCTTTACTCATTGAGCAACCCGGGCAGCTGAAAAAACTTCTTGAAAAAAACCTTTCTATTAAAAGTGAAATTTCAAATTGGTTCTTTAGGTTTATACAGACATAGTAAGCTTTGAATCATTCCATTTGGATTAATGAGTCAAAAGTTATGAGGAATTTTAGTTTGCGGGTAGGTATGGAGTCTTGTGTAAGAAATTCAAAGAAAAATAAATAAAAACTCCATTTGTAGTGAGCTGTCTAAAATCGCTATATTGCCAAAAAACGCAGCTCAGGGCTTTAGGGGTTAATGAAAACAAAGGCCATCAACTCTTGGCTTTTGTATATGATCCCTTCAATCATGTTGATATAGCAACTAACAATAATGTACCCGAGTATGCATACAAAAGTTGTGGTATATGACTTACTACACACTACAAACTATGGAAATTTGAAGAAAAAATTATTTGTCATTTGGAAGAAAATTAGCCATGTTTAAAACTTGATAGTTATGCTTACTATGAATTGGAATTACTTTATCTTTTACCAATTTAAAAATATATATTCAAAATATCTTTTTGTGCCTTGGCATGTTGGTATACAAAATTTCAGATTGTTGTACACAAAAATTGAAGGAATTTTTAATATAGGTATCTATAATTATAGATCTTCCTAACACAATCACTTATTTTAAGGACAGAACATATTTTTCAATTTTTCATTTAATAATTCTTAAGATATCAACAATTTGACAAACATACAAATGATGCTAGTTTACACAATATTGGAGTTTTTCTTTTGAATTGAGGGCCATTGTATAAAGACTATAGGCTGTAATATGGACCATTACTCCATCTTATTGCCTTTGCTTTTGAAATATTTATTAAATGGGACAATGTGTTCAATTTATATTTTATAGCCACATAATGCATTTTTGGGTGCAATTTTTTGAAATAAGACTTGAGTTCATGATGTACATATTTGTAAGAGAAAACAAAAAAAATCAAATTATCATTGGTGATATCATAAAATAAAAACTATCAATTTGACAAAAATTACACTAACCTTCATAAAAAAATTCAAAAAAATTCAAGTCAATCACAAGATAATGCTCCATTAAGCTATTGAGAAGGTCAAGGAGGTTGAAAAGCGAAGCTTGTAATTGAGCTAGTCAGAGGCTTTCCACATGGATTGCCCATTGTCCATCATGGCAAAGAGACTAAACCTACATCTTTGTTTCACAAACAAGCCTAAGCTAGAGCAACCCAAAACCTACATTATGAAGCACCACTATAAATGTTTTGAACCATCGATATTCTTCTAACAAGGGAGATCAATGGTGCAAAACGTTTATAGTGTTGCTTCATAGTATAGTTGTGGGGTTGCTTTAACAACTTAGAAGCACATCACTACTTAGCTTCTTTGAGTATTGTTGACATTTGCCCATTCTGTTCTTCTATAGTCTATCAAGATGCTCCACATTTGACATGTTATGTGTTACAGAGTCTACACCTTGGAGTTGAAGACCATGTCATTTCTTCACATCCAAAGGGTCCAAAGAAGTGAAAGAACCGATGTAACTACACACTTCAAACCAAAATAATCCAGAAGTTGCACTATTTTAAAGAAAGCCCAAGTTGAAATACCAACTATTGTCAAATTTCCACCCAAAATGAATGATGCTCTTGAAAAGAAATTTTCTTAGTGACACAAATTTCCCCTTCACTATTAAGGCCTTTCAATTCAAATCATAGCCAAGACTACTTTTCTACTTGGTACTTTCACACTTTTAAGACACTTTGGGAAATCTGTCATGACCTTATTAGTCCCAACCTTGAAAATGGGGAAAAAGGGCATTCCCAACTTTGATTGCAAATCTCTTTTAAGCTTAGTTGAAAATAGATGCATCCTATAGGTTGGGTATGGGTCATTGATTGGAAATACATGGTTCTACCTTAGAGCATCCCCGCCGCTTGGGGGATGCACTATGAGGATTTTTGGGCTCATCTAGAAACCCCGGGCCATGTCTGGCTCATACACCCCACGGCAACACGGAATGGGAGGATAGGGCCCGGACACTTTTTCTTATTTTATTGCAACACAAGGAATCTCCCCCCAAATTCAAGTATCTTCCCATCAATGAAGTCCAAGCCCATTCACTTTTTGAATATAAAAGTGTGTCTTTTGGGAAGAATTGTGTAGAATTAATGGAACCGTAGCTTGAGAATTGTGCCAAATCACATAGAGAGCCATGGCCAGTATTCACCATTTGGCCGTCTCCTCTTCAATTTTGGCTGGGCCCGGGCATATTTTGAGCCTCTTCTTGCATGCCATGGGGAAGTTTCTTCAACTCCACATGGCCAAATACTGAATTTGAGGCTCTCGCCATATCCCCATGGGAATGCTCTTAGGGCCAGCTTCCATGTGAGCCGGGCCGGTAGCAAAAGAGTTAGCTAACAAGGAGCTCCCACCGAATGTGTTGCCTGACTCAGTGAACGGAGAAGGAGGGTTTAAAGTTTCACCGATATCGGTGGACAAGCCCATTGGTGAAGCTTGATCGAATTTCAAGGGATTCGGTATGTGTGCTTTTCTTACTCATCTCCCCACCCACTAGGTCCACATAGAAGTATCATCACCCACTTCTCACTGTCGCTCTCCCTGGCAAGTTCTCTTGGCCCGGTTTCACATGGAAGCTGGCCCTTACAACAAATCATTAGAACAAATCAGTGTACTGTACAGTACTGTACGGTGGAGTTATCTTCCCGAGATAGAATGAGCTGACGGCACTCTGGCACACAATCAAGATGGAAGTTGGGGCCCATAAAAAAAAATTAAAAAAAAGAAGGTTGGGGCCTGCTAAGTTAAGGTATGTCTGCAAGTTCATAATTTCCCTGTGTGATCAAACTGTAGCTTAACTTAAAAGCTGGGTTGTCTCCGTTTCATTTGTTTTAAAAAAAAAAACAAAAAAAAACTGGGTTGTCATGTCATTCAAAGTCATTTCATTTGTGTCCAAAAAATTTTAAAAAAGAAGCTTGGTTGTCATGCCTGACATGGAATCAACTTTTTCCAAGAATGACCTTCGAAGGCTACAAATGTCAACTTCTTATTTTATTTTATTTTAAAAAATCTTAAAAAAAACTAAATGGACGAGTTTTTTTTCACAAACTATCATTGCAAAACCTGACTGACTGACACATGATCTTAGCAAGTTGCCAAGGAGGAGCCACCTCAAGTTATCCCTTGGGGCAACTAAAGGCCACCCAAGCCCTCAACCTTACATCCTGGACTATTTCTGTGTTTTTCCAAATACTCAAAGGACACGATTTTTCATTGCCAAAACCTGACATGCCTCCAAAGACAAGACGTAATGCCGTAAGAGCATCCCCATGCCTGTTCTTCAAAGCAACACTTCAAACATTTTGGACCACTGATCTTTCCTGTCAGAAGAAGATCAGTGGTCCAGAATGTTTGAAGTGTGGCATTTGAAGAGCAGGCATGAGGATGCTCTAACAGAACATGGACATTGATGTCAACTTTCAGAAACCGTGTGACTGAATCCCCAGCTCTTTTCAGTTTGAAATTTGTTGGGCATGCATCCAAGCTAGTCAATCACTTGATCCTTGTTGTTTTGGATTGCTATAATTGTTCAGTACAGCACTTCATTTCAGGAGATTGGAGGCTTTCAGAAGACAGCAAGTTCCTGGATTGCAGGAACGCAAAAACTGCTGTGCGAATGTAGGTTCAATGTGGTCAAGAGAGTGCCACATCATTAATTTTCTTTTTTTGGGGAAAAAAATTTGGACTTTGTTTTACATTTCAAGATCAAATTCTTATTTTTATTATTACTTTATTATTTTTATCTTTTTAATAATTGTTGGTTGACAGTGGCCAACAATTACATGAGCAGATTTAGGAACAATCCCAAAATAGGCTTCTAGAGGCCTCAAACCTCCCCTAATGTGACTGTCCTTTTAGGATGTGATGAACTCTATGAAAAAATTATTTCAATTTTGAATGGTTAACCCCTAAATGCCCAAGGCTTTTTTTGAGCTTCTAGAAATCTGCTCTAAAGTGAACAAAAAGTCAACTTTATGATGAGCTTTATTAATTTTTTTTGGAATGTAACTGTACAAATTCAAAAGAAACATGTTAGAGATCACTTGGGATAAGAAAACATGACAATATCACTTATGGATTGAAAGATTATAATATTTGATCATGAAAGTGTTAAAATTGCAAAAGTAATGTGAAGTCTTTCAATCCTCTTTTCACATGTCAAATCTAAAAAGTTGGTCACCAGAAAAATATGAGGTGAAAGGGCCTTATATGCATAACCCCAATCAATTTATGGCTTCTCAAAATCTAGTCTACAATTTTTTCAGTGGCTTGTAAATTTTTTGAGAGAAGGGGGAGGTGTAATTAATTGACTTGGGGTGTGTACCCACTTTTTAGTACATTGTGTATGCTACTCATGTGATTATGAATAAACTCTGAATTCAATAACCCTTTCAACTGTCAAACTAAGATTAAGCCTTCAACATTTCAGTTTGAGATTGTGAGATTGACACAGTTAACCTTGAAGCAATTTATTGGAAGTAACTGAAAAGAAACCAATTTGAAACACTCAAAGTTCTAACCCACATACTAGGATCAACTTTTGCTAGAAAACATGTACAATATATTATCGATATCCTCAACATGTACAATGTATTATCATTATTCTACCTTAAACTTGAGCAACAAGACAACAACCAAGTGTTTTGGAAAACAATGTCACTCTTATTGATTGTTGAAGCAAGGTAGAACTTTAAGGTACTAATCAACCAAACAACAAAATGCCTATTCTCTATCCTAACAATATATAGATAGCAATTGCAATTACCATAAATTTACATATGCTAACTTAGTACTACTCTCATTGCACGATAGAACCGATCAATATATAAATACTTCCAAACTTCAAACTTAAGATCCAAATTTCATAAAGGACTTGAGATCTAAAGGAGGAGGTTGGAAGTACAACTTGCAAGGGAGGAGGTTGGGGCAGGGTGGACAAGGAGTGGCACCCCTTCATCCCTTTGTCATTCAAATATGGGGCAATAAGGGAGTCAATTCACCCTAGCCCTTCTAACATGACCATGACATGAAGGAATAAAAAAGTTAGCTTTTGTAATGGGTTTACACTAAAAAGTAGAAGTACCTATTATAATCACTAATAATTTCTCCACCATCCAATCCAAGGCAATGAATATTGCGACTAATTCAACCTAATTAGCTCAAAACTCATTTATTGCAAAATAATTTTCTTAGGTTGATGTAAGATTGTAGTTGGTCTTTTTTTAGTTGTTTGTATGTTATAGACTAGTGAACATTTTGTATGTTAATGTGCCACAAGGAAATTGGTCAAAATGTCTTAGAATGTTATTGTTAAAAAATTCATTGAGAAAAACTATAAAATATTATTAATAGTTATAAAATCATGAAAATGATTAAATCAACCATTAATTTTATTTAAATGTTATAGTTGTAGGTGATGTGGATGAAAAATAACACAAATTATATGAAGCAATAGTTATGGCAAGGTTGCATTCATGTGGTTTCATTTCATAACTTTAGTCATGTGGTCATATTGCACCTTCATTTCATCATTTGTCATTTTGGCCTCATGACTCCATAGCCAAGTTGTATCAAAGTAATTCTTTACATTTACTAGTGCATCTTATATTTGTCAATCCAGAAATTGATATCACCAAAATGGTTGAACTAGTTTAAATCTAAAGGTATTACAAAAATTAATGAATATGAAGAATTAAAAAAGAATTAAAATTTCTTTAAATACATAAGAATTACAAAAAATTATAAAAATACTAATAAATTTGTAAATGACATTTATTTTGAAGAAGGTATACTTGGATCAAAATATAAAACTTTGGTTGGTGATATAAGAAAAAAGAAAAAAAGAAAAAATTGTATATATTTGAATGTTTGTAATGTCTTTTCTTTTTTTTATTGTACCAATGGGTTTTTTAATATAATATTAAATAAGAATCAATATGCCTTACTTGCAATACAATCACAATAATTGACACAGTTGATTGTATTTCTTTTGTAATTAATTCACTCTACAATTGATTGTGTTTCTTTTGTAATTTTTCTTCTAGCTTGTTTCTTATGAGCTCTAGTTTATTGGTAGTCTAATCCAGAGTCCAAATTTGGATCTACTTGTATCTATCCTGTACAATTTTTATTGCATATTCTAATTCTATTTTAAATCCTTCAAAAGATATTTTATTTACTACCCCATTTACCATGATCCATTGATGATGTCATGAGCATGGACAGCTATAGATGAGGTAATGTATCCCTCAAGTACACAAGTGATCATCATAGATAGGCAAAGATTGTCAAAGATCATCAAAGGATTTGAGGAAATACACATCACATGTTGTCACAATTATCACAATTGTTGCCAATTGATCACCAATAATCATTACAAGAACACAAGCCATCTTTGAAGTGATGAAAGCGATTAGCATCCCTGACCACAATCTCTTTTCTAGTCACTTTGGAGATCAATTTGGTAGCTGTATGACAATCTGAACACACCCGAAGGTTCTTGTAAACATGAATTGGTTTACTACTACTACGAGGTGTGCAAATAAGTCCATACGCAATAGCCAACTTCTCACTGTGAGAGCAAAGCGAAAGTTCTTTGTCCTTCTCGTCAATATCATGCAACACAAGGCGGGTATCTGGAAGGTAGCCTTCCGCCTTAATTTCCTCAGTCAATCTGCTCAGCTCCGCATAAATTTCCTTTGATTCTGGGTGAGAAGAACTCCCTCCAGCAAAGGCATGAATCTTGTTCTCAACTGTGATCCAGCTCCGCCCCGGTTCCTTGTGTATCCCTCTCTCCTGCATCATAGTGCGCACCAATGACACCTTCTCCCACTTCTCCGCTGCAGCGTAGATGTTGGAGAGGAGAACGTACGTCGACGCATTCTTGGGTTCCAACTTCACACGCTCTTTGGCCGCAAGCTCGCCCAACTCCATATTACCATACGACCTACAAGCACTGAGCAACGCTCCCCAAGTTGCTGCATCTGGTGCAACCGGCATTCTATCGATGAAGAGCTTGGCTTCCTCCAGGTGCCCTGCCCGCCCAAGAAGATCCACCATGCAGTTCCAATGCAGCACACTGGGAACGATGCCGTAATCTTGCGACATAGCCTGAAAGAGCCGACGGGCTTCAGCAACAAGGCCTGAATGACTACAGGCCGATAACACTGCCACAAAAGAGTACCCATCAGGCATTACACCAGCCGCATTCATTTTCCTGAAGACTTCCACAGCTTCCAACCCGCATCCATGTTGCGCAAGGCCACCGATCATCACGTTCCATGTGACGACATCTCGTTCCTCCATTCTGTCGAAAACTCGTCGCGCATCAATGATACTGCCACACTTTGCATACATGTAGACCAGTGCATTGCCCACACGCACGTCTGACTCAAATCCGGCTTCACAGGCGTGGCTGTGAACCTCCTTCACCCACTCCAAAGCCCCTGCGCTTGCACATGCATTCAGAATGTTCACATAAGTGATTGCATCTGGATTGAAGCCGTCCTGTATCATTTGGAGAAACAATCCATATGCTTCCTCGCCACACCCACTTTCAGCACATGCGCCAATCATCACGTTCCATGTAACTACACTGCGTTGCTTCATGCTTTCAAAAACCAGTCGGCTATCATCCAGACTGCCGCACTTGGCATACATGTGGACCAGTGCATTGCCCACACGCACATCTGCCATAACCCCCCCGTCACGGGCATGGTTGTGAACGTCCTTCACCCACTCCAATGCCCCTGCGCTCGCACAAGCATTCAAGATGTTCATATAAGTGATTGCTTCTGGTTTGAGGCCTTCCCGTATCATTTGCAGAAACAGTCGATATGCCTCCTCGCCACAACCACGTTCAGCATATGCGCTAATAATCACGTTCCATGTAACCACATTGCGTTCCTCCATTCTGTCAAAAGCGAGACGCGCAGCATCGATGCTGCCACACTTGGCATACATGTGGACCAGCGCGCTGCCCAAACGCAAGTCCGGCACAAGTCCTGATTCGAGGACATGGCCGTGAACCTCCTTCACCCACTCCAAAGCCCCTGTGCTGACACATGCAGTCAGGATGCTCGTATAAGTGATTGCATCGGGTGCAAAGCCTTCCTGTTTCATTTGAAGAAGAAGTCGATATGCTTCCTCACCACAGCCATTATCTGCATATGCTCCGATCATCACATTCCAGGAAATGACGTTACGACTGGTCAACATATCAAAAGTTTTCCTTGCCTCCTTTATGCTCCCACATTTCGCATACATTTTAAGGAGCGTAGTCCCTACACGCACATCTGATCCATAGTCACCACGTCTGATATGTGCATGAACTTCTTCGCCCCATTTTAAAGCTGATGGGCTGGAAAATGCCTTCAGGATGTTCAAGTAAGTAACTTCATTCGGCTGCACACCTTTTTGGCGCATTTGATTGAAAACTTCCATTGCAGCTTTTGCACGACTGTGCTGAGCGTAACCTCCAATCATGACGTTCCAACTAACGACATCCTTCTTCACAAGTCCATCAAACACTCTGAATGCATCCTCGAGTTCCCCACATCTGATGTATGCACTCAATAGGTTGTTTGCCAAATATACATTCTGTTGCATTCCCCCCTCAATGACGCACTCATGAACTTGCTTGACTGCTGTAAGGTCTTCCTGTTTCAAGCACCGCTTCAGAACTTCAACGTACATGTACATGTCTATAGCCATGCGTAATTGCAGTCGATTCTTCAAAACATCAATTGCCTCACTCGTGGTTTTAGCGCTTCGCATGTGCACACCGCCACCTCCAACTTGAACAGGTTGCTTGGGCTCTCTTGCACTAATAGGCAAGTTGTCTCTTCTTCCAAAAATGCTCTTGGGTAACCTGACTCATCAATACATTCTTTATAAGAACTTTCAGAAAGTGAAAAACTTTACTCAAATCAATTTACACATACTTGGGATGCATCTATCCAATCACTATATCTCTCACATGCACAATCTTTCTCAAAAAGTCATTGGACTTTAACTGCATCTAATAAACAATTCCATAGTGAATATCTTGAAACAAAGAAAGGAAAGAAGAACAAACAAATTCTCAAACCAACCCAAATCACAAGTTTCAAGCTACAACCGACAAAACAAAATACACACTGTGGGTTTGACATCCACCTTCAATGTGTTCATCTACAAGGAAGTAATTTGCACCTATTTCTTCTTACAAAGGAGCCAACTCAGGCTCCTGCCAATACCTATTTGATTGTACAATCTCTTGAGAATCAGTGGTGTGATAACCCACGGGAGATGGCAATGTACTTTGAGTCACCAATTTGAGCATCGCCTTCACCCATGTTGGATTTGAACAACCATTTACCCAAAGCGCTTTCTTTGTCCCCTTGTGATAAAAGTCAGGCGATTCGGAATTCAACTACAGGCACCACAATTCAAGATCAAATATGGAAAACCAATCAAGGAATATTCATTGTTAAACATTGAAGTGATCTAATTGACATTCACTTCACTCCAAAACAACAGAGCGAAATATGCTTATTGTTTCCCAAAGCGCACACGACCTCGTGCAGGCAATAAATAAGCTCCTCATTGCTATTTCACAACTATCTATCATCAACTAACTGGAAATCCTAGTGATACCTTGTGAACTCTGTTGTCCCACCAATGCGAAGGATTCGCAAAATACTCCTCCCAAACTTTTTCAATTGCCTGTGCTTCACCTACTTCAACTGGAACATACTTCATACGTCAGTCACATTCTAAGAGCTACAAACAGCAACCCACCTCTTTCCATAAGGCACCTGATACATACCTGAATCACTAGTACCCACAGATGGTCTTCTCCTAAGTGATGAGGATGAAAACCTCCTTTCTCCGCTGCTTGTTCCTCCATGGGAGGAAGAGACCAATAAAAAAGAAGGTTGAATAAGCCATGGAGACTTCAAGAGTGTGTTCACACAGGAATCCTGCTCACACAAATCCCCAACAGTGCATCAAAAAACACATCGGAAGTGGTTTGATCATAGGATATTCATCAGGACTAGTGTTTTAATGAATGAGTGTTTGACAGACCAAGCTCATGTCCTGGCAAGTTGGGGGAAAGCAAACACCTTATTTATCAAATATTGCCGTGGAGGACCTGAATCCACATGTTGCGAACAAGACCATAGAGGTTCAGTAGACATAAGTCACGAGTCATCAAACCACTTATGTATAACAGAAGAATGGACACAAGTCAACACTCACTCACCTGTGCACTAGCTCCAAGAACCAAATAGCTTCTCGTTTGTTGCCCATGATGCAATAAAAGGCGCAGGAATGCAGACATTTTGGGGATTAATGTCTACATACCTCTGAGGATTCCTCTGCAACATAAAGTAACCCACACCCACAAATCTAACTTCTTATCAAATGAAATATATAAACGGATCTCTTGAAATCTCTAGCTCCCTTTCGAGTATATGCTCTCTGTCTATTAAGTGAAACTTCATCTCGAAATTAATGCAGTGTCTGAAACTCGAGCGAAAGTTTGAGAAAGTAATATATAAAAATCAATCTGCTCCTTTCAACTGACTATATTCTCTTCTCCAAAATTGTTAAACGTGCAGGCAGGAAGCGAAACCTTTCTTGTTTGGTTCACCAACCCCAACCTCAACGTCAGCGGCGTCTAATATATTGAGCAAATATCGAAACTCGACTTCAGCATAGACACAAAGTATCATGTAAGATTGTCAACATCTTCTAGTCTGATCAAATTCTGTACTTTCCTAGTCTGTTTTGTACATATCCTTCTTTGCCTTCAGCGTGGATAGCTCCCAATGTATGCAGCTTCCAAAAAATTGACTGGGACTTCATTTCAGTCCACAAACAAAGCTTCACATATGAATCGATCCCTTCAAATCTTCCGCTCCCCTTCGACTGTTATTGTTCTATTTCTGTTCTGTGAAATCCCTTCAAAGTTGCTAAACCCTCAGTTCGGAGAAAAACACGCTCAGCAGTGATCTACATCAACAAACACAAACGTGTGCAGCCTTAATACTAAACTTCAGTCAAAAACGAATTATCATATAGCATACGAAACAATATCATCGGGATTTCTGCTTGGTTTCTGTTCGATTCTCCACTCCTAAATTCTAACCTTAATGGCCAGGAAGGACGAAACAACAAGAGTTTCACATCGGCATGAACAACGTCTACTGTATTCTTGAAAACTTCCAAAAACTTGACTAGAACTTGACTGTAGTCCAGAGGAATTTCCAAATGTGAAAGTATCAATCTAAAGGATTTCTTCTACTCCCTTATACTCTTTACAAGCCACCAAGAGCGCTGCAACAGATGCTGAAACTTGAGCAGATTCAAATTTCTAATCAAAATTGCAACTTATAAAGAGCAAGAAACCCTAAACCCTGAATCTCCACATAACAATCTGCTGCATCCACAAACTTGACTAAAATTTGACTTTAAACTAGAGACAAAGCATCGTCTAAGATCAATCTCTTCAAAATTGCTTCTCCCTTCTGCTCTACCCACCAAATTGTCAAACCCTAACTACACAGAGGAAAACACCCTCCACAGCTTGTCATGAACAGCGTCGATACTTGCAACAAGTTCCATAACCTAACTTCGCTCCAACCTCAGTCAATCATATACGAGCCAATCTCTGCGAATTTCTTGCGCTGTCTTTTAACTGCTTCTGTTCTCAACTGCAAATTGCTAAACCCTAACTTCAGTAAGAGAATCTTTCTCAAAGCAGCTCCATAGGAACAACAGCCAATGTATCAATCTAGACAGAAAGTACCACCTAAGAATCTTTTTCTTTATGTTTTCAGTCACCTTCCAACAGCGTCCATGCTTCCCTCCGAATCACTAAACCCTAATCGAGCAAACCTCCAAGCAGGGATTGACCCACAGCAACCAAAACACTCAATGTATGCAAAAGCTTCAAAATTTGACTTTGTTGCAGAGAAAGGATCATAAACAAGGAATTAAGCTCTGAAAGTTTCTTGCTCCCTTGCAGAGGTTTACCTGGAGTGGAGACACAAATGCGCGGAAACCAAAATCTGGTGCATCAAGAGGTAATGGCGAGCCCCGATTCCTACACGCAGTGATTGAAATCCTGCACTTGCATTTTGCACCAATGTTTTAGATCTTTCAAAATCTTGTGCAAGATGCTTGTTGCTGATGTAGGCTGGTAACAGAGCCACATCGATTCTTAGAATCCAAAGGTCTCTTGAGTGACAACAGAAATGGAAGGCCTCAAATCCATGGTCTGAGGAATCCTGTTCCCCACTCAAATCGTGCCTGTTCCGCTACAGCACCATGGGCCCCTGCCTCAGAATATTTTCTGAGAATTCTCTTGGTTCTCAATATTCTCTTATTCAATGCGCATTCCCAAGGAGGAACAAGCCCAGCCCAAATTCAAGCATGCTAAGAAATATGGTCTGATCGGCCAAGCGATCCAAGACCAATTTGGACAGAGCGCCATTGGTGATATTTCTTCAAATCGACCAAGACACTCCAAAACAAAGGGCTCTTCAAACTACAGCAGTTCCCTTCCAGCAAACTTCTGAATTTCTGAAGACAGGCACTCCATGAAAGAATTCAGCCACGGCAACGAAACAATTTCAGAATCAGAAAATCCATCGTTCTCGGAACGACGAGAAACCTCGACTAAACCCAGTAGACAGCGTGTTCTTTCAATCTACAGTATACCTATTCCTCAAGACCAGTTTGTTTGTTTTAATTTTAAGAGAATCTGGATTTGGGAAAGTAAGTGGTTGAGGTTAGGCGACACTCAAATTTACTTTTGGTGCAAAATTTGGCTCCAATTTAGAAAATAGTGTAAGCTATATGGCTTCAAAAAATTAAAAAAAATAAAAATCTTCACCAACTAGAGCTCTTAGATTGGTGCAAAATAGGGCAACCATGTTTCAAAGAGTGGTGCAAAATGGGATGTTCATGAATTATGAAAGCTACGAGTCACAAGTTCAAGCACATGAACTACAACTCATTCATATACTTCGACTTCAAAGTTCAATACCATCCTAATTCATGTGCATGAAGTTTTAAATGGTTTCTACAACAAAAATGCAACTTCAAAGATTGCAATTGGGAAGAAAAGCCAAATAAAATTGAGAGCAAGGAAATTGTAGCTTCAAAAGAAGTGACAAAATCTAGTGATAGAATGAAGGTGCCCTTTATATGTAGCTACAATCTATACCTATATCTGCAACTTTGGTATATTTTAGGCAACTAAAGATGAAAAGTTGTTGAATGAACATTTGGTTAGGTGGCGACAAGGTGGAAAATCCTATTAGTCATTGTCAAGGTAGTGGCTAATAAGGTGATTGAAAATTTACATCTGGCTTTTAAAAATTTTTTTCCTCCAAATTTTTCTAACGACTTGGTGCGGAAGATAATTTTTTTGATAGTCATTGTCAAGGTAGTGGCTAATAAGGTGATTGAAAATTTACATCTGGCTTTTAAAATTTTTTTTCCTCCAAATTTTTCTAACGACTTGGTGCGGAAGATAATTTTTTTGGTGCTTTTAATCTTTTTATTGCCTAAAAAAACACCCTACTTAAGACAGGTAGTTTGTTTGGTTTGTTGGTTAGGTTGTTTCGTTTGTCACATTGAGATCTCCCGGTCCATGCATCCCTAGTGGTGTGCTTGGTGCCGTCGAAAAGCTCTCAACAAGGAGGGGTGGACGGGCTTGGTTTCATGGCATTCTGACTTATGGTGTGAAAGTTATTGAATTTTTGAATATTTTTGGTTTTCAAAAATTAGAAAATTACTTTTACTTTAGTTCTGACTATGGCATCAGCATAGGGCACACTAATATAAGTTAAGGTAATTGCACCTAAAGCGATGCTTTTTCCATGATTCCCCCTAACGTAAAATAGCCTATTATGGTCAGAATTAGGAACTTGCCCTCATGCCATTCTTGAATGTTTTTACTCCGTAATTTTTTTCCCTATATGAAGACAAGTGTGATAAATGGCAATGGCAAGTGCAATCAAAATTACATTTCTCCATCAAAGTGTGAATTTGTCATGAGTTTTTGAAGTATTCTGCCCATGATGGTCCAAAAGAGTCTCTAGACTACCTCAAACCAACAAAACTATATCAATAATGCTCATTTTACTCACCTCAAGCAATTACAACATTTTTTTAATGACAAAGGTCTAGAAAGTCATTTCCTACAATGAATTTGCAGTGAAAAGCTCAAAGTTTCTAGTAGGTCACTAATCACTCCATTAATCTCATCTAACACATAAATTATGGCCCAAATCCATTAGAGGGGATTTGAGGCCTTCAAAGGGCCATTTCGGGGTTGTTCCCCAAAACTGTTCCCGTAACTGCTGGCTACTATCAGGCCAGCATTTATTGAATTTTTTTTTAAAATTGGAGGTCTTGAAATATGAAAAAAAGCCCAAAAAAAATTTCAAAAAATAAATAAATTAATGATGTGGCACTCTCTCAACCACGTCGGATTTCTATTCACAAGGCCAAAACTGCATTCCCGCAGTCCAAGAACTTGTAGTCTTCTAATGGTCTCAAAAATCTTCTAATGCTCAATTATTGAAAATTCTTGTAATGGGGTCATTTGCTAGGTGTCCTGTATGGGATGTTCACATTGCAATGAGTTGTCTACCTTACCTCAAATGACCAAAAATATTTTGATGATGACATTGTTTGAACTCAAGAGAAATGTCCTTGCAAGGTTTCATAATTTTATAATGTTTTAGTATCATTTCACAAATTTCCAAAGTTGAGATTCTTATAAGGTAGTCTATACATTACACTAGATTCAATTGACACCTTAAATGGACATCCCTAAAGCACGAATGCCTCACTTCTAATTGGTTGTTTCAAAAAACTCTTCATCTTTTATTAGTTGTTTTTTAATAGTGGTGGTGATTTTGAGTCATGGAAGTATTCATTCAAGGTCATTCTTAGGTGTTGGTATAGAGAATGAAAAATATTGCAAATAGGTGCTTCTACCTTAATGTTAGTAGTATTGAGGCAAATTATCTATAAAGTGATCTTTTACCAATTGATTTGGAATTTAGAAGTAGTAATTTCTTGAAAGATTGGAATTGTCATCTATTGCATCATCAATGCAAACACTCCAAAGTCCAAACAACTTGTCAAATATATTACAACATTTCTATTGATTTGAATTACAATTACTATCATTGGAAGTTCATACATAATCTCTAAAATAGACATAGAAGAATTTAGATTTGGACTTTAGACAACCAAAATGGAGTTTACTATAGGAACAAGTAAAAAGACAAAAAAACATAATGTGCCATGGCAAATCATGCTTAAAAAAGAAAAAATGGAATGGTTTGCTATGCCATTTTCCATAGGTTTCTTTTTTGGGCATGATTTTATAGGAGACAATAAATCCTTTGCCTTTTAGTTTGTTTCCAATGGACTTTATTTTGGTTGTCTAGTTCTCAAATCCAAAATTTTGTGGTATCTATTTCAAATAATTTTGTATGCATTTTAATTATAGTATTAAAAAGTTCTAGTTTTATACCAATGAAAATATAGCAATGTATGTAGTGAGTTGTTTAGAGTGTTACATTGATGATGCTTTAATCCAAATTGTTTTGTATTTTCTAAACCTTTTTGGAATTGCTTAAAAATTTTTGAAATTAGGATTGTATAGGCATTAGAAGCATCCACCTCCAAATACGTTCATTGTTTGTAAATAGACAAAATGCAATTGGAACATTGAACAAAACAATATGTACCTCTCTAGTAGAAAATCCTATTCAAGCTTGGTTGCTTTCATGGACCAACTACTTACAACTAATTGTATCCAAATAAAAAGAATTAGCATTATTCCTATTGTTATACTTCCTAACTAAAGTTTTTGTTGAATCTCATTGGAATTCAAAACTGCATGTATTCTAGCTTTTGTGCTTAAAACATCATCAATCTAAAGCTAAAGATGATTCAAATGTGTAAATTTAGAACTTTGTCTATTCTTTGCCTATTTTTGAAAACACATCAAAATTCATTTAAATTAAAAAAATTATATTTTCCAAATCCACATTGAAGATGACCAACATACAACCTATAAAAATTTAAGAAGAAATCTAAAAGTGAAAAAAAAAAAATTTGCCATAGTAGAGCATGCTTTGAAAACAATAAACAACATACATATGGCAAGGCAAATTTTGAGCCATGAACAATGTAGACAAACTTTGTCCAAATATCCCAATTGTGAGGTACACAATTCACAATGTGAATTTTTCCCTTTCTTGCCCACTTTCTTGTTGGATTGTAGGTCCTCCTCCAAATAGAGTATTCATTTACACAAAGAAAGTCATAACATTGGTGACCAAAGGCCAAGGTCTAAGCTTTGGATGCATTGTGATTGGATTAGAAGAAAGAATTGCACTTTATAGAAGGCCTTATAAAAGAAAAACAACCATTGCTCAAAATAAATGAAAAGATGACATTGAATCCTATATATAAAAACTAAATAAGGATTTACGATCCCCTTGAATTGTTTTGCTAGATTATACCTTTTATGTCATCTTTCAAAGTTGTTTATTGCTATAAATGTTGTTTTCAATTGTTGTTATTTTGCTTCTATGATAAGTGCAAATTTTCCTACTAGAATGCAATTTTAACTTTGAATATGTATTTTTATTTTGGGAAATGAAATTTCTCATAATATTCCTCATTTTATTGTAAAAAATGAAGTTGTATCACATCTATTATAGTAAAAAATATATTAACTTAGTATTCATTTATGACTCTTTAGACAAGAATAGCATGGTCATCTTACTCATTTCACCTTTTATTACTTTTGTAACATTAAAGACATTGGAATATAACATACTATAATTCTTATTAGATTTGGCAAAAAGTAATTGTTTTGGAGATATTCAAAATTATAGAATATTGTTAGAAAAGACATTGGATGATGATGACGATTGCAAGAATCATTGAAAGTTAAATGAAATATGCACTAATTAGTAAAATGATTGGAAATTCATAGTGAAGCAAGTGAATTATGATTAAAATAAGGACTATCATTTTTATTTACAACTCAACTTTCTTATATTATATTGTAAGGGGTTGATAAAAAAAATAATCATTTCTTGCAACATTTCTTGGAAATGTCACAACTGCCAAATGTGGCAAAAGTTCACTATGGTATAAGATGGAATTTTCAATAAATATTTTCTTATGACCAAAGTCAACTTCTAGAATACAATGTAGCATTAACTATTGCCCATATATATTTATTAACTTAAAAAAAATAAAAAAAAATAAAAAAAAAAATATATATATATTTTTAAATTTTTATTTATTTATTTATTTTGGCCGGAACTTAGTATTCTAACTCTTGTCGGATGCAGGTGTAATCCCTATTGCGCGGTAATGTCCCGCAAACTCTCGATCATTACATGGGAGTGGCAACCCCGGAATTCATAGCAGAATGGTCGCAGGAAGAAAACCGAGAGGAACACTTTGGTTAACGAGTTAAAGCTTTGGTGCCCGATCACCTTCGGTATGTTGAACCCTTACTGGGGGCTAGACTACAAGTCAATGAGGACGAGTATGATTAGCTTGATTTCTAATCATAGGCATTCTGGGAATACAGTAAAAGAGGCCGGGAAAGTAGTTGCTTCCACTACGTCTCACGTGCATATTCCACCTCCCGCAGTATTGCTCGTCTCTTAGGTTTTCGCAACAATCCAACTCAGGAACAGGGTAACTACCTTGAACTCCAAACAGATGATCGTAGGGTAGGCTAGCCAGGCCACATGTTCATTGGTAGCAGGATTCTCCAAAAAGCGAAAGCGCGGTGATGAATTCTTGTGATATGCTTACTTGGAGACTCATAACTTTGAAAAAAACTGGGTGTTCCGGGTAAAAACTATATATATATATATATATTTTTTTTTAAGTGATATTTTTCAATAAAAAATCTATTTTTTTTTACCTATGGCCTGGACACGCTATACCTGGGCCAAAGGCTGAAGGGCTTGTGTTCAGATTAGAATCCAGGATCTACAAGGCTTTGCAACAGAATGACCATAGAAAACAAGATACAGGCACTCTAAAAGAGGCTAACGGCTGGAACACAGACCATATTGATAGGTATATTAAACAAATATGCAAACTTTTAATTGCTAAAATTTTCTTTTACATGGCCGAAACTCTCAAAGATACAAACATTATGAGAAGAGCCGTATGAGGCCGTAGGCTCACGTACGGTTCGGAAGCCGAGCTACGTCAGCAATAGAATGGCTTAGGTTAACATCAGAGCAGGAGCAGCTACCATTGCGTTAGCGGGAGCTGCTATAGGTATTGGAAACGTATTTAGTGTGTGCCTCGCTAGAGCACGTTTGGATCAGCGAAGGTCAATAGATTATCGCCTGGGCGGTCCCCTAACCCGTAGCGGAAACAGACCGCAGGGAACCATAGCATGGGGCCTGGTTAAGTTTCGTGGCACGGTTATCACGAGTGCGTCAGGGTCAAGCGTCACCCCATTAACTATTGCCCACATCTAATAAAGGACTATAGTAATCACTTCCATGATCTTCTACATTCTCTGGGAATTTTTCTTAAAAAAGTCCCTTATTTAGGTTGTGTTTAGAGTTTGTTCTTGACTTCTCATAGCTAATTTTGGGGTCTTTGATTGCAAATATAAAATCTAATTTGCAAATTTTATGATGAGTGAAAAATAAAAAATTTATCGTTTATCCATAGAGTTAATCCAACTTGTTGATCCTACATTGATAGGTGGGTTTTATGGATCCTAATGTGGACTAAAGTGGAAGCACCCAAAAATGTTAATATAAGAAATTCAACATAGTTGGAGGCACCTTTTCCAAAAAAAATTAGTATAAGCAAGTGAAAATCATGAATATTAGGGAAAAAAAATTGGATGTTGGATGTAATTTCTAAAAAATTTCAAAATGCTAGCTCCCTAGATCATTGAAACTATCACATAAGTGCACCCAAATATAATTTTGCAAAAATTAGTTGTTGGCAAATTAGAATTAAGTATGCACCCTTCAAATGTGTCAACAAATTAACATTAGTCTTTTAGAAGATACATTGATGAAAGTCTAGGGAAATAATTGAGTGAGTCTAGAGGTCTCAAAATAGGAAAATATGTGGGAATGGATGTTTCTACCTTAATTTATAAATTGAAAGAAAAGATTGTAAGAATTTTGGTGAAAATTCACATTGTCGAATTCTAAGGTAATTCTACATTTAAATGCCTCTAAATAAGGAATTGGCAACATAGTTCTCATTATATTGAAGAAGTTTTTGTAGCTTTCTATTTGCAATCAAAAGAAAATTCTAGATTCTCATAATGCAATTTTTAGACAAAATATGGATAAACAATGAGCTTTTAAAGTGCTTTGAAAATAGGCATATACAAATGTGTACATAAGCATTAATGAATAGAAGATGTACATTTTAGGGAAGAATATGTAGGGACCAATTTTAGAAAGGAGTCACAATTGGTATTATTATTTAACAAGAAATTTTTGGAAACAAAATTTGTAATTGTTTATCATTTGATCAAAAGTACAACACCTTAAGAAAATTGAAAAATCTCTATATTGAGTCTCTACTTTCATATTACTAGACATAAAATCAGTAGTTGAATGGTTGGATTTTGGTTGCCCATGCTTGATGTATTCAATTTTAAGAGTATAGAAAAGATGCAAGTATAGCTTAATTTGCCATTCATTCAACCATACAAGAGAGACGTTGGAAGAAATATTGAATCCCATTTCCTTTACTGCTTTTACTATAAAGATATCTTTCTATATATCATAGACTAGTATATAGAAATTCATTAGGTGTATTTTGTATTTTACTATAACTTAAATCCCACATTGGTCTAACTACCCTAAACCCATAGTGCTTTAGCTACCAATATTTCATATTTCATATTTCATATATTTGTGCACTAGCTACTTCAGAGTCCATAGTGAACTATATTACCACAAAATAATTCAATTCCAATACGACCAATAGTCTAAAAATAAACATTTCGTAAATGTTAAAGAAAAACATTTTAGAAAATTAAAAAACCATCTTTCATTCTATGAGAGACTATCATATTGTGTTATATGTGCTCCATTGAAATTAAAGTAGAGTTAGTTTGGCAATTCTTGTTCCTTCAATAATTCCTCTTTCAAGTACTAGTGGTGATATATTTGCTTCCCTAAATGTACTGCATTGTTATATAAGGATAGAATTGGATGTTGGAAGGGGTATGGGATTAGAGCACTTCCATGATAGCTCACCAAGGGGGGCAAATTTGTTGAGTTGGCAAGTCAAGGCAAGTTTGTTGCATCATGATCGAGATGAGAGGCCCCCTAAAATGTCCAATCACTTGAAATTAAGTTATGAAAAGAGCACTAGAAACTAGTGTCTTGCGCATACCACTCTATATAGTCTATTTGTCCTTTTGTCCCATTTTCAAGATATGGACTGCATTCTCACAACTCAAAAATGGTAGGTTTTACTCTTTTGGTCAACGTGATGAAACAAGCACCTTGTAATATCTCTCCAAGTGACCCTCATCAAAGTGAAGATCTAATGAGATCATTGAAGTGGTGGTTTTGATTTTGTGGCCCATGCTTAGCAATACAAGACTACACGTGCCAAAGGGCACAATAACCCATGTCACACCCTTTTTGGCACCCTTTTTTTTTTGTTGAAGTAGCAATAGGGAGAAGCACCAGTAACCAACCTTTCTTGAAAACAAACTTGTAGAGTGCACTATTTCCAACCTTTGGGTGGAAATCAAGCTGTGATTTATTTATTTTTTGTATGTGGTAAAGTTATGACACATGTCCAAATCAGAAGAAGTGAGTGGAAAAGTACTGTAGTTCCAAAGAGATCATAATTGGGAGGCTCTAAACATCGATTCTTGGTACAATGCACTTTTTGGCTCTAAAAATTCACAATAATTCTAACTTGTGCAATAAAGTTCTAAAAATAACTTTGTATCTCCATATTTCCTATCTCCCTACATGGAAATTTTTTTCCACCAGCTCTTCTTCCTCGCCATATACTCCAAAATAATGTGCTTATTCAATCCGTTACTGGTGCTTCTCCCTATGATGTGTCCTAAGGGAGAGGCACCCAATGCTGCACCTGTACCCAATGCCGTCCGTTTCTACAGCACACAATCATTTCAGGCTATAAGTGTAGGTAGGCAGTACATGGTGTTTTTTTTTACCTAAAACAATAAGCAGTTTACAATCCCACTACGTTTCTGTTCTGAATGAACAACTGACTTAGAAATGGACAGCATTGGGTGCAGGTGCACCATTGGGTGCCTCTCCCGTATATGCCCAATGAATGACAGTCACCAATTCTCTAGAATGTACCATGGCCCCATGTGGGGTTGATTTCCATCCTGGAAATCAGTGGAGAAAACAAAGAGGCTCATGGGGCCCTGGCTGGGGCTCCAATCTTTACAACAACTCATGTCGGTGTATCTATATTTATATTCCATTACTTATGTCTTTTATTTTGTACACCTCTCTACCATCCTCTTGTTGTGCTTTTGTGTACAAAATGATTATATGGGCAAAACGTGCGTCATGGGCACCCAAAATTCATGGCATTGGAGCCAATCCCAAGGTGTCCCAAGCCCCTCCCCAACCGAAGGAATGTTATGCTCCATACATATCATTACATAGATAATAGTGTGATCACAAATCTCAAGGCAAGCTCATCCCCAGGTAAGTTAGTTAAGATCCACATCATAACAAAGCCTAACTTAGTCACTGAGTGCATATCAGTCATCACTCAAGGCTAGGATTCTGCAGTTCCAATTTTACATTTTTCTTACATTTTTACTCAAATGCAGGCGGGGGAATTTTATTGCAAGGATTCTGCAATTGTTTATACTGAATATGCCAGAACCACCCATAGTCGGCCACTAAGTGGTTCCACACCAGCCCTTTTTTTTGGGCGATATGGTGCCAGATTGCACCATTCCAAAATAAATGTCTACTTTTTGCCAAATAGAAGTAATATTTTTTCGCCAGAAATTCTTCATTTTTATTCAAAACATAGATGAAATCGTCAAATTTGGATGAAAAAGTGCATGGATATGATTGAAAAGTGTTTTTTTGTCAAAAAGATGGATGGATGGAGATTTACAATGCTTCACCAAATTTTAAGTGGTCACCATCTTGGCACATTCTAGAGCAGTAGTAGGCAATGCAAAGTTTTTGCCATGTGAGGGAGGAGGCTCAGAAACTGTTCATTTGAGGGTTGGTCCGCCTTTTTCATGTATTTTCTTAGATGGGAATATTTTTG
Source organism: Thuidium tamariscinum (assembly GCA_947034885.2). Taxonomy (NCBI): domain Eukaryota; kingdom Viridiplantae; phylum Streptophyta; class Bryopsida; order Hypnales; family Thuidiaceae; genus Thuidium; species Thuidium tamariscinum. Next base: position 5,619,142 of record OX344753.2, read on the forward strand.
GATTATTTTTCAGTCAAATAGAAATAGATGAGGAATCTTACACAAGTTGTTTCATAATTTTCAGAGCATTTATGAATTCACTAGTAGAAAATTTGTTTGATTCTATTGTTTTGGTCGCATTGAAGATCAACAGACTCTTGTTAATCAACAGAAATATATTGATCATCAACGCAATTCAAATAATAGAACTGGGCAAATTTTCTACTAGTGAGTTTTAAACGCGACACTACCAGAAAGGGGGGCCCTTTTTCGCACAATCTCTGCTGATTTCTGTTGATTCTAACTGGGTTGTTTGCGAAAACGGCACTACCTCCTACCAATTTTTTAAAAACAACACAGAAAGGAAAACTCTGTGAATTTAAATCAACAAAGATGGACTACTACTGTATCACTCTAACGTGGCAGCGGTCACTGTAGACTGGAATCTGTAAATGGAGTGAAGTCCACCTTCACGGACCAAGCATTTACCCGGTAGCACGCAGTAACTAAACACCTGTTAAACTGCTCTAGTTAAAGTCGTCATGACGTTCTCCTGCTCCGCTCAGCAAAATGCTGCCAATTTTTTTTAAACATGTGCTTCTCAATTGTTCCAAAAGAATTTTACAGATGCTTTAGCAAGTCCAAGTTTAGTACTGCTTACCTTTATGGATTTTTATTGTTTCGGCCTTTCTATATTCAATTTAATTGTTTTTCCTGATTTAAAAAAAATAACGGTGTCTCCAAAAAAAATTATTTCTTTCTTCGAAGTGTTCAGGCTATTTTTACAATTTCAAGTACAGAAATTCTACCACTTCTTATTAATTTTTTCCTGTCCACTTCATGAATACCTGTCCTTGTATTGGCCTACTCCTTCGGTAGAATAATTAGACATGAACTAGAGAACACCCTCTCACCCACACTCAGAGTAGAATCTTGGTTTCAGAAATGGCATGATCATGGTATGACTACCAAAGCTCACTCTTCCTTGAAATTTGAAGGCACAGCCCAAACTTAAATGCACAAAGGTAGAGGAATACAAAATACGACAACACTTCTTAATCTGAGTACGCACTCTGAATGAATTTTCTTATCACGTACTTGCTCTGCCATAATCGACACAGCCCACAGACACTTCTACTGTCCACACTGATTATGTAAAATAATCGCTCTATTTCGTGTCCTACGATACAGTACTCGCACATTCCTCACATGTGATTCTCACCGTGGCCGTTGTCAATCACTGCCACACCACACACAAAAACTACAGACATATTTGAGGTCTACTCCATGTGGCATCCACTTGAGCCTCCTACATGCATGCTGAGTACACTTTATGAAATTATAGACGTTGTCCGCATGAGGACACCTACTAAAACATAGAATGTGACTCTGGTGGTGTGGATTCTATGGCCCCCAACTCCATACTTGCTATTCTGGAAAAAAAATTCCTTCTGCTCCTTCATGAACACTGTTATTTCTACCCAAAAAAAACACACGCTTATTTCTCCTAAAACAAAATGAAATGCCAATTTCCTTAACATCACCGTCACTCCTCATCTGAAGACGTCCCAGACTCCCCAAGATCCTGGTCTCCAGGATTACCTTCGTCCAGCCATGATGCAAAAGCATCTTCACGACGGATTGCCCTCCCTGTAGGTAATGGTGCACGATCTTCATCCTGAACTCCCTCAGGATCACGTAATCCTTCATGTTCTGAATCCCGTCCCATTGAAAACATCCCCCCGTCTGCAAATGCTCCTACATTCCCATGCACACGTCGACTCCGTACTTCTTTACGAAGAACCACTTTCCAACCTGGGTCCTCCCTCGCGTCAGCAAAAAATACCTGCTCCACATGCATTGGAAAAGCAAAAGATTCTGAGCCAAATGGTAGAGGTTGTGCAAAATTCACAAGATTGAAACCCCATTTGTCCTTCTTCATTGTAGCACTGTTTCCTCGGTAGTTTGCTTTTATCCAGCTACACAAAAGGACGATGACGCATAACCCACCGTAATTCAACTCCATGATTTCGTGTACCTGCCCTACATATTCCACATTAGCCAACACAGGATTCCTGTCTCTAGGGCCCGCCTGGCAAAGACGTCGGAATATGGCTGCCACTCCGGAGTCACATGTAGTCAAATGTGTCTCCGCGCTTGCTACTCGAAAGTGGTTTCCAAACGCCTACATGCTACGATACTTTGTAGCAAAATCTGAAGGTAGTTTGGATAGACATACCACATCTGCCTCCACTGATTCTTCATTCACGCTCATCCTATTGGAGACGATCTCCTCTAACCACTCATTGAATGGCTTCGGCTCCGGTAGTTCTGTAGGATACGGTATTGCTGGACGTCCTCGCCTCCCTTGATTTTGGCTCCTGAAGATCCTACGCTCCGTTGTCAGCTGTGACTCGTATTCCTCATGCTCCCTGAAATGGAAAGGGAAGTACATATTTTAAAGATGGTCCTCTTAAAAAAAGAAATCAACTGTTACCACATCATAATTCAGAAATAAAAAGGATTCAATTTCTTCATGTCAGTTTCTATGTGTCCTTACTCCCTATGTTACTCTTCCCCTCATCTTCCTAAACCCATGCAGTCATTTACATCCTGTGTACTTTCTTCATTTAAGGTACATCATTGTGCATTTTTCACAAATACAGCTTTTTACAAGACAAGTTATCATACAAACATCCGCTCCAAACATATCACTTCCACTGACAAATTGAAATGGATATCAAGTACCCCCAATCATATTCGAGGTTCACTTCTTCCATTCTGCAAAAACGACTAACACTAGACAAGTTCTAGGTTTAGTTTTACGCTACCCAATTTTGAAGCCTTGGGACGATGCAAATTAAAAACTTCACGGTCACATATTCCTTTATCAACAACCTCGGCATGTGCTGGGCTCTTTAGGGTTACCATCCACTGTCATGAGTCTCTTAGACACTGCCTTCACGTTAAATTCGATCATTCAGTTAGTCAAATTCTAATGTTGCTACACTAAGTACATGAAGCTTCATTCCCGGCAACTTTGACTAGCGATATAGGACACTCACTGCCGATAAGCTTCCAAAGCCATGGCGTTGTCGAGCACGAAGTTGTGGACCCACTTCCTCAATTGTGGGGACAATTTCCGCAGTCGCCCTTTCCCTTCAACAATTTCATCTGACATGGACGGGTCCTCTTTGCTATCCCACACACGTCTGCTTGTAGGACTGTATTCCGACATGTACTCTGTTACGAAGCCCAGAGCTTCCTCCATCTGGTATCCTTGAGCGATACTTCCCTCAGGCTTTGCCAAATTCCGCACGAATCCTTTGAGGCCTTTGAAATACCTCTCGTACGGGTACATCCACCTTGTGTGCACAGGCCCACAAATGAAAAGCTCCTCCACGAGGTGGACTGTCAGATGCACCATGTTGTCAAAAAAGGCGGGGGGGAATTCCTGCTCCAACGCCGACAAGGTCTCCGCTACATCTTCCATCAATTGTTGTCGTCCTGCAGGATTAATAACCTTGGCACATAGACGCTGGAATATCCTACTAACTCTCATGATGGCGCCAACAACTCGTGTGTCACCAACATTTCTTAAACACACAGGCATGATTTGTTGCATGAATACATGGTAGTCGTGGGATTTGAGACCCCGTAATTTACCATCACTGATTCTGGCATGGAGCGTCGACACATATCGCGAGGGTGTCTTTATAGATCTCAGAGTCTCCATGAATTCTCTTCTCTCCACTGCTGAAAGAACATATGGCGCATCAGGCAGCCACACTTGTTGCTGGTTTGGGTGTCCTTGTTCAAGCCATAGTTGAGGCCGAATCCCCATATGCTGCATGTCTAAACGCACCGAGGCTGAATCTTTTTCACCCATGAGTGTCTTCAGGATGTTCTCGCAGACGTTCTTTTCACAATGCATGACATCCAGCAGATGGCGCACCGGAAGGTCCTGAACAGTTATAACATCAACCCATAAATAATAGAGAACAACACTTACAACCCAAAACGAAACAAGAATACTACAGTGCACCTAGAACCTGCATGCAATAGTGTACTTCACATAACAACAGGTTATTCCCTTCATTGCAAAACTATGGATTCAATCGACCTCAGTTGGAGCACTCAATAGTTTCCATCCACTGAAATCAAGGTGGTTCTCTATTTACCCAGACAGGACAACAACATTCACAGTACTACGTGACAACAGGGGAACATGTGGGCTTCTTATTGCACATGGACTCCTGTTTCGAAGGGCTTCATGGTCGCCTGTGTTTCAGCTAAGCCACGAAAGTCCGCTCATATTATAAAGTGCTAAGGTTGCACCGTCTACATTACTCACTTTGTTCATGACTGAATCGTGAAATCCATTCATATACAGCCAATTCGGAGATGACAATCTGGTTTAAAGACCGCGAGTTCTTCTATTCCATGACATGTTCAAGACAAAAACGCTGAAGACCCAAAACTGGCTCTACAATGGTTTCTTCTAAGTTTTAACAGCCTGTTCTATTTTATAATGCACCTTTTTCACGTTTCAGGTCCTCCTATTCATTCCACCGGATTGCACTCAATTCTGCTTTCTCTGACATTCCTGCTTGGTTTAGGAACGGGTGTTTCGTTAAGATTAAATGTCATTACTCGTTCTTTGATTATCCTCATGCAACTAAGTTTTTTTCTAATGGTTTAGCCAATCGCATGCATAAAAATTGTAAACAACGTTATACTATGTAGACAACAACATAAAAGATAGAATTCCTTTCTCAGCAAACTTACCGCCCAATACGGAAGTCTAAACAATGCGCTGACCCTCTTCACTCCATGTTGCTTGACAGGATCATCTTCTCCATCTTGACGACCTCCGCTTTCTATATATGCGACACGCTCTTCCCCCATGGCCAGTATATCGTGTCCAGTTAGTCGGGCCGGAGGCGCTCGCATCTCAGGGTTCCCATCGAAAGCGATCCTTGCTTGGCGGAACCTGTGCTGTGGATCAAGCCACCTCCTGTGACCCAAATATATCATTTTCTTCAGCACGTTCGAATGAATTGCACAAGTCTCAGTTACACACACTGGACAACCTCTGTAGCCCTTCGTCTGTTGGCCTGAAATAAGACCATACGCAGGAAAGTCATTAATGGTCCACAGGAGAATGGCCCTGAGCAGAAACAATCTACTTCTCTCTTCCCCTGCCGCGTCCACTGTTTGTATTCCGCGCCACAGCTTCAGTAAATCTTGCACCAAGGGATCGATGAAGACATCGAACGCATCACCATTTGGAACTTTCTCTCCTGGGATTAGAAGAGTTAGTGATGTGAAAAACTTCTTCGACACCAGCTAGGGAGGGAGATTGTACATTACCAAAAGAACAGGCCACATGGAATATTTGGTGCTCTGGTTGCCAAACGAGTTAACACCATCTGCCACCATCCCCAAATACAAATTCCTTTCTTCTTCTCTGAACGTTGGGTCAATAGCGTCGATCGATGCCCACTGCTCACTGTCAACCACTGAGCGCATGTAACCATCTGTGGACTTATTTGCAGTATGCCACTTCATAAGGGTTGCAACCTCCAGGCACTGAAAGAGACGTTGCAGTCGAGGAATAATCGAGAAGTACCTCAATACCTTCTGAGGGATAGTGCTCGAACCTGCAACATAACGTTCCTCTCCACAAGTAGGACATTGCAACAAATCCCCATTCTCTGGACCTTCATAGAGGACGTGGCCTGAAGAGCAACAATGAATAGCCCTGTGCTCCAATCCCATTTTCTTCAGTACAGACTTCATCTCGTAAGTGGTGCGTGGTAAACAATTCGACTGAGGAAGCAAATCTGCGGCCAGGAATCGCAGTAACTCATCCAAGAACGTATAAGGGATGCCGAAAATATTCACCATGTTCAACAATACAATGGATGCTTGCAAGCGGTTTACTTCACATCCTTCATAAACATTCTGAGTAGATTCCTCGATCAAGTTCTCCAAGTCTGCCACACTTTGTTCATGACTCTCATTTAATGCTGCATTTTGCTCAAATGCTGTCTCCCCGGGGTCGACAAAAGTTTCTTCGTGAATTGCATCTGCGCGTGCATATGCGTCTTGTACCATTTGCTCCACCCCTACTTCGGTTCTCTGCGGCCAAACATAGCGTGGAGCCTCTTCGTCTTCTCTTTTGAATGCATACTCTTCTTCTCCTAATTCGGGCTCCTCGACTGGACCCCTTATATTCCGCCCATCCACCATCTGCACATGAAATTAGCCATTCATAAGTGTCTAATTTCTGTAGCCTTTGGTCAGGAAACAATGGAAACAAGTAACTTCAAACAAGATTTTCACGTCATACTGGGCTTTGCTTTTCCAATGCAGGTACCATTTCAGTTATCAGAACTATATGTAATGCCACGAATTGATAGGACTTCAACATTCTATGTCTACTGTTCAGGGACACATATCATTCCACATAAAGGAATCATTTATTTCCTAGCACTGACATCTAATTACTCGGAGTACCTCATGAATGTATTGTGAATCCTTTGTGAATATTTTGCGGTTTCGGTTTTCCACATTCGGTAATGACTCTTACAAATTGTTTATCTTATCATTTAAACCAGCTATTTAAAACATTTTTCTAAAGATGAACTGAGTGTGGAGAAATGGGAACCCACCAGAACAGGGTAGGGCAAGTATGGATCTCGCCCATACTGCCGGTGATGCTTCGCCACTTGACTAGTGCTCCTGGTCCTACCTCCGTGGCATTGAGCACATGCACATGGATATCGTGGAAAGCCGAGCCTTAAGGCAATTGCTCTCTCAATGTGGTAGGTTGAACCAAGGCGTCGTGGACGCATTTTGCTGCATAGAGTAGGAATATGCAACACCACAACTAAACTGTTAATTTCATCAGTCTATTCCAAAGCTTCATGACACATGTTGAACATTCCCTACACTTCCACCACTATTTGCAAAACCATACTTTGACTGTTTAAGTTCAGACAGAGCTCAATTACTCCACCGAACACAGGGTGGGCACTTCTGGTTCTCCAAGATTTCGTAAAATGTGACTGTGTAATGAATTACTAGATTCCGGTAGCCTACAGTGGTCATTCAAGAAGACAGAGAACTTGAATAACAATAAAGTACATGAGGAAAATTTCATGAAGCCACGAACCTAACCCACATTCATATGTGGAAGCACATCATCAACTAACCATTGCAATGTGAAACGTAACAAACTGAAATGAATGGAATCACATCCTCCCTTACAAGATTTTGGGTTACAGTACCACAGTCAAATATAGATCGTAGTAGCTCATTGGTATAAGAACACACTCCCCGAACAGAACTTTCCAATTCCAGTACTGAAGAGGTGATTACAAATTGACTACCTTCTAGGACTGCTACAATCATTTGGATGTGTACTTAATCCAAGAAGTTCTGACATGGTACCAAGCAGTGGAGGAAACTCTAGTCACGGTTGAGAACTAAAACAAGTACTTCAATGCTAATGCTGATTACGTCTTCTTGGAGACCAACTCCATGAACTGTGAGTAACTGATCATTCTCTTCGGAAGACATGGTTCTGATTCTTGGCAGTGGCGCTGCGCATGCTCAACAGCAGAGTCATTGAACCCACTCCGTGCACTTTAGTCACGAAGTAGCCTATCCAGGAAGTCCATGAATGGATCTCCGCGTTCTCTAATTATGCGACGTCGTTTTTTTTTCCCCCGACAATTGTAACAGCAGTCTGTGGACGATCTCCTACAGTAATATTTGGAGTGGCACTCTCGGACAATGCTTCTGTGGTCAACATGCATGTCCCCGGGACTCCATGTTTGTCTTGGTGTTCCATGGAAAAGCTCTGACCTTAGAGTCCCTCTGAATAACCGAGTAATCCACAGTATTATAATGTAATTCGTGAAGGGTCTTACACTCTCTAAATCCATGAGCGTAAATAAAAAAAAAATTATGGTCCATGTTAAGGACTCCTAACTTCTTAGAGCAAGTACATAGAATGGTACGAGGTACTCGGTCCCTCCTAAAGCACTGACTGACAAGAATTGTTTTAGATAATACCACAACTACTGCAGTGATTAGTCTTCCTCGAAGTATTTCCAGGGAGTCCACATCGTCACTCAAGATCTCTAATAATAATGAACTCAATCTCTCTGCAAATACTTCGAGGAAGACATCCTAAGCAGTCTCCCATTAATCGTGGAGGCGGCAGCAATACTTTGGTCATGTGTGACTGCTACCACAAAGAATACAGTTAATGAAAGTGGAACCCCCTCCCACAAACAATCACTTCGGTCATGAATACTGACCTGAATAGAGTGTCACGTCCTCGACGATAGTTTCACGTCGACTTCTCTTGCTGCGCCTCCCAAACGTGGATGTGCTTCTTCACTTCTGGAAACGAGAACGCCACAACCGCACAGCACAGTTCACTCCACAGCGCTTGCCTTATGTGAACATTATAGAGAGTAACATAGACCGTTTAGGTGGTGGAAGCGGAGCGGAAGTTCTGTTGAGATGTCAGAAGAGTGCAGGGCAAACTGGGCGAAAATATTCACCATGGTGGACCGCATTTCAGATAAACTTGGTCCTCTGCATAGCAAGTAAGTTCCAACTGTCAATTGGCGGCCATGTCGTGCATTTGTCAGCTACAAAGGCGTCCATTTCAACTAATGCAGAAGTTGTCCACGCAAAGAGGATTTGCCAGTTGTTGGATGCATGAGAAAGCGCTCTGAAACTTGCGGCGCAAATACTGTAGTTGGCAACAAGTTCACATGGCATCACTAACCACCATTTCAGTGAGCGAAGATTAGCAAATGCTTTTGCTACGTTTACATAAATGCTACGACGGCTGTTGGACTAGTAAAAGTTTGTAGTCTAAAACTGGTTAGACTAAATTCGCTTCGCTTCATTTTACCTAGGAAGGCCGCTTACATCAGACTGAGGACGTTGAAGGCACTGAATTCGAGAAGTCTAATTTTGGCAGTAGCTCATGCATGCTGAACGGATGAACGTGGAACCCAGTGAGACTTACGCGACTGTGAATGGTAGTTGGTACTGAACGCTATATTTACAATGTCACTATACTTTTAGAATAAGTTTAGAACAGGTATCCCTTCTCACATGAGTCACCGGAATCACAAATTGACCCTGTAACAAATTTCTAACAAAAGATCACATTAGGTTTGTTTTTTACTACTACTGTGGTTTGACATCGCAGTGGTTGCCACGATGAGCGAGGTAATGACCTCGCGGAGGTGCTCGTCACCTCGGATATCAAAAGAAACCCACTTACTGGAGGAGCGGGAAACATACCTTCACCGTTATCAGTGGTGCAAGCAGCAGAGCCGTCCGCGGCGAGGCATTGTGACCGCCTCCTGGGCAGAACCGCAAACCCTACCCATCGGTTTCCAGTTCATGGTTATCCTTCTCCGGTACTGTCGGATGCCACTTTCGCCGTGCCGCACACCGTAGCCGTTTGTGAATCTTCAGGTGAAGGACAGAAGTTCCCGGACGCTGCCATTGAGAATAATACGAATAGGGTATTGGCGATTGACTTCCCTAGAGTGCAGCGGAGAAAGAAGAGCGAGGAGGTCGTGGGCGCCGAAGACATTGTCGACAACGACATCAGTTCGTACTCAGACTCTGACGAGTCGTGGCGGCCCAGCACCGAGGTGTCGCCTAATTCAAGTGAATACCTCTCCGATTCGGATAGCAGTGACATACTAGCGACGCTTATCACGAAGGACAAGAGCCTAGTGAGTGAAAATGTTATTCAAACGCCGATAGGAGAAGTGAGTACATGAACCTTGTTGTTGTTGTCTTGAATTAGGTTTTCGTGACGTCCTTCATAAAAAAACCCTAAACAACATACTGAAATTCTATTGCAGTAGTACCTTAGATATGGCAATATAACATTGCATGTTACGAAATGGAAGGTTGTCTTCAAGGTTTAGGGAATCTGTGCAAGAAGTAAAGAACCTGAATGCCTTCTAAAACCCGCAAAGTAGTTTAGCAGTTAAGTATTCAAAAATAACAGCGTTTTTAGCATCGGTTTGTACATCCAGGTCTCATCTTCATAGAGGATTGTTTCGAAAATAGGATGTTTTTTCAAGCACAGAGGAGGACCCTTGAAGTGAAATTGAAGTGAATGATTTGCAATCATCAACCGTATGCCCTGATGTCACTCAAATACTCTGCACATATTCCTCGAGTTTGGAGTTGTGAATTTGAAGAGTGAACATTTTGTTTGCAATCGCCTACTACATTTGGCAGCACTGGTTTCGTGGTATGTACAGAAGGCAAACTTTGAAGAGGACTATGCAAAGAGAGAACAAATAACACAAAGAAGACGGGCTACATTGGAGCAGGTGAGTAACTGTACGTATTTTGAATTACGTACCTTGTAAGTTCAAAATTGTTTTTCATATGAGAAGTCCTTGAATTAATTAGAGTTCCTTCAGTGAGTGTCCTTCAGAAAATGCATAGCCAATTTGGTTTTGAATCCTCAGCAACGCATGTCCGATGATCTACTGGAATGGGGCTGCAAATACCTTTTATTTTTTAATTCGGTGCAGTTCTTAGTATGGAAAGAGCCGCTCCACCACAAGGTAAATTTTCCATCCTCCGTACGTGAACCTGCAGGATTAGTGTGAATTGAATCAGGTAACACAAAGGATGACAGCAGCATTGTGGAAGGTGACAGGGGATGGGACCCTAAACCCTAAACCCTGGAGCTGCAAATTCAGATGTGATTCAATAACAGTTTAGCCATTAAGAGGAAGATGGCAGTTGTTATTCCATTGTTGTTGTTAGAGCATTGTCGTTCAGTTTTTTCAATTCTCATCGTCGATAGAGCTTGCAGCTTGCCCATGTCATCAACACTTCTCACCCATTCCAATACCTGAATATTGAATTAATTTAAAATTCACTGTCATAGTATTGTCTTCTTGGTCAGTCGTGTAGGTATTCCAACAAGCAGGCAGTGAAATGGTGAATCAGAAGGAGACATTCGAAGAATGGAGAACTCCAAAACAAAGGAAGAAGCCTTTAACGCGGTCGAATCAAGCAGAGAGTGAGCAGCCGTCAACGGCACCCAAAAAAGGTAATCAGAAGAGGAAGAAGAATGCATCGCCATCTCCTAGAGGCATGAAGAATACATCAGTGACTGGAACGGGGCGTCGAGGTAGGCTGCAGGTAGAGAAGGGGTCGGTGGGGGATGTGAGCGCTAGACCTGGCGCCAAGAAGCTTAGAAGCAGTGATGCAGCCCCAGAAGCGCGTCCGCACTCTTCGAAGGCGGGAGGCCGATTACTACAGGAGGAAGATCGAGAAGAACATGACGCAGTGCTTCAGGAGTCCAGTCCAATGCGAACTCCGAAATCATATACAGATAGTATATAAACAACAACGAATACGTAATTATGTTTCTGCGATAGGAAATGGCTTATGTGTTTTGCTATCCTGCATGTTGTGAAGGTCTTCGAGGGTCTCCGAAACCTACATTTTCCACCCTAAACAAAGTGCATATTTGAATTGCTATAAGTTTTCCTTGTATAGCTCATGAAAACAAGGTTTAAAATTCTGTGCTGTCATTTAAATGCTTTCAATTCCGGACTTGCAGGATCACAGGATGTGGTTGATGGGCGCCAAAAATCCGGTACTAGAGACGTTGTCGACCTTATCAAAAAGGGGAAGCAAGCGTATGAGCCAGTACCAGAGGAAACAGCTGGGGAACCTAATTCGCCTCCATCAACTGAACGAGGAAAGTACAAGTGGATAAGAACCTCCAGTGAACGTCGGCCACTGGAGTCCGACTTTGAGGAGTCACTGTATGACAAGTATGGCAAGAAGGTAGTGTATTCTGGAAGAAGGAAGGGGGCGTTCAAGTCTAGAAGAAGATGGGACTCCCGATCTCCAAGGGTGAGTGACTGAACATGATATTCTTTTTGCATGATCATATTGTATGAATGGACAAGAGTATGCCTTCTCTATCATGTCTTGTTGGGAATCAGCCCATTGTTACGACTTTAAACCGTGGTTGTTGTAATGTTGCTGTTGTGTTGCTCATCAGAGGGATGCACAATTCAAAGACGCGCCAAATCGAGGAAGTGGGACACCGTATCGTGAGAGGTCGTTTGATGGTAGAGGCAGGAGGAATTCCCATGACGATGTGCGAGGTCGCGGAGAGGATTATGACTTCGACCATAGGCATAGTCGCTGGGAACGTGGGGAGTGTAGTAAATACCAAAGGAAGATTGAATTTTCAGATGACGAAGTGAATGAAGGGGCTGATCGCCGATGTCGTTCAAGAAGCCAGGAAGGTTTGGATCAACGGAGGTAGAGACTTTCGGGTCGGGAACCTTCGGAGGATCATTTACGGGAATAGAAGCCGATGTTATCAGATGACGAAACCACAAAACGTCGACAAAGAAGACAAAGGCAGACTACCAGAGAAGCGGAGCGACTACAGAGGGAGAGATAGGGACTGCGAGGCCATTACATTGCCGTAGATGTGAACGGCATTCCATATAGCTTTGGCGTGGGAGCTTGGTGCCAGGAGGTTAACAAATTGAGTGTAGCCTTGGATCCGTCGATAATGAATATCCGTTATCAGCCAAAAGAGGCAATGGCAACTCTGCGACGTCGGTTGAAGGAGAATTTCGAGTACAGCGCACTTGTGGACTGCGCGTACATTAGGACAATAGCTGGGAAGAGCGTCACACAGCGGCGGTCGAAGCTAATAGCTTCTATAAAAGCAAGAGGATCATGTCCAGCTGGATTTGATGCCAAAGTGTGGGGTCATCTGGAACGTGTTTGTGAAGATCCACATCGCGAGGAGCTCTCACAGAGGATGAAGTACGCCAACGCTTGCAGGGTAAACAAGGGAAGGACTGGGCCCAAAGAACAAGAAGGAATTCATGAGGAGTTGTACCGTGAATTGGGAAGAGAACCAGACCCTGAGGAAGTAGAATATGAGATGCGAAGGAAGAAAGGGTACAACGGTGTGCGCAGCAAAGGAAAGAAAGGACGCTTGCAGAGAAGACCATCTTCACCTGGAAGAGGTACAGGTGGTTCACGAAGAGAAGGTAATTCGAAAGAAACCACACCAGACCATTCAGGTAGGAAGGGAGAGGGAGGGCGTTTGGTGGAAGTCGATACTTCTTCCAAAGCACTTGATCCGAGATCCATACGACGCATGGAGATTCAGTTGGAGCAGCTGCAGGAGGCTTTGAAAGTGGCACGGAGGGTTGTTTTGACTGATTCAGTGCACGAAGTGGGGACGTCGTCATTGGTGCACCCAACCATAGGTGGAACCAACAACGAAGGAGTGCAGCCTAATGTAACAAGGGTGAGTGCATTCTGATGTTGTATATGGTCGTCGAGGGAGGGATGTTTGAATGTCAACGTGTTCCCCCTGAATGTGGGGTGAAGTTGAGATTAAGTTTTGTCTTGAACCTTCTTTGCTAGGTGGAAGTTGGTGACGAGAACTCTGTTATTGCCAACAATTAGGAAAAAGACTTCAGACTCCTGCTTGGCATTTCAGAGTGATTACATGTGTGCTTAGGCAGAAGGGATACATGCATGTGGAATTGTTGGAATTGTAGAAGCAATGGGTAGGCAGTGCGGGGAAATATGCGGAAGTAAATGTATTTACTTTAGTAACAGGAACTGGAGTAATGTTACTGGTTTTTAGGAGTGGAGTGGAGGTGGATAGTAGCACTGATTTTGGCAGTGGAAACGAACTTCTGTGCAGGAGAAGGCAAATCTTGTTCCAACCCACAATAATGTGGTGAAGTAGTATAGCGGTATAGGAATGGTTTGTTTAAGGCGTCCACGTTTCCTAAACGTGTAGCCGAAATCCATGTTTCACCCTGACTATTTCTGTGTCTACAAACGCTGTGCAGGTAAATGAAAGTGAGGACGCATGGAGGATGAACGTCTACATTCCACGCCACAGGAGAAGAGGAAAGGCAGAGCGCATAAAAAGTGAATAAGAATCCAATGTAAGTAGATGATCATGGTATCATGGTTTTGACATTGCGGTTTGTAGTTTAGGCTTCTTTCGGCCAAACATAAACGGGGAACATATGGATGGGTCTGGACTGCAAAGGGACAATGATGTTGCGTTGTAGTCGTGTGAACCTCAGTTTATCATATACATAATTATGTGTATGATGAGCGGATGAGTTATGTTGTGAATTTTCTGTTGTTGGAGTTGTGGTCATGCTTGCCTTGTCCACTGCATTTATTTGTTTCAATGTTATGCATATGATTTCGGTTGGATTTTGTGAATAGGTACAAGGCAGGGGAGAGCAGACTTGTTGAGGACAATAACAGTTCAGTGATGGAGTCATTTTAGGGGCACTAAGAAGATTAGGAAATTGTTGATTCTTATGTTAACATACCGTAGCCTTTTCTGTGGCAAGTATGTGGGCGGGGAAGAGCAAGGCATGGGTGAAGTTTTAGGTGGTGGAAGTGGAAACCGTTTCAAGTTATGGAAGGCCTATACTAAGAATGCAGAAGAAGGACATAGGCATGTGCATTTTTTTACAGCGAAATCCGGAGATTCCCTTGAAGTGTTAAGAAGTTGATGGGGAAGTTGGTGGACTGCCGAGTGGAGGGTGATTGCGTGGGAAATGACGATCTTTACATTTGGGGGCAGGCGGTGCTTTCAACGCAGGAAGTTTTGGGACTTCTGGATTACCGAAGATGTGCACAATGTCTGGATGCATTTCAGAGTGCAGGAAGTAGAAAGAGACTGAAAGCATAAAGGATGCAAGCATGCAAGTTTTCCCTTGTTATGTTCTGAAGTAAACACGTGACATAAACGGCCATTGGCGTCAGTAGTGTTTCATACTCAGGATGAAATGGTAGAAGTTTTTCCTTTTCGAAGCATGCTGTGGTTACTGGGTTCCCATGTAAGTAGTGAGTGGTAGTCATAGCAGACTTGTATTTCTTTATTGGAATGTGGTGGCAGTATGAAAACTGTTTTTTGAATTCATCGTACTGTTTGCGATGAATCTAGCATTGTGGGAAGACTACCCAAAACCGGTATATGACCATTGAAGTTTGTAATGTCATGTAGCACAAACTGCAGTGACAGTGCCTCATGAATTGTAAATATGAGAAGTTCAGAAAATGCAGTGAATGGTAGCATGTGGTTTAGTCAATTTAATGGTCAGTGTTCTGTAGTCATTGTATGAATAGAATTAATTACCCATGAAAAGGAAGGTTGATTGCATGGTAATTGAACGGCCAATGGTAGGTCAAGGTAAAATTAGGAAATGAATCTAATTTTAAGTACATGGTAATGAAGCGGCCAATGGTAGGTCAAGGTAAAATTAGGAAATGAATCTAATTTTAAGTACATGGTAATGAAGCGGCCAATGGTAGGTGCAGTTATAAAAAGGAATCAAAATTATAAAACCGAAATTGCAGCTTTGTCAGACTCCGAAATGCCTAGAAGTAGGGGGAGATTGAGGTCGATGTAATCCACCTGTCAAGAAGCACAACTTAAAAAAAAAAAAAATCACTGAAAATAAGGAGCGAATTCTGCAGACTCTCAAGCTGTAGCAGCAGAGAATGTAGACTTCCTACTTTTAGAGGGACGAGACGATCAAGCGCAGTGGAGGTGGTTATTTCCAGTTTTGTTTAAAGCCCTGAAATAGCATTCCGAAAGTGCAGTACTGTTGTTTTTATTCATTTACCTTTATGTCGTTCGCATGACAAGTTGGCATTACCGATGGACCGAAGAGTGAAGAGTGAAAGCACCATATTCCCGAATATACAGCGTGGCAAGGGAAAGTCAAGCATGCATTTGACGTGGACAAAGCAACAGACTTATGCTGGAATTCGTCCGAATCAAGACGACCTAACCAACTCTCTTTACCAACAGAAGTATGCGAAATCTTTGCCAAAACGGATATGGAATTCTCTGGTAGTGCGATCTGCCATAGGGCCCTATTTGTGATTAGTAGGCCTTGAAAACCCACACATGCTTGGTTTGGAAAAGAATATGGCTTTGTTTAGAAACTAACATTGCAACATGTAAAAAGTAATTGAGATGGTTTCAAAATGCAACCCTTTCTAAATCTAAAATGAATGCTTGAATCAATCATTATTTCAGATTTTTTAACATTTGTAAGAAGGTAGTTGGACTACCAATTCTTATTTTGAATAAAATTAGTAGACACCTATCTACTTAGGTAGGAATGAACCCATTTTTGATCTTAAACTATACATTGAAGAAGTAAAAAACAACTCTTATCATGCTTTGATGTAATCAAGAGTCCATTTCCCTACAATATGGTATCCATTTCATAACCTCCTACTGGATAGATCAAAAAGCTTGCACCATTTTTGACCCCATTCCTATAGAAAGATAGAAATAATGGGAATTGCTAATTTTTTGTAATTTTATTTTCAAAATTGAAATTACTATGAATTTTGGAAGCCCCAAAGTACTTAGAACCTATAGCCAATATCTAAACTGGCTTTTAGTTTTGATCATTCAAGAACTACTTTCTTGCCTCATTACTTCTTTCTTTCTTACACACTAGCTACTTTGGAACATGAGTCATGACCTTATCAATTCCAATCTTGAAAAGGAGAAAAACACACATTCCAAGCTTTGGTTGAAATTTGTTCAAACCTTAGTTGGGAATTGTACCTTGCAAATTGGATGTTCAATCCTTGGTTGGAAACGGGTGGTTCTATCTTACATATGTTCCAATATCTTTAGTAAAATCATCCAAAATTTGATACTGCACACTCAGTCTTTTACTCTCAACTAGGCAAGTTAAATTACTTGAAAAATATAGTTAGATATGCGTCCTATAATGGCTAGACAATCCTTAGCCCAAACCCAATTGCATCCCTACTAGTAATCCCAAAACTAGCTAAATTTTACTAATAATCTACTAATTTTTTCATGTCCTTAGTATAAATTCAAATTGAAAAAAAAAATTGAAAAATTGACTAAAAAACCTAACCCTATTCTTAGATTATTGATCCCTATCTACATTTATCCAACATTTTACCATTATGTATAGTAGAATGATTTGAGAGGTGAAATTGTTGGTTTCAAGGCCATCATTGTTCCATTGTATAACACCATATTCAATATTTGCTTATTGTCTATACAATAACTTACATTTTGTGTTTTGTGATTCTACATGTTTGTACATTCTATATCAATAGAAATATGTGTGCAAAGAGTAGTTTTGTTTCATTGAAAGCAATAGATATCACAACAGTAAATATTATTTCCTTTGTCAGACCAAAATGATTGTCTCCTTTGAACATCTTGTTTTATTGAGGTTGTTTTGAGTAGGTCAAAAAATACTTCCTTGTGGCTAATTTTATTTAAGTTGCCATGAATACATGTAATGTTCCTTCATTGATTTAAGTGATATAAAATTTAAAACCTTCTTTAATTATGTTTTTTGCAGTATGATCAATGAAATCAACTCAAAAAAATACTAATATAATTGTAAACAAACATTTTGGGATGGAGGGAGTAATAGAGCACATAGATTTGTGAAGCTTTGTCAAAGATTCAAAGATGTAAGTTGTTAGCAAAGAATCATCCTTCAAACGGGTTTAGAAAGTTATTAGTTAGGCTACATCATTCTTTGGGAGATGATATGTCCTCATATAATTGGACTTTCCTTTAAGTTAAAATAGTCCTAGAACAATCCTTGAAGTCTCGGGTGGGTCACTTCCCACATTTTAAAAATCATGTGCGGCATAATATAGCATGAATTTTATTGTTTCAAGATAAAATTTATAAAGGATTTACAAATAAAGTAGGGGACTTTCAAAGTCAAAGATGCATTATAAGTAAAATAGGTAGCTAAAAAATCTCAAGTATTAAAATAATTTATATATAATTTAAAGACTAGATATTAGGATCTTAAAAATTGTATTTAGTAGGGTCAGTTTTATTTAGAGTTGGTTGTACAAAGGAGTTAGAGTATAAAGGTGGTACATGATGTTTGCATAGCTAGTTGTTGTGTTATATTGAGACAATTGAGTAATAGACCTTGGATGGATGAAAATAGGGATGATAGAGATGTAGTTGAAGCTGTGTGAATGGACTTTGAGCTTCAAGTTAGGGTTATGTGAACTTTCCATTGCAATTTGTGTCTCATTTTGCAATGCATTACAATTTCTATAAACCATGATTCTATTGTTTATCTTTCATGCATTGTCAAACTATGTTTTTCATACACTGTAGAAGTTCTTGTACATTCAATTTTTGGATTTTTGTGTATTGCAAGTGGTAAAATTGTCATACTAGTTCACTTGACTAAATTCTATATACAAAAAGGGTGTGACAACGGAAAAGAATATTGAGCAAAGTAAACATCTCAACTTTTTATGCAAATTTCCTTTATCTTCTCTCTAATCTTCTTGCTTTTAACTTTCTCTTCAATTCACTTTTTCTCCTTATAAAGAAAATACCCTACAAAAAATACTTTCACTTATGTAATATAAGTAAGTAAAGGGTGCCATAATATAGGACATTTTCACAAATTATGTAATTGTAGGGGACCATTTATTTGAGCCTTCAAGGTAAATAGCCCCCCAAAAAATACCCCCTTGCCGCACGGGGGGGTATGAAACATACAAAGAGTGACCCACCCGAGCTTGAAGTATCTCTATATGACTTATATTTAGCCTTGTAATTCTTCAATTGTGATTAAATATATGAATTATGATACATTATTATTTTGTACTATCATGATATTAAATTTACTTTGTACTAAAAAATATTCAATCAATGTTTTTTTGATCAAATACTACCATATTCATAATATACTATATGGTGACAAAAGGCTTTCAGGCCCTTTTAGAGTTAAGGTACAAACAACCAATGTTGTAAATCAACCAATTTAGACATCTATTGGACCCTTCCATTTGCATCACTCACATACCCATTACCACAACTTTAGCAATCCTTTTAGCATCATGACAATGCATTTGGAGAGGGGACACATTTACTTAGTGTGTGTTTTAGCAAGGATGTATCCACGCTTTACCAATATCATTCTAGCAAACTTTGAAAAATCATAGAAAGTTCATTTTTTGTCTATATGTCTTCATTCTACTTGCAAATGGCTTCTCTCAAACTTTTCAATCTTTGAAAAGCATGTAAGTTACAAATTATAGCTTCTTCAAAATACCTAGCTAGTAAATCTAGGTGGTTGTAGGCTAATCTACCCTAACCCCTAAAAGACTACGGTTTTTTCAAGTGAAAACATTGTCAAAAATTGTGTTTCTTGGTATGGTAATCAAAAATGAAAATGAGAATTTTTTTTTTGAACTTCAAGTGTACAAAACTCTAGGAAAGTATTTTTAAAATATGCGGAAAAGATTTCAGCCCATTTCACCATGCAAATTGAAAGATTATAACATTCAAAGTTAGAAAAAAAGTTTTTTCATCACTGCCTTATAGGCTCAGTAGACTTTAGGCCTTTGTAGAGGAAACATTTTCCTCTAAATAAGACTAATTTTCTTCACCTTTCAATAGTAAGTCCTCTCAGGTCCTCTCATGCAAAATTTTGGGAGTAAATTCAAGTTCTAACTTTCTCTATATCACGTTGCAACACAAAGAGGTGTAAAAAATTTGCAATGCATTGGGCATTTTTTGAAGCTTTTTTTTGCATAGAAGAAATTTTTTTGGGGGAATCTGAGCGGTGGAAACAAAATTTTCACCATTTTCTACAAGATTTTTTTTTTCAGGACAAAAAAAATTATGACCCATAGTTATGCTAATTTCCCATCTCTCTTGTCCATAGTTCTTTTAGACTTTTAGGAAAATCAATGCATGCAAACTTCCCATTCAAGCCCTTGGGGGCTTCCCACCAGTGTTTTTCTTTTCATTTTTGATGAATAGCCATAGTGGCGACATAAAATGTTAAAGTGATGCTCCAAGTTACAACATTCATCCATTTATTGGATGAATAGTACAATTTTCATCCACAATTAGGCGATTTCATCCAATATTTTTCTTTAATTCAAAGTTGACTGGTGATTTCATCCAATTTTTAGGCATTTTTTAAGTGTTTTTTAGCCAGATTATTTTTTTGGGTGCAATCTGGCACCAAAAAGAAAAAAAGAAAACACTGCTTCCCACCTGCTTGCCAAATTGGCAGGTGGCCTCCCCGCCCTCCACCACTGGCCCCCTCCTCCCCCTGCCTGGCCTCCCCAAGCCCATGCAGCCCCCCTCCAGTGTGTATGTTTATGGCGATTTGGTGCAAAATTGCATCAAATTTTTTGGCCTGGTGCCAAGCCTATAGAAAATAAACAGTGAAATTTTGGATGAAATTGTCAATAAACTTCAATTTTTTTTAAAATAGTGGATGAATTTGCCAAATAATGGATGAATATAGAATGATTGATATGTATTATGTGTTAATATGATATTGTCTATCCAATATATAGATGAATGTTGAGATTTGGAGCTCCACAATAAAACAAAGTATTGCCACTTTGGCACTTCATAAGAAATGAAAAAACAAACAAACTGCCCCCTCCAATCCCTAATAGGCCCTTACTCCTTGTCTTCCCCCTCCACTTGGCTTTTATTAATGTAGGAGCACCCAAATTAACACCAGTCGTTTACGGACACCTAAAAAAGAACCTTAGAAATCCATATACAAGTGGACCCAAAGAAGACATGTGGTGTCCTAAAGTGAACAAGTGTGGTTCCAAGAAGTTGTCATTCTTTCAATGAATGGCCAATCACACGCAAGGGATTCAAAATTAGAGTGTGTCACCTTTGGGTGTTTCCATGCCCACTTTGGTATTAGTCTACTACCCACAGTAAGTGCATCTACACAATTGTTTTCAAAAATTCATATTATATTCATACAAGCTGAGAAAAATATGAACCTAATTTTTTTAATTTCCTGAACCATTTCCTAACAAAGGCATATAATTTTTCTCCCTACACACCTACTTGATCCAAGGTAAGTGTCTATTTTAGGTGCTTCTACCTTAGCCTCCCTGGCTCTCTAGTGCCACCGGCCCCTTTGCTCCCTTTGTTGCTCCGCACTACTAAACTTGTTAGCTCCCCCTCCAAATCATCAATGATATTTTTGTGATTCAGCATCCCCATCCCTGCCCACAACTAGCCAAGCAGGTGAGGCCTTTTGGGTAGCATAACTTCTAATCTACTCGTTGGATTTGTCCATTTTTTTCTCCTCCGGAAAGGTGGTCAAAATATCCACCTTGTATCAAAGTTTGAAGAACATCAGGTAAAAAATGACTTCATATACACCTACCCGAGATCACCTGCATATGTTCAATGGTCATTTGGTCCTTTTAGGATTAAATGGATCCCTCTTTAATAAGTGAAGAATGTTACACTTTCCATTTCAAAAAAATCTAGTTGGTTGTTATTCAATCTTTAACTCTTGAAAGGTTGCTCTACATTGACTCTTAGAATCTTTTCAATAGTATGGTCAAATCATTTGTCCATTTCTTTGTTGCTCTAAGGCTGTCTCCACTACCAATAAGTACACTCCGCTTTTGTGGATCTTATTTTTAATAATAGTTTAATTGGAATGAGTGCAAGAGGGTTTAGATTTTGTTGAATATGAGTTTGGTGCTCAAGTGTTAAAGAACAAATTCGTGATTGAGGACATCATCCATTTCGATATTGTGGAAATCATTGCTTTCAAAAAAATCCAAAAGCACTCATTGGAAGTCAAACCGTTGTAGAAGGTCTCTCTTTTCCATACAAAATTCCAAGGATGAATAGTAATATTTCTATTCCACATATAGAAAGAGTCTTTTTCATTTATCAGAAACTAAATGTCCATCATTCAGGGGTTACGAGCAACTATTTTT
Source organism: Thuidium tamariscinum (assembly GCA_947034885.2). Taxonomy (NCBI): domain Eukaryota; kingdom Viridiplantae; phylum Streptophyta; class Bryopsida; order Hypnales; family Thuidiaceae; genus Thuidium; species Thuidium tamariscinum. Next base: position 5,641,003 of record OX344753.2, read on the forward strand.
GACTTGCTTGTGTAAGACTCTGGGATCAAAATTTGCATGAGTTAAAGTTAGAGCCCAGTTTCTTTTCTACCTTTGGCATTCAAGACGTGGTGGCCGAGGTGCAATAATGAAGGTGGCCAGGGAGAAGAAAGTTAGGAAGGTACCGAACTACAGATCATTTTCAAAAACACTTAATTTTTAATTTATTTTTTGAAGACATAATTGAAACGGAATACTTGTCACTCCGTCACTTCTGGTACAAAGTTCATGGAAAACGAGGCTTTGACGTTGTCTGTTGCGAGAGCAATGTCCCACCATTGCAGGACTCCAGGAGTTGGTCACCGACTTCCAAGTAAGCCAAGTGCAAAGGAGGTCCACAAAGTGCCCATTTCAGAGCTGAAAATTCATTAATTCGGAGAGGTTAGACTTTTCAGTACATTTTCTTTGAAGATAAATGAAATTGGCATCTAACCCAAGTCGTTTCATATTGGTTTTGAAGCTTTGTGGCATTACAAATGAATTTTTGAAGTCGAGATGCAATGATTTCTAAAAGTGTACACCTTCTGAAAGGTGCATGAAGTTCTTTCTCTATTTCTAGGCAACAAGAAAGCAAAATGTACCTCTTTGTTAGAAGACGCTTTTAGAGCCCAAGTGCTTTTTCATGGACCTCCGGGTAGTACTAAATTTTTTATGGTAGAAATCCAACCTGGTTGGGCCCAGATGTACTGTACTGTATGCTTCCTTTTCTTTTCCTCTCTGATTTTTCACAACCACCTGGTTTCGCTGATGTGGTCGGTTGTTCTTGACCGTAGTAAGGTTTGAAAGAACCCAGGTTTTATGCTTAGAGCAGCTTCATAGCAACACTGTCAAGCAACACTGTGAAGCAAATCAATGGAGGACTTCACCATCGCCAGCGTCTTCTCTTGACCGTCCCGTTTTGAACCTGAGACACAAGAACAAACCAAGCCTTATGGAAAGTTCGAAAGGTGTTTGAGTCTCAGTGAAGGAGAGGATCCACAAGAGGAATAGAGGATCCACAATTAGTTTAAGCTTAAAAGGTCCCTCCCTTGAGCTTACTGTAGAAACTGCCGTCATTCAAACTGCGAGATTCATTTGTAACCGTGGCTCTAATGAGGCTCTAATGATCCACTTTGCAACAGTTCGGAAGGTCTGTCCTGGTCTTCAGGATAATAACTGAACTAAGGGAGGGAATCCATATCTGGTACCCACCCAATTCCATTAATCCATTGTTAGGACAGAAATACTTTAGGTCAGAAGTGGAGCGAATGTGACTAAAATAAAAGCTCAGACTCGGAATTGATTGAATATGAGAATGTACAACGACTGAAGATTCAAATCCTACCCACAGCGAGCTAAAACTTCAGAACTTCGCAACTTTTTCATACCATATCAAAAGAAAATTCATTTTAGTGCTATAGAATCCTCTTGACTATAAAGAACAAAGTCCACAACCGTTTATTTGTCTTTTCCAATTATAGAAATCTCCCAAAAGTCATGGGAAAAGAGTTCCTTACCTTAACAGTTTTCCGCTTGGCTTCCTGGGGCCCATGAATTGAAGGTCTAAAAGAGCCTTCGTTGCGCAAGAATGTCCGCAAGGACCGTCTCGCACCTGGCGAGCTCTGTCATGGGTGAAGTGAACTTGCTGTCTTACAGAGATTCACACAATTAGTAGCCTTTTGAAACTCTTGAAGGAGGAAGGTGGTCACTCAGTTGATGAGGTGCAGGATTCGCAGGTATTAGTAGCTTAAGCCCGGCTGGAGTTCAAATTAAACTCAAGCAAAAGCAGTTAAGTTGAGCATCCACACCTGATTGCGCCGTGATCCACAATGACTCAGGTGCGCCGTTCTTCCGCAGGTCCCCTACAATAAGACCTTTCCTCTTCTTTCTTCTTGTCGAAGATAGATACAGAACTCCTGTCTGTACACTGGAAGTTGAAATTTTCACAGTTGATGTTTTCCTACACCGATATAAAAGCCAGTATGCACGAAGAGTACGTGAACTGTTTGACCTTTCAAGTCGCAAATTAGAAAGCTTGAGGATGAGTCAAGGTTACCTCTTGCCTTCTGATAATTTTGACATGGCCACAGTCGACCTGAATTCGATTTTTTTCTTCTCTTCATTTCGTCACTGAATCATTTCAGACGCATGGATATGGATTGAAGCATAAGAGTTGAAGATTACTACTCCATTGACGTCATACTGTCTGCCCTTGTAGAAATTTGAGAGAAAACAGGCACGAAGATAGGTAGCACGATATTTTCACAGTATCTTTCTCGTCATAGGTTTGCGAAAGCGTCCAAATTACCTGCCCATATTGAGAAATTGCAAAAGGACACGTAGCTTTTGATTACCTACCGCACTTGCAAATTAGATAGCCAGACATGTATGTAGAAATGCCATAGATTATGCCTGAACATGGTCAGCGTCAGTACTTACCTGGTGAGTTTAAGAAGTGAATAGAGTCCTCCATCATGCCCCCAATTAGCGAGCCTGTGTTCGATTTCGTGATATTTAACTCTAATTTTGCTTCCCGTAGCCTCAACAAGGGGTGATTCCGGAATTGCCATAGCCAATGGCCATCACCTTCCCTTTTTATGAGTGGTCAAGTGGAGGCTTTCTTTTGATCAAAACTTATTTAGTTTTTGACCAGTATATGCAATGTTCTTCACTGATTTTATGTAAAAGTTGAATCCATCTGATTTATTGTTCTTTTACTATGTGATGAATCAATTGGTCATTTTATGTCAATAAATTCTCAGTACTAATCTTGATGAGTTACTTCAAATGCAATATTATAGGGTTCGTCTTAATGGCGAACAATGATCAACAAGGGCAGACAGTAATCTTTCCAAGTACTGCATCTAACAATTAAACAATACTTTCATTAACGCAGAATCCTGGTTGAGGGTTGACGTTCATGTGACACTGACTGATGCAAAGCTGGAAAGAAATTGGAGATATAACTTACAGATGGCGAGGACTTTTAGCACTTCGGTGTTCCAGTGGATCTGTATGTCCTTGAAAGGTTTGCTTGATCATCAAATTACAGTTCTGCACGTAAAGTATCACAAACCCTCGTAATATTTGTGTAGGTGGTGGAGCTCTACGTGGAGATGTACTGTGAAGCCTGCGCAACTTCTGTAAAGAAAGCTGTCAGAAAGATTCCTGGTACACACCATGCTCCTTGTAAATCAGTTATACAAGTTTTCATCAAAGAGGTCAATCTCACGCTATGATATTCTAAGCATAAATGCTTCATCAAAAGAAACAGAATGGCTACTTTGATTCTGTTTGAAGTATCCTAGATTGCATAACATTATGAAGCAATAGCCTTGCCTATGGAGAAGATGGTGGAGTATACATAGCACTCTCCAGTTTATTATTCCTATGGGTCTCCATCTGATTGATGTTAAGATATGAGATGATTTGTTAAACTCCATACAGCTGAGAAGGGCTCGAAGGTTCCTGCGTAATAAGGCTATGAGGTTAAGTCCACAAATATTCAATTCAACCCAAGAGTGATAATCTATTGAAATGATTGAAAATCATATTTTGCAGGTGTGGAGTCCTACAAAATAGACTACTATGGCCAAAAGGTGATAGTGGTGGGAAATGTAGACAGGGAGGATGTTTGGCGACGCATTCGTAAGACAGGCAGGCATGTCATGTTGATAGCCGACCCTGTTCCACCAAAAGAAGAGCCCAAGAAGGAAGAGAAGAAAAAAGAAACAAAAGAAGAGAAAAAAGAAGAACGAAAAGAGGAGACGAAGTCGGAGGAGAAGAAGACGGAGGTCAAAGTAGAAGAGAAGAAATCTGAGGAGATAAAAATTGTGGAGACAGGAGAGGTAGTTCTCTCTCTTGCATCAATGCTTCATTTCAATCAAGCACAAAAAAAATTGTGTGCATGACCATGTGCTACAAATTCTGTAGCAATCGTGAGAACTCACCCCTCCCAGACGATGTAGATGACAAACAAAAAAGAAGCAAGTTCTCTATTTCTACATTCTTGAGCTACCGGGAATTAGGGTTAGGGCCTATACCTTGTCTTTGGATATTCTTGAGGTGGGTGTCTTGCGATCTGACGATAGTTGTCATGGACTCCTGTCCAGGAGGTGAAGGTCGAAAAAGTGGTGACAGTGGTGGAAACAAAAAAGAAAGAAGAGAGGCGCGAGGAGCCCAAAGTCGAGGAGAAGAAAGAAGAGACCAAAGCTGAAGCCAAGAAAGAGGAAGCCAAGAAAAAAGAACCGGAAGGGCCCAAGGAGCCCGAGTGGGTGCCCATGTTCGTCACTGCTCCCTATTACACCCTCCCCAACAGATTCTACAATTACTGAAAATGTATGAATTTCCAGGTCCCTAGCTCGTGATCAGTCAATCTGTCCTGTACAGCACATTAATCAATCAATAACTAAAGAAGCAAACTGCCTCCTCCAAGCTCTATAAATCAATGTACAGGAGTAGTTTAGCATCAGATCCCAATTGTGTGTTCAGAGCTTGAGTTGCTGGATTTAGTGTTCTGCTGCAAGAGCTGGAAGCATGTAGACGTTCAGTGCGAAAACCATGTACAAATCGAAAACTGATACAAAGTTTTGGTGAATATATCGAATGCTGCTGATTACAGTACTCTGGGTTTGAATTGGTGATATGCTATACTGAAGGGATTCACATCTGCACAACAGGAAAAATTGGCCTAAAAATTAGTACTCCGTTCGATAATATCTGTGAGAGATGAAGTACGGCTCCACTCGTAAGGAATGTCTGATCTATTCCTAACAATACTGGGTTTGCGACCTAGAATTGGGTTGATCATTGCAACTGACATACCGCAACATTCAACATGGAAAGAAACTTTGAGAACCTCGAGTAGTACTGATCGAGTTGGGCGCTGTTCAACGAGAGAACCTAAAGAGACGGTGAGCAACATGGGAGAGATGATGCAAAATTTGATGGTCAAATTTATGCAGTAATGTCATTATCTGGGCAAGTTTAATGTTGAAGACTTTAGTGTTCACTCTGAAATTGGCATGCACGCATTGCATCCTTCAACGAAATCTGAAATTCACTGTCGTTCTGGAGCAGTCTCCGCCCTATATTGTCGCCGAATGTGTCTAGACCCTGAGAAGAATTTCGAAGGAAAACCTAGAATTGCTTATTAGGGTTAGATCACTTGTTGCTGCCATTTGTACCATGTCAAGATCTAATTGATGTGAGTTATGAGGGCGAGTCCTCATACACTGAATGCGACATTATTCCAAGAACGACATCATGCAATTTGAAGCCACGGCAAGCACTCCCGGTAAGCTATATTGATCGATAGTGTGTTTGCCGAATGTGGACCAACACAATCGAGCGGAGTCTTCAGATAACACATAACTCGGGATTCGACTGTAAGGAATCAGTCATTCCTTCGTTTGTCTCTGGCTAACGTTTTCTGTTCGTCTGTTTGTCTCAGTTCGTCAGACTTTCCCTGTACTATTCATAAACGTTCTCGGGTAAGAAGTGTTGATGAGAAGCTTTCTTTTCCGTTTCGGAGCTTTCATTAGTTGGCAAGTGTGAGACGCTTATCACAATGGTGGAGAGGGTTGGCAATGGTGCCGTGGTGCGGAGATCGGCCAGGTTGATCGCTGCAGCTGCGAGTGAGAGTTCGCCTCATCTCATCTCTGTCGACCAACCTAGCTCCAGGGTTTCCGGAATTAAGACTCAGATCAAAAACTGCGTTGCCAAAGCAGTGAAGGAACAAGATGGCGATCACAGGCAAGCACAAGTAACTGAGGCCGAGTTTAGGGCTTCCGAGACCAAGACACTGCGAAGAACGAAGTCCTTGAAGAGGCTTCCCAGTCGAGATATGGAGGTTGAGTACACGGCTAACCTAATTTTCTGGCATCACCATTGAGTTCTGGAGCATTGGAACTGTTTGGACCCATGGTTTGGTTAAGAAATTCGGCAATGAAACCTTTATGATGTAAGTCACTGCTTTTGTGCCTTTTGCAGATGAAGCTTTGGGAGCGAGGATTCCAAAACGTTGCTGGAGTGGATGAAGCGGGGCGAGGTCCATTGGCTGGCCCTGTGGTTGCTGCAGCGTGCATTATCCCTGCCTCGGTCACAATTCCTGGTAACTCAATCGCTTGTTCGTAGCACAACTGTTTGTGGAGCAAGTTTAGGTCTAGGGTTTAGGGTTTAAGGTTGCAATTGATTCGATATTGTGTATGTGTTGTCACTTACACTCAAACCTCTTTGTTATAATCTTCTCTAAAATGATATTCCAAGAGTTGATCTTGCACACGTGCCGTAACATCATTGAATCTGTAGCAGATTTGTCTCACATTCAATCTATGTCTTAGTGCGAGCAGATATGAGACCCCATTTGGTAAGATTATTGAGGTTTGATTGTACAGCAAACGATCTCAAGGACCCACTTGCTTTCCTTGATTTGGGGGACAAAACTTGTTCCATCAGAGTTAGGTCAGACTACTAAAACAGTAATATCTTTGAGTGTGCACTGTGCAGGTGTCAACGATAGTAAAAAACTTAACGAGACACAGCGAGAAGAACTTTATGCTCAAATCGTAGCTACACCTGGAGTTGCGTATGCTGTATGTCTCCCTCAATCTTGCTCTAATACCTGTGATACTGTCGATTTGGGTTTTGCATTCTCTTGCATTCTCTTGTACTTCGGAGGATATAGTTTCAAGTTTACAAGTTGAACAGAATGTAAAATTTTTGGTGGGTAAGTAGATGATATTATTTCCTTCACTAGAAGAACTTGAAACCTAAGTAGGAGTGTGATTTTGGAAGATGTAAAGAGCTGTGGAGAGATCTTTGGGTACAAGAGCCAATCCCCATCATCACTACGAAGACAAACTACACTAAATGTGTGTGTCGTTTGTTTCATTAGCGATGAGGCTTGTATTTTGTTCGAAGATGGATCATTAGTGATAGACAATGATGTCTGGGAGTTCTTTGGGTACAATAAACGTCTGGTGGCTTGAATTCTACTAAATGACGTTAGTGTGGATTGACAAAATTTTGCGCAGGTACACGTGGTTGATGCTGCAAAGATTGATGAAATCAACATTTTACAGGTACTTTGCTTGTTTGTGAAGGCTGTCATTTGTTGTGTTTGGGAGCTTTGGCCGAAAAATGCCGAGTCCCTATCATTCAATTGCGTGAGCAGAGATTCTAGGGTTGTTGAAATTGAGTGAAAAAGCTGTACTACTCTAGGAGCCCTAGACAGGAAAGCAGGTTATTTCAGCACATATTTTGGAACTCGGTTTGTTAATTTACACCACTTCCTTTCCAACCAGGAACTTGAGAGAAGAAAAGTTTTAGAGCGTGTAACTTATTTTTCAGATGTAAAAGCATTCAGTATATTTGTCAGTTGGGATGACATAGGTAATGTGATGTTGGATTCCATATGTGCTGTTTTAGGCAACTCAACTTGCAATGTCTGCATGCGTAAACAAGCTCAAGGCTGAAAAGGGTGAAAAGACTCCGGACTACGTTCTTGTTGATGGTAATAGACTCCCTGAAGATCTTTCAAAGGAGAAAGCACAGTTTGTGATTAAGGTACGTACTCATTTTCATTGTCGCAGTTCAACTTGAATCTTCTTCTTGACAATTTGAAAATTTTCATTTCTCTGAAGTCTCTTACAGGTTCTTCTCCTGCCTGCCATAAGTCTCTTGATTGCTCTAATGTTCAACAGGGAGATGCGGAGTGCCACGTAATTGCAGCAGCGTCAATACTGGCTAAGGTCACTCGGGATCGCATGATGTTGGAATATGACAAGTACGACCTCAAATGATACTAACTTCTCTCGATCCATTATTTGAACAAGGGGTTCCCAGTAAAATGAGATTGTTTCAAGAACTTTTAGTAAGAAAGCAATATATCTTCCTGTGATTCATGAGGAGGCCTCCTTAGGGTTGCACCGATATATGGAGGCGTCTCTATGAGACACAAGAAAGCCCTTGAATGATTCATTGAGAAATTGTCTTTATGATGTTGTCTAAATGGTTTTGAACAATCTAATTTTATTGAAAACCTTGTTTGCAAGTAGCGTGCTGTTGATTGGCTTTTTTGCTTTGTACTTAGTTAGTCAAGCCTTTACTTTTGGGTGTGAACCATATGCAATTATGGATCTTTTTTCACTTGGCTAATAGCAGAGGACTTATGGCATTGACAGGAAATGGCCGGAGTATGGATTCAAGGCTCATAAGGGCTATGGTACAGCAATCCATATGGGGGCACTTCTGAAGCATGGGCCATGTGACATTCACCGTCGGTCATTTGCTCCTCTCAAGGATCAAATACGAAATGGAGACTCCTGATTCTTCTGGAAACATTCTGGTGCAACTCTTTCTAGACCAGCTGGTATTGGATGTTTTGGTCTGCTGCTTCCTAATTGCCTTCAGATGACTTAACCCTTAAGCGTCTCAATCCTTTTTTGAATTTTTGCACATTTTTGCTTATAGCTTTGTACAGATATATCATTTTCCAGAATTTAATGAATTTGATCATTAAAGAAGATTGTCTTTTCTAGATTCAAGTATTACATTTGACAAATGAGAGGTTAATTGGATGAAATAGGGCCTTGAAGCCCTTTGTTCATTGTCCAAAATATGAATGTTGGCGTGCTTCAGGGTTAACTCTTTAACCCTGAAACGTCGGGCCTATAACCACTGGTTTCAGGCCTCAATGCTCGTCACTCAAATCGTTGCCATTTTTTAAGTAGATATGTATGAAAAATTTTATATTTATTTTTCAGAGATGAAGCTACATGTCTTCTGTACTTTACCAAAATTAGATTTTTTAGAAGAAAATTGATTTTTCTGAGAATATTTGAATGAAAAATGAAGAAAAAATCACATCAAATAAAAAATTATTCCAAAAAATCTGAAAATTTCACCTTGTGTATACATTACAGTGACAAACATCATGGTGTAAACTCAATGTCCGTGTCCTTCTATAATTAGAATACAATGGACATTGAAAACACATCCAGAATTCAAACTGCAATAAAATATTCAATATTATGAATTTTGCAAAAATTCCAATTGGATTAGGAACTAGAATGAATGGCCTTCATTTCATTAGTTGGGCTCAAACTCAGAATATGTCATTATCATAGAGAAATTTCAGATTTACAGCAAAGAGCAAAATACACTGAAATAGCAAATTTTGTCATCCAGTTTTTTTACTTACTTCTCATTCATGTGAAGACAAACATTAGCAAGACTACAAATTCAATTACGTTCTCTTTATAACCCTCCATGAAAGGTCAATAAGCAAAAAATGGATGAAAAAGTACTTTTAGTCTTTGGAGAGAGATTGTTCAATTCATCCAAATGTCATAGAATGGTGTTGGCAGGGTTCAAGGGTTAAATGATGTGGCAAATGTTTTGTGTATGATGAATGATAAAGAATCTTTCCTTGTAGGATAGAACTACAACTATTCATCGTTAGTATTAGGGGTGGAAAGGGGAGATGTTCTATTGTATTTTGACTTCCAATGAGTATATTTGGCTTATTCAAAGCAGATGATGTCTCACAATATCAAAATGCATGATTTCCATAACCTTCAAGGATTTATCCATAAATAATGTGGAGGCCATTTTTTGGTCAATGAATAAGTAAGGATTTCTTTATGTAGGATAGAAATGCAACTATCCATCTTCCAAATTAGGAGTGGAAAGGGTAGATCTCCTACATTGTTTTAACTTCTAACAAGTGCTTTTGAATTTTTATTTTTTTAACCAATGATTCTTACAGTATCAAAATTCATAATCTCTATAATCATTGGCTTGTTGTTTAAAGGTCAAGTACTCAAACTTAAAATGGGAAGTCCATTTTAGAAACTAATAGTTGATCATGGTATTTTCCATAAATATTACACTTTTTTTTTCCAAAAATTTAGGCCTATTTCTATTGATACATCTTGTTACATCTTGTTACATCTTATAAAACCTTGATGTTCTAAAATGATTTTCTTTGTCTTTCTATTGATAGATTTTTAGTGTTACATCTTGTAAGCTTTCAAAAGGATTTTCTTCCTTCATCTATTGGTATTGATACCAAAATAGTCACTTTGGGACATTTGGGCACTTATTGTGTAGGAGTTAAATCCATACATCTAAGTAATTGGATATATTCTATAGTTCCCATTATATGACTTTCTTTTGGAATAACATTGTCTCATGATCTACAAAAAAAACATTTGTATATAGAATCTTTACAAATCTTGAGAGGTAAATTAACCTTTAAAATTGTAGTTTGGAATTCCTTTCAAGCTTTTGCATATGTGTTTAGTGCACATGTACTTCAGTATATAGGAATTGTAATTGGCCAATTTATCGAAATTTGTCATATATTTTCTTTATAAAATGAATTTTTAACTTAAATTACAAAATTAAGTTATCCATTCTAATCTTCATTAATGGTAAAAAATTTTAGAATAATTAGAATAAAATGGATACGTTGATCGAGCATACAAAAGATAAATCAAATTCTTTGTCCAACATCATTGCACAAGCCACTAGGTAGAGTTCTTTTGTGTTGATCATTTTGTTTTATATGCTTGATGGGAAGTAATCTGTGTTGATATGTAGAAAAAAGTTCAACTTAGTAGAGTCTGAATGGTTCAACTATTCATTTGGAAGTTTTAATAATGATAGGTATGATAGCCATAATCATTAGGTCTTAGTGTGCTAGCTATCTCTAAATTGGTGTCATCTTTGTTGGTTAAATGCCTTTAGTCCTATTGATTGACTTTGTAGTACTTGTTGGAAAATTACATAATGAGATACATTCTAAATGAAATTTAGTGTACTTTATACAAGGTAGCGGCATTTTGTGTAGTAACCATTTAGAGGATAAACAAGTTTAATACTGTAGTGTACCTTGTATATCTTGTCCTTGGTAATCCAACAAATGTCAATGAAGGGATTCAACGAAAATTGATATTGATCCCCTAATCATACATCCAATAATCCTTCCTTTGTGGACTACATTCTTTAATTTCGAAATTCCACAAAGAAATAAGAAAACTTTGATTGCACATTTGCAATTTGTCACTTGAAGAAGTTAGAATCTATAATTTCACATCCAAATTTGCCTCACTAGAAACGAAAGTCTTTGATCAAAGTATGCTTGTGAATGTGGAGAGGTGACTAGTTTTTGCACAAAACATTGCAATTGTCACTAATTGTCACCAATTGTCACTAGTAGAATGATGGCCAAGTTAATGGATCAAGGTTTGGAGTGTTGCATAGGCCATATGAGCACAAACCCTAATGTGAATGCCTTTGCAATACTCAATTTTGTTGCAAAGTGCACAATTAAATGCACACCAAATTGATACACACCAAACCACAACTAAGTGTCCTTCCACTTTCTACAATTTCAAATCTATATGTACACTTCCATGATACATAAATAGCAATGTTTTAGAAAGGACTAAAATTTGTTACCTTTAACGTTACTATTAGAGTCAAGGGGATATACACCTTAGTATTCTAACTCAAACAAAATCAATGCACTATGATTTAGTTGTAAAAAGAATTGATACAAACTAATTTTTCTCACACAATGTTTACAAATATTTGTACCTCCTCTATTTCTCAATACCAAATTGATACTCCATATGTACAATTCATACCATCTTAGTAAACCCATCATACCGTAATAATAAATCCATCTTTCCGCTTTTAGATTGTGAGAAGCACAGACTAAAAGAAATTACAAAATCACCACACGATTTCCCACTAGCTCAGAAAAGAGTGTACATTTGGTTGCAAGAACAAACATGAATGGATTTCAAATAAAATAAAAAGGCCTCTAAACCAATGATGGTTCATACCGTACTTCAGTTGTCCAAAGTAAGTGCACATCAGAGACAACGGTCACAACCTTCTTGTCTATGAGATTGCAAGTACTTATTAAACCACCGAAGGACATTGGCGATTTGTCTGCACATCAGAACCCCATCATCATCATCATCATCACCAAAGCATGGAAGAATTATCCTATTGCAACAAATTTAGATCTACACTTGAACTCAAGTTAAATCAATTAGTAAGTGATGCACTAATTATAATCTACCACAATTTTCTACTCAAACAAAATATGTTTTTCTAAAATATTAGTGACTTCAAAGCAAACAAAAATATACCTTCCTTCTCCCGGAAGCCACCAAACAGAGAAAAAGGAACTCATTTTTACTAAAAAGAATGCAACATAAACCAATTAGTGTGTCTTGAGTACTAATTACTAAGAAAGTAGTTCATTGTTAAAACATGAAAACCAGGAGTCCCCCATGTTTTCAAAAGTCACTCCAGCCATCTTAGTAAGGTGAATACCTAAGTTCCAACGAAGTCCTGTGGTGGTTGTAGAAAAAGAAGGAGCGCCAATCGGAACCAGACCACAGTGAGGACCCTCAAACGACTCATTCACATGAATTTCATGCTTATACCCAGTCGGTAACAACAACAGACTCGATTCTTCACACAAAAGCACTATCCGCAATGAATTAACAAACGTCCATAATGCATTAATATTGGCAGCCTCATGATCGAATCTCCCTCCGAGAGCACCGACCACAAGCACCTTCAGCTGCACCGACCACGAGGCAGTCATTAGAAGATGGCAACAGAGTGAGAAAATGCCAAAATATTTAGCAGTATGTTATTGACTGAGCATACCTGCATGGATGTAGTGCTCTATCTCGAAAAGGAACTCAAAATATTCAGGCATTATACGGTACAAATTATGTACAGTACATGACCCTTCCGAAGATTGCTTCCAAAGATTGCTGCAGGGAAAATTTTGCTCTAGTCAAGTCTCATACCTTACGTTTGTCGAGACCAGGGGTACAATCTCTTATGTAACGAAGACATTTGTGAAGGTCTGTCGTGTCCTGATCCTTCGATTCATCGACAACGGCTGCACCCTGCATTATCATCACATGGGCATATTTAAGAATAGGTTGGTACAACAAGGGCAGATGCAAAATCATTTAAACAGTTAGTCAAAGACGTAAAATTAACTTTAAGAAGTCGAATCAGCGATGAGTTGCCAAGACGTCGACACGAGATGGAAATGGACAGAAGGGTGACTAAAAAGAGGACAAAAAGCTTAAACAGTTGTGAGAATTAGAGCAAAACCAGTTTCAAGTAGTAATCTTTCACGTCAGCTCGAACGGAGTCCAGGTCTCCAATAATAACATCTGGCGTATGGCTGACATTTCAAACAAAGATAATGCGATCAGCTCCAAGAATAAAGGGATAGTAAGAAAGCGCAAAAAAACAGTTCAATAACCAAATTAATTCCTAATTCCAACAAAATCAAGCAAAATCCTCGATCCAACTAAAATCTACTATCACCCAATCTAGGTTGAGGCTTCCCCAAAATATAAAAATTTGCCAAATGAAGAAACGAAACACCACCTGTGGCGCACAACATCAAGATCATCCCTCAGCAAGAATTGAGGAAGTTCATCATAAAGTCGATTGGCGCCACCATCAGCACAGATCCGTTTGCATGCTGACACATCCATTGCACTCAAATATTCATCAGTCGCCCATCGAGAACATTCCTCTATACGACTCTTCTACATTTGATCCAAGTCTACTATCTTCAAGAAGAATCCAGGTCCCCAAAGGATGCAAAAATGAGTAAGATAATACCCTCTATAAAACCCTTGTTGAAGCAACATGCAAACAACAATGTCAGGATGTTGTTTCAACCAAATGGCAGATTGAAACGACATCAAATTGGACCAAGAATGTCCAGTTTGAGTAGGGTCATTTGTTGACTTCGCTTTTTGTTCAATATGGTTCATCTTCTGACCAACACATGTAATGCTCCCCTCATTTGGGTGACAAAAAATACAACTTCATTTGAAAAATATTCTTCAAAATATGATCAATTGACTTGGACCTTTTTGAATCTAGAATCTTTCGTCTATTAGGGTTTAACATTGCTATTCACAATAGTTCACCTTTGCATGTGTCACTTGTCTATTGTCAAAATAAGAAACTACAATGCACAATGACGTTTTCAAAGGTCACACAACCAATGCTTTTGGCTGGAGTTTAGAAACAAAACATGAAAAGCTAGCTAGTATTAGGAGATCCTTTGGCACAATCCCAAGCCGCCTTTAAGACAGCTAGTTCAATTGTAATGCGACCCGGCCTTCAAAATGAGTAATAAAAAAAGTGTGAGAAACGTCAGTTTCGAAGGTCAAGAAACATGTGTTTTCAAGTTGAGTTTACAAACAAAAAAGTCAGCTAATATAAACACTACGAGATCCTTTTTGACAAAATGACAGTCTGCTTTGCTTTGAAACAGTCAGTTCCATGTGTTGTGTTTCCCTTCTTTCAGAAAAGTTGAAAAGAACCAAACAGTGTAAAAAATGGAGAATTAGAGGAGGACTGAGAACTGGTTACCTTGACTCCACAACCGAGGGGTAAAGCGAGGAAGACGATAATTCAATAGCACTAACACCATCAAAGACTCCGAATGATGCTCTCCGTTCGACCCCGAATGAGATACAACCTCCGAGTTGCTCCCTTGGATACTAAAATCCGTCTCATGCTTCATTTCCAGCCTCATCCCTTCCGCCATAACAATCCTCCTCCTCCAAAAACAATTCACAAAATGCCCAGCGGAGAATTTCAATGCTGAGGAGATTCTTTTGAACCCGAATCTGGCTACCTGAGAACTCACACCGCAATCCCACTCAATCTCTGCACCTAAACCACAACCTCACAAAAATTCAAATCTTCAATGGAAACCTCTCACCCTTTTTAAAAACATTCAGACAATTGAAAGAAGACTACAACAAAGCCCACAAGAGACGCTACCAACAACAGAAGGCTAAGAACGAAGCAGCTGAAGTTTCTTACAAAACTGAGATCCACATGAAAAACTGACTCCGTCGCCTGAGAAGACTCCGTTGCCGGGTAATGGCAGCGAGCTAAGAAGTGGCGTCAGCACTACTCGTCTCGCAATGGTGTAAGGAAAACTTGCGTTTGAAGAATTTCCGGGTGCAAGAAACGTTATTCAATCACTGCGATGATCTACAAGGTCTCCAATCTTCAAATAGCACTGTCTAGCATGAGCTTAACAGTGGCCCGGATCGAAGCCTACTCCCACCGGATTCCGACTATGGCGATGTACCAGTTGGAATCATCCGTTGATTAACAGAATCTCGACTGGAAATTACGGTAATTGCGTCGATGAGCAGCAATCAAAGCATCGAAGCGTATCAATACTCCAGAAAATTCCTCGTACTCCGACAAAAGGAGAATCTACTCCAGGAATCCAGATCCAGTGTTTGACTCCGCAAATACACGAGTCTTGATTGAAAAAACGATCGCTCCAAATGTCACTCCACCAAAAAGATCCGACCAAAACACCAAACCCTAAATCCTCAAAAAACGAACTCCTCCCAAATTACGACTTAGCCGAAGCTTTGCCACCCAATTCGAAATCTTCAACGATCCAGGCCCAGTGGACCATACGACTCCGCCACCAATTCCAATGCCGTGCGCGCTTACTTGACAGAATTGTGTCAACAAACTCGAAAACCCGTAAATCGAAAACGTCGCAACTATTTCGCCACCACTCTTTCCGCTTCCTTGCAAATCTTTCTGAGCTTCTCCGATCCTTTTTTGAAAAAATAAAAATTAAGGTAGGAGGTTCATAAACCGCTCATCTAAGAGCTGAAGCTGACTTTTGGGGAAGTAGAACTTCTTAAAATATTTTTCAGTAAAGTTTCCTTGAAAGGCAAGAGAAATTGGCATCTAACCCAAGTTGTTTCATATTTTTTGAAGCTTTGTAGAATTAGTTATGAATTTCTGAAGTTGCAGAAAAGTGCATTTTTGTGGGCTCTAAAACCACCCACCTCCTCAAATGCACACCACTTGTACATTGGAAAGTGCAAAATGTACCTCTAGAGCCTGATTGGTTTTAGAACCTGCTCCATTTTAGGACCTCCTACCTTAGGCATTCATGAATAGTTGATAATGACAAGATTTCACCAAAGAATACTCTTAAAATCATCATCAATAATTAGAAATTGTGTGCAATGGGAGTGTTGCTTGCAATCATATGCAAGTCATAGAATAATATGTTTTTAGATTTTTTTGATAGGAATATGCTTTTCTACTATTCAAATAGACCACAAATTTTCAGCTCTAGATTATTAATTTTGGATACTCCCCAATACTAAAAACCTTTGGATGGCAAAGCGTGATAAATTAGCTACATTTAAATTTAAATATAAAATGATTTTTGAAATTAAAAAAATAAATGAAAGATATGATTACCATCAAATTAGGCATTTCTACTAAAAATTTCAAGTTTATGGGGTACATACTTCAAAAGTTATAGCAAGAAACAACAACGTCATTTCAATTGCAACATCAAATAGAATTGGGGTTTCTTGCAATATAATGACCATTGATTGCATGGATTTTATGATTAGAACATTTAAAGCGAGAAAATCACCTTTTTTTTGTCCTCCGAAATGGGATCAACAGACTTTGAGCCCTCCCTCTTGGAGTGAAATATTTCCTCTACACAAAAATAAGGATTTTCACCAATCGTAAGTATACAAAGCTAAGTTGACTCATAAAAAATTTTAGGAGCAATTTTAGAATCTAGTTTACTCTAAATCACCCTCCAATATGATGGAAAAGTGTTTTTAAGTCCAAAAGACGGATGAATGTCGAAATACACCAAATTTGAAGTGATCGCCATCTTGGCACTTTCTCAAAAAGTAAAAGTAAAAAAAAGGGCTGGTGTGAACTTTTGGCTGAGACTGGCAGCCACAGCCAGCAATGTACTGTACCTTAGTACGTGCACCGAACGCCGAGGCAGTGAAGCTCGTGCGCGAGGTGGGATCCTTTCCTGTCACGCTTTTCTTTCGCAGTGCACGTCTTGTACGGAGGCAGACGAAAGATTTGTTTCCTTTCTGCTCCACTTTCTAGTTCTTCCAGTCGGTGCTGTTGTCAAGCTCGCCGCTGACTGTATGGTGCCACAGATTGGCGCTGTATCCACCATAGCTTGAAGGATAATAAAATATGTTCCGGATATGGTCATGCGAAATGTTCTCCAAAATGGGTCCTTGTATCCATTACAGGAAGGCGACACATGTTCTGCGTTGCTCAAAAACCTCGTTCTGGTTGCACACACTGAGTGGTTATAATAACAGGATGAAAAAGTACCCTGTATAGTACATGTCCAGCGATACTCGTTGCCCGACTTTCGGAGGTACTCGTTCAACAGGTTGGCAGATGATGAGATAATCTCTCGAGAAAATGCTTCCAAAGGCGCCATCTTATCAATTAGAGCAGGCTTGCAAACTTTAAGTAGTACGATTATCCACTTGGACATGCTCATCATTCAAGACATCTTAACAAGAACAAAATCCATTGAACCAATCAACGTTGTATGGCAACCAATTGACAGATCATCACTAAAACGACAAAACCTCGTGAAACTGGCAATTTTCTAGACACCCATCCGGGACCAGGCATAGATCTACGCAAAACCCTAATTTTCGAAGCTCCGTACATTCGAATTACATAATCTTAACGCTACTAAACACGCCATTTCTGAACGAAATTAAACACGCCATGTACAGAGCCTTCGGCATAGGCAGCACAACTTATTACAGGTCTGGACCTCAACACATGAAGAATCCAATCGAGCTCTCACTGCCGAATTGTGATTTTTGAACAAATCTCTTGAATGTTCGGTAAACTCAAGCTCACGAAGTTCACCTTTCTGGTGCCGTCCCCACCACCGAGTAGGGCTACAAAAGAGCTGTAATAAAATGAACACGCAACATCAACCGTAGCTCCAGTCACACATCATCTCCAACTCATGTGCAACTCAACAATTTCCTGCAACGGGGCACCACTGGTGCATCGAGGAAGCAGAGAATACGGTGGTAAAAGACTAGTCATGGCACAAGGGTATCCATATTACCAGATTACCAGGATACTGTACTACGGGCCACTAGGCCGAATTTTCTATTCTAAACTCGGAGCGCAGTCAGCAAATTAACCTGGAATCCCGAATTTAATGCTATGGGGGGAATGACCAGTGTCGGCGCTCTGTCTATCTCGCCGCTCCCGCCCGAAAGTTAGCCCCGTATTAGCGACTACATGCCCTGAACAAGTCAGCACCGTTCTCCTCTTTTATCAATGGTTCTAATTTTAGTTCTAGGGACACCCATCGAATGTCTGAAATCGCGTCTGAAGGATAGTATGCGTAGAGGAAGGAGAACTCTGGGTTTGATCATCTGAGAAAGGCTTGAATCTTATCATAACTTACCGGACTTAGATTAGTTCTGAGAAATGTGCGCCATGTTTGGGTCTCGGGCTCTCGGCGTTTACCGATCGGTGAGGTTGAATTTGTGTAAGTCTACATCGAATTTCGGTGATTACATTTGGTGTATCCTGCATTCCTGCAATCTCTGAAGTCGTTTTTTGGTACTTGATTTTGGTACTTGAATGCTTTTAAATTTGGGCGTGAAGATCGTAATCAGCTCTGACACTGCAATGAGGATCGATCTAGTGGGGATCCCGATTTCTAGAAGGATGCGTTGTGAGAAGAGAATGTAAGTGTTGCGTTAGCTATCATTCTTTCTCTAATGTTTGTAAGGGGAATTTGATCGAGAATCTGTGTTGAGGTTTAATCGCAGCAAGAATGTTTATTCCTGCTTAAATTTTGAGGGGTAGAGCAAGTTTCTTGGCTGTGTTGAATCTCTTCAAAATTTGTAATGCCTTCACATTTCTTTCTGTTCTTCTCGAGGTTCTTATATCTGCTTATATTATCCTTCCTTGTGCAGCAAGACTTAGAGCTCATCACAAGAATCGTGCACCTTGCGGGCTTTCTACATGTAGTATTCGGATCGATGCGAAGGTGAAATACTAAGGTTGATGCTGAAGAACAACTTAGAAATTGGGTCGATTGCGAGCGCCATGGACTCGTCAGGAATTGCAAGCGGGCACCCAGTCTCGCAGATTGAGGTGTGCATCCCAAACATTGTCCTGCACGCGTTGAATCAATAGAGGTACACTCAAATTGCTAACCTCTTTGTTACGACCTTGTTTAAAATGGCATTCTAAAATATCTTAGCTCACTTGCCGCAAACTCAAACTATGTCATAGTGGAAGGATTGCGAATCCCGGTGGAACAATTCAAGTAGTTTGTGCATCAAGCCTCGAATCTTGTCAAATCCCAAATGTTGCGCGTGCTGGAGTTATTTAGTAATGGCATCAAAGTTGGGTGTCGATCATGTGCCAGCCAATAAAGAAAACAATGGCCAATCTAAATTGTTGACCTGAATTGAATCTGTGAACCTATTGTGATCTATTCTGGTGATCCTGTTTTTCAAAGATCTACGAATTGAAGGGTCCCTCAAGTACCAATTGAATTAGAATGTTCTCATGAAGCTAACCTATTGCTTCCATGGCATGGCAGTAGCAAGCAATGGCTTCAGACGCCAACCAGAACATCGTGACCGAGGTGATCTGCGAGCTCAACAAGGTGATCCAAGAGTCACGGAAGGCGCCCGTTGCGAAAGACAGCTTCCTCCGTTTCAGTTCCTACCTGGAGCAGCTTCGTCCCATT
Organism: Thuidium tamariscinum; assembly: GCA_947034885.2. Taxonomy (NCBI): domain Eukaryota; kingdom Viridiplantae; phylum Streptophyta; class Bryopsida; order Hypnales; family Thuidiaceae; genus Thuidium; species Thuidium tamariscinum. Next base: position 5,660,642 of record OX344753.2, read on the forward strand.
CTGGACCAATTGAACTGCGGCAAGGTGCCCCAGTTGCCGCTCCGCGTGCAAACGGCGCTGAGTGGCATTAAAATCGAGTTGCTCAAGTTCCAAGGCCCTCTCCAGACGTGCAAGAGCAAGAGCGGATTGTACTTGCTCACGCACTGCCAGGAAGTCGTGAACGAAATCCAAAACTCCACCCATGGAGTCGGGAATTACTTGGTGCGCTTCTCGGTGTCGAAAAACGCTTTGCAAATGCGGGAGGCGCAGATGGTGGGCGTCGGCAAGCAAGTGGAAGACCTCGCCAGGAAGATGCAACAAGCCCAATTCACGGTAGTCGCCGCGTACTCACCTCCCTTCGTTGCCAGAAAATAGGTTGAAATCTAGGTCTTTCAGAAATCTCTGGGTTTTCATGCTTGTCGTACTTTTCATACATTTCATGCTACGTTAATACTTATTACTTTTCATAAGTGTGTTTCTAATCCAGTGGAGTACACTCTACCCTTTTGACTCAACGAATCCCTTCAAACTCGAATCTCTAATGGAGTCAAATATTGAAGGTGTGTGAATAGGAGTTACCACAGTCGCAAGTTGAAATGAGTTTATCCATCTTTCAAGGTTGTTTAGGGAATAGGGGGACTCTTAAACAGAGCCTCATTATGGGAAATGAAAAATGATGCACCAAGTGAGAGAGGAGGAGAGGAACGTTATTTCTTTAGCATGATTGTTCTTTCACGATATCGAACATACGTCAATAGTTGAATCTTAATCAAGGGTCTTAACAGAAGGGCACTGTAAAAGCTAAAAAAAACAAGATTATGAGGTGCAATCAGTGCTCTAACTCTAATTCGTGATTAATACCTCCACAAAAATGAAATCCATCGAAATTATGAATCTGATCCCAGTAACTTGATTACAGCACAATTTTGCAGTGTACACTGAGTTACTGAGCCCAAATCCAAAAGCTCGTATATGCTTACCCCAAATGAGAAGATTCATGTGTTTGTTTTGGTTTTCATAAGCAAATTGTGGCCTGCTCCCAATCAGGTTTCATCAAACGAGGAGCGCATACGCGTGGCTCTCTCTCGAGAATCGCAGTCCAAGTCGATATCCGACTCCGAAAGTGCAGCGATCCTGGTTGACATCGGTCGTGAGTTGGGGCTCGATCTGGACCGAAACCGAGGAGCACTGTTCGAGCAGCTGCAGTTGTTCCGAAGAGAGCTGGTGGATTGCCAGGACCACGCTCAAATTCAGTTGTTGGAAACCATTGAAGGCATGTTCCAGTCCTGGACTCAGGAGCCTGCTGGCGTCCCGCACTGGCACACCATCGCTGCGGAGTCGGGGGACGATGACCCCCTTACGCCGTTCGACTCGTTCCTGTGTCCCTTGACGAAACAAGTGAGTTTGAATTTGGGGGGCTCGGGGTCGGCTCGGGGTTTTGCATTGTGCGGAGTCTCTGATTAGGGCTACCGACAAGAGTTTTTTTTGCATCAATTTCAACATTTCAACAAATACGCAGAGTCTTGGTAATGGGATGAGTTTCGTGAGGGTTTTAGAATCGTCTACCTTATGTCATAGGGCAGAACCTCAGCTTATGGTTGCTGGATATTTCTCGTAAAATTACTTGTCCTTCTAATGAATATGCTGAGATAATTGTGAGGTGATTACTGAAAACACTTAAAAAAACACATGATTGTGTAGATGATGAAGGATCCGGTGTTCCTGCAATCGGGGCGAACATACGAGCGCAGTGCCATAGAGAACTGGCTTAACTCCTGTCAAGAGGAAGGACGGCAAGCCACATGCCCCGTCTCTGGACAGATACTGACATCCACGCAGCTGCAACCGAGCCTGGTGCTTCGTCAAACCATTCAGGAATGGAAGCAGCGCAACGTTGGGATCCGAATCCGTCTGGCCTCCACTCGCTTGGGCCCAACCACATCAGTAAGTTTAATCTCTGAGCTCTTCTCACTTAACGATGAGTCTCATGTTGAAGGAGGTAAATGATACTTTAAGAAGGGGACGTTATATGCATCCAGATTTAAGCATTTTAACCAGTCAATGTAAGAGTGCTTTCATTGGGACATCACTTAATAGAGGTCAGTAGAGAGATCACTTTGTGTATTACTAGAGCCCAATCTCTCTTGGGATCAAATTGCTCTCTCTTTCAATCTAGTGGATGTTTTCTTATGCAATCGTCCAAACACTGATAAATCATGAAAATCACTATTGAATAGATATTAGACAACTCGTGAATTTTACTCAAAGATCAGTTGTCATTGAACAATTTAGCGCCAATGGTTGCTACTGGAAGGTCAACCTAGTGTTGGTTTGAAGAGATGAGTTGGTGTTTGTAACAGGGGTTAGTCAACTGGAGATGGGATCAAGTATCCTCTATTGCAATGCAAATGGAAACACTGATGTGGGAAATCATTTTCAACAGATTGAAGAGACCGAACATGCACTGGAGGACATAGTTTTCATGGCGGATGACAGCGCTGAAAACCGTCGTAAGCTCCTGGAAGCAGGATTCATTCCTCTCGTGCTGGCAGTATGGCAGCGGAATGGAAGGTCACGAGCTCATCACCTACGAACTGGAAGCATTGCCGCTCTCCGCAGCATGGCCATTGGCTCTCAAGAAAACAAGGTACAAACATTTTGCTAATTCCTTGATCAAAAACCTTCACAATTCATGTTTCAATGACCCTAAATCAACACTCTCCGGATTCACACCATTCTTGGTTCCAGCATGTGATGGTGGAGATGGGAGCTGTAAAGCTTGCTGTGCAAAGCCTTGGCAGCGACGTAGAGAAAGAGCAGGAGCGCGCAGTCGCTCTCCTTCACGAGTTTTCCTTGAGCCCCGCTTTCTGCACCAGCATCGACTCGGACACCATCTTTGCGCTCGTATCCGCGACGTCAACTCCGAATCCCGTAGTCTGTAAGCTCGCGGAGCAAACCCTCGGAAACCTGGAACGAGTGGATGCGAACGCTTTGCAAATGGCGAAGGCAGGGCGCATGCAACCCGTGCTCACACGATTATGCCAAGGTCCTGAGGCGACGCAAGTGGAGCTGGCGCAGCACTTGGCCGAAATGATCCTCACAAACACGAGCAAAGAAGCGGTGGCGGAAACGGGAGGCAAAACGCTGGTGCGGATGCTGTCGACCAGTCCGAATGCAAGAGAAGCGGCGTTGGGTGCGCTGTTCAACTTGTCGACATTGGATGGCACTGCTGATGCGCTTGTGAAAGCTGGTGCTATTGCGCAAGTTGTGTTTACGATATTCTCACTACCTGCACCGATTATGTTGAGGGAGACTGCAATTTGTACGCTGGCGAATCTGGTCTTGGTGCCTGGGAGCTGGGAAGACTCCGTCGTGGACAAAGATGGACACTTCTTGCATTCGGAGAAAGTGCTGCACAAGTTCTTTGGGATTCTACAGAGTGGGAGTGCACTCTGGAAGGAGAAGATTCTGCAGGTTTTGCACGGCATGGCGTGCTCGAACCAAGTGGCAGGTTTGCAACACTGAGAATCACCCTCTCACTCAAATTTTATAGGTGATGAGTACTTAAAAGAGAATCAAACGTGTACTGTGAATGTTTGTCTGAAGTGCACTTCTCTATACTTTTGGATTTCCAGGAATCAAGCTTCGTGATGTTGCAATTTGGTATGACGCCGTCTTTGGAAATGACTCTAAGTATGTTTAGAACCGAAACATCTGCACATGGGGTGCATTCATAGTTGTAGATTCAAGGGCCCAAAATTTCATGTGTGCACAATTTGAGTATGAATGGCGCATTTGGAGATAAAACTCTCAAGTATCTTTAGGATCGAAATTCCTGCATTGAAGAGGATCTGGAGTACTTGTAGTGCACATACTTTTAGGAGTTACCTGACAAAATACACGGTCGAGAGTCCCAAATTGCAGACACTATCGGAGTTTAGTGAATTTGGTGTTTGCTGACATTTTTGGTGGTGTTCCAGGGATTGTAGCAGCCAATATTAGCAGCTGCGGCGGCTCGACCACACTCATGACGTTCGTCACGCATGCCGACACCAACACTCGACTGACTGCCATGCGATTGCTCAGCTTACTCAGTATTCATATTGGAGATGACATTGCTGCCGCCATCCGCTCTGCACTCCACTTGAAATACCTCAAGGACATGCTTCAACTGCATAGGAAGGCAATGTTGGAAGAGCACATCGCGGCTGCCACTATTCTCGCTAATACTCCGCTCACCGAGTTTGAGGTACGCTTGCACAGATCGATCTCGTTACCTCAATGCTGGCCATTTCTGTAAAGGTGACAACCAAGCGTTGGATATGAAATGGGTAACCGGAAAGTGAAACCGCATTTTGGAAATAGCATCCCTTGTCCTCACTTACTTGCTCGGTATGTTATTTCTCATAACGAGGTTCAATTTCATGTTATCTACTCTCACTGAAGTTCATGTTGTAGTCGTGGACCCTGTGCATTGGATCTTGTCCAACTCTTACGGCATCGGAACTTCAAAGCGGTCTTTGCTGATCGATGCTTTGAATATTGGTGAACATGCCAGTGAACAGACCTTTTCTTGCACCCATGTCTGCAGGTTCTCCGAGTGCTTGAAGTTGAGATGCTGCATTGGACCGTCACCACCCTCCAAGACCACAAAACAGGACAACAACGAGGTCGCCTCTCCGGTCGCACCGAATTCGTATCAATCCAGGAAGCCCTCCTCGGCATCCTCCTCCACTTCGCCCGCAACTCCAACCTCACCATCCTCAACACTCTCCGGGCGTCTCACGTCTTCACCATCTTCCAGGAGACGCTCATCGCGGACTGGACCCCCCTCACCAAGGAGCGCTCCGCCCTCGGCCTCCAGCTCCTCTCCCAACGTTCCCACCTCTTCCACTCCCCCCACCTCCCGCACAGGACGTTCTTCGGCGGCCTATGCATGTTCCCCTCGTCCAAATCCTCCAAAGGAACGACGGAGTGCGCCGTGCACGGGGGGATCTGCAGCCCGAATGGGACATTCTGCTTGGTGGCTGCAGGTGCTGTGGCGCCCTTGATCAGGCTGGTGAAGAAGGAAGACGATGACGGGGTTCGAGAAGCGGCAGTGGGGGCGCTGTCTACGCTTCTGGTGGACAATGTGGATGGGAAGCGAGGCGTGGAGGAGATCGTGAGGGGAGAGGGAGTGCAACCCATGTTCGAACTGTTGTTTAGCATTCGGAAAGGGCAGCTGCAGGAGAAAGCGGTGTGGGTGATTGAGCGCATTCTGCGAGTCGAGGAGTGTGCGGAACGATTTGCAGCTGATCAGGGCTTACGCAAAGGGCTGGTCGAAGCGGTTCGTTACGGAGGGCCAAACACGCGCGTCCTCGCACAGAAAGCCCTCGCAGTGCTCGCTTCGCATTCCATCTAGGATTTGGAACAATGCTCACATCCCGGCGGACTGAAAAGACTCGACTCCACACAGCTCAGATGACGTCAAACCTCACACTGACATCGCCATCGTCGTTGGTATCGGCATTTGGCAACGCAATCGCCATCGCAATCGCCACAGCTGCTCTGTATTCGTTGATCACCGTGTGCTGGTTGGCATCATCCGCAAGCATCATTCTATTACGTGGGGCCTGGCAATCTCCGTCAACCATCATTGACTTTACTGGTATCGTAGTGTAACTTGCCCATTATTTTTTGAACATGTGCCTCGGAGTCTCCGTCAACGTGAAACGAACGTGAAACGACCGTCATGGACTTGACTGGTATCGTAGTGTGGCTTGTGTCCATTGTTTTCAAATATGTGCCTTGGGTTTCCATGAAGGTGACGTGATCGACACACAGAAATTGATTGATCATGGACAAGTGAAATTGAGTGTATAGTGTCATGGATATGAAAAGAAAATGGAGTGAATAATATTGGTTTTTAAGTGCAGGATTGTAGACCAAGTATGAGATGAAGAATCTACCTAAGGGTCAGTGAAGATCTTATTAACTAGCATTGAGCACCACAAAGCATTCTATCATGTTGATTTTTTTTGAGTAATCTTTATTGCTTGTTAAAATATCTTATCATGTGCAAAAGATATTGTTTTGATTCATGTAAGTTTTCCTTCATTCTCTTGGAGCCATTGTTTGATTTGTTTGTATTTTTTATTATCATCTACATTGTTCTAATTGCTCTATGTGAGCTTTTCTTTTTTCCTTTTCAAAATTAAACATTTTATTTGATGACTAGGGCCCTCAATACATTGTAGATCATTAAAGAATATATGATGACATGAAAGGAATTATCGTTTTTTGTATTAGAGAAACTTTGGCAACCTCACTTCACCTTCTTCATGAGACCTAAGTTTGTCTTGACGTTGAAAAAGGACTTTGGTCACATCACTTCATTCTCCCCTTTATACTTGAGTTATCTTGATGCTGAAAGAGAAATCTTGTCACTTCACTTCATTTAATCTTTCCTTTATACCTAAGTTATCTTGATGTTGAAAAGGACTTTGGTATATGAGTTATCTTGACTTTGAAGGAGAATTTTAGTTCCTTCACTTCATTCTCTCTATCATATTTATAGCTAATTTATCTTGACTTTGAAAGAGAATTTTAGTTCCTTCACTTCATTTTCTCTATCATATTTATAGCTAATTTGTCTTCACTTTGAAAGAGAATTTTGGTTCCTTCACTTCATTTTCTCTATCATATTTATAGCTAATTTATCTTGACTTTGAAAGAGAACTCTGGTCACCTCATTCCATTTGTACTTTAATACAGAGGATACCTTGACGTTGAAAGAGACTTTGACCATGTCACTTCAAATTCTCCTCAATACTTGAGTTATTGTAATATTGAAAGGAACTTCGGTAAAGAATGATATTTTGATGGTCTTCTAACATGACAATACATAAGAGTGATTCTTATAGAATGTTGACAATGATCATTGTTTTAATTGGAATGGATAATGAATGAAGAAATATCCAAAATTGTTGAGATGCATAGACAAGTGACAACATTAGATGTTTTTTGAGGGATTAGAAGACTATTTGAGGGTCATTGCAAATGTTGTGAATAGTCAAAATATAAAATATAAAAATATTTATTTATTTAAAATATGATTATATGACATGGCAGTTTCTATGCCATGTCAAATTGCATATGTGGCAGAGTTCTCCAATGTTCCTACAATCAAGAACTTGCAGTCTTCTAATTAGCAAAAAAAACATCCAATGGGTAGACTTGGGACAATTTGGATAAAATCTACTCATGAATTTCATAGCACTTGGCTTTATAGAGGGATAGTTTTTTGCAAACATTCCATTGATTTATTGTCTTACTTGAATAATGTTTTGATTCTAGCTATAAGTGTCTCTTCTTAGTATGCATAAGATGGATATTAAAATCACCCATTAGTTTTACTTATAGTGTCTCTTATATCTTTAATTTTGAAAGTTTGTAACCAATTTAGTATCGCTTCAAAACAAAATGTACATAGTACAACTACTCACATTTTGCTTTATCATCATCTACCAATTGAAAAAATTACAATAAAGAATGTTCTCTAGAATGTTCATTATACAACTATTAAACTTTTTCTTTCATTGTTATGCAAGATAAAGAAGGAGGAATTTAATTTTAAGACTATAAAACTTTCTATTTAGATAATACTACAAACTAGTTGTCCCACATTTTCTACTACTTAAACTTTCTAACACTTAAATTATTTCATAAGCCTTATATTAGATTCAACATTGTTTTTGTTATTTTGCCTTATAGATTTAAATAAAATTAATTAGAATGAATGTAAAGCATTGAAATGGTTATGAGTTTAGTCACATTCTATGTTTTGATTTGCACACCAAATTGATTGCCTTGTTAACCTTTAAGGGACCACATGGTTGTTGAGTGACTAATTAAAAATTGGGATAGGCTAATACAAAGTCAATTCAAAATGGATCTTTTTGAAATTTTAGGATACACAAGAAATGTACATATAAAACTCCTTGGCGAGAATATAAATTTTTTACAACTAGGTGCCTAGATCAAAAGTTATGATGTCTAAGCAAGGCAAGCAACTTTCAAAACCCTATACAAACTAAAACTCCTCACAACTTTCACTTCATTAATTCAAATGGAATGATTCTAAGCTTCCAACGTACATATAATTCTAAAGAATCTATTTCAATTTTTTATTTTTTCAAAAAGTGATTTTCAGAGAAGTTTTTTGAGCTTCTTGGACTACCCAAAGATAAAAGAAAATCACATATCATGCAATAACTTTTTAACCATGTAGTCAAGTGTTATGAAAATTATTGGGCCTTAAAGCTACTCCTTGGGCACATGTTGTGTGAAAATTTCAAATCAAAAAAATTAAAAAAATCATTCATAGTGAGCTACCCAAAATTGATATGTTGCCAAAAAACATAGCTTGGTCCTTTAGGAGTTAAATATGTGAATTCTTTATATTTTTCTATTTTCTCTTTAGCCTCAAAGTGCCTATGCGGACAAATATAATGCTTTATCCTTTAAATTCTACAACTCTTTTTTCATGTAAAAGCAATCAAAATTGCCATTTTCTATTACAAAGAGAAAATAAGAATAATAATGATTATTTTATCATCTAACAATAGGATCATGCACTAAACTTCAAAATACTAAATTATTAAGGATTCAGTTATGGAATTGAAAGATTCCAAGTGCAATCTCAATTACTTTAATTCCTTAAGTTCCTAAACTATATTTTCACCAAAAACACCCAAAAATTGCCATTTTTAGTATTAAAAACAAATTTTGGAATAAAAAATATTTTTAGATACATATAACTATAAGATCTTGTAGTATAATGACTTGAAAACACTTGAAATTTTTTTAGAAATGTCCACCTTGTGGATTGCAAGATATAAGTGTTTAAATTTATACAAACCCTTTTTTTAGCCCTATATAAAATGAAGTAGCTGCACATTAGATGATCACATTTGCATAAAAAAAAGATCAAAGTGGTGGTGCTTCTTTGGATTCATTCTTCTAAGCAAGTTGGCTATAGGTTTGAAAATTTTCACAATATTTGGAATCATACAACATATAGGAAAAATTAGTAAGTAAAAGAAAATAAATAATAATTTAAAATACAAAATTGTTAACAACTTATTTATGTAATTGAAAAATGTCAATCCTAATGGTTGTGATGTTGTAATAAACAATCTACTTATCTACATCCTATCAAAAAAAATTCGAAGTATTGAAAATTGAATAAAATAACAGATTTCAAATTTAATTCACAGTAAAAAATTCGTAACTACCCACAAACAAAACTCCTTATTATTTTTGACTTATTTATCAAAATAGAATGATTCAAAGGTTTTCATATATATATATATATATATATATATATATATATATATATATATCATACTACTAAAATCACAAGGACCTCCATAATATCACAATTTCAAATTCAGTATTATTACAATAATGAAATGGCTTATGTAATATGACATTTTCAAATTCTTTATTATTAAAATATTACAATGGCTTGTATAATATCACATCTTCAAACTCTTCAAACTCTATGATGTTACAAAAATACAATAGTTGCTCAAAAGAATTGATATTAGAGTGGATTAATACAGTGACATTAGAGAGGTGACATTTTGAGTGCTTATTTTGGCTTCAAACTTCATTGCATTTTCAAGATTTTGTAATTTTGTGAGCTTTAAATTTTTATAACATCAATGCTCTATTGCTATTACCAAATGATTAGAAAAATCTTAAAATTTTGCTACAAAATTCACATGTTATATCTATAAATAAAATGAATCATATTGTATCTATATATACAATAAGTGCTTGTAAAGATTTTAATTTTAAGAATGCCAATATAATAATATAATAATAAATCAATGATTTCATGTGTGCTTAGCAAAGCAAGCACCAACTACTAGTATATATATAAAACTCTAGAAAAGCAATTTCAAATTCTTTTTCTAAAAAAAGTGATTTTTTAAATCTATCCAAATTGCTTGTTTATAGGTAAAAGAAGTAACATAATAGGCCATATTTTTTTACTCATATTTTCAAATGTCCTAATTTTTTAGTGTACATGAAAGATATTCCTCGTCCCCATTTTTTTTAAATCAAATTTGGGCCCAAAATCCCAAATCATGCAAAATCTCTAATCATATGTAATTGTCCAAATTTGATATGTTGCTAAATTTAGCAAGTTAGTCCTTTAGGGATTAATGTTGTAGTAAACAGTCTACATCCTATGATTTCATTTATTAAAAAAATATTGGATATTAAAATAAATAAAAGGCTTCAAAGTTTCTTTTAGTGTAGAAAATGATAGCTACCTTTGAACTAAAATTTCATGGTGTGGTGTTGCAAATGCAAAAATTATGTAAAAATATTTATATACATTATTTTGGTTAATTTTGATTATTATAATGTAGTTAAAGAAATGACATCATTTGAAATAGATTTATGGTGACGCCTTCTCATTGTTGTGACAAATAAGCTATAAAGATGGAGGTTCATTCAAGAGCTTCATTGATTTTGATGGGTTTTTTTGTTTCCCAATCTAGATTATAATATGTCAAACTAAATTTTTTTTTCCAAGTTTCAAGATGAAGAATCTTAACTAGAGCGTGAATTTGAGTTTTCTTTGTTGTAATTATTGGGTTAACTTCTACTACCATTGAGTTTTTTATTGCCATTTAAGCAGCCACAAGATGAAACCAAGCTGTCTAGCTATCTAAACAACTTTGCATGGAACAATGATGGCATGAAAATCTTCAACGTGACACTCATGTATTAATGATCTTGTTGTAGATTGAATATGTTGAGCACTTGAGCTCAACAACCATAAAATGACATTTGAAAGATGTTTTGAAAGTTTAAACGATAATTAATACTATTACATGATTAGACCTATAAAAAAAATTGTAGTTACTAACAATGGTTAAAAATCAGTCAATCCTTTAACAAAGGCAGATTGTATAGATTATACCACTACTACCATCAAATACATATTTAAGTTCTTATAGATGGAATGATATTTAAATAGGAGCTCTATGTTATACCTTTACTAAACATAAATTAGTTCTTAATATTTTATATTGCATACTTGAAATATTTATCTATTTTAATTTTGTGTATAAGAAGTTGTAAGAAAAAGACATACAATTTTTTTGCCTTCTAATACCTTTGAAACGATTTATCTTCTAATCATTAGGAGGGATTTGAGGGGTCCAAAGGGCCATTTCGGGATTGTTCCCGAAACTGGTCTGGGGAACGGCTGTCCATAGTCAAGCTAGCATTTCTAAATAAAAAATAAAAATTGGGGGTCCTGAAATATGAAAAAAATTCAAAAAAAATTTCAAAAAAAATTTCAAAAAAGAAGAAGTTAATGACGTGGCAGTCGCTCGACCATGTAGGATTCATGCAGAGCTGCATTCCCGCGGCAGATTACACGATTTCGGGCTGTGGAAACTCGCAGGCTTCTAAAGCCCTCAAATCTCTCCTAATGTAAGGATATGAAAATAGTTCTATAATCAAAATGAATGACCAATGAATGATAGTAAGGCCACATGGTTATAATATGGTTGATGTCTCTTTGATTTATAGTGTGGTTAAGGTAATAGATAAGGTGGAGGGAAAAATGGGCATTATTCATTATCTCTTTTGTATTGTTGAAGAAGTTGGAATGTTTGAATGTCCATTGTATGTTGCATTTAAAAATTTGATAATGAAACTTTGAAAATTTTGTATTATATTGTTGTGTTTAAAAAAAAATTATTTGCTATATTTGGATTTTACATTCAAAAGTTGTACTAGAGTAAGTGGAAGAAGGTCTTTTGCCTTCTATAAGAAAAAAATGAGACTTTGACCTACCATGAAAAATGAAAAAATCTTTTTTTTGCTATAAAATTTTGAATGAGTATGATAAATATTTTATCTTTATATAAAATTATAATTCATTGTATTTAAAGTTTATACAAATGAGTTGTGAGTGTTAAAGTGAAGAAAGGTGTATTGCCCTCAATTGTAAAGGCCAAAACTTTGAGAGGTCATAAAAGTTGAGTAGAGAGTTAAAATGAAGTGAAATTTAGAGGAGAGGTAGAAGTTTATGCTATCTTTTCAAAGAGCTATCACTCATCTCTATTGAACTCTTAGAGTAATGATGATAGTAAATCAAAATTTAGTTAAGGAATTGCAGTTGAAGTTAAAGTAGAGAAAGCTTGAAGACTTGTTTATTGTGACTTGTAGTTTTAATTTCTTTGTAAACTTTGGTATTGCAAATGGCATGAGTCATATCATGGCTTAGCCTCATTTTATATTGTAGTGACCAAGTAGAGTTAATAGTCCACATGCTCATTTTAAAGGTGAGGTTGGATTGATGATCAACAAACTGAGAGTTTGAAAGTTTAAGAGCCATATTCACCAATAGTATCTTGTGATATACCATCAATTCTATCCATCCTATATCCTTTGGTTTCTTATTTATATTTTGATTTGTGAACCATCCTAGAGTCCAAATATAATAGGCTAATGAGGAACAGTTCTATATCACTGTAAGAGATTCAACAATCAATACTAAAGATTTCTATACTTATATGAATTATTCTATTCTTAATCCATATCTAAGTGCAGCAAAAATTCCCGTGATTTCTTGAGGCAAATCTCTCTCTACTTGACGATGAGCTTATGTTTTTATATTCACATTATAGCAAACTTCATTAGAATACCATTACCAAATGAATAGAAAATTTGATTGATGTTTGATATTTAATGCATTGTAATGACCACTTTCATTGATTTTTGAACTTTTTGTGAAAGACAACAAAGTGTTTCTTGCTCTCTGTTGATAAGATTAGTGAAATTACCAAATCAACAAAATTTTAGAAAATCTAGAATGTTTTTGGAATATTTAAAAATCTTGTAGAATCTTTTAGAATTTTTGGATTCTATTTAATGCACTCATAATATTTTGGAATATTTTGGAATGTTTTAGTATCATTGCTATAGATGTTCTACTATCATTAATGCCAAATCATTAAGTAACTCTTAAAGTTATAAGAGATAATATCAAGCCATTTTCTTCTTTTGGCAAGCCTTCTTGGTAAAATATTTATTGGATATCATTCTTGTGAAATTTTAGAAAAGGTGTGTTTCACTACTAGTTTGATCCCAAAAAAATTTCATACCAATCTAAGTTGCAATTAAAAATTTATATCTTGAAAGATTATTTTTAAAATTTTAGGTAGTTATAGGCAACTATGATAAATAGATCCAATTGGTCTAAAATTCTTCAAATACTCTCAATAAGATTGTTAATATAGTTGCAAAAGTTGAAAGGTATACAAGCACACAATTTTGATTTATAAACATTTGAATTAAGTAATTCTCATTTGGACATTGTTTAAAATACCATGGTTGGAATTTGATATACAATGTAAATATTTTTTTAACTCCTAAATATCCAAGGCCTTTTTTAAGCTTCTAGGAATATACTCTAAAGTAAACAAAAAGTCAACTTTATGATGAGTTTTATCAAAAGAATTTGAACTATAACTGTACAAATTCAAATTAGACATGTTAGAGATCAATTAGGAAAAAAACACACATTGATATCACTTATGGATTGAAAAATCATAATATTTGATCTTGAGGGTGTTAAAATTGCAAAAGTGATGTGAAGTCTTTCAATCTTCTTTTTACAAGTGAAATCTAAAAAATTGGTGATCAAAAAAATATAAGGTGGAAGGACCTAGTATACATAATCCGAATCAATTTATGGCTTTTCAAAATCTACTCTACAATTTTTTAAATGAATTTCTAATGTGATTTTTTCTCCAAGATCTAGTGTATTTGAGGCTCATTTCCAAAAGCCTTCAACACTAGAGAAAGTCAAGATTGCAATGGTACCCTTACAAAAAATCTTGAATAGAAAAATCATAGTCAATCATTTTCAAAATTTCAAGATTAGATTTTTGGTGCTTAAAGTGGACTTCAAAAAAAATTCTCTAAAAATATAAAATACTATAAATAGAAATTTGGTTAGATTTTATTTAACTTCAAAGTTTTGCAAACACTTGATTTTGGTGCCTTGGGCATTTAAGGGTTAAATTTAATCATTTATAATTTGGTCTTTTTTAAGCCCAACAAACTTTGGTAGCCAATTTGGCATGGGAGAAGAATTGTTTTCAAAAAACTTTGAACTGTAAAATGTTGGAAATTCAAGCTAAATTTCATCTCCAAAATTTTATTTTAAATTTAAATCTCCAATTAAAGGCTATATACAAAGTTAAAAGATGGATTAGAAAAAACATTTTCTTTGACATTTTCAAAAACCATGTTTGAATTTTATCTATAACTTTGATTAGAGATTTAAAATCATTCATTAATTTTCTAAATTTTTTTTAATAAAATTTTTAATTTTGCCAAAATGGCCCCTTAAGTCACTCGAGTTCAATAAATACCCAATTGTGAATGCATAGGTAAGAAAATATTGGTACTATACATGGAATTTTGACAATAGTATGGTAGTTGGAGCTTGGGCATTAGGTCTTGGATTTCAACTTGGTAGGTAAACATAGGTGATTGCATAGTTGTTTAAATTTCCATGTAGTAGGAAAAAAATTTAAATGCTTTTGTATGGAAATTTCAAAAAAATTCAACAAATTTCAATGTAATTTTGACCAAAACAACATGATCAAATATTTTAAAACTATTTTAGTTGCAAATTCTTTTGGTAGTAGATTCTAATGATTTTGATAAAGATGATTTTTTTGGTAGAAATTGTGAGTCATTTTGAAATGTCATGTACTTTCTTTGACCAATAAATATCAAAGCACTTCTCAAAGGCTCAATTTCAAAGGATTAAAAGATCATCAAGTTGAAGGATCTAAAAGATAAGAAAGATTCTCTATACAAATCTTCTTCAATCTTTAAAGTACTCTTTAGGGTGATTGCAAGAAACACTTGTCCTATTTTTTGTCCCCTTGACCTCCAACAAGTAGTTTTTTGCTCATAACTTTTGCATTGTTTGCCCTATAAACTTGAAATTTGGAAAGAAGGTGCACACAAAAGTTTTATATGTTGTGTAATTTTTTAAATTTCTTAAAAATTAGTTTACTATTTTAAAACTTCCCCCGATTGGTTGTCTACCTTGGCCATTTTGGGGGGTTTTAGTCCTATTTTTGACCCAAAAATGAAAATTTTGAGCTGAAAATTGGCATGCAAGGACCTCACCTAAAGTTATACAAGACCATGAAGAGATTTTTTGAAAATACTATACTGTTCAACCTCCACATGTCGTCAAAGTGGCTGACTTTGCGCAAGTGTAGAGATTAGAATTTATTTTTTCCAAAGATGAAATTTGTTGGAAAAGAAAGACCTTTACTTGAAGAAAAAATGGATTTTTCATTTTCATTTTTTGAATTTTTTTACTATTTTTACCAAATTAGTGAAAAAGAGCTATTTTCATTGTATTTTCCATTGTCTATAACATTTAGAGAAAAAATTTCTTAGGTCTGAATTTCAAGAGACATAATATTCTCATTGCTCTTCAAATTATTTATATTTTTTCAATTTAAAAAAAAATTATTTCAAAGGGTCATCGGACTCATAGGACTCATTGATTTTGAACCATTTTGAGCCAAAACCGGTAAGTGTTTCTTGCAACGACCCTTTACTTATTATCAAGGACATCAAAAGATCTTTTAATTTTGATGCCCTTGATGTTGTCCTTTTGATGTCTTTAGATATAAATAAAGGCACCTTTTGAGATCAAGCATCTAAGATATGCATCAATCAACTTTGAAGATCACTTCCTATTTTTGTGAAATTGAATCCTATCACCTATTACAATATACCATTGGATGAAATAGAAAGTTTTTACAATGTACTTCTAATGGTACTAAATACTCCTCCCAAATCCAAATAGTAAAACACACAAAATCTTCAAGCTTCCAAAGTGTAATAATTTCAACCTTACAATCTTACAATGTATGTGTTGTCGATGATGTAAATCAAATGTGGAGTCATTTGGTCACATAGATTGTAAGATTATAATGTTTTAGTGTTCAAAAAAGATGTTGAAATTTCTTGAAAACACAATTGGAAGTGAATTTCAATTTCTAAACCTACTCAAATGAAAATTTTAAATCATAAAGTGATTCAAAACAAACATAAAAGACATTGGTGAGAAAAAAATACCATTCAATTGATTCACTTTGTCTACAAAATGACTTTGAAATGTCAAAAAATAGCAAAAAAAAGTTACAAAAAATGTACTTAAGTTGGAACCTCCTTCTACTAAAATGCTTCTCAATCACTCTTAATTTCTTGAATTGACATAAAACTTTAACCACAAAAACAAGACTTGTATGCACAACTTTCCAAATCTTTTTTTTTATATTGGAATTGGACACTTAATGAAGAAGAACAAGCCACAAAAGGTGATTGTAATTAAAAAAATGTTGGGATTTTGAACTTCAAATTGCTTCCAAATATTCAAAACTACTTGGATTGGCATGAAACTTCTATTACAATAACTAGACTTCAAAGGAAACAAAATTCAATAAATTTTATTAAAAACAAACATTGAATGAAGGAGATATAAGCCCCCATCAAATGTAGTTTGGTAAATTCAAATTGAACTTGTGAACTTTGATTGTTTCCCAAAAAATCAATATATCTTGTATTGGTTTGAAAATTTACCACCAAAACTAGAAGAAATTGCACAACTTTCTCAATAAGTTTTTATTGAAATCGGACATTAAATGCAAAAATTACAACACTTTGAATGGGACTTGAAACTATGTGAGAACACTTTTGGTCCCTTGAGGTGTTTAGGAATTAAAGCCTTGAAGTATATAGTCTTGTAACTGTATTAGTATCTATCATCTTCTATTATTAGCCATTTAGGTAAACTAAAATTTACTTCACTAATAAATAGTTAATGTTTTTGAACCTCATGTATCCTTTGGCATTACTTTTAACTTAATTTATCACTATTAAAATAAATGTAGCATTTTAAAGTTTATTTATTTATTTTTCTAATATGGGAGTATTTG
This sequence comes from Thuidium tamariscinum, assembly GCA_947034885.2. Classification (NCBI taxonomy): domain Eukaryota; kingdom Viridiplantae; phylum Streptophyta; class Bryopsida; order Hypnales; family Thuidiaceae; genus Thuidium; species Thuidium tamariscinum. Next base: position 5,677,672 of record OX344753.2, read on the forward strand.
ACTTTTGTATGGATGGTGTTTCTTCCAAAAAAATCTATCAAAATGATCACATTATTATGACTTAAATTTTTTTAATGTAAAATAATTATATTAATTATAATATATAGTAGAGTAATTTGAATGTTTTATCAAAATAAAATGAGAAATACAATTCAATTTTAAGAAAATTATATCATTTCTTATTAAAAAATAATATATAATATGTAAAATATTTTTAAATTTGGATTTTAGAATAGAGAGCTTAATGAAATTTTGGAATCTAAAATTTGTTTTTTTAAGCTGGAATAGGAATTAGAAAACTATATTATATAGAATAGTCAAAGACTTCTCATTCTTTAGTTTAAATTGAATAAAAATATGAAATTTTTGAAATTTTTCATTAAGTTTTGCACAAGGCATATAGTATCAAGTTTTTGGCTTTGTATGGACAATTTATTTTTCTTACTGTTATTGGTCACAAACTAAGGTGGGTGCACCTGAAAAAGCTAGAAATTGGGCTATAGGTACTTTCAAGGTTCAATAGTGAATATTGAATTGAAGAGATGAAAGAGGATTACAAAGAGGGCATAGAACCATAGTAAGTTTTTTGATTCTTCAATATGTGACACTACAGTAGGGGTCAAAGTTTTGGCAATAGAGTGCTTGAAAGCGCTCATAGGTTGCACCAAAAAGAAGCTGTGCCATTGAAGAAGTTGCACTTGCATCACAGAGAGAGAAAGAGAGGAGGAAACCGCTTTAATAATTGAAGATAGTTGTGTTGCCCATATAATAGGTGGCACGAAAGAGGCTTATTAGACCTCTTCTCTAGTAAGTTTTGAAGGTTCATTTGTACTCTTCATACCATAATCATTTTCTTGTCATCTTAACAATGTTCATTAAGAACCATATTGACAGTTGTACTAAGTCTAAAATACTCAGTTGTAATCAATAATTGTCATATATCAATTATTGACAACTTTTGCCCTCAGTGAAACCATTTTAGAGCACTTTTTAGGTGGCAATTTTAGGCACCATGCAATTTGGGGTGTACCCACTACAATAACAATACCCCCTTCAAGCAGATCATAGATTTTGATTTTTTTTTTAAACAAATGAAACGGAATTTCATTGCAAAAGACGGATCATAGACTTTCAATAAATAAAAAGAAAGACATTTGCAGAACTTTGAACTAGTCAGTGATCGACCCGAGAACAACCAGTGGAATTAGAATCAGCCGAAGGTCAAATCTTCACACGTTCCCTTCCCGTACCCCTGACGTTCCCAGAAACAGCTTTTCCACAAGGGCAACGATGAGCACCGGCCCGTCCGGTCACCCTTGGTCGCACCTGGAAATGGCCAATGAGATCGTGACCCTCGTATTCCCCATTCTGGGACCCAGTCCAGTTGGGGCAGAACGGGCGACCGGGTTGGGTCAGGTGGCCCGTTCCGGAACTGAAGTAACGTCCGGGCCACCCGTTCTGTTTCGGAACCTGGCCTGTTGTTCGGAGAAGCAGACCAAGCCTTGAGCGCTTGGCAAATGGTGCCTGCCTGCCTGCCTGGTGGTGGAGCTGCTGCTGCCTGCTATCACGAGGGTTAGCAATATCGAAGGCGCTAGTATAGCTTCATGGAGATAGCCCTATTGACGACGCTCGCGTAGCGCAAGCTTTCGTTCTCTGATTCTAGGTTGTCTAAGCCTGCATGCGTTGGCTGGAAGAAGAAGGCTCCCGGAATCATTCGGCTTCGGAGGTTTGGAAAGAGCGAAACATAACGGCTCCTTTGGTTCCGAAGAAGGTGAATCGCAGGGGTACTTAGTTTCGTCATCTCTATCGCTGATATTCTTGGTGAATGGGGATTTGATCGCTGCTTTTCAGTAATTTCAATTTGACTGTCGGATTTTGGATGGAGGATGGATTTGATGGCGCGAGTGGATAAATTAGTGTAAGGTGGTGAGGTTGTTGAGGGAGCAGGGAAAGTATTAGTTGTTACTGGTCTCGTTTCCTAGAACGTGGTGGTGTATGATGATTTTGAAGTTTCATTCCCATTTGGAGTTGCAGGTTGTGGATTGTGATAGTAGCCGTTGTTTGATCTTAGACCGTTTGAGGTTTGTTTGTGAGTTGCTGTGGTTCATTGTTTAGTTTCGACGAGGGTTGTTTGAGGATTTAGTTGTTCGTGGCGGTGAAATTTGGTGTAATTGATGGTTGGCATGGTTTGTGAGTTGAAATCCATTTTCGTAGGGGAGGAATTCACCGAGGACTAATTTGTATTTGGTTTGTTCATTTCTCCAGGATAGTTTCCGAATTGCTGTTGGCATGTGCGGCGGATCTTGATTGCAGTGACTTAGCGCTTCCGTGGATGATTAGGGTTAATCTGTGGTACAGTGAAAGTTTAGGAAATTTGTACGGGATGTATTGGATGTGAGGAACCGGTGGACCAGCGGAATTGGAGAAGGCTTCTTCGAATTGATAACATGGACGCAGTTTGGAACTAGGCATTAATGTTACTTATTTGATTCTCTCATCTTACTGATCCCGTGTGAGATTTTTCAGTTCCTCACTTGGATCGCTTTTTTGAAACGGTGCAAGTTTCAGTACTTTTGCATTAGTATTTTGCATATTTGCGACTGGAGCTCTACTGGTTGTTCCGGTGGAATTTGTTTTAGTTTATCCGAAACCGGACTCTTGTAGCGATACAAATAAAGGATCGATACTGAGCAGATTGTTAGTGGAATTCTAGCATCAGAGGAAGGTCTTCGCGATGGCTACTGTTTGGAGAAACGCCGGAACTCTTGAATTGCCGGGTGGTAGGTCAGCTCAAGCAGATATAATTCCTGATGATGACTCCTGTGATATATGTATGGGCGAAGATGGAGCATGTGATATTTGGTTCAGCCCGTGTGGGCACAAAGCTTGTGCCTCCTGCGTTCAGAAAATGCGTATTGCGAATGTTTATAAGGTAACGTCTAACGCTAGATGGTAAACTGAGAGAATATTTAGTGAGTTTTGTATGCATTTGCGTATCGCTTTTATGCTTACTTACTATTGCGAATGAGTTATTTGTTCGGATGTTTCTTGTCCTTATGCGCTTCTCCTTTACGTTATCGTATAATTGTTGCAGTAGTCAAATGTAAGGTGTAGCTTGTATCCTGTTATGCTGTCGAGCATGGCAGATCGTCAATTTGTCTTCGATTTTTCGAGAACTTCTGGACATTCTTGTTTCGGTAGCTGGATACTTAAAATGTCGGCTTTGTAAAGGATATTTGCTGCTTAGTTCAGTTATCAAGATCTAAAACTCTCTTGATAAGCATCCCGCTGCTGATGCGGACGTCGATGGTTGCATAATTACTTACTTACCTTTATTATTATGTGGCGGTTGTATTTACAGGCTGATAAGGGTGTCAGATGTCCATTTTGTCGTCAAGTAATAGAATCTTATCTAGATTCTCCTCCAGCGCGTCGTTCTCCTAATTTTCCGTTTCCACCCGAATCAGCATCATTCACTCTCGTTATTGGGGGGAATGCGGAACAACCTCCTAAGGCAGTAGCTGAAATCAAGAAACCTTACGGTCGAGGGGGGATAGTATCTATTGGAGGAGGAAATGACTACATACCTCCTAAAGGTGTTACAGGAAGTGATGGGGGAGGTTTTCGCTCGAATACACGAATGGATGATCTTTTACCTGGTTATGTAGTACCTCCCTTAAAAGATACAGACGATATAGTCAGCATGGCAATGGATCGAACGGTGAGCTTTCTATCTCAGAGTGTCTGTGTTTTTGTCTCTCTAGCTAAAGGCATGCTATTATCTCGATGCTGTGCACAGTGCTGTATTCAGATGAATTGCTTGTAACGGAGGATTATTTCTTTTGTGCAGGGCGCTAGGCATTTAGATTTCATGTTACGAGATTCTTATTCCAAGCGTCACAAAGTGGCTAAACTTTGTCGAGAAATGCTTACCCCTTTTGCTGCCAAATTAGCCGTTCATGGTATGCTGAATTTTATGGTGCATGCTGTCGATGTTTTTGGATTAGGGTGAATGTACTATGTACGGAATCTTTGGGACTTTGCAGGATGTTTGTGAAAGCTACGCATACAAATTGTTTCACTGGGCTTGACGCAGAGGGACTGGCACTGCTCGCTTCTCTACTGTGTATCACAAGCCATGTTGGGTGTGTGTTGATCTGTCTTTGCAGCTTCTGGAAATTATGTGTTGCAACGAATGTTGGAATATGCTGCTACCCATAGGGGAGAAGGTGGTAATGCTGAGAGCTTCTTCACTGCCATTGTCCGTTCATTCTGTCAGGACAGGGGATTGGTCATGGCCGCCCAAGATCATCGTGGCACTTTTTCTGTTCAAAAAATGGTTCGCATTCATTTGGCCTCCCATATAATATCATGGTTTTACATTTTGGATTGGATCGAATACGATCGGAGGAACTGGACTGTTTTATGTTTTTGTGTCTTGGTTCACATAGTATCTCACTTCGTTTGTTAGTACTGTGCTGTCAATCCTTAATTTATTGAGCCTTCTAATATTGATATGTATCATGCAAACAAGTCCGGATGGTCATGGTTTCCTAATCATAATGACCTGCCAATTTATGCAGCTGGTATCTGTTAAAGGTTGGGAAGAAGCAAATCTAGTCGCCACATGTATTCGGGGTTCGGTGGTGAGTGTCTGCAATTATGCCATCTAGTGTGTGCAAGTTATCCTTTGGGCATGCTTGCAAAAGTGTCTAGTTCTTATTTTGATTAATATGGACATTAGGATTATTGGGTGATAGACAACCATGTGAAGCTTGCCACATCTAAGTCGAGTTAGTGCCATTGCACTATCTTTTATGAGCTACTATCAGGCCTCTGTTCCGAAATGCGTCGCTATTCACGCATCATACACTCTTGCTAGTCTTATAATCCTCTAGCCTGCCTGCTACAGTTTTCCGAGGGGTGTCTTCAAAACGCTAGTCTCTCTTGGTAATGAGGGGATGACTTCCTTGAAGATTCCTAATTTCAATGTTTGTGTGCAGGTACAACTTGCTCTAGATCAATATGGGGTTTATGTTTTGGAGCGATTGGTGATTTCTCTACCTCACTTCACCTTTCTATGTTCTTCGCTGTGGATATTTAGAAAGCCTTAACATCTGGTGATCTTCCGTTTTTCACTAGGAGTGCCTTTGTTAAGGAATAGAAGCTAGATACCAGCTCCCCTCAAAAGGTTCTTAATTTCTTGTGCGTCACATTTCATCTACTTTGTGTAACATGCTACTTACACCAAAACTGAATCAATTAGAATATGCATTCTGTGTTTGTTTGCTTTGTGATAGGTAGAGGCAATGATAACATCCTTAAACCCTGCTCAGGGCAAAAAGCCTCGAGTTCCTCCCAAGCTTGCAGTCAAAATATTGGGGCAAATTTGTGAAGAAATGCAGACTGATTCAAAGTCTTTAGCCAGCATTGCTAAGCACCAAGTCATCATCGACGGTACCGTTTCTGTCTGTGCAGTTAAGAAGCGTGACTTCTATGATTCTCTCTCCATTTTTTGAAATGTTTTCAATCTTTCAAAGTCGGTATTTTGGGTAGAACAGAGCTACGGTCTAGAAATGTTTCAAGATGAAATTGGAAGTTACTATAATTCAGAGGAGTTATGCTAATGGTTGGTGGTTATAGGAGTATGTGTATGGAGCAAATCTGTGGATCCTATTTAAAGGATTTAGTCGTGCTTGCTTAATCAAGATGTGGTGGCTTTTTACAGGTGAGTGGAATTATGCTTGTTGAGTGCATACGATGGGCATTACCACAATCTGAGGCTATGGCAGCAGCCCTTGCCCTAGCAAATTTGTCTGGTGATCTTGTTGGATCTAAACTATCTCATCGAACACTTCAAGGTGTTCTTAGGTTAGTTGCTTCTTTTAACCTTTCTTGTTCGTTTTTCCTCGCATTCAGGTATTCTTTTTCCTTTTTCAGTACCATTCTTTCTTAGGCGATGTCAAATGGTTCGAATGCGAATTTTGCTGGATCATGTTGTATGTGCTTCTATTGATTGATTATGTTTCACTTTAAGATTTATTGCGTGGTCTCACCAGAGTATTCACTCTCAAATTGAGAACCGTGGTAGATCTTCATTATAATTTTGTTTTTTCAACTATTTCCAATTTGAAAATCATCAGGCCCTGAGTTCTACATTATTGTGGGTTCAAGTTGTTCCTCCAAACGCATTTCATAAATCCGTGTTTCCATTTCAAGCAAGGTTGAATACAACCGAATATCTGTAATTACTGAAGTATCATGCATCTCACTTCTCCTATTTGCCTGTGACAGTCTGGAGGTGAAGGAGGTGGCTGAGCATGTTATTCTAGGCCTTCAAGGGCATTATGTAGAACTAGCGTCTGATACAACTGGGTTTGGATTTAAGCTAGTGCGAGCATGCCTTGCAACTCCTTGTGGTAGGAGCCTTTTTGTCATGTACATTGTGTTTTTATTTTGTTCTTCTGCTTACCTGTCTCTTAGAGTCAATAACTTTTTTTTAATATTGCCTCCATAACGTTTCATATAAATATCACATCTTATGGTTATGGGGTGGGCCTGCTATTTTTTTTCAGTTGGAGAAGACATGCGACTCATTGTTGTTGACGAACTTCTGAACGGAGTTATTCATCCACCTGGACATTATTCTTTGATTGATAATACAGCTGGTTGTGACACACTCGCTTTTGGGCTTTGTCTTCTCACGCGCAGGTTAGCCTCTGCCTCAAGTTTCGTGTGTTCTCTGGAAGTTGTATATTTGGTTGTTCATTCTTTTGTTCATTTTTTATGAAACTGATATGATTCAATCTCTTTCGACTCTACTCGCTGATTGCAGGGTTTTGGATGAACGGTTGGACAAATTGGTTATGTTCCTGGAACGAGATAAATTTCTCTTTTTTCGTGATCGTGTAGAGAATATGCGAAAACACTTTTTTAATGAAGCCTCGCAAGTCAATCTTCATCCTTCCGCTCCTTCCGCTCCCTCAGTCCCTACAGTTGCGAGAGCTCGTTCACTTGATCTTAGTTCAAGCAATTCCAGAAATGACCTAGCTTCGAATTCCGTATCTGGATATCCTCGTTCTTCACACGGACAGTTGGTATCTGATCCATGGTCTGAGGAAGCTCCGTCGGGTGGTGTCTTCCCATTGGACCACATTGAAAAGCCTTTAACCAGAGTAGTTTCGATGCCTCATTCTCGACCATCAACTCCTAGTTCTCGTGTAGCGTCTGCAGAATACAATGCTTCAGGAGAATCCTCTAGGGTTATAGAAAACAGTAGCAGCAACACAGTGACATCGGCCAGCGCCGGTCCGCTAGGTGGACGAGCAAATCCTATTCAAGCTGGTAGTTCCACTTACACACCTCCCCATTTTAGGGATAAAAACGTTACCTTGGTCTCTGGGCAGAGTTCCTTAACCAACTCTCTTGGTCAGCTTCCATCCTTGGAAGGAAGGTCCGGTTCATATGCCCCTCCCCATTTACGCCTCTCTAACTCGTTCAATTCTACTACTTCGGCGACTGGTGTATCAGACTTGAGGCACGAGATAGAGTCCCCTACCAGTGGAGACTTTGGGAACGAAAGTCTTTCTGGGAGCTCCCCTCGTGATTTAATTAACGGACACAGCTTACTCCCGTACGGAAGTTCGGATTTTCTTGACTTTAATCCAGAGCCCGAGAATTCTCCGACATTTTCTAGTCCAAAGAAAGTTAGCGACCAGGGTGGGCAGACTGAAGCAGTCAAGCCGTTAGGGACTCACCGACAGCCTGGGATTTGCGCTGTCTGCAATCGAGATGCTGCAAATACGGTATGTGATTTCTGCATGCTTATCCTCGTTTTGTCTCCCTGAATGTTAACCAATTGTGGAATGACATTTTCTATTTGTACCTGCTTGGAAAGTGGTTCTATTTTATTGATTGAGCGGATAAAACATGCCCGAGTTATTGTTAGTTATTTGCCCTGTATATGAGTGATATGTGTTCCCTGAAGCTCAGCTTGTAATGAGCTGAATGCATTTCTACTGGTATTTCCGATTAACTCATCGACCATTTTCTTATCTGGTCTTGGGATTCAGGTTCTCTTGAGCTGCTCACACATGTGCTGCTGCACTCTGTGCTCTCGGGCCGTGAAATTATGTCCAATCTGCAATAACAAGGTGTCCAGTGTTATAGACATACGACCAGTGGGAGTGCCACCCAATCCGTCACCCTCTCTGCCGCCACAAAATGGTACGTCGAATGCTTGGGACATGTCCGCAATGGTTAGTTCCGCTTCATCGATTACAACTTCCATGCTTGACGCGAGCAATGGGGTGAACCCCTTTCGTGAAGTCCCCTCACGACCTTCATCTGCTAATTCTCATTACCAAGGCAGTGAACCAGTAGCAGCCGCAGCAGCAGCAGCATTTGAGAGCAGCTCTGTCAAGCCAGCAAACCAACAATATCCTTTTCGACATTTACCATTAGATCAGCCTCCTCCTGGAATTCCAGTTCCTAAGCAGCCAGTCGCATCCATCCTCCGCAGCACAAGTCCTCAAACGATTGCCCCAACCAGTGTGACTTCTACCCCTTCCGTCACATCCGGTGGTGGCAGACCCCTTTTCCTTCCTTCTGATTTCTTTCCGTCTGCTATGAGTGGTAACCTTTTTTCTGGATCCAGCTCCTCATCCCTGATGGTTCCGAAATCTGCCAACAGTGCAGGAACTAACTTGAATGGATCTGCTCTGAACTTTCCGGGACCATCGGTGAACGCACCGGCGCCAATACGCCGTCCTGCTCCTTATCGTCCACCTGGATTGTACCGCCCTCCTGGCCTCTTTCCCCGGCCAGCAGGTCCAGTTGTTACTCAACCTAGTAACACCTCTGACTTCACTCCAATTGTGTCACCTCAGTGGAGGACATACCAGTAGACTTGTAGTGTTATGTTTTGAAAGGTTTATTTGTTGTGAGTGGTGAGTGAAAACATAATTTCTTTGTCCTTTTTTTGTTGACAATTTGTTAGCCTTTTCCGTATAATTGATATCGTGAGCTTGGAAGACATTGGATTGCGAGGCAGTTCATAGGTGAGAAAGCGGGGACACTGATTAGAGACAAGAGTATTAGAATTTGTGTTTGACAGTGGCCCACATATACACCTACTTCTGAGATGTTAGTGAAGGCCCACTTGCTTCAGTGAGGGAGTATTACTTGGAGGGTAGTAATTGGCCACAGATCTTTCAACTGCAGATCTTAATTTCGTTTTTCTGCTGCTTTTCTGCAAAGAGTCTACGGATCATGCCTTTGTGAAACCCTTTTGGGTTGGATTTACTAAGCTGACGCGAGGTTGGAAACTTGTTATTGCATAGATGTGGGTTTATGGGTCACCCTAAATCCCTACATTTTATGTCTGTATTTGAGAAGATTTTGTTTTTGTGTTCTCAATAGTACTGATTCCTCAACTGCAATAATCCTTTCAAGTTCTATCAAATTACCTTAGCTTCCTAGTGTAGCCCAAGCTTTTATCAAAGTGCAGAAACAGTTATGCATCTCAAAAGATAATACGGAATATATTAAAATAAGCTAGTTAAGTTATGCATTCACCGCAGTTCTTGTTCAAGTTTTGGATGGATGCTTCTACATCTGAGGGGAATGCATTTATTTAGACCCTTGTCTTGACCTTCACACCTTGAACTCTCTACCTTGTGTGTCAAAGTTGTGTCAAAGTTTTGTGAAGTGTCAAGGTGTTGCATGTGGAATAGATGTTTTGTTTGCAAGAGATTGTACTTTTAAATGATCAAAATTGGTGAGGCAAAAAAATTTGCAATGTACTACATATGTGTATAGTCTTTGACAAAGTAGACATATTAGATTGTGTAAAACAAGTTGAATTCCTACAAATTAGGCAATCCTTTAATATATTTTTATTTTGAGGGGCAAATGAGGTCACCAATATCCCAAAAATTTAGGGATGTTTTTAGTTATATGTTTTTTGACAAAGTTGTTGGGAAGCTACAATAGCTCATTGATAGACTAGCATAGATTCTTTACTTGAAAATTTAGGATGTAATATTTGTGATAAGATAGTATTAGAGACTGATAGTGGAATTAGAGTTACTAAATTCTTGGAGTTGTGTATTAGATGAGCTCTTGAATGTTAAAATATGAATTATAAATTGTCTAGTAAACAAATTCTTCTATTTTTTGTCACTGATATGCATTAGATGCTTCCTCTTGAATTCATCAATATTGTGTAGTTGAAAATATGGATCAATGTTTAAAAGAACACTACATGAACAATTAACCTTAGAGTATCATAAATCTAGCCATGCTAGAAGGACACAACAAATTAAGGTTAAGGTGTCAATAATCAAACATTGCATATTAAATTTGGATTGGGTACTATAGCCCTTTACATAACTAACAAAATTTTTAACTCATTAGAATGAAAATGAGAGATATTCCAAATGAACCATTTATTATATGGGTGGTTCACATGTGTTTTCATGTGTAATTGCTATTTGTCAAAAGCCTTTGTTTCAAATCTTATTGGATATAGCATTCATGAAAAATATAATGTCCAGATTGTATTACAAAATATTTATTATACCCCAAATTAGAAAAGAATAATTTGATGGTTGCATTATATAGAATCAATCTCCTTTGTGGTGCCAAATTTACAAATGTTGATCCTTCAATTCGTTTTTAGTGTCTAATTGATGTTTTTCTTACTATAAGTCCAATAAGGAGTGACTAACTAAAGGTAGATGATTGCATCTAATTGTGACCCCTTTCTAAAAATGATCCCTACACATTCTTGCCTTTATCTATGCTACTTCTATTTATGAAAACCTAAAGGTACTCCTAATTTTGATACTTTGAAAATTATAGTTAATTTGTACAATGTTCAAAAAAATGCATGAAAAGAAAATGTATACAGAATCATCTTTTGACTTCCGTTAAGATTTGAAAATTGATAATTACAAAAATGAATTCAATCATAGGAACATTCAATTTGTTCAATTGTTTTTTTGGACACAATTAGAAGTAGTTCCCTTAAGTCATTTCTAGAGGTCCATCTCTTAAGCCTAATTTGGTGTTTTGGAATGAAAAGTGAGCAATAAATATGTTAAGTTTCCATACAAGAAAAATTGCATTTTTTCTATTGTTTTGAAACTTAGCTAAATGTTACAATTCATTTACAAAATAACGCATTGACATCATCTATTGGATTCTTTTTGCTTTTATACACTAAGAGACTTGAAAATGGTTGGAACTTCAAATAGAAAATTGCATTAGTGGGACATACAAATGATCCATTATTAAGATCATGGGCATTATTTGCTCAAATGAACTTTTGGCATTTGATATTTTTGGATTTTGGTATTGTGTTGAATGCTTGATATCATATATTGTCTTAAACAAATGTTGAGTATGCATGACAACTCTATCTAATAAGGCCATTTTTTAGGTGATATATTTTGAAATTTCACTATAATTATGAACCTAAATTTAGAATTTAATATATGTTTATTAATTTGAGACCCTTTTCTAAAATGAAACTTCAATATGACAAAATTATAAATAAGGGATAATTTTATTAAAGTCAACTTAAAGTTGATTCAATTAGATGTTGCGAGGAGTCCAATAGACATCGCCAAGTTTGGGAGAACAACCTTGGTTGTAACAAAATTGCTTTCACCAAGTTTCATGATGTTCATACTTTTATTTGATTGTGAAGAATCTACATTTAAAGAATGTTTTGTGACATTCTTGTCAAATTTCAAAGCAATTCAAAATTTCAAGTACAATGTTAAAAATATTTGTTTAGATGTTGGAAAATTGTCTCTCCTACTTTTCACAAGCCTTCTCCTTCCAAAAATTTGTCAACCAAGACATCCAATTTTCCTATTTGCAAGCTTCCTTGTAGACTTCAAAATCTCTTTCATCTTTTACTCAAGGTTTGGTCGTTTCTAGGTGCATATATGGAAGTGTATAATATCTGCTAAACAAAAATAAAAAATTTTGGGTGGCAAAACCTTAGGGAAAGTCCAATGAAAAGTAGGGGCAACAACTTTTTCAGCTTCTGTAAAAGTAATTTTAACTTTAGACTTGAAATTTTGGTTGCTTTTTTATTGACAATGAGACAAAGCTACTCCTAATCAAATGCATATTTTCTCCCTACCTACACATCATAGAAGTTAACAAAAACAATTTCAATTCTAGAAAAATTAAAAATTGTATTGTAATTCCAAATTTGCATAGAAATCCACCTTCATTATCAAAGTTTGCTTGAAAGGTAGGAGGTCTATAAATTGACCATTTAAAGGTTGGAATTAAATTTTGGGTAGGTAAAACATCTTGAAATATTTATATCAATGATTTGATATCGTTTTTTTTCCAAAAGAATTATGAAAAATTGGATATAAATTGTGCTTTCTAATGCAAAAAAAATAATGAGTAATGTATTAATATTTATATCAATTAGCCAAAAGGTACATACTAGATGTGTTTCAATTTCTAATAAAATTAAATAAAAGTTTTACATGGTGTAATAACAAGAATCATCTTCACATGCTTATTTAGTTCCTTTTAGTATGTACTCACTTTACACAACTATGGTGTACTACATAAGCTTTACTTCATAATATGAAATATGTTAATATTGCAACAAATATAGTAACTATCATGAATTGCAATATATATGTCTTATATATTCATGCATTACTTCATCCTAACTACAAGTTAGATCAATTCCTACCTTGATTGTATTAGAAAATTAACAACCTTTATCATAGGCCACTACTATAATCCAAAATGGATAATGAATATTAGTGTACAAGGACATTAGATGTCTTGTATTGCATGATCATATTCACATGTTGAAAATAATACAATGAACATATAAGATAGAGACTTGTAGGATGACATGTTTAGTGATTTCCTTTGCCAATGGTTTATCATGGCTTTTCTCAATATTTGTGCTCATGTAAAGGTGGTTGATATTTAGGTCTACATGGCCGGCACTTATCCTAAAGCTCATGTCATACAATACTTTTTGCCAATGAAGACTAATAACTCAACTTTTTATATTGTAGACCTTTTGATCAAAGAAATTGGAAAACACACAAGTTTCCTAATTGAAACTTCCTTCACTCCTTCATCATGTCTACACCTTTTCCATCTGCAATAGGCATAATATACACATAGTTGTAATTTCCTTGATTACAAAACCATACAACCACTATATTTCAAGTTCTTCTATTTCAAGGCCTAAAGAATTCCACTACTAAGGACAAATGCTCATCTACTTCCTTTGGTTATGAAAATATAGAAGAAACATGCATAATGGTACATTGCAAATGAACTTCAAGGGAGGTTTAAAAAAATTGATTCTAAAATTGTAAATTCAAGCCAAAGTTTCAAGACATTTTTATTATCTTCACTAATAGACTGCATGCTCAAACAAATGAAGCTTTAAGAACCACAATTGGTCTAAACTATCTTGTATAAATTAGACTAATTTAGGATCTTAAAGATTAATCTATTCAATTAAGCATTCTGTGGGTGCCTTTATTTGGCTAGAGAATAGCATAAAGCTCATAAGCCTTCAACTCAATGTGATCCATTGTTTTGAATAGAGATTGAAGTGTTCAAAATTCAAGGAAATTACTTTTATAAGTTGACATCATATACAATCATATTTTTTACCTCCTAATTCTCAAGGTTAGTTTGCAATATGTAATCTTCATGTTCTAAATGTAAATTGAAATAACAAAAAAAATTCAAACTATTATTCATTTCATTGTGCATAGTCAATACATTAGAAGACAAAGATTGAAATTTTTTATTTATTTCAATGTCCATGATTAGTGCATGTATCATAACTTATAATTTGTAACAAGATGATGGATGATGAACATTGCCTCTATCAATGCAAGGTCACTTCCAGGGCACAAATGTGCACCTTGGCCAAAAGATAGGAAAGTATTTGGATTAGGCTTTTCCTACAACAAATTCCAACACTCCAAGATTAAAATGAATAAACTTGAAAATCAGAATAGGTCTAGTTGACTTAAGATTCGAAAAATAAATTTCATTCTTAAATAGTAGAAGCATGGTGCACATACATCAAATCTAGATGGATCAAAGGATGAATGCAAGAACCACCTGTACTATTTGTTGCATTTTACTACAGTATTCATGACTTTTTCTAGAGTACTTTAAAATTAGAAAATTAATTTGAAAAAAATTTGAAAAATATGAAAAATGTATACACCTCTAAGATGAAGGTTTTCACCGAAGGAAATTGATAAAAAAAAGTTCTCCAAGTATGAGAACTTAGAAAGCGCCAAACCTCAAGAAAATACATACCTTCATGTTTTAATTCAGGAAAAATAGTAAAAATAAGTAAATACAAAAAATAAAAAGTGTAAATTTGCAAAAACTCTATGGAAATGGTCATTCACCAAAAAACCCACCAAAATAATATTTCATATGTTTCAAAATTCAAGCAGAAAGAAGCTCACTTTGTAGACTTCCACACCACATAAAAATAACTTTTTTCAAAATCCCTCATGTGGAGAGTTATAAGTCTACTAGAAGACCATATCATCCAAATTTCATCTCAAAACCATTAAAAAAAAGGTACTCCTTAGTACTAAAAACCTCGAAATTCTTATTTGTGACATTTAATCACTAGTACTATTTTAGTATTAAAATATTTTTTTAAATTATGAAAAAATTATGTAAGGTTTATGATAGTTATGAATACCTTCTCTAGAAATATTGAGTGATTTCAAGCAAAAATGAAAAAGTTATGACCAAAAAATAGATCAGCAGTGACAGAAAATAGTACAAGTGTTTCTTGCATTCACCCCAAACTTCAAGGGATTTGGATGGTATTTTGGATCATAATGAAGAGTAGTTGTTGTTGCCCACACAAAGGAACCTTTGCAAAACACCTGACTTGTGTCGAAGTGAAATATGTTTAAAATCCAAATGATATCTAAATAAAGTCAAAACTAAATGCATTTAGGCAATAACATTTAATTTACACTTCTATTTGGTTTTGAGTACATTAGCTTTTGAGTATTCCATTATTGCAATTAGTAATTTATAAAGTAAAGTTTAAACTTTGATCTTTGATAGACTTTACCTCCTAATTTCTCACCTATATTCAAAATGATATTAGAACCAAAGAAAAAACAATTGCTTCTTAAAAGAAGTAGTAGAAACATGAGAAGAAGAATTGTAGTTTTGATGAATTTCAATGTGCCAAAATTGAGAATTTTAATATGCTCAAAGGCTTGGTTTTTTAGTTGCTTGCTTCTATCTAAAAGCTCTAAAATCTAGGATACAAATAGATCTACAATAAAGACAAAGATTGTATGAGGGTCTAAATTGCGTCTTTGTTTGAGAAAATCATCCCAAGATACTTTTGTAGCTTATCTAGAGACTTCCCTAGTTTGACAAATTCCATCATATATATAAGAACAATTTGAAGAGTGAGTACAGACAAGTAATGGGAGGGAACCTTTACCTTTGTAATCAATATCTTTGTTGGCTTTACGTGGAAGTATAAGAAAAAACTCAATCCTTAGGACGTCATAGATGATCTATACAATATGCCAATGATTGTGAAATTAGTAATAAAAATTGTCAAATTTTAGATTCTGTAAAACAATCAAAGAATATTACATCAAAAATCAACTTGAACCACTTTTGTGATTCGAGCAATACCAACAATAATTGAAGAAGAAAACATCATCATGATTATATTATTTCATGAATAAATTTCCTATTTACAACTACATGCATTGGCCAAAATAAATTACTTGTAGAGTGTATGGCATGTTGCTTTTGGGCTTGAACCAAGTCAATGACTTGTCCTTAGTCATCTTTTGGTAAAGACAATCATGTTCATCCTAAATGAATTTATTTGCAACATTTTAAGAAATCATTTAGCAAAATCTTGTCATATATGTGCACTCAACTGATATCAATTTTTTGCAAAATTACAATATAAAAAACTTTATTGTCATACTACAAAATCCTATTGTTGACTCTCTAGTACTTAATGAGCTCAATGGTTTACGCACAATAACTAGTCTTTGTGAAATTTGTTCACCAATTAAAAACATGTCATGACACAAACTACGGTAAGGTATGAATTCACCCCATATTAAGGATGACAAGAGCTTCAACCAATCATTGTCATTGTATAACAATGACACACCAAAAATTAGAACAAAGCATTTAACAACTCCAAATATGCAAAGAGAGTTTCAATAGCCATGATCACCAATGTACTAATAAGTAAGCTAATATGAATTTTTAAGGGAAAGGGAGGTGGAAACTTCTAAATTATACTATTTTTTGTGAAGGTATCAATTATGACTTACAACCATACTTGTTCAAAGCAAGTGAAAAAAACACCCACAAATATAGTATTTGCCTAGAAAAGTCTTGAAAGCTTGTGCATTCTAGTCTAGTTTGTGTGGCTAAGATTTCAAATCAATGCAAGAAGTTATGAGTAAAGAGCATTTTAGTAGGAAGAGGTTCAATTTATTGCACCCTTGTTTGCTATTATTTTGCTATTTCAAGGTCGTTTTGCAAACACAATGAGTCAAGTGAATGACATTTTTTTTCAACAATGTGTTTGTATGTTGATTTTGAAGAACTTCATAGTTTAAAGTTTTTTCATTTGAGAAGGTTTAGAAATCAAATTTCACCTCCAAATTAATGTGTTTTTAGGATAATTTCAACATCTTTTTTCAACACTAAAACATTACAATCTTGCAATCTATGTAGCCAAATGACTTCAAATTTGATCCACATCATCTGCAACATGCACACTACAAGATTGTATAGTTGAGATTTTCATACCTTAGTAACATGTAGACTTATAAGGCTTGAAAAGCAAGGATGTTTTTAAATCCAAAAAGGCCTTGGACGTTGACAGGTTAAGAGATTTGAAGGCAAACTTTCAAGTAATACTATTTTACATGAAGAATTCCGTTGTGACTTACAACCATTCTTGTGAAGTGAAAAAAGCAAGTGAAAAAACCGTCCACAAATACAATATCTACGAAGAAAAGTCAAGAAAGCTTGAATGTCATCTCATTCTAAATCTATCGCAAAAACAAGATTTCACCTGTACATGTCGGCGTGCTTCTGGAAAATCATCCAGCCAGGTATTTCAGAACAAAAGGAATCAAAGCACCGCTTGAACAAACATCATACTTGACGTAATGCAACATATGTCGTTATCCGTAACTTCAACCTCCGTCATGCTCATCAAAGCATTCAATACGTCATCCTGTTGGATACCAGCTTTCCTTCTCCTTGAGATTTCCCTTTGAATGCGCGATAAGAGAGCTTATTTCTTCTGATTCAACAACTCAATGAAGTGAACAACATAGTTCATCAACACTCCCATTTTGTCAAGCTGGAAATTCTTAAGCTGCCTGGAGTCATATCAAATCAACATAGAGACACTGATGTATCAAACGGGTCGACACATTTGCCATCTAACCCTCAAAGACGTGCAACTTAATGAGATATCGAGGCCCAATAATTTTGTTTTCAAACTCTGTGAAACCAAGAAGTGCACAATTCGACCCACAAAGAACCTCGAAAATTACTATCTCAGGTGAATATCATGAGCTAGTTCTTAAGCGAGCTCATGATCGAGCAAGTTGCTATTAGTTGCCCCTCCCTGAAAACAATTATAGATACTCTTAGATTGACTCATGACTTGCAAACTCAATTTTGCAGACTCAATTTTGCAGTGACTTCCGGTTCTACCCCTTTCAATATCCGAAACATTAGAAGACTAAAATTTGACTCAAAAGGCTGGAAACGCTCTGGAAAACACACCTTCATCGCCTTGTGGAAACTGAATCCAGGGAAAATGATGGGCACAACTGCCAGACCTTCTCCAAGGCAAGAAACTTTGTCCCTGATTTGATCCATTTCCTCTGAGCCCAGTTCAACATCCCTCCAAATAATGCGCATTGCCACATCAAACACAAACTACAAACAGTTTGTGAGACAGTTCAAATTTCCAATATGAGTTCCATCATCAATCGTCAAATAACCATCAGAGGGGTCAGTCTCCATGTATCATTGCGGAACATCTGTTGAAGATGAACGTTAACAATGAACAGTGAGCTTTCACTGTTACAACGGTTCTGTTGAGGAGAAATCAAACTAAAAATTGTATGCATTGCACTACAGAATTTTTTTTAGAGAATAACGATACATAGTATGTTATGCCAATTTGAAATGAGAGTTATTTCAATCAACTCCTCAGAAAAGGGAAGACATTTCTAAAACACATTTATCTGCACCGTCATCCTTGCCACTCGGTCCCCAAAAGTGCAAAAAGCCATGTGCACAATTCTACCCTATTAACGCAATTTACCTTAAGAACCTTCAATATTGCAGTCATTGTAATTCTAAAATGAAAATGAAAGCTAGAGGACGTAGACCGTTGTCTTGCTCCTTAGCTTCCCAATATCATTTATGACCATATTTGCCCAATAACCACACGATTATAAGAATTTGCGCTTAATGCACACATTGAACAAACTGGGTGAAATTCAAGCACATAATCATATAATCAAGAGAGCAGTAGAGTCCATAAATGTGGAATGTCTCCCAAGAAAACGTACCTTGTCCAACTCCTCTGTAGAGTCCACCATAGCTTGATTCTCCCAAGACTTGACAGTTTTCTCGGCCAAGGAGCTGACGAAAGGGACCAGCTTCTGGAGTCCATCTCCATAGACAGCAAAAAGTATGATTTTTCTGAAGTGGGGTGCCTTTCATCCAAAAAAAATTCCCGACCAAGAAGGCAAGAAGTCGGTTAAATTGCACTGGATAGGCATCTGGAAAAGACGCATGGGCAGTTGAAAGAAGAAACTTGATGGTTTCAGGCGAACTGACAACCGTTTGCGTTTTGCCCATCCATGAAATGGTAATTTAAGGATCTCCATATCTGAACTCCCAAACAATCAGAGAATGAGACATGAAAATGCGGGCGGGGAAGAGCACATCGCAAGCCTCCAAAGTTAAAGCACGGAAAGAGTTCAGGAAGTCAACCTTCTTTCATGCAAGATCCTTTTCCATGAGTAAATGTTACAATCCTGAATCTAGTGACGAAGGCAATGCCTCACAACTAACCATCAAAGCCTGCACATGGTTTTACTCACTCACTGAACAAAATTGT
Source organism: Thuidium tamariscinum (assembly GCA_947034885.2). Lineage (NCBI taxonomy): Eukaryota > Viridiplantae > Streptophyta > Bryopsida > Hypnales > Thuidiaceae > Thuidium > Thuidium tamariscinum. The sequence continues at coordinate 5,696,876 of OX344753.2, forward strand.
GAAATTTCATGATGTTTTTGAATGCTATTCAAAGATTCCTTCACGTAACTCATCCATGCGGTATCAAACAACACGTAATGTCGTTAGTGCGGTGGAATCCTCTTGAAAAATGAAATAAAAGAGTTGAAATCAAAAAAGTAACATTCTACTAAGGAAATCACTCAAAATAGCTGAAAGCCGGCCAGGGGACAGAGTTTCATATCAATTGATAGCCAAGCAACCATCGGGAAAACAAAACCCCGATAGTCCCAAACAACCATGAGTGATGAAGTGAGAAGAACCTGGCCCAGCGGTCGAGGAGGAAGTCTCGAGGTTCTCGACTGAATCGAATAGTGTCACCGAGGATGCCCTTGAACACTCCAATACAGACTGTTGCCAGGATTATCAAATGTGGTCAGCAGCCACACAACCGCCGACGCCATATCACTAACTTGCATCATAAGCCGCAGTGACCTGGTCAGCAATCCATCAACTCAACGAGGCAATCCCAGGTTGCGGAATGGTCTGATATACAAGAATAGCCGCAATTTGTGTACGTGGCCTCGTTACATGCACACAGTCGTGCAGACGTACTATTCTCCATCTTTACAAACACAGCATGTAATGCGTGAAACCCCAGAGCGTGAAATCAAAGAAAATCAGCTGAAGAGTTTCCGAAAGGATCTGCTGTCACTGTGGGCATGTCATGGTCAATCGATCGTTGATTCATGAAACTGGCCACAGTCTGATCAATTTGAGTAGTAGTCTGTGATCAACAAGCGAAGAGCAAAGCAGTTCATGAACTCCTGACAAGCTAGCTAGCACACAAATATTGTATTCGAGATTGCCTGATAAAAATTGTGTGTGCAGTCCATTTGGTATGGGAGCTAGCTGCAATCTAAAGCAATCCAGCAGTTTGGTTAATTACCCAAGTGCTGCACAGACGGAAACTGGAGAGGAAATTTAGTGTCGATAGAACTCAAACTCAAACTCTCAAAGTTAGCTTCGACAAGCTCTCTTTCGTCTCTCACTGGATATCTGCAACGCAAGCCGATATCTGCCTGGAACACGACTTAGGGAGTCTTTCATTCAAGAATTGGTGTAGTAAGAAAGTTTTGAAATGATGCTGGTGATGACGTAGTGATGACGCAGTGATGTTTTGGTGAAGATGCTTTTAAGTGCAAGAGATGTGTACATCTGCCCTGATTTTGTGAATATTGAGGGAGATCTTCTGTCAGTTGTGTGGGCAGGACGTTAAATCCTACCATCGAAGGTGGGGACAATAGGATAAATTTGGGGTTCTTGAGGATAAAAGTGAGGACAACCCCCAATTTGTGTTGTGTCTAGGGTATGTTTTAGACCTCCTTTTCCCTCATTTGGGGTCTCCAATTGCAAATATGAGTTTAGAATTCTGGAAAAAAAAACTATTTTTAAAAAATAAAAAAAATTCTTGCTTTTTTCCTTAAGGCAAATCTACCCTCCTAGGCCCACCTTTGTTGGTAAGATTTAACATCCTTTGTTGTTTGATTCTAGCTTTCCATGGATGACAATTATCTCTTTTTGTTGATTTTTTTTGTACAATAGTAGGAATAGAAAGTTTAACCACAAGTAGTAATATGTACTTAGGTTCTATTTCAATTTTTATAGATGAAAGTGTTTGGCGATTGTTATAGCTTCATTCAAGAATCTTGGCTACTCTGCTTAACCCTTAAAGGCCCAAGGCCGATTTCCTGTCAAAAACCACTAGAAATTGCCATTTTTGTTGCGTTCATTTAAAAGAACAGAAAAGGTGTTTTTTTAGAATCTAACCTCAGGATCTTGTACTTAAATCAAAATACAACTTATTAGAATGTTTTCAATTCTGAGCAAATTCCTACAAGTTCAAAAAAGGCCTTGGACATTTATGTGTTAAATCAATAGATTTCATTCAATAAAATTTTCAAATTTGTAAAACTTTTACTCAAAAATGTGAAATAGAAATCTCATTATACTAATTGAAGCATTTTGAAAAAATTTAATTGTATTTAGATTTCTTTTTACTAATGAACTTCGGATAAAATACTTACAAAGTTAAGAATTATTTTAAGAGATTTTGAAAAATCATTTTACATGAGCTTGCCATAGGACTTCAATCAGTCAAAAATTTGTAGAAAAAAAACTAATTTCTTAGATGAGCTTAGTTCAGCTTTAGAAGTGTTCCCATGAGAGGATTGAGAGCCGGTAAGATAGGTACACCCAAAAGCACCACTTATTCATACTGAGCCTAGTTCCTGCTATTAATGAGTTCAAATTTTTATGTAGTCTTGTTGGCAAGTGAAAGCATGTTCCAATGCACCAAAGAACTCAGGATTTGGATACCGTATGCAAAAGTAATTAACAGTCAAAGTCTGTTTCTGAAAGTGCCATCTACAGTCTGTGAACATGACTAATTTCGGAAACTATAGATGGCGCTTTCAGGAATAGGATGCTTTTGGATGTACCCACCTTATGTGCATTCAAATTAGTATTAGAACATGTATGAAAAAAGGTGAACCTTCATGAGTTGTACATAAGGTATCCAAATGTTGCATTCTTTGGTGAGTTCTAATTTACTTTTATTTTTCAATAAGAGAAAATAAAAATTTGACTAGTCTAGTAGTAATAACTATGTATAATAATAGTAAGAACGGTGGTTTAGGGGGTACCCATTATACCGCATGTGTATTCAATGTCATTGCCAATTTAACCCCTAAACCCCTAACATCGTTTTCACAAAAAAAAATGCTCCAAAACTGCCATTTCTAATACAAGAGCAATTTTTTTTTAAAAACACATTTTTGACTCATGTAACCGTAGGATCTTGTAGTAAGGCGGTTTGTAAATGTGTGGAAAAAATTTCAGAAATTTCCACCATGTAGATTGCAAGATATAAGCATTTGAATTGACAAAAACTGTTTTTTTATCCCTGCGAAAATCCGGGCAGCTGCACTTCACAAGGTCACATTTGTGTGAAAAAAAATTCAAAATGGTGGTTACTCTTTGAATTCATACTTCAATGCAAGTTGGCTACATTCTCAAAAAATTTCAAACCATTTGGAATTGTACAACATATAGGAAAAAATAAGTAAGTAGAAAGAAGTAAAAAAAGAGCCAAAATACTAAATTGTGAACATTTTATTCATGGAATTGAAAATGTTCAATCCCAATGGTTAAAATGCTGAAATAAACAATCTACACCTTCTATTTTTATTTTTTTTCAAAAATATGAAAAATTGAATTAAATGAAGAATTTCAAACTTTTTTTGTACTGTAGAGATTCTGTAACTGGACGCAAACTACCCCAAATTCAAAATCTTCATAACTTTTGACTCATTGATCGGAATGGATTGATTCAAAGCTTCCCATGTCTGTATAAACCTAAAGAATCAATTTGAAATTTCACTTTTCAAAAAAAAGTTTTTTCATCTGCCCGGGCTGCCCGCTGAGCAAACAAAGTGACATATCATGCCATAACTTTTTATCCACAAAGTCAAAAGTTATGAAAATTGTTGGGCCTTAAAGCTACTCCTTGGACACACATTGTATCAAAATTTCAAAGAAAAAAAATAAAAACTCCATCCGTAGTGAGCTGCCCAAAAAATCTATAATCTCAAAAAACGTTGTTCAGAGGTTTAGGGGTTAAAATGTGAAATGCAACTATATCTCTTTCCTAATACTATGTCTTGGAGAAATATAGAAATGCTGGAATGTATTGTATATGTAGATTAGTTTTGTAAATAACTTGGGAAAATTTGTAGGATGTCAAAATTTAAGAAAATATTTACAACTATTTCTAAGAATTTGAAAAAATTGTTCTTAAGAAAATAGAAAAAGGAATATATTTACACATAAATAGAAAGAATCAATTTAAAATTAGGAATATCTTTATAAAGTGTTGAAAACAAAAAAATTCCTATTTGCTTGCCAAATTATTGAGCTGAGAAAACTAAACTATTTTGGTATAAACATGGTAAAACAAACATACACATATGGTATTCCAAAATGTAAAGCCTTGCCAAAGCATATATTAATCCTAAAATGCTCAAACTATGTTTGTTGGCAAGAGAGCAATTTTAGATAGCTCACTACAAATAGAATTTTTCTCCTTTGAAATTTTCACACAACAGAGGCATGAAGAATAGTTTGAAGGCCCAACAATTTTCATAACTTTTGACTACATGGATCAAAAGTTATTGTATGATATGTAATTTTCATTGTTTGGCGAGCAGAATAGGTAGCTTAAAAAGTTTCTATAAAAATAACGTTTAAAAATAAATAAAAATTTGAAATTTATTTTGTGGATTTATATATACTTGGAAAGCTTTGAATCATTCCATTTTGATTAATGGGATGAAAGTTACAAAGAGTTTAGTTTGTGGGCACTTATAGGTTCTAGTCTAAAATAAAATTTGAAGTCCTTTATTTGATACACTTTTCAATATTGTTGAAAAAATAATAAAAACATTGGGTGTAAATTTTTTATTACAACATTATAACCATTGGGATTGGCATTTTCTAATTCCATAAACAAATTATCAACCATTCAATATTTTGAATCATTCTCTATTTGTTTCTACTTACTATTTTTTCAATTATGTTATTCAACTCTAAATGATTTCAAAAATTTTAAGCATGTAGCCATCTTCACTTGAACAAAGAATCCAAAGGAACACCACCAATATAGACATCTTTTCATGCAAATGTGACTTTATGAAGTGCAATTGCCCATTTTTTAGTAGGGCCAAAAATTAGATTTTTGTTAATTCGAATGCTAATATCTTTTAGTCTAGAGAGTGTGATTTTCTGAAAAAATTTCCACATATTTTCAAACTAGTGCGCTACAAGTTCTTGTGGTTGCATGTGTCTAATTTTTTTTTTGAAACTTGGGTCTTGTACTAGAATTAATACCTTTGGAGTTTGGAGCATTTTTGGTGAAAATATAGTGTTGAAATACATTTAGGGGATAATTTCAATTTTGAAAATGTATTTAGAAATGAACTTTTGAATTTTGTGATCATCTTGATTTAGTAATTTATTTCTAAAAATTCTATTCTTTGATCCTTAGATGCTTATTCATCCATTCAATTTATACTACACAAAATCAAAGTATCAAACTTGATTTTGTCACTCCTCATCCATTTTTAGTAGTGTTCATTATTCTTCATTTAATTTGAGTCAAATTAGCTTCATGCATATGTGAACCAATTGAAAAGAATTGACTTTGCATTTTTCCTACTTCATTTTTTAATGCTGGATATGATTCATTCAATATTCTAGAGATCGTAGATTGAAGGTGATCATTCTATTAGAACTAACTAATGTACTAAAAAATTTAAGTATGGATGGATGTGAGTGAAGGTTCTCACAAACGTCCATATTTATGACCTTATGTCCTTATGACAAATCTATTGTTATTATATTCATAAATTCTTCTTGAAGTAGTGCAATTTTTTTTGAAAGAAGTCATTATCTCCATGTGCTACCAAAATGAAATGCCCATTATTCTATATTTAGTATGTATTAAATATAATTATGAATAAACATTTATTATGCCTTATTTTAGAAAATATTGAATGGTAATTGCTCCCGTACATTTGTGATTCATCCATTAAAGATTGCATGACCAATAGTTTATAATGCCACTTTCCATTGGTATTCATCCATCCCAAATTGCAAATGCTTTCATCTACTAATTAATTTTTAATCCATATTCATCTATTGGAAACTACCATTACAATTATCTACAAAGCAATATTGCATTTGCACTTCATTGCACCATATGAAAATGTCCCTATGAATTCCCATTGATTGATTTTCACTTGGTGTTGTACAATAGAAACTCTTTAATTCAATAGGTCTACAACAACTTTGACAACAATTTAATATGGAGGTTTACTGGATTAAAGAGGGTCAATTTTAGTCATAACCTTTGTAATGTCGCCTAGTTCAAGACTAATCAGACAACATTGATTTACAAATGTTTATTGACTTATATAGGGCCAAACTAGGGAGGTTCAATTGTACTGGGTTTTTTTTCATTAATATTGAAATATATATTGCAGTTTTGTATTGTCTCTTATTTTTTGCATTATGAGGAAAAAATTGTGATGATACCTTATGAACAGAAAGAAGCATAAAAAATTCCCCTCCTTAACCCATGCACTTATTATAGTTTGAACTTGTGAAGTAATGATCAAATATGGCAAATTTCATCAATATGGTAAATTTCTATTATTTTGACACTTTTATAGTTTAGATCGTGCAGTATAAAATTTAAACTTGTCATTGATTGTTGAAATTTGTACTTGTCTTGAATGTTAAAAGTGTATACATATTTTAGATGTTTCAAACTACGATTTTTGAAATCTAAAGATAACATAAATTTTTGAAATCTATATGAGTCCTATATATTTGAAATCTATACCTATCCTAAATGTCAATTTTCAATTTAAACCACATAGTCTGAAGAATGGCATATGGAATATTGCAATTTTAATGAAATTTGCCATAAGTTAAAATGTAAAGGCCTACCAAGGAAAAAAACTTTTGAATTTGTAGAAGTTCTTGATTATTGCATACAAATTTATCAAAGGTAATTATACTAAATAATAAAATCTTTTGAACTTTATATATTTAAAAGCTTACAAGAGTCATTTCAAAGAAAATACTTAAAAAATCGTACATTGAACATTAACTTCAAATGAAGGAATATGACACACAAATGAAGTTTCTAAATAGAGCAAGTACCCAATGAATTACAATAGGAAGTTGTTATTTTGAATATTGCATCAATTACATAAATATAGAAGAGATAGCAACAATGCTAGTATGTGAGCATAAAAGTGTGAGCTTGTGAGCCTTGAGCCTAAGTATAAGTAAGTATTCTACACTTATTGAAGGTGGTTATAACAAAAACACCTATAATATAAGCGTTTAAAATATAGATACACTATAACCATTGAGGTGTCTATAATATAGACACCTATACTATAGGTATATAGAACTTTAAGCTCATAGGCTCACACTTTCTATGCTCACATACTAGCAACTGTGGAGGAGAAAACAATGCATTTAATGCTCATAAATTTTATCAAATTCAATTACCAATGCCAATGCAAATACTCTTGGAAGAATCATTGCAAATTTATTCAAGTAAAGATTGTGTGCACTGTAAAACCATTGCAAATGATGTGCAATACTTTAATTATAACAATAGCAAATGTATTCAAATAATAATTTTGACCACTGTAGGTCCATTGCACATTTAGTGCAAAACTCAAATTAAAACCATTGCAAAGTTATCTTAACAAAAATTGTGTGCATTCCAAAAACATTGCAAATATAGTGCAATATATTCAAAATAAAACTATAGCAAAGCTATTGAAACAAAAATTATGGGTATTATAAAAGCATTGCAAATGATGACCAATGCTTTTCTTAAAACCATTGCAAATTTATTCAAACAACTATTGGGGGCCTTGCAAAACCATTACAAGTACAGTGCAACTCTCTAAGTAAGGCCATATGCAAACAAAAATTGTGGGCACTGCAAAACCATTGCAAAAACTGTTGCAAACTCTGCACTCTTTCTTAGTATTAGGTGTATTGGTCGTCATTGAGATTTTTCCATTTTGTGGAGTTTTCTCTATTGTGAAATAGCTGAAGAGTATCTTTTCTAGTTCTTTAAGACATATGGAATTGGCATCCAACCAAACTATATTGTTTCATATTTTTTGGAACTTTGTGGATTTAGTTATGAAATATTGAAGTTGAAATGGCATAAGGCTCTATAATTGCCCGCCTATTAAAATTAACATTGTTTGTACAATGCTAAAGGCTATGAAAAAGCAACACGTATAAACAATGTACATTTAAGGAGGTGGATAATTTTAGAACCAAAGCACTTTTAGAACCTCCTACCTAATATTCGTCCTCAATGGCATCAACATACTAGTCATCCAAATAAATTTATAATTTTTCATCAATTTATAATTAGAATTTGAAATTACTATTGTTAGATATAACATCGTAAGTCGTAACCCAAAACTAGAGGAGTGGAGGGTAACTTGTAAGTTTTTAGTCATGTTGGCTAAGAGCATTCTCACGCCAAGCCTGGCCAAATGGCCCGGCCAAGGAGCAATTGGCGTGTCATGAATGAAGCTTGGGCCCGACCAATTGAATTTGCCCCATGCCAAGCTCGGCAACAAGCACGGGAAAGAATAATGTCTGGATTCTGAGGTGCCCCCTCGTGGTTGCCAACAAGAACCAACTCTTTTCAACTCGAAAAGTGCCTTGAACAAGGGAATTAAATATGAAACAAATGTTCATCGGGCCCAGCCATGCACTCGCCACTTGACTGTGTCATTCTTAAATGTGGCCGGGCCTGGCCTTTTTTTTGGCTTTGACGTACGTGCCGTGGGGCAATTACTTTGGCCGGGCCCTACCACTTGCCCAGTTTGAGCCAAATTATGCGGAACCATGGGGATGCTCTATGGAAGAAGGCCGATATCTATGCACTAATGCAATCTTAATTGAAACTAATTTTGTATTATACAAACCTTTTGTGGTTTCCAATTTGAATGGGTAGTGGTACAAAGGTACGTACAAAAGTTGTCATATGTACAATACATTGATTCCATTTATTGGTTATACCAGTATTCAGTCCAAAGGACAGTCAGGACACTAAATCCTCCATACAAAATTACAAAGGGCCCAGCAGCTAGGGTGGACTTACCTCGGGGGAAATACAGGAATTTTTTATTTTTTGCACGTAAATTCTTATTTTTTTTGCAAATTCTGAATTTAGATTTGCAATCAGAGACTCCATGTTTCCTGAAGGAGGTCCATCAAATCCCCTTAACATGGTACAAAATTGTTTTTTTTTGGTTTTTTTTTACTTTTACTCCCCAATCCCTAAAACTTATCCTGCCGGACCCACTTTGTATAGAGGATTTAAGGGAGAAACACCCATTTCCGTCCCTATACCTATTCCAGGTCCCTAGAGTGTCACTAAATCTGTCCATGAGCGTCCATTAAAGTGTCTGACAAGTGTTTAACTCTAATTTGCTGACGCAGTTTGAAGATACATGTATAATTTTCATTCATTGACAACTGATTTCAGCAGAGTTCAGTTTAGGGTACACCTATAGGATGGTTCCAGTGGTCTAGAGAGCCAACTCTTTGAAAATTTGAAAAAATTACATATTGATTCCGAAAAATTAAATTTTTTTGAATATTCATGATTTTCTCTCACTAATACTAGAAAAATATCTGTTTTAGAAAAAGATGCCTCCAACCATGCTGAATTCCTTATTTGGACGGTTTTGGGTGTTTCCACTGTAGTGTCTTGCATTCAGTTCAGTTTGATATGTTGTACTTTGGATTTTGAGTTGGGAGTAATTTAACCCTGGACAACCACCAACGCCGTTTCATGGCATTTGGATGACAATTTAAGGTCATTTGAAGAGGTTAACAATAGTTTTTTCATCCATTTCTTTTAATGGGTTGTTGCAAGAAACACCGTCCATTTTCCGTAGCGTTTTGGAAATGGACGCTGTTTTCTTTGGGAGTACTATTTAATTAGAAAATCAATTTTAAAAAAATATGAAAAATATGTCTAATGTATGAAACTTAAAGAAGAAGGTATCCTATGAAGGAAAACCTTAGGAAAATTCTCCAAGTAGGAGAACTAGAAAAGTGGAAAATCTCATGAAAATGGGCGTATTTACATTTTAATTTGTAAAAAATAGGAAAAGTTATTTTTCTTGAATCTAAAAATTGGCCATTTGGGAAGAGTTGATGGTGATGATATTCCACCAAAAAAATAATCTCAACTCTATTATCAATGGTCAGAAACTGCGTGCAATGGGAGTGCTGTTTGCATGCATGTGGAAGACATAAATAATGTATTTTTAGATTCCCTTCCATAGGAATATGCTTTCCTACTATGCAAATGCACCATGAAAATTTCAACTTTAGATCATTAAATTTGGGTACTCCCAACGTAGTAAAAACCCCTAAACCTCAGTTTGTGACAAATTAACAATAAATAATTTTAAATATAAAATGATTTTTTTAAATTTCTGAAAAATAAGGGATGTAAAAATCATCAAGTTAGAGAGTTCCAATAATTATTTCATATCCTCGAATATTTTAATTCAAAAGTTATAGCAAAAAAGAACAACGTCACTCCAATTGTGACGGAGAATAGGACCGGTGTTTCTTGCAACCACCCTAATGACCTTTCATGTTGAGTTACAAAGAGTATTTAATTGAGTTTTTAGTCTAACTAATGTTTGTTTGCATGTAGTTGAGAAGCAAATACAAAAAACAGATGACAAAATGTGCCATTTTATTGTATTTTGAGAAATTGAGTAGATCTGAAAGTTCTCCACAAAAATGATATTTTTTGAGTTTGAGCCCAACTAGTGAAATGAAGTTCCTCTACTCTAGTTTCTACTTCAATTCAAATTTTGCAAAAATTTGTAATATTTAATATTTTATTGCAATTTGAACTTTGAGTGTGTTTTCAATGTCTACTACATTCTATTTATAGAAGCACATGGAAATTGAGTTTACACCATGATGTTTGTCACTGTAATGTATACGCATGGTGAAATTTTCAGATTTTTTGAGATGAATTTTTGTTTGATATGATTTTTTCTTCACTTTCTCTTCAAAAATTCTCAGAAAAATCAATTTTCCTCAAAAAATTCTAAATTTTTTGTGAAGTAGAGAAGATATGTAATTCCATCTCTGAATAAATAAATTAAATTTTTTTCATACATATCTCATTCCAAAATGGCAACGAACTAAGTGACGACCAACCAAGCTTGAAATCAGTGGTTATAGGTCCGTCTTTTAAGGGTTAAATTCAGGGGTTTTTTTTAGGTGATAAAAAGACTAAAAGCACCAAAAAGTTATCTTCTGCACCAAGCCCTTAGAAAAATTTTGAGGAAAAAAAATTTAAAAGCTAGATGTAAATTTTCAATCACACCCTAGTAGCCACTACCTTGACAATGACTACTAGGATTTTCCACCTTGTTGCCACCTATCAAAAAGTTGATTCAACAACTTTGCATCTTCAATCGCCTAAAATATACCAAAGTTGGAGATATAGGTATAGATTGTAGCCACATATACAAGGGCACCTTCGTCTTATCACTAGATTTTGTCACTTCCTTTGAAGCTACAATTTTCTTGCTCTCAATTTCACTTGGCTTTTCCTACCAATTGCAATCTTTGAGGTTGCATTTTTGTTGTAGAAACCATTTAAAACCTCATGCACATGAATGAGGAAGATATTGAACTTTGAAGCCCAAGTACATGAATGAGTTGTAGTTCACATGCTTGAACTTGTGAGTTGTAGTTTTCATAATTCATGTGCATTCCATTTTGCACCAATCTAAGAGTTGTAGTTGGTGAAGATGTTTTTTTGTTTTTTGTTCTAAAGCCATACAACTTACACTAACTTCTAACTTGGAGCCAAATTTTACACCAAAAGTAAATTTGAGTGTCGCCTAACCTCAACCACTTACTTTTCACTGGGAGCCTAAATCTAGATTCTCTTAAAATTAAAAAAACAAAACATTGGTTAAATTTGGTATGAATTGAAGGTGATGGCAAAAGGAAAAGTCCTCCACCGGCTCAACAAAAAATTATTGGAATTTATTTGGTTGCTAAGGGAGAAACACCTATTTCCGTCCCTGTACCTATTCCTGGTCCCTAGAGTGTCACTAAATCTGTCCACAAGTGTTCATTAAAATGTTTGACAAATGTTTAACTCTAATTTGCTGATACAGTTGTATAATTTTCATTCACTGACAACTGATTTCAGCAGAGTTCAATTTAGGGTACACCTATAGGACGGTTCCAATGGTCTAGGGAACCAACTCTTTGAAAATTTGTAGAAACTACATACTAATTCTGAAAATTTTAATTTTTTTTTAATATTCATGATTTTCTCTCGCTAATACTAGAAAAATATCAGTTTTAGAAAAAGATGCCTCTAACCATGCTGAATTCCTTATTTGGACGGTTTTGGGTGTTTCCACTAGCTGTAGTAAGATAGACTGTGCTCAAGCGAGTTCACGTGATAAAGTAGGCAAGTTGTTTTTGCATGAAGGAATGTACGTTAGTGGCACACTGGCATGAAGGAATAATTTGGAATGTTTCTATTATTGCATCTGTACTTTTCCTACAGGAAGTGCTTGTGCTTTATGTGTTGCCAATGCTGCATTTGTCGTAGGGTAGGATCACTGAAAATGGAATATGTTTTCAGAAGCGAGCCCTAAAAAAATCAAAGACTATGGAGAGGCTTGTTTCTCAATGTTGAATTGAGTGCATTTTTGAAAGTTTAACAATTCCATTTTGTCCACATATAACTTTTGGTTTTGATGTCGGAAGGTTATTCCTGGACTAAACCCAAACTTTCTTGCAATTTATCTTTGTAATCAAAAAATAAAAATAAAAAGCTCAACACACAATAATGATTTGCAAATCTGTATTGGAGTTGGAACTCAAAGTTTTATGTACATCTCAAGAATTAACCCTTAATTGTGAACGCGGATGTTTTGTGTCCAATGAATGACAAAGAATCTTCCCTTGTAGGATAAAAGTGCAACTATTCATCCTCAATAGTAGGGGTGAAAAGGGGAGATTGTCTATAACATTTTGACTTTCATTGAGTATATTTGGCTTATTCAAAGTAGATGATGTCACATGGTATCAAAATACATGATTTCCACAGCCACCAATTCATCCTTCAAGGATTATATACTGGAGAGGTCCTACTTTGAGTTGAGTTTTAACCCTAAAGCATACTAACGTCCAAAATCTACATGATGTATAGATTGAAATTAGATATCTTTCTCATTACATTTTGGATGAAAGTCATATTAATTTTTAGAGATATTTTAGGAAGTTATCCTGTATAAGATTGGGATTTGATATTATTAGAGTACATGTTTTTCTAAAATTACAAATGTGAAAATTTGTCAAAGGGTTGACTACACCAAAATTGCATTGACTCTAGTTCAAACTTAGAATTGCAAAAATGAGGTCCTGAAATCAAAGAATCCAAATGTTCCAAAAACTCATCATGTCAAGAGAATCTCATTTCAAATCCATTCTAATAAGATTTACTCAAAATAAGACAATATTTTACTTTAATTGAATTCAAAGGATTTCAGGATTTTCCCTTTCAAAATTTTTAGAAAAATATTGGTGATAGCAGGGATGAATCTACCCATGTGGATAGAATCTAAAACTCAAACTCTACAACTTTTATTTGCATCTCAATTCCAAAATATTCTTCCAAATAGTACTTCACGATGATTTTTCTAAAATCGTCAATTCTGGAGATGAGTCTTGACGATTAGGGGTTTAAGATACTTTTGAGACGAAACACAATGAATTAGTCCTTGAAGTGAAATGGTGACTCACGATCCATTAGGACTATTTCTCTTATTCAGATGAGTTTGAAAACTCAATCATGGCTTGTAGAAAGCCCAGCTATGCACACAACACAAGGAGAATTTCTGAAAACAACCAATTCATTCATTACCATGCTCATACTATGGACATACTATCGTTCCACATTTTGACAACATCAATAACAATCGTCGCAATTGCAGGTCCTTGGAACACTCATGAATACTTCAAACTTGCTAACTTCTAATTGTACAATGTCCACCAGTACAAACGCATACCTTCAATTCCTTCATCCCGTCCATGTATGTTGAAATGCTTAATTTGACAAGAAATGGGTATCAAAGCTCAGTTCAGGCATCACTCAGTAACACCAACAGCATGTAATCATCCAGAGTTCCACGGTGCAACAACTGCTCGTGTTCTGATTTTAGAGAATATGAGAGAAAAGAATGAAGTGCCAATGTTTGAACATAACATTTTTAAGGAGCTACCTAAACGCCCTTGGAAAAGAAATCCTGATTCTTTTTTGTTCACCCTCTTGAGCTCTTTTCAAGAGAGCGCGACCAAAAGCTTTAGAAAGACAACAGTAGTTCCTCACTAAGTGCCATGCATGCTCTCTACCGAGAAGGGTAAGTTTTTACAACAGCTACGAAATGTTATGGAACTGATACTTCTGCTTCTATTCTAATTTACAAAAGCATAAGTTTTAGTGGAGTGGAATACCGGTATACACTGCTTATTCACAATTCGTCTACAGCTTTTTTCCAACCGGAGAATCTCAGATCCGCTGGAAGCAATCCCCCTCCACTGGCCGTTGTAATCCTCGTCACTCATGCAACAGAACAACCTGTTACATCACGCCACTTCAGGTAGAGCAAGCCACCATGGTAATGAGTATACGCCCCTGCCACAACCAGGATATGAAACAACTGGTGGCTGTTTCCTATGATGTCGAAAGTTCCAGGTTTCCATCGTTCGGGGATACGAGTAGCATAGATCAGGGCACCTACACCGTACATAATGCCCATGGCGATCTCCATTTTCAAAGTTTGGTAAGCTACGGGCTCATCTTGGAATAACAAAATCTTGTGCACACATGGGATGATACCTGAAACTCCCATAGTGAAAAACAATATTGCACGAAATGGGCGGTATTCGGCACTCTGAAACACTGGTAACAAAGATGCACCTATCGTGCCAATCCCCATCGTTGTGATGATAGCCAGGTACATCTTGCACAGGAAAGGGTTGCACATAAAGCTGTAATAAACCTGCCCAATTTGACAACCGCAAGTAATGTTACCCATTAAAATCACTTCTCAATGCAATGAGATAGGTCAAATCCAGCTACCACACCCAAGCTGAGTATTCCAGCAATGGCACACAAAGCTATTAATTGAGTACATTGGCGATAAATCTGAATACATTTGTATCTTGTGTTTGAATGTTGGTCAGTGCAATGTGCACTTCTCGTGACCACAGATTCATGCGAAAATAAGGTCACTAAAGATAGCACCGGTTGAAGCAACAAGTTTGAAGTAAGAAGCTGAAAATTTGAAGTAATGTCCTGTACAGCTAGGGGTGAAATAACAAGCTCAAAATAATTCGTTCAATTTATGACATCTTACGACACATTCAAGGTAACAAGTAGCTAATCCATCTCAATGTGGAGGCGCAAATCCTTGTTATCTCAGGCATTTTAGCATGCCACGCAGGAACCACGTCAAAACCACCTCTTCATGCTCATTCTTGTTACTTAAAAACCAGTGTAAAGTCAATGTTGAACAAATGTGGCAAAATGAAAAAAGAATGGTTATTGTACCAAACAAAGAGTAGGATTTCTTGTTTTCTCTAATGTGTTACATCGACTATGCAATATAAAGCGACCCTTAAAAGGCTCTAGTTCAGTGAAGCAGGAAACGTACAGGCGGGTAAAATGAGGCTGCAATAAGTGTCGAAATCCCCGCGTAATCCATCCGCATCAATCCATAGAAATATGATTTTGAAAGGCAGCCGAATAGGTGACATGTTGCGCTTGCCAACAAGCAGAACATTGCACCTCCTAAGAACACGAAGAAAGGCCAACGTGTGATCGGTCTCTGCATCATCCACAACACCAGGATTCAATAACGCCTCTTCAACAAACCCCTCTTCCTTTCAAACCCTATTCCAACTGTGGTATGATAATTCACCGAATTTCATATTACATACCAACTTGATCACATGCTGCAGTTTCTCTTTTAGTATTAAATCCTAGAGGACCACGAGGTCCAAATTGGGCATCATGTTCTTAGAGGTAATATGGGGACACTCTTTTGTCCAATTGTGTTCGTTTATCAACCAGTGCATACAGTGTGCTTCACTCATTCAGGTGACAATAAATTTGCCCCCATCTGAATTACAGGTTATTCACAATATGATCAATCAAGTTTGTCATTTAAAACCATGCATCCCGCTTGATAACCTGTGTCAACACGTCTGGTTTCATCCTGTTCCTTATTCCTGTAGGCTCCACACCACCAACAGATTCCAGCAGAGAATCAGACTTGGCAGGAACCTAATGAAGTGGACAATTCAAATCATTGATCATGTATTGATTGGAGGTGAGATGAATCAAAATTCTTGAAACGATACCAAGACCTTGTACAGAGAGGCTTAGAAAGGCCCTACCTGAATGCATTGCGTGCCGTCGTAAGTGCCAGGAACGCAACTGGAAAGAGCTTCAGGCAGCTGCAAATATGAGGGCCATGAGTCCATAATTCCAGATTGCCATCTATGAAGAGTACTTGGCTCCACAATGGTTGGCAAATGCGTAGCCGTGTAGATGGTAAGCCCCAGAAAGAGAAGAAATCCAACCAAGTGTCTGTCACAACCCGTCCCAGCAAAATCTCTCTCATCAGTATCACACGCATATCCAACCCGTGGTCAAGTCCCCATTTATTGTTTTTGGTCGTATTAAAACAAGTTTTATGAAATATATTTCAAATTCAATATCTTCCACTCGGTAGGTCCAAATCATGTAAAACCACCAGTGTACACGTCCCCTGATTCCCCTCCCACAGTCCAAGGCTTTCCAACTATACCACAGCCTCCTTCGTTGACTCGACGGTCACATAGATGCATGACTTGACTACAAAGAAAAAAACATAAACAAAGAACTCTGCAAATTCAAGGCTTCATTGAGTAAATTCCATCTCTTCAGAGAGAAGCGAACTTGCGAAACATCGAATTATGCTTCACGAGACCCTCGGAATTGTTTCCATAAATTTCTCAAAGTTCATCACACAGGGCAAGAAACTACGGCATAGTGCATCCGAAGCACCTAGCCCTAGTTCCTTCCTTTCCACAGGACAATAAATAAACAACACAAATCACAGACTCAATATCTACAATCCCATTTACAAAGGCTTCCTTCCGACATGCCAATATATAGACACACAGGCGACCACTTCTGAATCAAATTCCGCAGTGCAATTCAACCCGAAAGGAAAACTATTCGTCCCTACCACTTACGTCCAGATGTTGAACGTTTCGTTGTGCATGTGAAAGACGGAGAGCAGGGCTTTTTTGAATGGGTAATCCACCCGGTAGTATCGCAGAATATAATTGTTGTCCCGCAGGTAATCGGGGAGCGCCTTGAACTCCACCAGCTGGTCGCGGACATTGCTCCACAACTCCATCGCCCTTTCTCTCGGACTACTCGACCTCTCCAGCAACCCCCCCATCCCTTCCACCTCGACCAGCCCCTTGCTCCTCGCTCTCCTCATTTTAGCGTAGCCCCACTCCGATGAACTTCGTCTCCTCCGTCCCCCCAAACCTCAAAAACGCCGCCAATTCAACCTGAAGGCGCCTCCCAAATGCACATGCACACGCACACAGTCCTGGTCTCGAATTCGAAATTTGGGAGGAAGGAGCGTCATCGCGGGGTGTTCAGAAGCGCCATCATGGAACGCAACTTACATGATTCGGGGGCACACGCTATTGCACCGCTTAGACCAGAACTGCAGCTTTGGCTGTTGAGGGCCGTGGATGTTGTGGTCCCCAGATCTCACGTTGCGGCCATCGATGATCGGGAATGGCGAGCCAGGCGAGGGGAGGGGACCGCCACGGCGCGAGACCTCTACGGCGAGGATGCGCCGGCGCGTCGGCCGTGGCCTTGGCCGTGAATTCCCAAGCGGGCGTGCTTGGGGAGGGCTGATCAAAGCTGGGAATACAACGGCGACGCAGGGCACGGCGAGGACGAAAACAGAGCAGCAACCCCCGCGAACTCGGGCCACGACATGCTGATCAGAAAGCCCAGCCGTACAACCCACCTCTTTAATATCGCCCGCTCTAATGGCACATGCACGGGGTCGCCCCTAACCCTAGGGGCACATGCCTACCCCTAATATCACCTGCATGGAGCACTGATACTCACATCCTCTGTTCTATCACCGACCCTTAATATCACATCCTTCGGGCTCCCACCGACCCCTAATATCACATTTGCATGCCCTTTTGGAAAGCTTGTTCCCGAACCTCTCACCAAGCTCTCACCAAGCCAAAATATGCAAGATGTAAACAAACCTGACGTGGCGCAGGTAATCGAGCCCCCCACAGGTAAAACTTGTTTTAAGGGCAAAGCATCCATTCCCGTCCATGTATCCAAAACCGTCCAAATGTAGCAGGGGTGCACATTTTTCTTTGAAAAATGTGCACCGCTGCTACATTTGGATGGTTTTGGATACATGGACGGGAATGGGTGTTTTGCCCTTACCAAGGGTTGATAAGGGTTTTGGGGTTTATGTTTTGTTGGGTTTTTTGGTTGTGTCAAGGTCCTTCCTAGTTAATTTGGGGTCTCTGAATCCAAATATGAATTCAGAATTTGAAAAAAAAAAATTTTGAAAAAAATTTAAAAAATTCAGTGTTTACCCTGGGATAAATTCAGTTGCGCCACGTAAGTTTCGTTTACAAGATTTAACGCGCACCCCAAAATATCACCAAAACATCATGCTTCACGAACTCCTAGTTTACATCTCAAAGTCTTAACCTCCTATAAGATCAAATGTTCAAATTTCAAACAACAATTTGATAAACACAAATATATCCTAAGTTCACTTAGTCTTCTTTTTGCATTCATCTATACATTTATTAATTTTTGTATAAGCTATTTTACATTGGTACATCATTAATAAAAATCAATTTTTCTAGTTTGAAATATGACACTTCATAAATGACTCTAATAAATAGATAAAAGTGAATCCTAAAGGACCAAATGACCATTGAACATATACAAGTTAGTGTTTTTTTTCCCTGCGATTTGGAGCAAAATTGCATCAAATTCTTTTGCTTAGCACCATGCCTATAGAAAATAAATAGTAAAATTTTGGATGAAATCACCATTAAATTTAAAAAATTTAAAAACTATTGGATGAAATCACCATTAAATTTAAAAAATTTAAAAACTATTGGATGAAATCACCAAATAATAGATGGAAATAGGATGATATATATGTATTGTGTGCTAATATGATATTTATATCTAATGTATGAATAAATAATGAAATTTGGAGCACCACAATAAAATGAAGTATCACCACTTTGACACTCTTTAGAAGAAATGAAAAAAAAAAACATTGATACAAGTGATCTTAAGTATCTGTTTATGAAATCATTTTTTAATGAATGTTCAAATTTTGACACAAGCTATAAACATGTACCCATTTAATGTGAACTAATTTTTTTTTCCAATTGGCTATTTGAATCTAAAGTTATGTTGCCTTCTAATATTTTTTAGCAACGTAGATAGCTTTGACTCCTTTGAGCAACATGTGCAAAATTCTTCCTATAATTTTGGAATTTGAAAAGTATATAATTTACATCATAAAATATGAAAATGTCAAAAAAATATCCATGTATAATGTAAAAATCTTGCTTTAGGAGGAGTTAAAGTTTGATGGCCTTATTAGGTAAGATTAGGAAAAAAAAAAGTCTTATAATTTCAAATGTTATAATCTTCTAATTTATAATTTCAAAGTTTCTAATTTTTTCTCTAATACATTATTATAGTAGTCTAATACCAATTTGAATGGTTGAAGCTTGAAAAAAGATCTTTTTTTAATTTTTTCCTCCCTATCTTCAAAAATGGCAATTTTCACAATTTGTACAAAAAATACACCTTAGTCCATTAGGGATTTTTAAAAAAGTTTTAAAATTACCATAATCAAAATCCCAAATTTTTAGTATTTGAAAAAAATCTTGAAAAATTATAAATAGTAAATTGGTAGTCAATTTTAGGAAAAAAATTATCATTTTTAGTTTCAAATTTTATTGAAAAAATTGGAAAAAGTAAAAACTAATTTTACCTTATAGATATGAACTATTGATCACATTTTGTCTCTCTTTTGTTCAGAAATATTTAAAATTGAAATAAATAAAGGACTTCAAAGTTTATTTCAAAGTAGAGATTCCCTAAATATATGCAAATCAAAACTCCTCATAACTTTTGACTCATTGGTCAAAATGGAATGATTTAAAGCTTTTGATGTACATTTAATCAAGAGAATGAATTTCAAATTTTTCTTTCTTCAAAAAATGATTTTTTGGAGTTACCTAGGTTGTCTAAGTTAGGAAAGAAACTACATATTATACAATCACTTTTGAACTATGTGATAAAAAATTATGAAAATTGTTATGACTTAAAGCTACTCCTCAACATTAGGGGAGCTTTGAGCCCTTAAAGGATTGTGAATTCCCAAATGTTGTAATTGTTGTGAGGATTGCTATTATATATGTGAGCTTAAAAGTATAAGCTTATGAACCTAGAAGACTATACACCTATAATATAAGTATCTATATAGTAGTAATCTTCTTTGTTAATAGTAGACATATGCTATAAATACCTATATTATAGGTATTTATGTTATAAACACCTTCAATGGTTGCATGATATCTTCTCACATATATACTCAAGGCTCACATGCTCACACTTTCATGCTCATATACTAGTACCATTGGCATTGCTCCTACATCAACAATTTGACATGGTTGGGCGACTACCACATCATATAATATTATCATTATTTATTTATTTATATTAATTCATTAAATATTTCAAAAAAAAATTGAAATTTTTTTAATGAGTTTTTTGTTTTTTAAAGAATTTTGAAACATTATTTATTTTTTTAAATTCAAAAATTCATACTGATCTATAGCAATGGAAACATTTCAAGGAACAACCTTAAAACAATCTCTTGGAGGCCAAAAATTCCTCTAATTACCATATGTTGTGTGAATTTTTAAAAAAAAATGGAAATTTCACTTATAGTGAGTTGCCCAAAGAGTCTATATTTCCAAAAAACATGCCTTAGAACTTTAGGAGTTAATGCAACTTCTCATATTCCCTCACCAAATTTTAGAAATCACATTGCCATGATTTTCATGAAGCTAAAATTCTAAATCTCCAATCTCTTTATAAAGTCTTGATATCACATTCAGTAATATATCTTTCACTAAGTCTCAATTTCACCAAGCTATAACATTCACCCCCTACATTCATTATCTAATTCCTAGTATTTCCTTTTCTAATATCATGTCTAATATCCAAGCATCTAAAATTTGGAATACATAATAATGTTTCTAATTCAAAAATTGCTTTGCAAGTTCAGTCACCACACACATTGTTAGTCACAAAATTTTGTATATAGGCATCATAAAAAAGAGTTCATCAATTTGGAATATTTAGAAAAGTTTAGAAAAGTTTTATCTACACCAATATTTTGAAAAATATTTTGAAATTACTTTGCGTTTTAAGCAATCCATTTTTACATTTTTTGAATAAAATGGCTTCTAAAATTGCTACTCTCACCTAGGTTGTAAGGTTAGTGCTGCCTTCCCAAGTTTGACAAGTATAAAAATGATGTCAACCATTTTATGATCTTGGGGGGGTCAATGTGTTAAAAAAATAAGGATATAGGTGTGACCAACCACTATTTTATAGGGGGGTATTTATTTTTTTAATTTTTAACATGCTATCATCATGTAATTTTCTACTTTGAGTGAATAAAGAAGGGGCTTTCATTACTTATAATTTCAAATTGATATGAATAGATGATATGGTAATTTAAATTTAAATAAATTCTATTGCAGTTTTTGTCCTACATCAAATTGTGAAGACACATATATGGAATGAAACAATGTAGGTTAAAGTGAATTTGATATCAAAAAGCAATCTCTATAGATCATGTATAAATGATACAAACCTTTAGTATGAAATCATAGTCATATTATGAAACACAATGTACACAAAGAAATACAAAGAACCAATGAACCTTCAAACACAAGGTAGTGAACTTTCTACTCAACCTAATCTTGCAAACTTGATTAGTGGTTTAGAGAGGCCAATTGGGTCAAAGACAACAAAGACTGTGGAGCAAGCTCAAACGCCATTGATAGCAAACATTAGTTGTAATTCCAAAGCTACTTTAAGATTATCACAAGCTATTGATGCTCAAATAAAAGTAATGGAAGACATTGCCGTTGACAAATTATTTGGAAAACTACCAACTTATCAAGTGATCACCTTGAGTAGGTAGTCCACATGCGTTGACATTTGGATGAACAAGCTCTCCTAAGAGACATTAGGCTTTCAAGATTGAAATGTCTTACAATAACAAAACTACAATGTCAACTACCAATATCACATAGAACGCCATCTCCACCAACAAGTCCAAGGTTTTGGGGTGCTACACCAATTCCATCTTCACATGCTGCTACTTTACAAGAAATTGAAGAAAATGAAGAAGATCAAAATCTAGAGAATTAAAGTATTAATGTTAATGATGTATTTGAAGAATTGTTTCCATCGAATTACTAGTTTAGTGGTATACATTTAAAAAAAATTTAGGGATAAAAGTCAAAACATTCTTGTAGACTATGATACATTACGTTGAATGAGCACATCACATATAATGAATTACCTTTTATATATATATATATATATATATATATATATATATATATATATATATATATATATATATATATATATATATATTTGGTTATATATAAGTAATTTGTAATTGTTTGAATAATTAGGTTTTCTTTCAAAATGTATTCATGTTGTTTTTTCTTGTATCAAAATATTAATATTAATTTTTATTCTTTCAAATATTTTAAGTACTCAATGATTATTCACACAAAGAATTCTATTTGATTTATTGTAATTAACGTTATCCAATTTAACTAGTAACCAAGGTCCACTAATTAGTAAGTTTCTTAATAAGTTAAGCCCACTGATTAGTTTGTTTAAGGATTTTTCCAATCATTAATATTAAGCATAGTTTAATATCCAGTTATAAAACCTCCCATCAATCACATCAAGAAATGAATCTTTACTAATAGCACCCGTGTATCCAAATCCTTCCTTAGATTTTGAAAGTTACTTTTATTGTAAGTGAGTAGGTGATTACAATCAACCTTTTGGGAGAAAATGTCTCACTTTATAGGAAAAATAAAGATACATATTATCAAATCTGGCTTCTATATCCAAAATCTAATATAGGGAATTAGACACCCTCTTCCCCTAAATTTTGAGGATACAACACACACGTGGGAAGTGCCCCTTCCCTATCCAAATGAAAAACATAAGGATATAAATAGGGAAGCCCACTGGTAGGGATGCTCTAAGCTACTAAGTTATATATTGTATTGCTATAAGAATAGTAAAGCCATTGTAGGTATCCTAAAGCAATAAGTGAACTAATAAAGTATATTTGGTATAGTACAATACAATGCACTAGTAATAAAAATTCCTATTCTTTTATCTTGACCAAAATGCCACTTACAAGGTAGCCAAGAAATTAGCTTTTTCAAACTTCTAGCCAAAAAATTAATATAAAGGGGGATATTTTAGAACTACTGCATTTTCTAATGGGGCCTATTATTCCATACCCTATAGTACTTTAAAGATGTCTAATGCAATTTTCTATACCCTATATTACTCTAAACCCTTTTATAATTTTTTGATCCTGTGTTTTTAAAATCCCCTATCATTTGTTTGCACCTATTTTCCTACTCTGACTGTTTACTACCTCCCACCTCCTAAGTTTATGATCTCAAGTGCCTCTTTAACTTTTAAAGTTCCTATACAATATTTTTACCAAAAACATTCCAAAATAGTCTTATTCAATATAAAAACCAAATTTTAAAAAAACAAACATTTTTAGGACCATTGAACCATAAAATCTTGTAGTATGCTAACTTGAAAATATGTAGAAAAAATTTCAGAAATTTCCATTGTGGAGATTGCAAGATATAAGCATTTGATTTCCCAAAAATTCATTCTGAGGCCTTGCAAAAAATTGGGCAGTTGCACTTTATAGGCTCACATTTGTATGAAAAAAGTCCAAAATGGTGGTGTCTTAATGGATTAATTCTTCAATGCAAGCTGGTTACATATTTAAAAAGTTTTCAAATCATCAAGAATTATACAACAAATAAGAAAAAAAAAATACTTTGTGAATAGAAAAAAATAGAGAATTATTGAAAATACAAAATGGTTATGAAATTGAAAAATGTCAATCTCAATGGTTATAATGTCATAATAAACAAACTAAATCCTATAATTTTATTTTTTTCATCAAAAAATATTGAAAATTGAGAAAACTAAAGGACTTCTAAGATTATTTCTAAGTAGAAAATTTGAAACTGCCCACAAATAAAATTCTTCATAGCTTTTGATTCATTGATTAAATGGAATGATTCAAAGATTTTCCCTTCTATCAGTTCTATGTTAACCTAAGAAATCAATTTCAAATTTTTGTTTTTGAAAAAAGTGATATTTTTTTATCTACCCAATTGCCCATTTACAAAAAGAAATAACACAATAGACCATAATTTTTTACTCATATTTCGAAATGTCCTAATTTTTGGTACACATAAAAGGTATTCCTTGTCTTCACATTCTATAAAATTTTCGACCCAAAACTTGAAAATCTCTAGTTACACATACTTGCTTGAAATTGCTATATTGCTAAATTTAGCAAATTGGTCCTTAAAAGGTTAATATTGCCTTTAAATATAGTATTATTCTTCATTGCAATTGCTATACAACTCCATTTAATCATGTATATTATCCTCATTTCAAGATATTGTGGGATTATGGGGATAATTGTTGAAATTTTGGATGACCTCAAGGTCTCTTGGAAGCAAAAGAAATAAAAAATTTGAAGCCGCACAACTAGATTGAAAGCTAGTGAAGAGCTTTTACATCATTTTTGTCTATCTTTACATTGATTCATAATTATAAATTTGTCTAAATTAAAAGTGCAATCACTACTAGAAAGCTATACCAAAACAATAAAAAAAATCAACAATTTTCTATTGTTCAAGGCACTAGCGGGCACAACTTGATCAAATCAACAGAATTTTGTAAACTTTAGAAGTAACATTTTCATTAGCAACATTATATATATATATATATATCTATGTGTGTGTGTGTGTGTGTGTGTGTGTACATACAAATTCAACCTTAGTACAATTGGTAATTGAAAGATTTCGTTTGTAAAGGTGAGGTCTTGGATTCAAATGTTAGTGCCAATGCTTGTTGACATGGCAATCAATACTACTAACTATTGGAACGACAATTTGATTATATTGTTTGTATAGTCCTTTCTAATATTTTAAGAAAAAATCCATTGTCCAAATGAAGAGATTGAATAAAAAAATAGATTTTAGTGTAATTTTGACTAATACAATGTGACCAAAACAACAAAACCAAACAACATTTTTTGGTTCCAATTTTGTTGTTTAGATCATTTTTTTCCTAGAAGCGAATGTACTTTGGTAACTATGATTTGCCAACTCTTCTACAATTTTTGCCTTTCAGCCAACTTTGAAGTGATTAATTTTCATAGTCCAATGTCTAATTTGAATTTTCTTGTATCTATTCAAAGTACTTTGGAATGCATTACTAATGATTAAAACTCAAATCCTAATATTAAAACAAAAAAAAGTTAGAAGCTTATTTTGAGGGCAAATTCCATAGTACATTGACGATGTCTTAATAACATTTGCAATGCATTGGACTTTCAAAACAATATTAGTACAATAAAGGGTCAATTCAAAAAAACACTCTACAATGCAATTAGTATAGGTTTCTCTTTATACCTAGGTATAAGGGTTGCTATTATGTGAGCTTTAAAGTATGAGTCCATGACCCTAAAAGATATATACCTAAATATATGTGTCTATATTATAGAAACCTTTTATGATTATAGTGTATTTTTATTATATTATATATACCTATATTATAAGTATTTATCTTATAATGACCTTCAATGCAGGTTGTAGGATATCTACCTATATATATAATCAAGGCTTACATGCTCACATACTAGCACCATTGGGCTCATCCTTCCTAGGCAAATTTCTAAAATATGAAGGGCTAGCTTGCAAGTTGGCTCACTATAGAAATGGTCATTATTGTCATCATTTTCAAGCATTAGTATGCTTGTTAGTGTGTGTGGCTATAAAGTTGGCCTTTTGCATGTTTGCATGACTAAAATTCTTTTTATTTTAAAGGAGAATCTTTTTCACTTTTTTTTTGTAATGCTAAACATTACATGTTTTTTCAACCTTGTAAGAGACTATTTTTGGGTTGTTCCCCAAAATTGTTCCTTGAATTGAACCATAGAATCAGCCACCACTGGTATGATTTTTAGAATTTTTTTTTAGAATTTATAAAATAAATTGAAAACTAATTTTTTTAATTCAATTTTTTCTTTAAAATTAATTAATTAATATTATCTAATGTGGTAGTCTCTCAATTATGTCAACTTGCTCATGTAGTAGAGTTCCTAGAGTTTCTAGAGTTCCCAGATATCCCACAATATTTTCACAGTCTAGGAACATGTAGTCTTCCGGAGACCTCAAAAAAATGTAATGAAATACATTTGATGTTTGTATTGCTAGTTTTGCATTGGATCAATTTGTTTTCAAAAAAATCCAATACCATGTAGACTTTGTCAAATGCCCTACCATTTTCCATTACAAAGCTTGTTTCTTGTCTTCACATTAAAGATGCATTAGAAAAGTTGGAATAGATTGTTTTGGTGCCATTTTGACACCAAAGGTCACATTTTTAACAATACAAGTTATTTTAGTGTCATTTTAATTGGTACAGAGGTTGACACCAAATTAACTTAATTGCATTTTAATGCACCATCATGGCACCATATTCACATGCCTTGAAGTTCCCAATATGCTCTAAGGCATAGATGGACCTTCAAGGTACACCTTAGAGTCACTCACTATATTGCACATTCAAAGCATACAAGCATGAGATTTGACCCACAATATCTTGAACATATCTATATTACATGAATAATTAAAAACTTTATTTTGTTTTACATCTTGAGAGTTCAATGAGCCTAAGCTCATTTGAAAACTCTAGTTCCTTCCATTCTAATTTCTATTGTTAAAATTAGTATATTTGAATTTAATGTTCAATTTTTAAGCAATTTCATTTTTTTCCATTATTATTGGCAATTTTATAACTATTGATTATTTAAAGGCAAAAATCAAGTTTCTTTTGAAATCTTTGAAAGTTTTCTGAAAGATTTTCAACTGAAATTTTCTAAATCAATATCAAATTCTTAGAGTTAATAAACTCAGTCATTTTTTCTTGAGAGTATTTAATTTGAATCTTCATATTTGTGTTTGTATTAAGAATTTATTATGTTTAGAAGTTACAAGCTATGAGAGGTATGTAACACCCAACAAGGAGCTCAAACCACCTAACTATAGAGAGGGATCAATCTTTAAAGAGAATCTCCTAATCCTCAAGCTTTGACTTATATAATGGAGACTATCAATAAAGACTATCTATTAATTAGTCTATCTTTAGCTTTCTAGAGCCATTCACTAAAGTAAAAGTTCTAATTATACTTCTCCAATCAAATCTTTTCTTAAACATTTCTTCTCTAAATCTTAATCTTCTATTTCAAGTTATTTACTTGCAAGTTCTTAGACCTTTGTGTTTATATATCCAATACACTTGTCATTCAATTGGGATTGTCTAATTCCACTATATAAATTCATCATTTGTAGATATCTATCTCTAGGCACTCCAATGCCCTTGTCATTCAATTGGAGTTGTATAACTCTAGTATACAAATCTACCTACTAGGAATATATATTTCCTAGAAATTTCAAGATGTTTATTCATTAGTGCACATTCATCATGAATTAGTTCATGATCATCCATCAATGCATTCATCTATTAAAGGTTATGCCAAGGGGCATGACATTGGAGAAGATGGAAAAACTTAAGGTTGAATAGCCCATTGCAATCAAATGACCCATGAAAAACACCAAGTGACTCCATGATGGTTTTTCAAGACACAATCAATGTCTTATCTAACACTAATGGAGTGATTAGTGATTTTGTAAGGAACATCCAACTATTTCAATGTAAATCATTGTAGGAAGTGACTTTTCATTTTTATGGTCTTTCACATAAGAAAATATTGTGACTACTTTAGAAGAGTAAGGTGAGCATTAAGAATATAATGGCATGCTGGTTTTGGAGTAGTCTACAAACTTTATTGGGTTGAATACTTCAAAAAATTCATAGCAAATTCATACTTTGCCAAAAAAACCTTTTAATTGTTCTAACAATTTCTCACACTTGTCTTTATGTAGGAAAAAAATTGAAAATACTCACCAATGACAAGAAGGTAGACTCCTACTTTTGAACACAATGGGTTGTATTACCTTATAGCTTTACTTTAAGTATTACAATTTTACTAAAGAATAGTTGACTATATAAACCTCTAAAGCCCTAAACTATAGTTTTGGGCAACATAGCAATTTTGGTAGATGAAGTTTTTACTTTTAAAAAAAAAAATTTACACAAAATGTGTCCAAGGAGAAACTTTAAGGCCCAACAATTTTTATAACTTTTAACCACATGGTTAAAAAAGATATTGTATGCTAAGTGGTTTCATTGCTTGGTAAAGAGCTTAGGCAACCAAAAGAACTTCTTTAAGAATCATCTTTTTAAGAAATCAAAATTTGAAATTGGTTTATTATATTTATATATATATATGGAAATCTTTGAATAATTATATTTTGATTAATGAAATAAAGTTATGAGGAGTTTCATTTTGTGTATAGTTTGCATTTTACACGTAATTATAAAATCTCTACTCTAAAATAAACTTTGAGTTCCTTTATTTTATTCAATTTTAAATATTTTTGAAAAAAAATAAAAACTTTAGGTGTAGGGTGTTTCTTACAAGATCACAACAATTGGAATTGGCATTTTTCAATTCCATAAATAAATTATTAATAATCTAGTATTTTGATTATCTACTTCCTTCTATTTACTATTTTTTTCCTACAAGTTGTACTATACATTTCCAAATGATCTAAATTTTTTTGAGCATGTAGCTAAGTTGCTACAAAGATTGCGTTTTAAGAGTGACTACTATTTTAGATATTTTTTTATAAAAATGTGACCATATAGAGTGTAGGTGCAGTGCAGGTACAAGGGTGCAACTAGCAACCTATTTTTCTATAGGATTAAAAACAGACATTAGATGAAATTTGAAGACATTGAAAGATTGCAGGTTCCCGAATGGTGGGAACGCAATTTCTACGATGTGAACAAGAATCCTACGTGGTTGAGAGAGTGCCACGTCATTATTATTTTTTTGAAATTTTTTTGAAATTTTTTTTTTTCATATTTCGGGAAACACCCCTCCACATACAAATTTTATTTTATTTTATTTTTGGATAAATGTTCGCTTAATAGCAGCCAGCACTTATAGGAACGGTTTTGAGAACAGCCCCAAAACAACCTTTTGGAGGCCTCAAATCCCCTCTAATGATATTGTCAATTCAAACACTAATATCTTGCAATCTACATGGTAGGAATTTCTGAAATTTTTTCCACATCTTTTTTAACCATTTTACTTCAAGATCCTATAATTACATGTATCCAATAATGTTTTTATTCTAAAAATTGGTACTAATATTAGAAAAGCATAAGAAGATTTTCAATTGGTTTATAAGACTACGAGTTCCCAAATGTTGGGAACGCATTGGGAACACTCGGAACGCACTACTGATGTGGTCAAGCGACTGCCATGTCAGAAAATACTAATTAATTTATTATTTTAATTAAATATTAAATATTTCTAAATATTTTTTTAAATCATTTTCTTTCTTTTTTAAACATTCTGAATTTTTTTGAATTTTTTTTTCAAAATTCAAAAATTCAGACCAACAAGAGGTTGGTCTATAGTAGTGGGAACGGTATTTGGAAACATCCCTGAAATAGTCTTCATGGAAGCTAGAAATCCTCTTATGGGTAGTTTCGGAGAATTTTTTTGGTGAAAACATAGTCAAAAACCTTTAGGGGTTAACAAGCATAGGAATAAACATACTACATTGAATAGTATATTTAATGTTAGCAACGCTATTTACAAACCATAACACTAAATATCATTAAGCCTACTAAAGTAAGTAACATTAAATCTCATTTCTAATACTAAAAGTACTCTAGTAAATCTAAAATCTGAAGAAGTTTACATTTAGTGTTAGAACAAAAGTTCTCAAATTCTAAAAAAGTCGGGAACGCTATGATGATGTAGTTGAGCGACTCCCATGTCAGAAAATACTAATTAATTAATTAATTAAATTAATTTGAAAATAATTTGAAAATAAAATTTTGAAATTTTTTGAAATCATTTTCTTTCTTTTTAATACATTATGGAGTTTTTTCGAAATTTTTTAAAATTTTTCTTTTTCAAAATTCAAAAATTCAGACTAATAGGGGACTGGTCTGCAGCAGTGAGAACAGTTTCTAGAAATTGTCTGAAACTGGGTCTAGAAATCCTCTTATGTTTAACACTGGACTAATTCCTCGAAAGTTGAGATTTAGTGTTGTGTGAAGTAGGGGGTAATTACACTAAATGTAATCCAACACTAAATATATTATTTAGTGTAGCTAAGTTCAAGATCAAATGTTTAAAAGTTGCTAAAGAGACTATTTCAAATATGTCTCTTTACTTTTAAGATGGATTGTTTTGTAGCAATTTCACTCTAAACAACAATAGTGTTGCATTGACAATTCCATGACTTTGACATTTTCAATGTGCACTACTTGAAATATAAATCTACACTCATATTCTAATTTTTATAGCTTTGGATATAGTATTGAAAAGCTAAATTATGAACAATTCTTCCAAAACCTTTCATAAATTAGTTTTGTGATAAACTTTACATGCATTAGAAGGGATTTGAGGGCAAGAGAAGCCGGTTTCTTCACTGATTACTTGTGTGTTCCCTGTGTTGTCTAGAAATTGTGGACCAATCCTAATGGCTAAAAATTTTGAATTCTTGTATTTTTTTTTTCCAAAATTCTAAAAAGTGTTAAGAAACCTAAAACTGATTTTTTTTTAAATTAAAAAAAAAATTAAAAAATTTCTGACATAGTAATCGCTTGACTATGTGAGATTGTTGATGTAGTATGTTCCCACATTCCAAGAACTCAAAATAACTCGCAATCTTCGAATGCCTTCAAATTTTTTTCAAATGATGCACAATGATCAATTTTCAAAAATTGCATGTGGCTTGAAGAGAGCTTACATATTGCAATTATTGCCAAATAGCAAAGGTTACATTACATTAATGCCAATGTCTTATCACAAATAAGTAATTAGGTAAAAAAAGGTCACATTTAGTTGGTAAAGGCAAATACATGTGTTGTTTTAGTAATCTCATATTAGACACAAATGCCATCTCAAATGTGTGTGTTTCAACTTATATATGATAGAGTGGTGCTTAACCCCTGAACGGCCCTTGGGCTTTGCGTCTACGAGACTGTATCCACCGCATACGGTGGGAACAAAATTGCGAGAATTAGAGAATGGACGTCCATTCTCCAATCCAGCCGTTCCGATTGTTGCAAGGTACACTACAGGTGATGCGCAAATTTTCTTGAGGCCCTTCTCGGGCGGATTGTGATGATTTTTTTGCAAAAGCGTCACTCCGTGTACCGTTGCGTCTTGTGCAATAAGTTTTTATTTTTGTAAATTTGCACTGTGAAGCGCCGGCCAATCGCTTCGGTGGGTGGCCAAACAACGACCTCGGCAACTCGAAGGAAAAATTCTGGCACGTAACTCACAGCAACGCATTTGATTGGGAGATTGAGGTCACTGTATGCAATCTGAGTCGGGTCGCCCGGCTTTGTGACGGGCAAGCTCAGCATACGTGCCGTCGTGGATGCTTACGCGGATGAGTGCCGCACTGAGGGGAAGACATGCTGGCGATAGGCTGGGCAGTTTTGATGGCGGGAGTCCAATGGCTTTTCACAAGAAATCCTGGTGGCAAAGCTTTTGAATACTCGAACACTTACAGCCAACGCTCCGTGCAAACAAACAAAGAATAGACTGCCGAGTTCTGTGACAGACGTGAGTGAGTAGCAAAATGAATTCACATCATATAATTGAAATGTTTGAGAGTAAGATACATAAGCTCAATCGAGGAAACTAAAATTTGTTAAAGGAATGTGGTACCAAAACACCTCAGTCATCTGCTCATACTAGCTTGTGGTTCCCTTCAATCAACAAGTAGGGAGTAAGTACAGTATAATTTGGCTCAAAGTCTACCGCTACAAATGAATCTTCGGAGTGATCTACAATCACTCACTTTATAATTGCATAAGTCAGATATGCAGAGAGACAGTAATATCAACAAATTTTGGCACTTGAACATATTTCAATATCTCGATCTACAACTCTAGAAAAGGAACTCTGTCAAAGTCTGGATATGCTTGACAAGTGTACACAAACATTTGCATACAATTTTTAAGAATTGGATGGAACCTTTCAGCTGATATAAGGAAGCTCGGTGCCTATAGCATTGATTTGCTTTCTTCGAGAAATTATATATATGTTCAATCACTAAATTAGTACAAACACCCCGCGCAATGATCGAAATCACTCCTTGCAATCAAACCCCTAGCCTCAAAATTCTTGAATTGAAACTCTCATCTACAAACACCATAGTCTTGAAATTGAATCCGAAAGCAACAACCTCCTGCCAAAGGCATCACCCTCCCGCCAAAATCCTCGCTCTCCCGCTTCCCAGCGCCAACAAGCATGGCCACGTTTGTACCGTAAACCCACCAAAGCACCGGGTTCTGTAACATACACGACGAGCCCGTATCGTATGCAACTTACTATATTCCCTCATGCCTCCGACGTTCTGTTCGATATTTTGCATTCTAAATTGCACCATTCGATGGACATGTCAATTTTGCAGAACTCAACAGACACCCTCAAACCCTAATACCAACGCCGTAGTACTCAAATACGCGGAAAACCCCGGCCTACGGCCAGAAAGGGCGTTCGGGACGTTCAGGGGTTAAAGGATAACATCTATTTCTGATCTGGTTCTTATTTTTGAAAACTAAATTGCTCAATTTTCAATGAGGTGAAGTATAGGTGACAATTCATGTAGAATAAGAGCTATAAAAGCAATAAAAAAATGCCTAGAAGGTGTACATTGAAGCATATAGTGATTATAATGTATACATTGAAAGCCTAGCTTATATTGATTTTATAACCATCCTATATTTAGAAATAGATTTTCTTATATATTGAAAATGGACCCAAAAAAATCTTTATGATTACAAAAAAATTCATATTAATTTTATTTGAGGAAAAAATATTTAGAATATTGTATATAAAATCTTTTTTTAATCTATTTCTAGGTCATTGTAAGAAACACCAAACATTTTCTATATTTTTGCCATAATATATAGGATTTTCAGAAGTACTTTAAAAAATAGAAAATTAATTATTTTAAAAGATGAAAAATATTCTTAAAGTATATTCATTTAAAAAGATGGTACCCTAGGAAGGAAAAATGAAGAAAAAATCTCTAAATAGGTGAACTAAAAAAGGAAAAAATATCATGAAAATGGGCATTTTGACATTTCAATTTGTAAAAAAAAGGAAAAGAATTTTTTTTTAAACTAAAAATTGGCCATTTGGAAAGAATTTCAATATAATGAGAAGATTTCAGCAAAAGAATAATCTTTGAACAAGCATCAATATGCAGAAACTGTATACGATAGAAATACTATGTGTAGTTTTGCACCCATATATAGGTCATAAAACAATATGTTTTCACTTTTTTTTTGGTAGGAATATGCTTTCTACTATTCAAATAGACCACTAAATTTCAGCTTTAGATTATTAATTTTGGATACTCCTTAATACTAAACCCCCCTAAACTACAAAAATGACACATTAGCTAAATTATAGTTTAAATTTAATATGTTTTTTATTAATTCAAAAAATGAAGGATATGATTACGACCAAATTAGGCATTTCCAATTTAAAATTTATGGGATTTATGCTTCAAAAGTTATAGCAAGAAACAAATGTCATTCAATTGTGACATAAAATAGAATCATTGTTTCTTGCAATGACCCTTCTCTACATGAGGAAATTTTTTCTTGAACTTTATCATGCCACAAATAGGCTAAATTGCTAAAGTGATCAAAAATCAGTGGTCATCTTGATACTCATTATGGCATTTCTCTAAGGCAAATTGAGGAATTGAAGAAGAGAAGAGTTCAAATTAGCTTGCATTTTTATGGGTTAGTTTCAAAGAAGACTTGTGACAATTCTAAAGTACCTTATAGCCAACTCTGGTGTCTACAATGAAGTTGTGATCTCATACAACAAAAGAAAAGGGTCTCATTATTGGTATGAAAGAAGAAAAAATTTCCAATGCTCAAATTGAATTCAAATTGGGTATAGCATTCCAAATTATATTTGATCTTATAAAATGGCATCAACTTTGATGGGATATCATCCTTTCTAATGATGCTAGCGTGTGAGCGTGAACATGTGAGCATGTGAGCTTCTAATATGTATATAAGTAGATATACTACCACCTTTGAAGGTGTTTATAGTAAAAATGCCTATAATATAGATACCTATAGTATAAATACACTCTTATCATAAAAGGTTTCTATAGTTTAAGCACCTATACTAGAGGTGTATCATCTTTGAGGCTCACAAGCTCACACTTCTATGCTTACATACTAGCAACCGTGTCATCCTTTCAAAGCTTTCTAATAGTCTAAGATGAAAGCTCAACTTTCATAATAAGCAACAATTAGAAATTAGAAACTGAAAATTGAAAATGGCTTTTAGTTTCTAATTGGTGTGCATATCTTATTGCATAAACCCAAATGACAACAAAAGCTCACATGCACACACTGAAGAAATATGTTTAGGCTCTTAGATTCAACAATCATAATGCAATCCAAAACATCTTTTCTCAAGGATGCATACAAGGCATAAATTCTTCCATTTATTCAAGTTCATGTGCACTAGAGTGTGGAGAATTCATTTGAAAGAATGTCATATGCGGGGTCATATGGATGTACAAATCATCCTTCAAGGTGGGCAAGCATTAGTAGTTGATTCAAATTTGGCATCAAGTTTACAAAAAGCACTTATGGGATTGCTTATGTCCTACCTTTAACCCCTAAGCACCTATAACATTTTTACCAAAATCCAAACCCTTTTGAACTCATTCCAATCAAATTATCATCCAAAATGAGATTCAAAAAATTTAATTGTAGGATGATTATAAGAAACACTTATACTATTTTCCATCACACGTCACATACTGATCTATTTTTTGGCCATAACTTTTGTATGCTGGCTCCAAATGACTTAAGATTTATACTATAGGTACTCATGACTATCATACAATTTTTCAAATTTTTTCCTAATTTTCAAAAATAATATACTATCCAAAAATAGACCCCAATTGAATGTCACAATTGTCAATTTGGAGGTTTTTGGTCTACTTAGTACCCCGAAAAATGAATTTTGAGATGGAATTTGGATGAAGTGGTCTTCTGGTAGACTTGTAGCTAATGGACAAAGGAATTTTAAGAATAATTAATTTTGTGTGGTGTAGAAGTCCACAAAGTGAGCTTCTTTCTGCTCGTATTTTGAAACATTTAAAATGTTATTTTGGTGGATTTTTTGGTGAGTGACCATCTCTATAGAATTGTTACAAATATCCAATTTTAATTTTCTTAATTTTTTAATTTTCTTATTTTAAACTAATTTAGACATCAAAGTACCTATTTTCTTGAGGTTTGACACTTTTTAAGTTCTCCTACTTAGAGAATTTTTCTATGTTGATTTCCTTTCCTAGGTATCTTCATCTTAAAGGTGTATAATTAAGTCTTTTTCTTAAATTAAAAATTAGTTTTCTAATTTTAAATTATTAAAAAGAAATCATAAATATTGTTGCAGAACATAACAAATAGTATAGGTATTTCTTGCAATCACCCCACGTACCAATTGGTGGTAGAGATAGGGTTGGAGATATGAGTTATAGGATGATTGCAAGAAACACTTGTCCTTTTTTTTGTCCACTTGACCTCCAATAGGTAGTTTTTTGTGCATAACTTTTGCACATTTTTTCCGTTTGGTTTGAAATTTTGAATGAAGGTGAATACAAAAGCTTTGAATGTTGAGTAGTTTTTTCAGAATTTTAAAAATTAGTTTACCATTTTTAACTTTTTCCCAATTCGGTGTCTATTTTGGCCATTTCAAGGGATTTTAGTCCTATTTTTGACCCAAAAATCCGATTTTGAAGTCACAAAGTAGACAAATTGGAGGTATACTAACATTACAAGGGGTGATGATGAGTTTTATGAAATTAGCAACATGTCTATTGCACACATGGGGTCAAAGTGACCTTTCTAGGTACAAAGGCTATAAAGAGGGAAAAATTTTCTCAGAGGAATTTTTTATTGCAATGTGAGCACAATCTTATCTAGAAATATGGATTTTTCAAAAATAATTTTTTGAATTTTTTTTGAATTACTAAAAATGAAAAAATTGATAAACTTATTTTCTGTTATTTTCTACTACTAGTGGCCTCTATAGTACTTTGTAGTAGTCTATAGTATTGCATAGTATTGATAGATGGTTCAGATCTTTAGGCGCTTTGATTCGATGGTTAAGATTTGTAGGCGCAGTGCTGATGCATAGTACCGGTAGTATCACACAGTAGAGCTAGTCCTATGGCCAAGAACTACGTTTTTGAGACAAAGACGTGTTCAAGTGTTTCTTGCAATCACCCTATAAGACAAATGATTTGACCATATTGTTGAAAATATTTTAATAGTCAAATAGGACAGTCTTTCAATTTGAAGAAGCTAGATTTTGGGTACTAAAGCACTTCGGGATTAAGCTTAGTCATGTTTTTGTTATGGTATAGGACATTTTTAGTAGCTACAATGAGCCTCTCATAGTCATCATACTTGTAGCTAGGAAAAATGATGTTGATTGTGTCATCATTGTAAAAAGAGAGTATATTGTGTGGTGATTGCAAGAAACACTTGTACTATTTTGTGTCACACCTTGCATGCTGATTTGTTTTTTGGCCATAACTTTTGTGTTTTAACTTTGATTGACTCAAGATTTGTAGGGAAGGTACTCATAACTATCATAAATCTTCCTTAATTTTTCATAATTTTCAAAAATAATTTACTATCCAAAAATAGACCCCAATTGGATGTCACACTTTGTAGTTTAGGCGATTTTAGTACTATGGAGTACCTTTTCTTAATAATTTTGAGATGGAATTTGGATGAGATGGTCTTCTAGTAGATTTACAACTCTTCACGTGAGGGATTTTGAAAAAAGTTATTTTTTTGTTGTGTGGAAGTCTACAAAGTGAGCTTCTTTTTGCTTGCATTTTGAAACAAGTCTACAAAGTATTATTTTAGTAATTTTTTGATGAATGACCATCTTCATAAAGTTTTTGCAGATGAATGGTTTTGATTTTGTGAATTTACATAATTTTTCTATTTTTTCCTAATTAAAACATCAGGGTATATGTATTTTTTGGGGACTTGGCACTTTTCTAGTTCTCCTACTTAGACAATTTTTCTGTGCAATTCCTTCCATGAGTACCTACAGAGAATTTATGGAAAATTTGTAGCATGGAAAAATTAAATTGGCTACCTAACTCCCCATATTTGAATCCCATAGAGAATTTATGAAAAATTTGTAAAAGACCATGTTCAAAATGAATATCAACCATACTAGAACATAGGACAATTGATTGTTGCAATCCAATATGAATGGGAAGGAGTCTCTAGAGATGTACTTGATGTTCTCATTCCATAATACCTTCAGGTGATAGAATGATTGCTAATAGTGAAGCTTGAGGTAGGAGTAAGGTGGGTACACCCAAAAGCACCTTGTTCCTAAAAGCGCCATCTACAATGCACATACATTACTGAAATCAGTCATGTTCACAGATTGTAGATGGCGCTTTCAGAAACAGACTTTGATTGTTAATAACTTTTGCATACGATATCCAAATCCTACGTTAATTGGTGCGTTGGAACATGCTTTCACTTGCCAACAAGACTACATAAAAATTTGAACTAATTAATAGCAGGAACTAGGCTCAGTATGAATAAGTGGTGCTTTTGGGTGTACCTACCTTACTAGATGGTAGACTTCACGCCAAAAGAATCCAAATTGATGTATATTTTATACTTTTCTCCTCGAAAATATAATTATATGAAGTGAAAATATTAGTCTCTCCAGGCAAGCTTTCCATTGCCTGCACTAGCTCTACGGTTCTCCATTTCATGAAATTTTGAAAATTCGACAACAACATGAATTTCACGGTCCTTACAAGGCTGGAACTCGGAAATTAATCGTCTGTCCGTGTCACTTAGTTGCGGAACCTGTACACGATCTGTCGACATGCTAAGTTAGCGCCACGGATTGCACCCACTTAACAAAATTGGAGATGAAGATACAAAGAGCTTAGAATCTGACTCCAGCATCTAACAAACTGGGACATTAATCAGTTACATCAACACAGAACGATTCTAGAGTAATTCAAACCCCCCAAATTCGAACATATCAAATATCAAACCACCTTAGGATTAATTAGACTTCAATTAAGATACACAGATCGTCGGCCGAAGTTGCAGAGTCCAAGAATGTCTTGCCTTACAAGAGGCCTCGCATTGCATTGATCGAGCACGAATTGAAGCAGCTTGCTAAATCCTTTGGCACTATCTTCGACACGCAGTATCATCAACAATTCATCCGGCTTTCTGTTATCTGCAGGAGGCCTATATCGGTCGATCATTCTATAGATCTGTCTGACTGAGTGTCCCAACTACACGGTCATCTCTGCCAGTTATCGCATCGGAAGATTGCTTGAATGCATGCGTTGATCGAGCTCGAATTGAAGCAGCTTGCTCGATCCTAGCTTTGGCAATTCGATCGATACGCAGTTTCATCAACAATCCATCCGGCTTTCTGCTATATGGAGGCCTCTCTCGATCGATCTGAGTGCCCCATCTAGACAGTCATTTCGGCCAGTTATCGGGTCGGAAGATTGCTTGAATGCGTTGAATATCGAGCTCGAATGGAATGGAAGCAGCTTGCTCAATCCTTTGGCACTTCGACACGCATGCAGATAGTATTATCATGCATCGATTCATCCCTATTGGTAGTATCTGGAGGCCTCTCTCGATCGATCATTCTGTCTATCGATCTGATTGAGTGCCTAGCTCATCTAGCTAGACAGTCGATCATTTCTGCCACTTATCGGAAGATTGCTTGGTATCTTTTCGACAATGGAAAGCCTTTTTTTTAATCGCTGGGGATCATCGATCGAATTCTTGAGGTCGGAGTGCCTCAGTATACTTTGATGAAAAGGAATCTAGAGTGTGATATGTGGCAACTTGGGGAGGTCCCTAAAGCTACTGGCCGGAAGAATCGAAGACATGCGCACAATGAGTGTAACAAATTGACTGTTCTCAATATTGTCAGATTAGCCTTGGATGCAAAATTTGAGAGATCAAATTAGATGAGTGAAGCATACACTTTTCACTTTTCATAATGCTTAACATGGCCAACAAAATGTCTAGCTAGACAGTACTCATTTTTCAATTTTCAGTATACATTAATTAGTAGACTCAAAATCCAACCAATCCACAATCTCAACAGATAATAAGTGGGTTTTGAAGTGGGTTTCCACCCTTGTTTTCTGAATTTTTTTCTCCTGAGTTGTAGGCTCACTTGCTATTACCTGCACAAACATAAAAATATGAGTAAGATTGTTGCCCTGATGTTGAAGTTATGCTGCCGGAAAAGTTGGGGCAACCCGGGCAATACGTATACTGATTAACTTCAATTTGACTTTGGAACTCCTCAAATGCAGATTTTGTGTTTCTAAGAAAAAAAAGTGTCCTGCTTGGAGGGAGCACAAATAATTATCTATGTGTTCACTATCTGTTGAGATTGTGGATTGGTTGGATTTTGAGTCTACTAATTAATGTATACTGAAAATTACTTCAAAACACACTTACTTCTACCCAAGATTTTCAAAAACTCTGTGAGACTCTGAGGAACAGAGGAACTTCAGGGGTAAGTTGGAAAGAAAGCCTACTCAGTCATGCATTTTTTGCAATCTGTAATCAAGTGACACATGGGGAATGGAGTTCAAAATCAAAATCGAACTGTAGTACAGTTGAGTTTAATTTTATGTAGGTCTTATGCATTATTTAACCCTTCCTTGCCTAAACTCCAAACCCGTCTAAAAACATCCTTGCTTTTCAAGCCTTATAAGTTTAAATGTCACTAAGATATGAAAATCTCAACTATACAATCTTGTAGTGTGCATGTTATAAATGACGTGGATCAAATTTGGAGTCATTTGGTTGCATAAATTGCAAGATCATAATGTTTTAGTGTTAAAAAAAGATGTAAATTTTTTCCTAAAAACACATTTGGAGGTGAAATTTGATTTTCTAAACCCACTCAAATGAAAAAACTTTAAACTATAAAGTGCTTCAAAACCAACATACAAACACATTGGTGAAAAAAAATTCATTCAAATGCTTTGAATTGTTTGCAAAATGACTTTGAAATGTCAAAAAAATAGCAAAAAAGGGTGTAAAAAACACATCTATGACTACACCTCCTACTAAAATGCTTCTTAGTCACTCATAACTTCTTGGATTGATAAGAAATTCTAGCCACACAAACTAGACTAGAATACTCAACTTTTCCAAAAAATTTTAATTAGAATTAAACACCATGTGAGTAAGAAACAAGCCAATGAAGTTCACTGTAATTCTAAAATGTATGGCCTTGAACTTTGAAATGCTCCCAAACCTTCAAAACAACTTGAATTGCTATGAAAATTTGACTACAATAACTAGACTGTAACTCCTAAAGGACCAAACTGCGTTTTTTGGCAACATAGTGATTTTGGGCAGCTCACTATGAATGGAGTTTTTATTCTTTTTCTTTGAAGTTTTCGCACAACATGCGCCCAAGGAGTAGCTTTAAGGTCCAACAAGTTTCATAACATTTGACTACATAGTCAAAGAGTTATTGCATGATATGTGATTTCCTTTGATCTCTGGGCAGCCTGGGCAAATAAAAAAACTTCTTTAAAAATAATTTTTTGAAAAAATGAAAAATGAAAAATTTTTATTTAGAATTTTGTGTATGCAGGAATCTTTGAATCATTCCATTTGAATTAGTGAGTCAAAAGTTATGAGGAGGTTTAGTTTGAGGTAGTTTGTGGCTAGTTACAAAATTCCTGCACTACAAAAAAAGTTTGAAATCCTTTATTTAATTCAATTTTTAATATTTTTGGATAAAAATAATTGCAATAGGTGAAGATTGTTTATTACAAAATTTTCACCATTGGGATTAGAATTTTTCAATTCCATAAATAAATTGTTTACAATTTAGTGTTTTGGCTCATTTTCTACTTC
Organism: Thuidium tamariscinum; assembly: GCA_947034885.2. NCBI lineage: Eukaryota > Viridiplantae > Streptophyta > Bryopsida > Hypnales > Thuidiaceae > Thuidium > Thuidium tamariscinum. The sequence goes on from OX344753.2 coordinate 5,738,163, forward strand.
TTTGTACTTGTTATTTTTTTCTTCTATGTTTTACAACTCCAAATGATTTGAAATTTTTTTTGCATATAGCCAACTTTCCTTTAAGAATGAATCCAGAGAGTAACCACAAATTTTAACTTTTTTTCATACAAATGTAACCTTGTGAAGTGCAGCTGCCCGGATTTCCACAGTGGTAAAAAAAGGATTTTTGTCACTTCAAACACTAATATCTTGCAATCTACACGGTGGAAATTGCTGAAATTTTTTCCACATCTTTTTAAACTTGTGCTCTAAGAGATCCTACAATTACTTTTGTCCAAAAATATTTTTTTCTTAAAATTTGGTAGTTGTCTAAAAAATGACAATTTTGAAGTGGTTTTGGTGAAAACATAGTCAAAATCCTTTAGGGATTAAAGGAACATAGCCCAAATTTTTGTAATTGAAAACAAACATTGGATGAAGGAGATATAAGCCCCCAAAGTTGTAGCCATCAACTTTAGTTTAAATAATTGATATTGAACTAGTGAACTTTGATTGGCTCCCAAAACTTTTGTACATCTTTGATTGATTTGAAAACTTTACCTTACAAACTAGACTAATATGTGCAACTTTTCCAACAAGTTTTATTGAATTTAAACATTGGATGCAAAAGTTATAGTGCTTCGAATTGCACTTATACACTATGTGAGGACACTTTTCATCCCCTTAGGTGATGAAGGATTAAAGATTCTAATGCAATTTGAGTTTGAATGACACTTTTGAGACCACATTTGATGAATTAACCCCTAAAGTAAAATGATGGCTCATTCTTTTGTGTGGTTGAGATTTCAAAAGTCATTTATAGTTTGTAGAAAATTCAACTCCCTTCTCCTCATTTATGTACTAGGTGGGCTTTTTCAATTGAAATCATAATTTCCAATTGAATTGTCTAATACAAGGCGGGCTTGGTCACAATGAAAATGCAAGGCAAAGCAAAATGGAATTAGTCTAGGCATTAGTACACATTGGGGCTTGAAATTATTTATTTACAAAATCAATTGTATATATGTTAGGCACATACCGTATGATCATCTATACAATAAAACTTCACTTTAGAATTTGAATGGAGTTCAAAAAATTCACCTTTTCCATATCGGCAAGTACAAATGAGTTGAATTTTCTATAAGGATGGGTGAATTTGAAAACTCGATTGGATAAGAAATGAGCCTCACATAGATTTGAGTAACTACACCACTTCAAGATCTAAATTATTAATGATATTCAATTTCAAAAGAGTGTCATTCAAAGTCAACTAGGGGTACAACTTTCATTTAATGCATGGGACCTAGTTAGATCACAACTCAACCAAGACTAGAATGAAGTTGGGATATAAACTCAATTGCTTGTGTAGGCTACATTGTGAATTTTCAACACATATGTGGGCCCAAGTAGCTGCTTTTTTTCAACTCAAGTTGAAATTTAAAATACATGTTATCAACATAGAGATGACTTCACCAAAAAAATTCATGGTAAGAAACCAATTTTTTAGCCTTTGGGAGGGTGTCAAAGTTGGCAATTATGAAAAAAAATTCAAAACTACACATGTTGGAAGATTTCAAATATCTTTTTTAAAATTAAATCTTTTGATCTTGAAAATTTTCACACATCTTAAGAACATAAAGTTTATTTCATGCCAAAATTTTCATAATAAGAGAAAAAAGTTCAATCCTTGAGAAGGTGTCAAAGTTTTAAAAAAAGCAAAATTTGTTTATTGCTATAAATATCAATTGGTAGATTTTGAAAATCTTTTTTTGTATAAATTTATTGGCCTTGAAATTTAGCATGCATGTTATTAATTAATAGATGATGTTTAAAAAAATTCATAGTAAAATATCATTTTTTGAGTTCTCGGGAGGCTATCAAAGTTGGTAGAGGTGAAATTGTTTTTACTACGAATCCTAAAACACCATTTTGATTGGGACCCTATTGTACAACTTCAAGTAGCAATCAAATGTTAGTGGATAGTGATCATACTCTCATAGTGAAGGGAGATTGTAACTATTTGAAACTAATTTCAATTACTCCAATTTGTTTTCAAAATAATGGAAGTAAAGATTGTCAAAAATACTTCATATGTGTTGTTTTGGATCAAGAACTATACTATTGAATTTCTATGCTAAAGAATTTGAAGCAAAAATTAGAGAAGAAGTTTTCAAAAGAATTGCAACTATTGTACAGTACAAAGGATTGTTCAAAAAATGAATTCAAAATTTCTTAGGAATTTGCAAACTTAGCTTTTTTTTTAACATGATTTTTAAAAAACCCAGAAAAAAAACATTTTGGTGGAATTTTTCTAAACAAAATCTCTATTATCTATCCTATATAAATTAAAATATCAAAATTAAAAATTCTCTTGAAATTAAGTGTGTATATGATTTTCTTAATAGTTATAATTTTATTCTATGACAAACTAATACAAACCTAGGGCACTTAAGTTGTAGTCTTGTACAATTGAGCCTTCAAATATTTTTATAATTCTTATTACATAACTTGAAAAGCATAGTATAAATACAAGCACAAACACCCTTACTTATCTATATTCTAAACTTTCATATAAACATGCATGTTGCCCTATAGGCCTATATATTTTGGCAAAGATAGGTAACATTTGTAATATTCTTCAGTCTATTTCTAAAATTTAGCAAGTTTGTCTTTAACGAGGCTACCAATCCAAGAATACTTATGTCTAATGTAAAATTTCACTTTGTCCAAGAAAACTTAACTTCTAAGAGTCTCTAGTATCTTAGAGTTTGAAAACATAATTGCTCTTGAAGTATTATAAGTCTTAAATGTCACTAAGATATAGAAATCTCAATTGTACAATTTTATTGTACACGCATTGTAGGTAATACAAATCAAATTTGGAGTCATTTGGCTATATAGATTGCAAGATTATAATGTTCAAAAAGAATGTTGAAATATTCCTACCAAAACATTTGGATGTGAAATTTGATTTTTAAATGAAAAAACTTTAAAGTACAAATTACAAAGTACTTCAAAGGTACTTCAAAGTATAGAGTACTTCAAAGGTACTTCAAAATACAAAATACTAGCATACAAATACATTTAGAAAAGAAAATATTATTCAAATGACTCACTGTATCTGCAAAATGGTTCTAAAATGTCAAAAATTTGCAAATAAATTCTTCTAAGGTAGAGACTCTTTCTACTACTTAAAATGTTTCCTAGACTCTCATAACTTCTTGGATGCATATGAAATTTTAATTTGGATATAAAATAGACTTGTATGCCTAACTTTTAAAATTTTCATTATAGAAAATGGACATTGTATGAAGAAAAAAATAGGCTATTGAAATTTAGTGTAATACAAAAATGTTTGAATTTTGAACTTTAAATAAATTCCAAACATTCCAAACAACTTAGATTGGTATGAAAATTTTACTATAATATTTAGACTTCAAGGCAAACTAACATAACAAAATTGATTGAAAATAAACATTAGATAAAGAAGATACAAGCCTCCAAAATTATAGCCATCAAAATAGAGTTTGGTAAATTCAAATTGAACTCATAAGCTTCAAATGTCTCCTACAAAATTAGTTTATCTTGGATTGTGTTGAAGAAGGATAGTGACCAAAATAATCAAAAACTATTCTATTAATGTAATTAGTTCATTCTAAAAGAGCCAATTAAGTTGGAAATTTCTATGCTAGTAGGTTCAATTCTTTAACTAGTTAATACAATCCGACACACTCAATGACACATTCATAAATCTTCAATTTGGCTCATTATATCCTCTTGCAACATCTCAATAACTCAATAGGTCTACACTGACTTCACAACACAACTTCCAACTTGGTTCACATTTTTATAATATATTTTTTATTAGTCTAATTGGTAATAAAATCATTGTTTAGAATTAGAGGTCCACCAAGTAGCTTGATGACACCATCACACTCACTTCACTAACATTTAGACTTCACTCTAAATTACTTATAATTCTAGTAATACCATCACACACATCCATTCCAATCTGTAATTCATCATAATTTTCAGACACACTTCAACAAATTGCCATCACCAACTTGCACTCCACAACATTGCCACACAAAACTCACTAGGACACTCCATCACTCCACAAACACTTTGACACTCACAAAAAATAAGAAATTACACATTCTTGGCTGGGACTCACACTAAAACACTCATTAGTGGGTGAAAATGAAATCCAACTTGACAACCTAATAGGAAGCTAGACCTTGGTAGTTATACAAATTAGGAGAGATGACCTTACTACCTCCAACTACCCAATTGGAACTACAAAATCAACAACACAATTCTCAACAATTCCAATCCTAATTGGAAAGAAGGTGACATGTTCTAAACTAAATAGAATCATCTCCAATTTGATAAAAACATCATGTCATCTTTTTCACCTTGACTAACAGCACCCTCAAAATGAACTCAAATTAGATACAACAAACTATCAAAATGATCCACTTGAACACAAAATTGATAACCAACAACTCAAAAATAGTGAAAACACATGCATTTTCACAAAAAATACAAAATTAAAAGCCTAATCGGTAATCTACAAATTGATTTGAAAGTTTTCCATCACAAACTACCCTACATGAAGGTTAGATTTGGCATAAATTAAGTCATCTATGTAAAGAAAGGAGTGATTGCAAGAAACACTTACTATATTTTGTATTAAACATTCATGTGGAAGTTGTTTTGGGCCATAAGTGTTACAAAAATGATTGAATGAATTTGAAATCTAGAAGTTTTTTATTGCAATAGAAAGTGTACTTGAAGTACTTCAACTTTTTCAAATTAATTCAATAGGTGAGATTCAATTTCAAATATATGTCATAAAGATGATTTTGGTGGTTCTAGGACACTACTAGGTACCATTCTTGAAGATTTATGTTGTTGAATTTAGTAGGCTAGCTCTTCTAACAAATGCATATCCAAAACATGTTCCATGTGTATATTGCATTGGCCTCAAGTATGCTATATTTAGATAGAACCTTGGAATTTATATTGAAGGGTCATTGTAAGAAACGCAACTCCTATTTGATATCACAATTGAAGTGACATTGTCATTTCTTGCTATAACTTTTGAATCCTCAACCCAGTTATTAGTTCTTTTTTTAAATTCTATTTTTACAAATCAAAATGTCATACTACCAATTTTCATGAGATTTTATAGTTTTCTAATTCACTTACTTCAAGAATTTCCTTTGCTTTTTATTCCCTAGGGTACTTTTTAAAAAAGTGTATGTATATTAAACATATTTTTTACATTTAAAATATTTTATTTTTATAATTTTAAAGTACTCTTGAAAAATAAAGTAGTACTAAGCCAAATTGTTACAAAAAAACACATGGTGTTTCTTACAATGATCATGAATTAAGAATGTTTTTTTAGATTTGGCTTTGATGTTCCTTTTTTCCTCTTAATTGGCATTTGGAAACAATGGCTACTTTTGAAATAAATATTCAAGTGCATTTTCTAATTTAAAAAAATTGAATTGCAAAAGTCTCATATTTTAATATAAATTATAGCTTGCGGCCTACAATACAGGATTTCAATGTACTCTCAAAAGACTCAAAAGTACTAGTAGGAGCTTGTAGCACCTCCAATTTTCCAATATGGATTGTTTTTATGGCAAATTAAGTATTATTGTCCTCCTTGCCATGCAATGATAAACATCATGTGTTGTTTGAAAATAGATTTAAAATCCAATCCATCTTCTATATTTTATGTTCCATGCTCTTAATAATATTGAAGGTGATTTGTAGTACAAAAAAACTAAAGGTTGAAAATAATAAATGCAACAAATACTTAAAGTGATTATTGCAATCATCCAAAAGTGCTACATGTATCTTGTAAATGATATGAGGTGATATGAATCCTTGAGAATTTGACGTGAAAATTCAATTTTAGCACCTAAGTGCAAAATTAGACCTTCACATATAGTAGAAAAGAAAACATAGATTTTCCAATAAGTTTTGTTACATTCAAATATCTAATGCAAAAATAACAATGTCATTGTAAGAAACACCAAGTCACCAACCATTTTTTTGTCACAATGAGATTGGTTTTTTTGTCATCTTCCACAACTTTTGAATAATAAATCCAATGAAAAAAATCAAAAAATCTATTTGTATCTATCTTAATTTTTATTGAATCCCTTGTTTTGTTTTTAAATTTTTTAAATTTAATATTTAAAAGTCAATTTTATTAATTTGTCACATTCTTAGATTTTGGATTTTTGACTACAAGAAGTGGTCTAAATAAATAAATAATTTTTAGTTGAATTCTTATGTATATTTTTATCAATAGGTGGACATGTTCCTATCAAATGGCATCTAAAAATACGTTATTCTATATCTCCATATTCATGAAAGTAGGCCTCCCTTTTACACATACTTCTAAATAATAGGAATGGTTTTGACCTATTTTTTGGGGTCAAATCACATCACCATTAAGTCTTCACAAATGGAAAATTTTTAGTTTATTTTAAAATAATTTTTCCTATTATTTGCAAATTAAAACGTCAAAAATTGTATTTTTGGTGGCATATTCTTGGACATAGAAGTTTGGATAGAAAAAGTTTATCTTGAGGTTTTAACTCCTAAACGCCCAAATTACATTTTTTCGCAACATAGCAATTTTAGGTAGCTTACTACAAATAGAGATTTTTTATTTCTTTGGAATTTTCACAAATCATTTGCCCAAAGAGTAGCTTCAAGGCCCAACAATATTCATAGTTTTTGACTACATAGTTAAAAAGTTATTGTAAGATATAGTTTTCATTGTTTAGCAAGCAATTTGGGTAACAAAAAAATTATTTAAAAATTATTTTCTTAAAAAGAAAATTTGAAATTGATTTATTATATTTTTACCTTAGTAGAAATCTTTAATTCAATCCATTTTGATCAATGTGTCAAAAGTTATAAAGAGTTTTTGCCAATCCCAATGGCAAAAATGTTTTAGTTAAAAAATCTACACCTACTCTTCTTTTTTTTTCCAAAGATATCAAAAATTGAATTAAATAAAGAATTTTGAACTTTTTTGTAATGCAAAGATTCTATAACTAGTCACAAACTACTCCAAATTAAAACTCCTCATAACTTTTGACTCACTGATCAAAATCAAATGATTCAAAGCTTCCCACTTAGGTAAAATATTATAAACCAATTTCAAATTTTTTATTTCTTAAAAAAATAAATTTTAAAGAAGTTTTTTTTTTGCCTGGATTGACCATTGAGTAAAGAAAGTGACATATCATGCCATAACTTTTTAACCATGTAGTTAAAGCTATGAAAATTGTTGGGCCTCAAGGCTACTCCTTAGATGGCGAATTTTGTTAAAATGGCGGCATTTCAAATGCCATTTTTCAGACCATGCGGTCTGAATTGAAAACTAACATCTAGGATAGGTATAGATTTTCATAAATCTAGGAGATATATAGATTTCAAAAATCTATGACAATTTTACATTTCAGATCGTACAATCTCAAATGTCTTCGACAGGTATAGATTTCAAATGTACTACTATCTTGTGTGTTTCAAATTCCATATTTAGGGCCACCTTCTCCCTTAGCTTTACCAAGGTGGGTACTAGATATGGTAGATGGCTCTAAAACGGCCCCTCTCCTTGCAACCACCCCATAGGTGGTTGTAAAATGGATGGGAGCTGATCTTTAAATGGACCACTGTCGCTACGGAATGAATCAAGAAAATTTATTTTATTTTATTCTGAGAACCAATCATTTCTTCTATAGTTCAGAAATTGTTTTAGTAGTTGCAGGGGGACAGATTATGGGACACCTATGGTCACAAATAGGTATCTACTACATAAATCTTTGAAAATTCATAACTAATTCAAAATGATTGAAAAAAATATAAAACCACCTGTGTTACATTCAGCATCCATTTTTCTTTCTCTGAAAAATGAGCTAAAAATATTCCTGTTTATGCAAACATATGAAAAGGCGGATCAGCCCTTAAAGTGTCGCTTTTAGAGCCATCTACCCTACCCCCTTAAACCTCCACTTTGCCTAGTTACTACTACTAGACTAGTCAAATTGTCATATTTTCTTGTTGGCAAATGAAAAGAGGTTCCACTGCACTAAAGCACAGATGACATTTGAATCACATTACCAAAGTTACAAAGCCAGGTCAAGTTTTTTTTGTTCTTTCATTGTTTCTCCTGTTTTGTTGAGGTTTCTAAACTTCATTTCTTCCACATACTGTACTTAGGTACACACTGATTTGGAAGACTGATGATGTTGGGTTTAAGCAGGGTGCGACTGATTTGGAAAGTCCAATCATGATGAGTACCGGCCAAATCCTGATCGATCATGCTGGCAAAGCCCTTTCATGGTGAACCTCGCTCCTCAGCTCCCTTCTCCTCCGGTCCTCCCTTCTTCCCTGCCACACAGATGCTGTGCGAGTGCGTTCATGATAACTCCGCCAAGCTCAGTACTCACCATTATTTTCTGACTCGATCTGCAAGTCTCCCCCAGGCCACTCTCTGATCAATAAGTCCCGAGATGGGGTGGAGTGTTTTTTTCTGGAAGCTGGCATGGCATGGCATGGCATGGCGGGGTGCCTGCCTGAAGAAAAGGAAAGGCCGGAAAATCTTCACAAGAAGCTAGCTAGACTGAGCGGATCGGAATCTGAAGCGCAAGGACGACGACGACGACGGACTCAGCTCCTAGCTTAGTTAGTTCACATCCGTCCTCCCCGGCCCGGCCTACTGGGATAGGCCGGATCGATGGTGGGGGAGGAGGGGGGGGGTGCGGGCCAGCTAGCGCAGCGCGCGCAGAGCAGATCAGAGCAGAGTTGGGTGGAAGATCGAAGCCAAGTACGTACAAAATGGAGAGAGAGAGAGAGAGAGAGAGAGAGAGAGAGAGAGAGAGAGAGAGGAAAATGAATCACCCTGTGATCCTCCGTAGTCCTGACTCCCTGCACCCTTCACTTATTAAGCTTAAAAGCCCTCTGCTACATCGACACTCTAGGAAACTTTGACTTGACTTGGACTCCATAGCTGGCACGGCGGGTTCCCCTGATCGATCCAATTGCACTGACTGCTGGTTTTTCTTAATTTGTTTTTATAATAAGAGAGAAAAATTCTTCATAGGGATAGGCGAAGGGAACTGAAGGGAAGGATTTCCATGGCGTCACGCCCTGACACAAAGTCCGATCGATGGATCGATCGATCGATCCAACTGCTGGGTTTCCCCATGCCATGCCACTTCCCCCAGCCAGCCAGGCAGGCGCGGCAGCAGTCCTTCCGTCCGTCCGTCCCGAAACCCCAGTCGTCTACAGGTGCAGCTGGGAATCTCGCACTCCTAGCTCAAGTGTGCAGTCAGGCACTCTTCCAATTCTCAAGTGGAATAATAACCATACTAATACGTGAATAATGATTATATTAATTTCTTAAGTGAGGTGTGGACTTTGTCAGCTGGATCCCTTGGCGTCACTTTGACAGCATTTTAACACATGTAAGAGTGAGATCTACTGAGGGGGAGAGAGATCTTTGGGTACAAGAGTCAAATCTGTGGAGATCAAGTTGGTATCACTCGGTAAGTTAAAGATGATTTTCTTACGCAATTTCAAAGGGAGAAAAACTGGGGGACGGAGGCCATGGAAATCGGACAACTGAGGCGTGAGTGAACCCCTGCTTCTTTTAAGAAAGCAGTGGCCATATGCCAATTTTGCAATGCCATGGATCACTGATAAGGGTACTAAGTGGAACTTGTTGGTTTTTTGGGTTTGTTTTTTTCAAAACCTGGAGTTTCTGTCAAGTGTAACTTGTGAAAATCTTGACGAGTTGTAGTTGCTAGTAAGAGGGGTCTATAGGTATCAGTGATTCCAAAATGCGAAGTCACAAGTAGCCGAAGCTGCCCCAAACACTGCCAAATGTGCAAAAAAACTATTCCACATTGAGGTATTTCCAGTTACTGTAGCTACTGTAGAATTTTGGAAGAGATTTTATGAGATTAACCCACGTTCATAAACACTGAGTGACCTGGAACGTGATGTGTGTTTGTAAAGTGTCCTAACCACTGATCCTAATTTTCAGAGGAGCTGCACGATCAAGACTTTTGAGTCACTTGGAAAGACATAAATTTGCACCTAATCCACCTATTGGAAGAGCATCTCCACCCTTCCATGGAAAAATTGCCTTCTCAAATGGCGTTTTCTAGGCTCAATTGTCTTTCAAGGCTCAACCAACAATGTAGTTCCCCACCTTTTCTCTTCATATCTTGTGCTTAAACACTACATTTTTGCACTCACATTCATTGGTGGCAATTGCTATAGTTGTCAGGCTTTTCAAAAAGTGTTACAAGAACATTTTTAAACAAGATAAATCCAAGATTGGTGAAGAAATGGGTAGATTGGTCACAAAGCAAGAAGAAGCTCAATCTTATTGAAATGGTCGTAAATGTTGGAAGTTCAAATGCTTGGGGTACTTTGAAATTTGAAGCTACCTTCACCTTGAAATATTTGACATCAATAAATTGAATCCCTAAAATATGCACAATATCAACACCTTGACACACACACCCCTCCCAAATGTGTACCTCAATATGAATCCCCCAAACCTTGCATTAGAAGACATTATATTTTCAATACACTGAAAATAAAGTCTAGTTCTAATCAACATTTTCTAGTGATGTAATTCTAGTTTTTTTAAATTTTGTCCCAAGGAAGGAGAAATCCCTTCAAATATTTCCTTGTCATAAGTTGACAAGAGAAGCCATATTCTCTTTACAAAAAGACTTTGATTTCATAGCTAGCGGAAATTAAGAGCTTCTTCATCTTTAGTCTTTTTTCTTATTTTAAAGATAAGAACTATACTTTTCATTTTATTTTGCCTTGCTTCCCAATGAGCTTCCCAAAGCAAATTACTTTAAATTTTAGCTATATCTATACATTGAAGAAATATTTATTTAATTTTTGTTTTAAAATAGTATTACAACATAATTATTGCTTGAACTATTTTAGAGCATGAACAATGCATGATTGGAATCAAGGATAATATTGGAATTTCAAAGTAGAAGGTTGTGGACCTCATTCCATTTTGGTACTTCTTGATCCAATGTCAACATTTAAAACCAACAATCAAAACTCAAACTTCAAGTGAACTTTCCCATACTATAAAACAAAAGAGAAGAAAAGATTATACATTAAAAAATACTTTTCATGCAAAAAAAGTAAGGTCAAATTTATTGGCACAAATAACAATGCTTGAAAATGTATGACAATTATCAATTAATGCTTGAAAACATATGACAGTTATGGGTGATTGCAAGAAAGACCGGTACTATTTTGCGTCACACTTTGAATGACGGAGTTGTTATTGATTATAACTTTTAAAGTATGAACCATATTGACTTGAAATTTTGACTAAAGATATCTGACATGACAACAATAAAATTAATTATTTTTCAAAAAAATTCAAAAATCATTTTATAATTAAATTTCAATTAAGCTAATTTGTCACACTTTGCGGTTTAGGGGTTTTTAGTTTTGGGGAGCATCCAAAATTAATGATCTAAAGCTAAAATTTCTATGGCCTATTCCCATACTAGGTAGGCATGTTTCTACCAAAGGAAATCTCAAAAATCATTATTCTCTTTCCTATACATATGCGTGAATAGGCCTCCCTTGCGCGCATACTTTTGAACATTTGAGATGGTTTTGAGATCATTATTTTGGTGAAATCTCTTCATCATAAAGTTCTCCCCAATTGAAAATTTTAAGTTTTTTTTAAAATTCTTTTTCCTATTTTTTACAAATTAAAATGTCAAAGTAGCTATTTTCATGAAAATTTGCACTTTTCTAGTTCTCCTACTTAGAGAATTTTCCTACACTTTTACTTCCTAAGGTACCTTCTTCTTAGAGGTATATACCTAAAACATATTTTTTACATTTTTTAAGAATTGTTTTTCTAATTATACAGTACTCCCGAAAATTTCAGCAGTACTATGGAAAACGCTACATAAATCGGTCGGTCTTTCTTGCAATGACCCTTATCATCCAATTTAGGTCTCCATATTTTGCCAACTTGTTAAGTTTGGAAAAAAAAATGGCAAACATAAGAATAAAGAGAGACCAATATGATCTCATAGGGAGTATTTGTTGGAGCTACTCCTTCATGGAGTATGTGGTTACCATTTCGAAAGTTAGTTCCATTGCAATGCCACTCAATAGTAAAAAATCACAAATTTGAGAGAAAAAATAGAATGTAAACCAATCTAATAGAGTCAAAATGACTATTTTGTCATGCTCGAATAGTTTAAATTTCTTAAAAAAATTCCTTGTGAAGACTGATTTGTAAGAACTGGAGAGAACAATTGAATTGAATTTTGAAAAATTATAAATTTCTTATAAGATTTTGAAGTGTACTATCCAATGGGGCCAAAACAATCTCTAAACTACCCTAAAACCAACAAAAAATATATCCATAATAGTCATCTTAGTCATACAAAGTGATCATGATATTTCTTAACATGTTCACAACTTGAAGGCCTTTAACCCTAGAACGTCTGGATCCATCTCCAAAATTGGCTACTTTGGAAAAATCATTATAAAGTATTATTTGTTGGAATATTTTGGACTTGATGTACAAGTAAAAGTTGTAGATTATGAATTTCAGATTCAATCTGTACAGTTAGATTCACCAATGCTATCATCAATTTTTTTTTATAAATTTTGAAAAAGAAAATTCTGAATATCTTCTGAATTCAATTACAAGCAAAGTATTATCATTTTCTGAGTGAAACTTGTTGGAATGGATTTGAAATGAGGTTCTCATCCATTAGATGAAATCTGAGGGCATTAGGAGACCGTTTCGGGTCTGTTCCCGAAACGGCTCCCAATGCCGCAGATCCTCGTCAGGCCGACTTTTATGGAAAAAAAAAAAAAAAAAAAAAAAAAAAAAAATTGGGGTTCTGAAATATGAAAATAAGTTCAAAAAAAAAATTTGAAAAAAAAAATATATATATTACGTGGCAGTGTCCCGACCACGTAGGATTCGGGTTCACAGGGCAGAAACTGCATTCCCGCAGTCCAGGAACCCGCAGTCTCCTAATGCCCTCAAATTTCTTCTAATGATATGCTGATTTTTTGAAATTTTTTTGTTCTTTTAATCTATGACCTCATTTTTGCAAATCCAATTCTGAACTAAAATCATTGCAATTTTTGGCTTGACAAACTTCCACATTTGCAATTTTAGAAAAATATAAACTCTAGTAACACCAAATGCAACCGACAGATAGGACAAAAACTTCATGAAGTATCACCACAAATTAGATGACTTTCATCCAAGCTATAATGAGAAAGAAAACTGAGGTTCATTCTGTACATCGTCCAGAAATTGGACGTCGGCGCGCTTAGGGGTTAAAAGCAACTTCTTTTATTGAACATACACTCAATAATCTCTTTGTATTGTAATTACAAATTATTCGATGACACTACAAGAGAAAGGGGTGTTTTAATTGAGTTCTTAAGTATAGTCCTAGACATCAAATTATAAGTAATGACCTTTAAGGCAATTTTCAACAATAGTTTACTAGAAATACATATATATCTAGTAAATTTTTGTTGAAAATTGCCTTAAAGGTCATTACTTATAATGTAATGCCTAGAACTATACTTAAAAACTCAATTAAAACACCCATTTCTCTTGTAGTGTAACCATCATCAAAGACATTGATTGTAGCTACTAACTCAACCTAAAGTAGTCCAAATCTCATTTTTTTTAAAGAGCCTATTATAGGTTGATGCAAGACTTTAATCCTAGAAGGATGTTGTTTATCTGATATACACTCACTCCTACATGATTCAATTTTTATACCAATAGGTGAATTCTTTTTTTGATTGAAGGTTAATGAGTCATTCCCTAGTTGTCTATAATGTGTCTTTATTTATGTTATAGACTCATTTACCTAAATTGAAAGTAACTTTATTTTGGAAACAATACTAAAAAAATAAAATGAAGAGTTTGTTGAAAATATTTGGAACTTCTTCACACATTAGAGTTAACCCCTAAAAGCCCATTGTTCCCTCACGGGACAATTTGGAGTTTGGGTAGGCTCTGATGACCTCAATTTTTGGTGAAACTCTTTGAAAATTTCCCATAAGATAGGAAAACTGATTAGCTACATGGAAATATAATGTTTGTTTCAATTGGTGCTTGGGAGCAAAAATTATACCACAAAAAGTCTAAATTTTAACTCGGCGGGCTGAAAAATAAATCCACAAAAACTTGAAATTAAATTTTTTAATTTTTTAATCTTTGAGATTATATTTTTGTCTATGTGTGAAGCTTTGATTCAATTAATTTGGATTAGTTATGTAAAAGTTATGAACAATCTTGTTTTTCGAGCAGTTTGAACACCTTCTTGAAAAAATAACTTATAAGATTCATTTTTGAATGCAATTTTCACAATTTAAAAAAAAAATTGCTTGACAAGGTTAAATTTTTTTGCTAAAACAATCTCACTAATGGGATTATTGTGTTTCAATCCCATCTTAGAGCTATCAACAATTTAATTTTTCTTTCAATCTTGTACCTACCTCTACTTAATAATTTTATAAAGAATGAAAATCAAGCATTTTTTTCTTGAAATTTTATTCCTAGACTTTCAACTCAATTCTTCAAAACAATTTAAAAAAAATTCAAAGTCCATAGTGTAATGAAATTGAACATATGGCAATCAAAGTCATCTGAAATTGCAGGACAATATTTAAAAAAAATATTTTTTCCAACTTTGAATGCTCATATCTTCCAATCTATACGATCAAACTTCATGAAATTTTTACCACATAATCTCAAACAAACAAAGTAGAAGATCCTATGGTTAGATTCTATAAAAACATTTTTTTTTCTTTTGGATGAATGCAACAAAAATGGCAATTTTGAGTGATTTTTGATAGAAAAATGGCCTTGGGCCTTTAGGAGTTAATAATAAGGTAGGTGCAATGGGGGACCAAGACCTGGGGTTTGGAAAAAATTACAAAACAAAACTCCTTGGAGCACCAAAATTGAGGTCCAAAGGAGTTTGGTGCCCTGTTTCTTTTCTACTGTTCTCAATTATACCTCCCTATGATACCTTTATTTCAAACTAGGGTTTCCTTTATTTATTTATTTATATATTTTTGACACTCGGGGGGTCCTTTACAATTAACCTACTAATGCCAACAATGTCGTTTTGTGGTGTTTGGATGACTTTGCACCAAATACATTGAAAGCAATTTTTCATTCTCATTTTTTTTTCCACTTCTTACAAAGGATTATGAAGAATATCCAATTCGCTTTGTAGTCTTGTAAGTGTTTGTTTTCATGTGAATAAGAAATAAGTAAAATCCCAACGTATGCTATTTTCATTGTATTTTGGGAAGTTGTGGCTCCTTGCTCTAAATCTGAAATTTCTTTACAAAAGTGATATTTTTTTGAATTTGAGCCCAACTAACAAAATGAAGGTCATCTATTCTAATTTCATTTCCAATTGGAATTTTGGAAAAATTTGTAATATTGAATATTTTATTGTTATTTGAACTTAGAATATATTTTTGATGTCTTTAATACTCTAATTATGGAATGACACAGGATTTGAGTTTACACTATGATGTTTGTCCTTATAATTTACACTCATGTTGTGATTTTCAGATTTTTTGAAATAATTTTCTTTTTGATATGATTTTTCTTCACTTTTTCTTCAAAAATTCTCATAAAAATCAATTTTCACAAAAAAAAATTAAATTAAATTAAATCGTGAAGTGAAGAAGACATGTAGCTTTGTCCCTGGAAAATAAATATAAAAATTTTCATACATATCTAGTTCAAAATGGCAACAAACAAACTGAGTGACGGCATTGAGGCATAAAATCAGGGGTTATAGGCCCGTCGTTTAAGGGTTAACTCTATTGAGCTCCTTTGGAGCGGAGTTCGTCGTACCCATGGAAGAGGAGAGAAGAAGGGCAGGGATCTCGTCCCCAGGGCACTTGGAGTGTTGACTGCCCTCTCTCTCCCCCTTTCTCACGTCCATCACTCCATCCCCAAGCAAGGAGGCAGCCCTTTCGAGGGAATCCAATGCAGCAAAAGGTGAGGTATGGCAGGCCTCAGGAGTGCAGACTATTTGGTCATTTATGTCCGTGGTGTGCCTCTGCTGGTCCTGCAACTGAAGCTCCTCCTGCTGCTGCTGCCGCTGCGCGCACTGCCATGCTTGCCTCAGTTGCCTGGATGGAGCCGCTGACCCTAATCTGATTTAGTATAATTTCTCGTTGCAACAAATGTCCACTGGAGAGCCCCATGGGCCATGGCAGCTGGTGCTGGTGCTGCTTCTTCTGCTTCTGCCGCTGCCGTTGCGTATCAATCAGGAATACTCTGACATGGCGATCATGTTGATCAAGACCTGCAGGCGGAGTCTAATTCCAAGCAGGAACGCCAAGAAATCCTTCCATCATTGCAGAACAGCAGCAGACAAGCGCATTCAATAAGTCGCCTTGGTGAATGTTTGGTCTCTGCTGGGGCTCCAAGCCGACCACTCCTGCTGAGTCAACTGAAGTAAATGTGTGCAATCCCACTTGGAATTTTCATTTAATAGCGAGATCCAAGGGGCTACAAGGGGCTACTACTTCAAATTGAAGGCTCTGTTTTTGGGTTTTCTTTTTGACTCAAATGAAATGGAATTTCATGGCAAGAATAAAAGTACAATCCCAATAGCCGCAAGCGGCCTGGAGGAGGAGCACACAAAGGCTCTGCTTTCTACAAATTCTGTCGCTTTGCTACAATAGGGCCACATTTGACAAGTGATGCTGCGGTATGAGAAATGGGCTCAGCGCATTCACAGCAGTAACTTAAGCGACTCGTAGCGTTGGGACGGATGAATCTACAATTTTTTTTGGGATCTAGCGGCATTGGGACAGAGAGAACCGCTACAGTTACATTCTTGGTTGAACCTACGACACAAGTGGACAACAAACAGATTATATAAATTTCAGAGTGAGGAATTTGTCCCCCAATTTCTACGTCATTAGTGATTGGAGTTCAGTAATAAACATTACACTTTAATAAAGCTCTGCAAGGAAGTGGTTTAGCAGAGAAGGGATCCGGACATGTTTATAAACTTCAGTCGGTGGGAAGGAATTAGATACCGTGACGCTAGTAAGGTAGCGGACAATACGCACCATGAGGGAATGTCACAAGAATGTGTCTATGATTAATGAATCGTTTGTATAAGTTAATGCACAGCAAGTACCTGATGGCTTGCAACCCCCCACGCACAGGCGGGAATGTTTACTGTACCTAAATTGGCCGCTTACATGGAACCAAAATTACCAATCTGTTACTTACTGGGTGGCCTACCATGGGCAATCGATCTTCCTGCACTGCACTGCCTCCTACACCGCTTAAAAAAAGGGAGAAAAAAGAAAAAAGAACCAAAACACTCCATGAACCACTCCCAGTATGATCACCATCAACCGTCGTTGCGACCCACTACCAAGGGGTCATTCAAGCATCCTTCCGCTCTTGCTACAAGTCCCCTTGCCCTCCCAAATCAAAAAAAAAGAAAAGGAACCCCCCCTCAAAATGTACACATGAGCACAGGAACACGAAAAATTGGCTCGGGGCCTACTGTGTCTACGTGCAAGGAAAACGGGAGGCAAGGGGTTACAACGATGATGTACTAAACCCTAAAACCTCGTCAGGAATCTCCTCCTCATTCCCATTCATAAAAAGCTCGGCATCTTTCTCCTCTTCATTAGTGAAGTCCCTGCGCTCCAACTTGGCATGCGACGCAATGAAGATCATCTTCTCCGCTTTCTCAATCGCCAGCCGAGAGTTTCCATTTCGATAAGCCCACCGCCACATCGACCAATTGCACTTGAGTCCACAGCTGGTAGCATGCAAAAACAGCAGCCGCACCGCCACTTTGCCTAAGGACTTGTACTCACTGAGGCAAGTCTCCCACACCAGACGCCGGGATTGGGGATTCACAGCCTTCATACGACCAGTGGCAGGGTCACGTTCCTTCACCTGCACAGCCTGCGCGTACAACGGATCCAACCCTTCGGAACGCCATTTCATCAACTCCATCAAAGCAATGTGCGCTTCTTCCCGTGCAACAAGACGCGTGATCAACCGATCCACGTCCTTCTCTTGTTCCGAAGTCAGGCACCGAAAGGGAGGCAAGTACTTGCCACTGGAGTCTCGCAGAAGGTAGAGAGGGTCCAGAATTAGGGCTGCAGCCCATGCGGGATGGTAATTCTTCCCAAACCGAGTCTCAATGAGCTCGTAAACCGTGGCTTCGCTTTTGTCATGGCGGGCACACCATTCCTTCACCTTGGATCGAAGCTCCTCCCATAATGGCAAACACTGACTCACAAGAGGACGGTCCACTTCGATGTCGCTCACCATCGCCTTCACGATCTTCACCAAGTCTTGCACGGCTTCCAAATCCGACCAGAAGCGCACGCTGCCTACCAAGTCGGCGACTTCGCGACCCAACTGATCCTCGCAAAACTGAGGAGCGAAGGAGGAGTCCAACACCGTGTTTTGCAGGGCACGAGCTGAGGCGGTGATGTCGTCCAGCATCACGAGCACGTAGGAGTAATGAGGCTCGGCAAATTGGGGATCCGGGGGCGTTCGAAGGAGTTTCACGCTTTGGTACTCCTGGGGATACAATGCCAAGTCAGAATGAGGGATACATTCACACCTCTTCATCGGACCACCTGGGATCCCAACTTGGTTTGATTGTGCACTACAGTCAATGCTACTGTGGCGAGGATATTCTGATCTGCAATAGAATTGGAGAATCGCTTCCCGGGATCACAATAATGAGGTTTAAGTGTCATTGAAGTAGTAAATTGGTAATACACTCAAACCTCTTTTCGAATTCCCACCTGGAATCCCGACCATTTCACAATGACATAGTTTGAATGTGTAACAAGTGTGTTGGATGTTAGAGAACGTCATTTTGGAGAGAAGAGAATACTGAAGAGGTTTCGCGTGTACCTCGCGCTGGTACTTGTGCAAGAATGTCCGTGCTTGGGACTGGTTGTTGAAGAACGCCGAGATCTTGGCACATTCCGTGCTGACGGATCTAAACAACAGGAGGTGCTTGTTGAAGTCCTTCAACAAATTACTGAACCCCTGCGCCTGGCAACACAAGTTCACCATGCGTGGGAACCGATACTCCAATTCCTCCAGCGCGATCAAGCTGTACCGATCTGAGTCCGCGACGATACCCACGCACCTCTCAGGAGATGGTCCGCAAATGGCCGCCAGTGCTTCAACCAGCGTCTCCTCCACGAGCTTCACCGAGACCGCTCCCGTGTTGACATTAACAACACTGCGGAAGAGCGCGTTTCCATTTGGCAAATTGAGCGTGATGTTGATGAGCGTCTCTCCCATGCCGGAAGCTTTCTTCTTCCAACCGTCAGATGCGAGCTGAAAGAACAAAGCCTCCCGCAACTTCAGCTCCGATTCGTGCTGCACCTGCGCGTACTTCGCGTCCAGCTTCGCGCCCGCGAGGTAGCGCCGGCTCACGGGGGGCAGACCCAGTTGCGTGAGAAACTCCTTGAACTTGGGATGCTCAACACAAGAGAATGACACCGTCCCGCACGACTCGTACAGCCATTCCGCTAAGAGATTGAGCGCGGCATCCGCTTGTGCTTTGCTGTCGCACCAGCGCGAGCCCGGCGTCTTCAGCTTCTTCACGCTGTCCTCCAGCAATGCCAGCGCGCCCAAATCCTCCTTGCCCCCGGAGAGCAGCAACGGCGGGGTGCCCGAGGGGACGCCGTCGTGGGGTTGGCCGCGTTTACGCGGTGTGAGAGTGGGCGACGCGGGGTTAGCGTTCGGCTGCGACTGTTGTGACTGTTGCGGCTGTTGCGACTGCAGCGGCTTGGGTTGTCCCTGCTGCGACTGCTGTGGTTTGGGCACCACGCCATTGAAATTGGGGCAAGTGCCGCGCTTGAGATGCTCTGATGCCGTGCGCGACGGATTGGACGCCGAGAACATGGCATTGCAGAGCGAGCATCGCAACTTGACGGCTTTGGGTAATCCCGAGTCTGGGTGCTGGACGAGAAGGGGAAGCAAGTGGGTCCAGTACCACGCGCCTTTGCCCTTGATCGCCTTGCTGCGCACCGTCGCCAACCCCTCGTAGCGCTTCACCAGCGCCTTGGCCGACAAATCGCTCTCCTCGTGGCTGGCCATCAGTTACATACATACATATACAGAAAAAAACCACGCCCTCGCGGCTGGTTCACAACTGCTAATCAATCTGGTCACATCGGCTCACATCTCCCCACTCCCAGTCTGGCTCCTATCGCATCCCGAAGCCCGCCATTCGAGTCTCGCCCTCCGCATTCATTGGGGCGCGAACTCCCCCAAGAAACGGCAAAACCCCAACAACTGCAACACCAAGAACAGTCCTCCTCCCCTGCGTCGCGACGCCGACGACCTAACACTGCAGTTACTCATTTCCTCGCGCGCTCTTGCCCATCCCCACGACTGATTCTCAAATCACACCCAGAGCACACCCACAGCCCTCAGTCGAAGCCCTCCGCAGCCCAATTCCAAACCAAAACGAAAGATGCGAGGGTCGTCGCGACTGCGGCGTCGGCTGTGGCGCCCGCGATCACCACCAACATGATGCGTCCGAATTACGACGCGAGGACGGTTGCTAATCCATCGCTCACAATACCACCCAGGATTGAAGCAACAGAAGAAGCGCTGGGAGTCGCGCTTGAAAATCCTTGTTATTCAGCTTGGTGTCCCCGGCTTGGTGTTGCTGCTGTTGTTGCTCTTGTTCTTCTTGTCGTTGCAAGGGATTCTTCTGTCGCCTCGAAAACCGTGCAGCTGGCCATCGGGCACACATGGATCCCATGTCCACTCTGGGGAACCCAACGCGAACACCAACCCCAAACCACATTCTCAAAACACGCACACACTCACACTACTTTCGTCGTCATCTCTGGGCTCAATGAAGATTCACAGACAAACACAGACAAACACACGCACACGCACCAAAAAAATAGCGAGCAAGAGCCAAAACAAGCAAGGAGCGAATCATCACCCCCAGCAAGAGAAGGGTTGATTGCAGCTCCAGCTCCTTGAGTAGAAGAGAGTGATGATGAAGACGGTACCTTCAAATGTACACTGGAAGCAGCAGCACCAGCAGCAGCTGCAGCAGCAGCAACAACAGAAACGGCAACATCAAAAAACAAAAAGAGCAAAAAGGAAAGAAAAAGGGGCCAAACCGAAGCTCAATCCAGCTGGGAGTGAAGCTCACACTGGAGTCTTTTTGGGAGTGTGCCACCCCAATCAATGAACTTCAGGTAGATTGAAATGATCATACCGTAATAGAACAGGAAAAGAGAAAGGAAAGGAGGAAGAAGCAGTGAGAGTTTTGACCCTAAGACCCCCACTCTGACTGGAAATAGCCTGGCAGGGCAAGGAGTTCTAGTAACTTGAAAACTCAACCACATAGCAAAAGAAAAGAAAAACTCTGGTCTACCCCATTTGAAAGATTTTGCAGGAGAGTTTGGGTACGTTGGAAAAGAAAAGAAAAAGACGGATCTAGATATGGCATACCATAACATTGACTGCTGATGATCAAACTCGCTCACCATGGGGAAAATTTGACTTTGGAAGACGGAGAATACTTTATTCTAAGTTACATCCTTTGTAAGACTGACCCTTGCTGGCTGGCTGGCGGAGTGTAATAAGTTGCGACCCAACTGCATGGAAGACAAGAGACTGACTTTGCCGAGGTGCGTGACCTTTTTTTCTGGGCTTGCCAATGCCATTAATGATTGATTGTCTGCGAGTCAAGGGCTGGTTTTAAAGCCTCCATTCTGTTATTGCTTGGGTATGTTGTTCGGTCTCTCTCTCCATGAGTCCATGGCTATGGCAGCAGGTGGACTGACTCCTTGCCATCCTGCTGGCAGCCATCTATTCATGCACTGTGTGCTGCTGCTGCAGTTGCCTTCCCCTTCCCCTTCCCCTGCTGGTCTTCACTTTTAGAGCATCTCCACCGTTACACGACCAAATCAGCACGCCAAAGCAACTTCGGGTTGGGCTCATTACTTTTCAGTATGTAAGGGCCGCTTTACACCAAGAGTCGGGACCAATTTGGTGTATCTGAGGTCAAGAATCCTAGCATGCGATTGGTTGAGAGGCTCAAATCAGCCCCAACCCCTTTACACCAAGAGGTTGGGCCAATTTGCTATATCAAATTTCTTTTTTCTCAAATAGACGATCTAACATGGCCCTAGCTTGTTGAATTGGGTGCACCAAAAATGGGAAGCCAATTCGAAGCCAATTCTTGGCCTAGAGGCCAATGTTAGATTAGATGAGACCAGCCTCCAACCCAAGAATGGGCTGAAATTTTGGGCAATTGGCTTGGTGACAAATTGGCCCAGCTTTTAAGTGTAAAGCAGCCATAAGGTAGGTGGCTCTAAAAGCAACCTCTAATTCTGAGGTACATTTTGCTATCTTCAATGTAAACATGTTGTACATTTTAGTAGGGGGTTGCTTCAAGAACCACTACATTTCAACTTCAAAAATTCGTAACTAATTCTACAAAGGTCCAAAAGACACGAAACGACTTGGATTAGTTGGGCCGGTCCCCTCCATTCATGCATAGCATTGTTTTTTGTTTTTGTTTTTGTTTTGATACAAATGAGACATGCCTAGAGTTGTTGTTGGCCTAACAAGAGCTACAATTAATCAAAGCAAATGCTAAAATTAAATTATTGTTTGATTTAAGGGAGTTACTACACATTGTTTTGAATTTTAGTGTCACCTTTCACTACAATTTTGGACTTCTAGAAAAGAAAAGAACATAGTGCTAATAATCAAATGTTTATCTCTCCATAATTTGAAGAGTCTATCAAGCATAGTGGGCAAGGCAAGATAGTATTTAGAGCTTGATTTTTGAAGGTCTTATTATGAGTTTGAAAGTTAGAACATCTTTATTGGGAGACTACAAAATTTGTCTAATCTAGAGCACTTTATGTGTCCCTACAAATTTGAAGAACCAACCTCTTAACCACTAAGTGCTCAAGTGACCATTTTATGGTCATTGCCCAACTTCGGGTAGCATTTTTGGGAAAAAAAAAACTTTTTTCAAAAAAAAAAATTTGAAAATTTGAAAATATTGGACTGTTTATCAACATTTGCATTCAAAACTAAGATCTATATGGTAAAAAAAAAGTTATAGCAAAAAAAAGGAGGAATAGTACAGAGTGTCTAAAATTGCTTAGTGTTGAAAAACTTACTATTTGGGGGAAGTATTGATGCTCTCATTAATAAATATTTTTTATTTTATAACAAATCAATAAAAAACACAATTTTGACCAATCAAAAAAAAATTCAAATCCTAAAAATAGAAATTGTATTTTTGGTGAATTTTTGAAGTTATCTCTTCAAAATTCATTTGAAGAGAATCTATAAAAAAAATTATTTTGATCATATGGATACTTTCTACTTTTTGTGCTTTACATTATCTTCTTTGATGATAACTTCAAAAAAGTTGTAAAGCTTATAATTTATAACACATTTGTATTTTGTCTTAATCCCTTGGGCTTTTAGAGGTTGAATATTTTGCATTTTTTTATAAATCAATAAAAAAACAAAATTTTGACCAATCGAAAAAAAATCCAAATCCTAAAAATAGAAATTGTATTTTTGGTGAATTTTTGAAGTTATATCTTCAAAATTCATTTAAAATTAATCTAAAAATATTTTTTTTACTTTGACTGTATGGATACTTTCTACTTTTTGTGCTTTACATTATCTTCTTTGATATCAACTTCAAAAAAATTGTAACACTTATATTTTATAACGTATTTGTGTTTTGTCCTAATCCCTTGGGCTTTTAGGGGTTAACCAAGCCCCCATGAACAACTACATAATCTTGGGTTCAAAGACAAAAAGCATAAGCCCCTTGACATAGTTTACATCCTAACATATCTTTGTGTGCATCCCTAAATCAAACTTGGAAAACAATATTCCTCTTCATATACATTGTTAGATGTAATCCAAATGTGTCTCAAGTTGCTCAAATGTGCAAGTCCATGCAAATGAATTCCTAAAGGACCATTGTCCCCTCAGAGAACAAAATGGATTTTGGGAAGGTTCCTATAATTGCAATTTTTGTTGAAACTTTTTGAAACTTTCTCATAAAATAGAAAAACGGATTAGCTTTATAGGAAAAGAATTCTTATTTCAATTGGCACTTAGGAGCAAAAGTTAAATCCTAAAAAGCCCAAATTTTCATTTGGTAGGCAACAATTTTTTTGCAAAAAATCAAAATTAAATTTGAATTAAAAATAATAATTATATATTTTTTTGCCTACTTGTGATTCTTTGATTCATTTATTTGGACTAGTAATGAGAAAGTTATGGACAATCTTGTTTTTCACACAATCTAAATGTCTTCTTGAAAAAATAATTAAAAGGATTCATTTCTAAGTGAAATCTTCATATTTTTCAAAAAAATTATTGGATAAGGTTATGTTTATATGCTAAAGAAATCTTGCAATTGGAATTATTGTGTTTCAATCCCATCTTAGAGCTATTAACCAATAAGGTTTTTACTTCAATTTTGGACCTATTTTTACTTAACAATTTTTTAAAGAATAACACTCAAGTTTCTTTTTTTGTAATTTTTTATTATAGACTCTCAAGTCAATTCTTTAAGACAAAAATTTATAAATTCAAATTCTATAGTCCAATTTTTTCACAAATGGCTATTAAATTCATCTGAAATTGTAGACCACAATTCAAAAAAACTTGTTTTTCAATATATAATGCTCATATCTTTCAATCTATATAGTGAACCTTCGTGAAATTTTTACCACATGATCTCTATCAAGTTGAGTACATGATCCTAGTGTTAGATTCTTCAAAAAATGTTTTTTATTTTCTTAGGTGAAAGCAAAATAATGGTAGTTTTGAGAGGTTTTTGATAGAAAAATGGCCTTAGTCTTTTAGGGGTTACAATTACAATGTGGTGATGAAATTTTGTTGTGCTCTATATTGCAAAATCTCCAAATGGTGAGATGGAAGAATTCACCCAAGTATAACAAAGCTTTAGTCAATGCAAATTCTATGCCCTAGTGGAAATGCTCTTCGTATAGAAGGTAGAAGTACCTATTTTGAACAACCTCTTTTTAATAGTTTCATAGGCTAACCTATTCATTAAAGGGGATTTGAGGGCTCCAAAGGGCCGTTTTGGGATTGTTTCTGAGACTAGTCCAGGAATAGTTGGCCGTTGTCAGGCCAGCATTTCCCAAAAAAATAAAAAATAAAAAATTGGAGACGGGGGGGGGGGGGGGTGTTTGAAATATGAAAAAAACGCAAAAAAAATCAATTTTTTTTAATGATGTGGCACTCTCTTGACCACATAGAATTCCTACAAAAATTGTGTTCCCGCGGCAATTTCTACGTTTTGGGACTATGGGAACTCGTGGGCCCTAAGAGCCCTCAAATCTCCCCTAATGTGGAACAACACTTGGATACACTATTTCTTGAAAAAGGTTCTTTTTTGTACCTTCTTGTCCAATCATCTCTCTTCCTTTATTGCTTAGGGAGAAGTGCCAAAACTAACTATAATAGGTGAATTTGCAAAACTAGAATGGGCCCTATTGAAAAATCTATGCTTATATTGAATAAAATATTCATTTTTGAAGAATTTTGTCTTGTTTTGTTTTTGCATTATTCCTCATCCTTATGTTTGCATCTACTGAGCTCAACTTCATAGTGAATTTCCCACATCTAACACGCTAAAATGCTCAAGTTATCCGTTATAGGTACCTCTGCCTTAACCCTTCATTGCCTAAGCTCCAAACAGGCCTAAAAGCATCATTGTTTTTCAATCCTTATAAGCCTATATGCCACTAGGTTATCAAAATTTCAACCATACAATCTTGTAGCGTGTATATTGTAGATGACATGGATCAAATTCAAAGTCATTTGGCTGCATAGATTGCAAGATTGTAATATTTTAGTCTTGAAAAAAGATGCCAAAATTTTCCTAAAAATACATTTGGAAGTGAAATTTGATTTTTTAACCTACTCAAATGAAAAAACTTCAAACTAAAAAGTGCTTCAAAATCAACATACAAATACATTGGTGAAAAAATCTCATTCAAATGCTTTGAACTATTTGTAAAATGACTTTGAAATGTAA
This sequence comes from Thuidium tamariscinum, assembly GCA_947034885.2. Lineage (NCBI taxonomy): Eukaryota > Viridiplantae > Streptophyta > Bryopsida > Hypnales > Thuidiaceae > Thuidium > Thuidium tamariscinum. The sequence goes on from OX344753.2 coordinate 5,764,370, forward strand.
AAATAATAGCAAAAAAAGATGCAAAAAACATATGTATAACTACACCTCCTTCAACTAAAATGCTTCTCAATGACTTGTAACTTCTTGGATTGATATGAAATTCTAGCTTCACAAACTAGACTAGAATGCACAACTTTTCCAAAAAAATGATTAGAAACACCATATGAGGAAGAAACAAGCCACCAAAGTTCACTATAATCCAAAAATGTCTAGCTTCTAAACTTTGAATTGCTCTCAAGCATTCAAAACAACTTGGATTGCTATAAAAATTTGACTACAATAACTAGACTCCTAGAAGAATATAATCAACGAATTTTTATTGAAAACAAACATTGGATGAAGGAGATACAAGCCCTTGAAGTTGCAACCATCAATTGCAATTTGTTGAAGTCAAATTGAACATGTGAATTTTAATTGGCTCCAAAAAAATCATTACATCTTTGATTGATTTGAAAACCTTACCATGCAAACTAGACTAGTATACACAAACTTTCCAACAAACTTTATTGAATTTGAACATTGGATGCAAAAGTTATAGCACTTTGAATTGAATTATGAGCCCGACCATGAGGACACTTTTGGTCCATAGGTGATGAAGTATTAACCGAGGACTACCGCGAGTGCCATTTTGTAGCATTTGGATGACAATCCAAGGTCAAAAGAAGAGGTTAACAATATTTTTTTCATCCACTTTTTTTTTAAGACATTTCATGTTGAGTTACAAAGAGTATCCAATAGAGTTTTTGGTCTAACTAATGTTTGTTTTCATGTAGTTGAAAAGTAAATGAAGAAAACAGATGACAAAATTTTCCATTTTAGTATATTTTGAGAAATTGAGTTAATCCAAAATTTCTTCAAGAAAATGATATTTTTTGAGTCTAAGCCCAACTAATGGAATGAAGGTCCTCTACTTTAGTTTCTACTCCAATTGGAATTTTGTAAACATTCATAATATTTAATATTTTATTGCAATTTGAACTTTGAATATATTTTCAATGTCTATTGTATTCTACTGTAGAAGTACACAGAATTTGAGTTTACACTATGATGTTTTTCACTGTAATATACACACATAGTGAAGTTTTCAGATTTTTTGAGTTAATTTTCTAATTGATATGATTTTTTCTTCACTTTTTCTTCAAAAATTCTCAAAAAAATAAATTTTCCTAAAAAAAATCTAAATTTTCTATGAAGTATAGAAGACATATAATTCCATCTTTGAAAATTAAATTAAATTTTTTTCATACATATCTAGTTCCAAAATGGCAACAAACTGAGTGAGAAGCAACCAGACTTGAGATCAATGGTTATAGGTCCATCCTTTTAGAAGTAAAACATTAACCCCTAAACGACGGACCCATAAATGTTGATTTTAAACATCAATGCCAATCACTCAATCTATTGCCATTTTGCATGTAGATATGTAAGAAAAATTTTCTACTTATTTTTTAGAGATGAAATTACATGCTTTTTTTACCTCAGAAATTTTTCACATCTTTTTGTTGGAAATTGATTTTTGTAAGTTTTGAAGAAAAAGTGAAGAAAAATCCACATCAAATGGAAAATCATTTCAAAAAATCTGAAAATTTCCCCATCTGTATATATAACAATGAAAAACATCATAGTATAATTTAAATATCCATGTCATTCTATAAATATAATGCGATAGACATTGAAAATCACATGGAATTCAAATTGCAATAAAAAAATTGAATTTTAGTTTGTTTTTTCAAAAATTCAAATTGGGGTAGAAACTAGAGTAGATGATCTTCATTTTATTAGTTGGGATCAAACTAAAAAAATATCATTTTTGTGGAGAAATTTCAGATTTAGAGCAAGAAGTAGCAACTTCCCAAAATACACTGAAAATAGCCAATATTTTGTGATCCGTTTTTTCTTACTAATTTCTCATTCACAAGAAGATAAACACTAGCAAGACTATAAACTCAATTAGGTACTCTTCACAACCCTCCATGAAAGGTCAACAAGGCAAAAATGGATCAAGTGAAAAAATGCTTTCAGTCGCTCTCCACATGATCTTTTCTTCATGCAAAAGCCATGAAATGGCATTGCCAGCACTTCAGGGTTAATTTGGGGGATGGAACCAAGGTTGGGCCACACTCATTGGGCTTTCTCACACAGCACTCCACAGTGATCTCAAAACAAATTCAGGATTTTTAGCCAAATGTTCATTTTTGGTAGATTTCTTAAAATTTATACAAAGGGCATGAAAAAAATTAACCCTGAAATGTCTCAATCCTTTATTGAATTTTTGCGCATTTTTGTTTATAGCTTTGTACAGATATATCATTTACCACAATTGAATGAATTTGGTCATTAAGGAAGGTTGTTTTTTCTAGATTCAAGTGTTACATTTGATAAATGAGAAGTTAATTGGATGAAACAGTGCTTTGAAACCCTCTATTCATTGTCCAAAATATGGACATCGGAATGCTTCCAGGTTAAAGGGAGAGGCACATAATGGCGCACGTCTATCCAATGCCATCCATTTCTACAACACACAATCATTTTAGGCTATAAATGTAGGTAGGTAGTACATGGCTTATTTCTTTTGACCTAAAACAATAAGCAGTCTACAATCCCGCAACATTCCTGTTCTAGAATGAACAACTGATTTAGAAATGGATGGCATTGGGTGCAAGTGTGCCATTGGGTACCTCTCCCGTATAGGAGGAGGCTCTTGAATGGAGCGGGTTCTAAAATGGTGCCCTATCTTAAATGTACAGTACTTGTACATGTTGCATTTTCATAGCCTTCAGCAGTGTACAGACAGTGTACATTTTAGCTAGGGCACCATTTTAGAGTCCTATGCCCTTTCAACTTCAGAATTTGATAACTAATTCTAGAGAGCTCCAAAAAATATGAAACGACTTGGGTTAGATGCCTATTCAAGCTGTCTTTCAAGGAAAATTCTCTGAAAAAATATTTCAAGATGTTTGACCTGCCCAAAATTCTTTTCTAGCCCTTAGATGGTCGGTTCATGGACCTCCTCCCCCGTAAGTAGAAAATGGGCGAAATTTAGCCAGTTTTGGGATCATTGCAGAGCAGGGAAACAGTTGGGCAATGTTCTCTTACACATCTTGATATGATCCTCTTCATGTTGGAAGGGCAGCTTTTGGGCAGATTCTTGCTTGTTACAGAGTATTTCTTTTTCTTTTTCCTGACTTCTAAGAACCTGAGTACTAAGTGACTGGATCATTGTTGGGCTTCTCTCTCTTTCTCTCTCTTTCTCTCTCTTTCTTTTTCTCTTTGTTTTTCTTTTGTCTTGCTTGCAATTCCTTGTCTTGGATGTCATGGTCGGTTGTAAAAGTGGGTGCTTGGTCGCTCCCATGCCAGTCGACCTCATGGCAGCTTTGGACAGGCAAATCATAGGATCAAATAATGGGGGAGGAGCCTTGCTCACTGGCTTAAGCTAATTTTCAGCTCGCCATGAAGTCTAAATTGCAGTATAAGTTCAAAGCTTATCAATCCTGTATTGGGATCATACAACAGGCTTATCATGTGTCCTGTGTGTGGTGGCAAAAAAAATAATTTTTCATGAAAAAATCATACATTGAGGGAATAGTGACTTTGAAAAGGAATGTAAGAAGACTGCCTGGGACTTTGGTTTTGGTTGCTTGAGTGACAGAGACCAAGCCCAATTCTTGTTAAAGCCTCTGGTTTGGTTTTGTGGGGCATGATGCCTCACTACCCACCCAAAAGAAATTATTAACTCACCCTCCCTCCACACACACCTCCCAAATTTAAAAATTAATTAATTAATTTTAAAATTTGCATCCCCTATCTTTTGTAATTCTCAAAAGCCAATGTGATTGACAATTCATATAGGATTTTACCTATATCCTTATTTCGTATACATATTCAATACTATATACATATTCAGTGTTGTATACATATTTTATATTCTATATGTATTTAATATTATACACATATTTAATACAATATATATTCATATCTAATATTTTGGTACTATATATATTTAGTATTTGCACCCATATTTTATATCCATATCTATATTTGGATGGTTGAGATTAAATCTCACAAGATCAACGGCTTGTGATTTTTTGAGAAATCGACGGTGATTTCAAAGATCACCATTTTTTTTTAAACTATCAATGGTCTATAAATTTTTGGAGAGGGGGAGGGGGGCAAATGCAAATCAGGGTGTCACATCTTTTCAGAGGATAGTGGGGCCACTTCAGTTACATGATCCAGAAGTCATTTTTATTTATTTTAAACCGGAGTTTATTCCAGAATTAAAGATCTAGAAGTCATTTCCCTGTTGGTCTTTAGGCCACAATCTGCCTTGGTTTGGATCTGGAAAATCATTGCCAATTTGACTATTTGAATGCTGTAGCTGTACACCATCTGCTGTAAATATTGAACTAATTCAATTATTTTAAATAAAAATGGGCTACTTTGAATATTCTCTCAAATCCTTGGCTTTCATCTGTTTAAAAACTCTTCTCCAATAAGTTAAAAGTGTTACCCAATAGTGCCAGTGCCTATTGTATTTTAAAATTTTTAATTTAAATTCATGAGGTCAACTTGATGTTTAGCCATGAGTGGTACTTGGGTGCAAATCACAGCCAATGACCAGGGAAAAAAACACTGGCTTCTTCAAATTTTGCCAGTGGAATTGTGAAAAAAAAAAAAAAAAAAAGTTTCCATTTTGAAAACAAAGGATGTAAAATGAGAAATCAAGCAACGCCTCCCAAAAATTGAAGCAAACTTTTAAGCACTTCCTTTCAATCCTTGGTGGATTTTAACTGATAAGAGATAATAATTAGTAAGGTAGGTACACCCAAAATGGCTCCTGACCTTAAAGCGCTCTGTACAACGTGCATAGATCTTCAAAATCAGTCATGTACCCAGACTGTAGATGGCGCTTTCAGAAACACACTTTGACTGTTAATAACTTTTGCATACGGTATCCAAACCCACTGTTCTTTGGTGCGTTGGAACATGCTTTCACTGACCAACAAGACTGTAAAAAAATTTGAACAACATAATAACAGGAACTAGGCACAGTAGAGAAACTGGCGCTTTTGGGTGTACCTACCTTAGATGATATAGGAGAGGGCTCATAAACCGCTCAGGCTTTTGCACATGTCCACTAGAGGCTCTAAAATGGATCATTTACTGTGAGAAAATGAATTTTGGATTACATTGAAGCATGCTAAGACTTTGTTTTCACTAATTGAATGGATGGTTTCAAAGTCCCAATGGCTTCATTCTCAACTAAGTGGTTAGGTGTTTCATGATTATATTTAAAATAAGAATTAGTTGTTGAAGTACCTTCTTTCAAGTGTTCAAAAATCTCAAAATAATGATTTACTCAAATATTCATTTCAAATTTAGAAAGGAACACTTTTAGAAACAAATGCTATTACTTTTTACATGTTGCAGTGCTAGTTTTTGAAGCAAGCCAGATTTTTTTTCAAAGTGCACATGTATGGGTTTGCAAGGCCTACTGATCACAGATAGGGCCCTATGCCTGACTGTGTTTGAAAATTCATAACTAATTCAATAATGCTTCAAAAAATATGAAACAACTTGTGTTAGATTCCTCGTTTATTTCTCTTTCACTGAAAAATGAGTGAAAAATATTACCATCTAAACAAATACATGAAAAAGGTGGACCAGCCCTTACATGAATGGTTTATGAGCCTCCTCCCCTACTTGGGTGGAGCAAGATACCCAATTAATCCCTAGATGCTTTTGACTATGTTTTCAACAAAAATGCTCCAAAACAGCAAAATTCAAAGAGCATTATATAGACTTGAATGAAAGGATCCAATCTTTATATGAACTAGAATAAAACATTAAGCCAAAATGGATTAGCTCAAAGAGAAAGGAAGAACAAATTTCAAGGAAAAAAAAGCAAAACTTGGACAAATAAAAATCGCAAAGAGCAAGGAGGAGACATTGAAGCTTCAATATATAGATCCTTGCCATCCATTGTGAATGCCAATTTAGACTAGAATAAATTGTGAGTTCTCACCTAATGCAAAAAAGACCCTAGTGCTAAACCTAAGATGCAATATTCAATACTATTAGCATTTTCAATTTTCAATTGGATTTTTTATCTAATATCAATGTGAGTTTGGAGGGAAATGGTTTGTGAGAAATTAAAGTATTGCAAAAAAAATTAATTGGTACACCTTGCAATTGAGGTGATGCAGTTGGTGGCCATTGAAGAAAAATGGTCCATAGAAAGAGGACATCAAGTAGATGAGCCCAAAAATTTCTTGAACACTCGTCACAACTTTGACAACAACTTGACTACTCTTGAAATTAGAAACATTGTGTAGTTTGTAGATGATTGGGAAGAGTTTTGGTTTTTCATTGAGACATGTGGCATGACAAGTATATAGTTATTGATGGTGCTTGGTCATAAGGTTATATTCTAAGGAAGTTTTTATAGCTTTAGTTTTAAAAAATATGGTTACATTTTAAAAATAGATTATTAATTAATGAATTATGTATCAATTTTGAAAAACCATATTTATCACACAGAATTTTACATGAATTTCATTTGCAAATTTTAAATGTAATTGCAAGAGTTTATTAAGTGAAAAAAATGATAGGTATGTTCATAGTCTAGGGGCCTATGATTCAAATAATGAGATAGCACCCTTTAAAAATATAGAATATTTCTAAGATATAGAAAAACTTGATAAATTTAGGATTCTTATACAAAGCAAAAGAGACTTGACTAGTTTGAGAATCTTATACAAGTAGGGAGAGACTTGATAGGTTTAAGAATTATACACAAATTACACCACAAAAAAATGAGTGTCCACAATGACTGCAAGATGATTGCAAAATTACTACTATAGTCATTTTGTAGTCATCTTGCAATCATTGTGGACACTCATTTTTTTGTAGTAAAATTGGAAGAGATTTGACAAATTTAGGAATCTTATACAAATCAAGAGAGACTTGATGGATTTGAGAACCTTGTACAAACCAAAAGAGACTTGACAAATTAGGAATCTTTAACAAACTAGAAGAGACTTGAAAGATATAAGAATCTTATACAAATAATTATAGACTTGACATATTTAAGAATCTTATACAAATATTGAAAGACTTGATAGATTTGGAAATTTTGTACAACTTGGAGAAAGTTGAAAAAAATTTAGAATCTTATATAAACAAGGAGACATTTACTAGATTTATGGAGAGACCTCCTAATGGCCAATTCTTCTTCTTTTCCTACATCATGAGGCTTCTATACTAAAACCTTCATGATTATTGAATAAAAAATAAAAAAGATAGAAAAAATGTTGATATAAATGGAAGAACTATATATTATTATATCAAAAACAATGATAAAAATGGTATATAGATACAAAAGACTTTGGGCTGAATTTGGATGCAAATTGATATATTTTGATATATTAGTCCAAGATATTATATTTTTATTTTATTATATTACAAAATTTATTATAATATCTAAAAGTTTGAATCAAAATCATATTATTTTAATTTAAATTTTTTAAATAATGTAACTATAATGTAATCAATTGTTATCAAATATGGAAAGAGTAGATTTTTTCACTCTTGATCCCCTAGTTACAATCCAATTCTATAGTGTACAATGATGTATTCAAAGATCAATTCTAATTTCATATTATCCATTTTGTAAAAGACAAGGTTCTTTACAAAGAGCTTTAGAAGATATAGTAGACTTCGAAAGTGAAGTGCTAATCTATGAAACCCTTCATCAAGGATCTATCCAAGTATAAGGGCCAAAATAGCTCAACCATTTGTTTGTAGGACCTCCTCGGTGTTCTCTTCTTTACAAATGAGTAGGAAAATAATTTCTATTCATTTTATAGGAATCATGCCTCAAAAGGTGTCTACTAGATGTACAAGATAAAATCTCATTAGGATTGTATGTATAAATATAAGTTTGTTTTACTTACATCTAAATATATTTTTCTCAATGTGAAAAAATCAAATTACTATTATATTTTTGGAGGTCAAAATAGAAATAAATTCATAAAAATAAAAATAAAAATTGATTTAAAAATTCAAAAATTCAATGTAAAATTAGCTACAAGGAATTGATATGTAAAAGATTTCCAAGACGTTCTTTTATTTCTCACAAAAGCAATCTTAATTGTGATCTTCAAATCAAATTACTGAAATCAAATTGAATCCTAGTATTTATATGATTTATAGATAAATTTTTGATGTTAAAAATAATAATATTTTATTTTATTTTAATGTTGAAATTGAAAATCTATAACTTTTGCAATACCTATCAAAATTATGTAAATCAAAACTTCATCCACATTTAGATTAATTAAGTAGAGTTGGCCTAAAAATTTCATACAACAAATCTAAAATGTAAAATCAACCAATCCTTCTAATGGACCTCAAAATCTCATAAAATGATGTGTATTTCTTTGCCTTTAGAAGTTGGAGTACATGTCAAGGTCCATAGCTCATTTTTTTATTACTAAAACATGACTCAAATGCTTATTCACGTGCTTTTAGGTATTTGTACCAATGGTTTTTGAGGGGTAAATCATTACTCAAAAAAATACAATTTTTTTTTGTTCAATACCAAGTGATAGATTTTCCTTTTTTTAATGAATGAAATCGTTCAATGGCTACACATCTAAACACAATATTGCTTTTTTGTGGATAATATTATATAAATTTTGATGAATACACATATTTTCATCCATGTTCACATATATATTTAGCATTATTAGTCCACCATACATCCCTTTGAGTATTCTTTGAAAGCAATGAGAAAAAAACATTGTTTGGTGCCTAAGGAGTTGTGGTTAATCAACTTATGAAAAACAAAAGACTAATCATTATAATTCATAAACACCTAGGGAATGACTCACTATATTCTTGCATCAATCTATGGCAAATTTCTTTTAAAATATAAGATTTGGGATGCATTGTTGAATTAGTGGCAACAATCAATGTCTTGGATGATCATGGTGACATAGTGATTAATGGCTACAATAGGAACTTTCATCTTTTGAACATAAATCCTTATAAGATGTGACATTTTAAGGCCTTTAGTTTGTTTCTACTTTAGGAAATACTAGTGTGCCCATGTGCCATTGCCACAACCAAAACTAAAGTAAAAGTAATTTCCTAACTTTTTAGTCCATTAAAATTTTGAATTCAATAACTTTCTCGTTGTAAGTCGGAATGCCATCAAACAAAGCCCATACACCCCTCCTCACCGAAAGCTTTTTGATGGTATGAAGTATGCGACCCAGGGACACACAGTCTGGGAAATCTCAATGTGACAAACAAAACAAACAAAACAAAACAAACTACATGTCTTAAGGTATAGATTGTGATTCTGATGAGTAAGATGATCACTAAGATTAACTCTTTTCTATTGTTTATAGGATAGCCTAGCTACTCTTTTAGGCCAACTGGGTGATCCTTTTCCAAAAACTCACCACAAATTCATATTTTGTGAAAAGGAGAAATTTCAATTGCCCTCCCTATTTCTCTAATTTGCTTTTATGTGGGATATAAAAATAAACAAATTCACCAGTGCCCACATGGGAATCCAATCATTCTACCTCTCATCAACTAATATAGTTTACCTTAGAGTGCTTACAAATGTAATGAAATTCTGTTACATTTGTTTACAAAATGCTTACAAGCTGTGAATTTGTGAAGTACCTTACGCCAAGGTCTCATTACACATTTAGCTACTAAGCTTAAAATAGGATTTCCGCATCACATCCTGAGATTTCCACATCACCTCACATCACTCACTCCCTCACAAGATGACATGCACCCCTTTTTTTCCACAAAAATGACTGAATTGTTATTTTCCTTTTTCTAAGCAAATGAATTGGAATTCCATACTCCATAGCATGCCATTCCTCTACAGTGACGGTGAGGCATATTCCACACCCAACCCATTAGTTCCTGATGAACATTGTTGGGTGTGGTATATTCTACACCATCACTCTAGAGCCAAGCCAATGCCTATCCTGCTACTGAATGTTATCTTACCATGCAACCAAATCCCGTTTCATTTGTGCCCAAAAATAAAAATAAAAATAATTGGTTGCCATACGAAATTGACTGAATTGAGTAGTTAAGGGAGGAGGCTCGAAAACTGCTGAGGCTCCAAAATCGCTCACCTTCTGAAATGTATATTTTTGGTACATGATGCTTTTTGATCTTTACAGTAATGTACAAATAATGAACATTTGAGGAGGTGGGCGGTTTTGGAACCCCATGCCATATTGACTTCATAAATTCATAACTAATTCTACGAAGCTCCAAAAAATATGAAACGACTTGGGTTCGATGCCTATTCAAGCTGTCTTTCAAGAAAAATTCACTGAAAAATATTTCAAGATTTTTGACCTGCTCAAAACTCTGTTCCAGCCCTTAGATGGTCAGTTTATGGACCTCCTCCCTTATTTCCAAATCTGAACTTCACACAGGGTATTGAAGTGGTCGTAATAACTTTGACCCCACCTCCATCTCTCCTTAGGTTTTGACCTACCCTTGCTTACCGGTAATCTCCACATCCTGTCCTTCCAGCAAGATGCGCCCTTGCTCCTCCCTCACAGTCCCTCCCTGCCTTCACTCTGATTAAGACGGACAAGTCAAAAGCCCCCCACGAGAACGAAGTGTGCGGCAGTTATTAGCACCGTGATGGACCCTCTTAACTCGTAACCCCAAGTCAGTGAGTCTTCATTAGAGCTCCTTGTGTTTGCTGTCAGCAGTGGATCTTTCCGCAGGGCGAGTACCATTCCACAAACATCGGAGAACGACCCACCATGGGTTCCAGTAATCAATAAGGTAAGGCAAGGCAAGGCGACTGAGTGCAGTCTGCAGCCGTAGGACGGACGGACGGACGGAGAGAGAGAGAGAGAGGGGAAGGGTGTTCCTCCCCTTGGGCCAAATCCTCCGTGTGATTGCTTGCAGAGGGTCAGCACGCCAATGCCCATCAACATGCCATTTGCATTGGGGGGCCACAAGCTGGCCACATAAGAGGTAAGCTGACCGGCCTCCCAAACGCCTCACTCGCGGTCACGGCCTCGCAAGGGGGACATGGCACCTAAACCCTAAGTAACATCAGGGTGAGAATCCGTGCATTGATTAAGGTAGAACCACCTATTCCCGATCAAGGATCCATATCCAACTTATAGGATGTGGCTATTTCCAACCAAGGCTAGAGGAAATTTACAATCAAAGCTTGGAATGTACTTTCCCCCATTTTCAAGGTTGAGACTAATAAAGTCATGACACATGTCCCAAAGTCTCATAAAGTGTGTGGAAAGTATTGATTGGAAAAGTAGTCTTGGCTATGATCTAAATTAGAAGACTCTAGACATTGGCTATGGATTCAAAGCACTTTTTGGCTTTTAAAAATCATAATAATTTTAGTTTTGGGAATAAAATTACGAAAAATTTGCAATCTTCATATTTCTTATCTTGCTACATGAGAAAAATTTGCTTAGCCTCATATTCCTCATGATTTGTTCTAGAATTGCTTAAGTGATCAAGTATAGATGGTTCTACCTTAATAATCAGCAGTGCCACGACACCTAAACCCTAAGTAACATCAAGGTGAGAATCCCGTGCATTGATTAATAACCAGCGGTGCCACGACACCTAAACCCTAATTAACATCAGGGTGAGAATGCGTGCGTTGATTATTAATCAGTGGTGCCACGAGATCCCGCCTCTTGCGAGCTCCTTCCAGCCACACACTTATTTAGTTTTTGGAAACAAATGATTGTCCGTACACTGAAGTTAACTTCCAGTATGGGTGGGGAGCACGAGCAGTATGGGGGCCAGAATCAAAGCTTTTCCATAAGGTCGACCAACCTATGACCACCCTGATTTGCAATCTGACTATATGGGGCCAATTCCAAGAGGGACACATAAGGTGGGTACACCTAAAAGCGCCACTTATTCATATTGCGCCTAGTTATTGTAATTAGGCTATTCAAATTTTCATACAGGCTTGTTGGCAAGTGAAAGCACATTCCAACGCATCAAAGAATGTAGGATTTGGATACCTTATGCAAAAGTTATTAACAATCAAAGTCTGTTTCTAAAAGTGCCATCTACAATCTGTGAACATGACTGATTTTGGAAATGTATGTGCACTGTAGATGGCGCTTTTAGGAACGTGGCACTTTTGGGTGTACCTACCTTATTTCCCAGAGGTGTGCGCATGTTTCACCGATCACACCCAAGTGGAATTATAGTTTTCTGATCAAAATTGTAATATCTGTGAGTTTTTGAAGTGTGCAGTCCTAAATTTCAAGAGCACCCATGATTAGGATCATAAACACCCTAGTAACGACCCATAACCACCTTCTTATGTCCCTATAAGCATCTAGGTATTCATCAATCAGCTATTGCCACAATACCCTAAATGACATAAATGCACTGATTTTATCAAATTTCTATACAGAATTGGCTCATTTGTAGATGGATTTGGATGATGGAATGGGTGGATATGGAGCCAAATATAAGGTGATGGAAATGGGTTGCAAACAGAATTAGGTTGGTCTACCTTACTAAGCTTACACACAAGACCATTCTCTTAGACTCCTTGCACTTTTTAAGGGGTGCCAAGGACTTACTCCGTGGTTTGGGTACCACGATGAGCTCCCAAAATTCTCCATTCAGGGCATTCAATAACTTTTTGACTCAATAAAATTATACTCCGTATAAAATATTGAAATTTTTTATAGCATTACAAAACTAAGGTGTGAAAAATCAAGCCTCAAAAAATTTGGCTTGAAATGAAGACACCTGTGGAAAACGAGATTCAATCAGCAGGTGTGGAAGTAGAGAAAGATTCATTTGAACCGTGGTGGAACCATGAAACCAGGCTGATCACCCTGGAAATCATTTTTTTTTGGTACTATGTGAATCATTTGCTTAATTTTTAAGCCTTAAAGGACAAACCTATAACCACTGGTTTCAAGCCCCATTGTCCATCACTCAGTTTGTTGCCATTTTAGAACTAGATATGTATGGAAAATTTTATATTTATTTTTCAAAGATGAAATTACATGTCTTGTGTGCTTCACAAGAAATCTAGATTTTTTCGAGAAAATTTGATTTTTATAAGAATTTTTGAAGAAAAAGTGAAGAAAAAATCATATCAAATAGAAAATTATTTCAAAAAATCTAAAAATTCACCATGTGCCTACATCACAACATCATGGTGTAAACTCAATTTTTGTATCCTTCTAGATAATTAAAATACAATGGACATTGAAAATACATCCAAAATTCAAATATTCAATATTATGAATTTTTTCAAAATTCCAATTGGAGTAGAAACTAGAGTAGATGGCCTTTATTTTGCTAGTTGAGCTCAACCTCAATAAATATCATTTTCAAGGAGAAATTTTAAATTTAAAGCAAGTAGCAAAATACATTGAAATAGCAAATTTTGCCATTTGTTTTTTTTTACTTACTTTTCATTCACATGAAGATAAAGACTAACAAGATTACAAATTCAATTAGGTACTCTTTATAACCCTCCATGAAAGATCAACAAGCAAAAATTGGATGAAAAAATGCTTTTAATCTCTCTTTAGATCACTTTCTTGTCATCCAAACACCACAAATTGGCATTGTCAGTGTTTAGGGGTTAAAGAATGTGGTTATCTATAACTAAGGTAGTCATCAAAAGTGCTTTGATTGTTGGATAAGTACATTGAGACACCCAAAACTGTCAATACAAATAATTTAGCATAGTTGGAAGCACCTTTTGTAGAAAAATGACTTCATAGTATTAATAGTTGAAAATCATAAAAATAAAATAGATTTTTTTTTGGATATGGCAAGTATTTTTTATGAATTTTCAAAATGACAACTCACTAGACAATTGAAACTACCATATAGATGGACCTAAAGCCAAAATCTAACAAAATCAACAAAGAACTAATGAGAGTTTAATCATGCTTCTAAGGGATACTTTTATAGAAATTTTGGGACACATTTAGTCAAAGTCTAAGGTATGTGAGGGTCAGTGCAAGAAACACCGGTCCTATTTCCCGTCACAATGTGGATCATTTTTTTTGTTGTTCATTATAACTTTTAGAGCTTAAATCTCATGAACATGAAATTTTTATTGAAAATACCTAACTTTTAAGTTAATTAGATCCCATATTTTTTAGAAATTAAGAATTTTTTTTTTAATCATTTTTGTTGAAATGTTAGTCTATCACAAGGTATAGTTTACAATAATCAGTACGTTATGAGTGCCCAAATTTAATGATTTGTAGACAAAACTTCCATGGTCTATTTGCATAAATGTAAAACTGAGTGTAAAACATATGACTTCTAAATGAAATTTGAAAATATATTATTTTATATCCTTATCATGAGTACAAATTATATCCGGTTGCACACAATTTTTGAACATTGAAGATGGTTTTAAGATTATTCTTTTGGTGAAATCTCATCAAAATTAACTCTTACCAAATGGAAAATTTTTAGTTTTAAAAAAAAATTGATTTTCCTATTTTTTACAACTTTAAATGTAAAAGTATCAATTTTCATGAGATTTTGCACTTTTCTAGTTTTCCTACTTAAAGATTTTTTTCTATGCTTTTCCTTTCTAGGGTACCTTCTTCTTAAAGGTGTATGCATGAAACATATTTTTCACTTTTTTAAAAATTGTTTTTCTAATTTTAAAGCCCTTTTGAAGAAAAAAAAGAGTATTATGAAAACGCTACAATTTTTGGATAGTGTTTTTTGCAATGACCCTTGAATGGGTATAAGGATAGTTTTGAATGTTTCTACTTTAGTTGCATTCTTCTTTTCTACACTGAACAATGAAGTTATCCATTGACAACTTTTCTACCTCAATGCTCTTGAAGGGTTTATTAAAAATCAAGAGCACTCTTGGGAGGTCAAACTACTTTGCAAGGATGAACATTTCGACTTCTATCTTACATAAAAGGATTCTCTATCATCCATCGCACATCTAGTGTCTACAATAAAGCCGTAGAATTAAAGTTTGGTGTCTCCTAAATCAAGCATTGATTTGGAATTACATAAGAGTTTGATACTTCAAAACATTTTGGAGTCAATTTTCATTGAACGACAAAGATAACACAAGTCTTAATAACTTTGATTTATATTTCTTAGATTCTTGTAGAATTGATTGTGAATATTGAATTTGATTTGTAGGGGAGGGGGTGCAAGTGGTATCCTTGAAGTTTTTACTTTTGGTACATTAAGAAATGGCAACTTGTGACATATATTAGAAGACACTTTTTTGAGGTAGTTTTGGCACATCCACTATATCCAAGGAAAATGTGCAACTTTTAACATCATTTAATCTTTTGAAGAATTCATTACATTGTAGAAACAACTATTTTTGGTTATCTTTGCAATTTTTGTGGAGAAGTGTTTTTGTAGTAAGGGTCTTAGGAATGAATTTATGTTGAATTTTAATCTACATTCACTTTGCTACTAAAACATTCCTAATACAAAATATTAATCCTAGAAGGATGTGAAGGCCAAAAGATAGCCAGTGGATGACTTTCAAGATTATTGTAGAAAATGTAAAATGTACCTATTGGTTCAAAAGTCAAATCATTTTTTGCAAAGTATCTTAGTGATAGTCTTGTCCTTTAAGAGTGAATATACCAAAAGACTAATGTACAAAACATTTATTTATTAGGAGTACATCAAAGGCAAAAGAATATAATAGATAAAACTCCTTGAAGCAACCCTAAGGTTTATCGAGGGATCACCAACACCAACCTTGAATATGCTACCTCATTGCATAACATTTTTGAGGTGTCTCGATACCCTTTAGAAAAAGAATCCATCTACTCTTGTATTCAAGGGTGGCTACAAGAAACACTTGCCACTTTTCGTAGCGTTTTACTGGGACTGCATTTTTGCTGCATAGTACTGCCAATACTATAAGTACTATCAGCAAACTGCCAATGTACTGTGCTTTTGACAGATGTAGTAGAATTAGGAGTTAATGTGGCCATTGAATGACATTATCTCACATATTGTATCATTTAAGAAGTTTGATAGGTGGGCAAATGTGGAATTAAAGTCAGATGTAGGAGTACTATGTCTATGTAGCAGTACTTTGGAGTAGAAGACTGTAGTTTTTTTAGAAAATATAGTGATCCAATTTTAATTCATAAAAAATCAAAAGTGATTTATTTATTTATAATTATGGCCATTTTTTCAAATCTCTTTATCATCACTTTCATCCAAAACATTTAGAATCACAATATTTTTAGAATTTCTAAATGTGTGCGCCATTGAGCTGTATTATGTAGCATATACATCATCCAAAAATAACTAAAAATTGGATTTTAAACCATATTCATAAGTTTTCTAGATAGAGGAACACACCTCCAAAATATCAACTCAAAAGCATTCATTTTGATTACTACAAATGTAGTGAATCCTTGTTCACCTAATGTGTGATGAGCGGACAAAATTAATTTTTAAATACAAAAAGTTTTTTCCAAAATTTAAAAAAAATATGGAACCCTTAAGCATGAAGTTAGTTATATCCAATAAAAATTTCAAGGTCAAAGCTTTTTGGATTCAAAAGTTATACTTCAAGAAAAGAAAGTCGTTTTCATTGTGACAACAAATAGGACCGGTGTTTCTTGCAATGACCTTCAATCTTGATTCATCTCATATGGTAGCTTAAGCATCAAAATTAGAGTTTTGAGTTCAATTTCTTGTCCAATTTCCATCTATTGTCATCTATAGTAGAGAAGCATGAATTCTCGCAATTGCTAAAATGTAAATGTGACTCCACACACCAAAGTGAAGAAAAACATCATCAAATGTGCATTTCCCCACAATTTCTAACATTTAAGTATTTAAGTTTGTATTAGTAATTCTATCTCACAAGAACCGATTCTATATTCTTCCAATATGCAATTTTTGGACATTGCATGGATACACTATAAATATTTGAAGTACTAAAAATAGCCCTACACAACATTGATCCTAGGCTTCCATAAATAAAGACAATAATCAATAAGGTAGGCAAACCCAATACCAACCATTGACCTAATAACACTCAAATATAGGACCCCCATTGATTTTAGAATGAGAATCAATGATAGTGTAAATGCCAATATATGAAGTTATATGAAATTAAAGACAATATATGTAGTAAATGTAGTTAAGACAATATATGCTAGTATATGTAGTGAAGACAATATTTGTAGACAATATATGTAGTAAATGCTAGTATATGAAGTTAAGACAATACATGCCAATATATGAAGTTCAGACAATGTATGAAGTTAAGGCATTTACTATAGTCATAGATTCTTATTCTAAAATCAACAAAGGTCCTGCATTTGAGTGGTATTAGGTCAATGGTTGGTAATGGTTTCCACCTTAGCAGTCAGTTTTATAAACGGGTAGCAATCAGGTGCAAGTACGGCTTACTTCATACAGAAGGACTCGGAAGACTCTTGGAGTTTACAAAGAATTTGCTTTCAATTTAGGAGACCTTAAATTAAGGCCTACCAATAAGTAAACATGCGATATAAGACAGCAAGCTTCGGAGCATTACCTTCATGTGAAGATTTGTACAGAAAGGAATTCCAGTTGCCCATCCTCTCACAACTGCGACCTGTGTCTAAAAACCGCATTTGGCAGAGAGCACTGAATCTCATACTTCGAGTGTACATGTATGTATGTACAAATTGAGGGCGTTGTCTCATTCTAAATTCATCTTCTTCTTCTTCATCTTCTTCTTTCTTCATTCTGGTAGGACAGGTAACCTTCCGGGGCTTGTGCCTCCGGGAACAGACACCCCCAAATCCTCCACATCGGAATCAAATTCTTCTTCTTCAAAAGTCTCCTCCTCGTCCTCCTCCTCCTGCTCAATGGCTGCTGCTGCTGCTCTACTTTTACTACTGCTACTGCTGCTACTACGAATCATTAATTGGGAAGGAAGAATGCGAAGCCGTTGGTTCCGATCCGAGCCAATCTTCTCCGATGCTAACTGATAACTTTCGACGAATTTGGTTTGCAAGGCCAGGACTTGAGGAGCTCTGGGCAGAAGCTCGGCAGCTTGGCCCTTGGGAATCACTATCTGCTCCACCGCTACTCGTGCCTCCTGAAACCATGTAATATAATAATATGTTTTCATCACAAGGTCATATTCAACACCATCCCTCGTGCTGCATCAGTTTCAACCAAATTTTCAACAAAACCTCAACAGAGTAAACCATTTGAATTGGAAGTTTCGGGAATGTTGTGTTTTGGCTTGTACTAGTACAAATCCACCACGGGCTGAAATGGTTTTGAGGAGAATTCGTGTTAGAAAGCTGACACGACTGGCATCGAAAACTAAGGGAGAATTAACACAGCCATTTCAGCCCATGGTAAATTTGTACTACTGTTGGTGGTGTAAACTATGGTGTTAGTGAGGGTCGCAGATATGAATTGAAGTACATCTTTGGATTGGATTGGAAGGAATTAATTTGCTAACACCATTTCCTAACACCAAATGTGAACAGACCCTGAAGCTCATAAATGAATAGGGTGGGAAAGCATGTTATGTTACCTCTAAGGCATCAATGTCATCTTCCGCAGTCGACGACCGTCTAAAATCCAATTCTGGGGATGACTGTCCATCATCGCCTCTTGACTGGCTGGCTGCGGCCAGGGAGTTGTTACCTAGCGACTCCATACTCATGATTGCTCGCATTGCCCTTACCATTTGTGCCATGGTGTTCGCCTGGCACAGGAATCCATC
Source organism: Thuidium tamariscinum (assembly GCA_947034885.2). Lineage (NCBI taxonomy): Eukaryota > Viridiplantae > Streptophyta > Bryopsida > Hypnales > Thuidiaceae > Thuidium > Thuidium tamariscinum. Next base: position 5,783,151 of record OX344753.2, read on the forward strand.
AAAGAGACTCAGCAGATAGAAGGCAAAAAAACTCTCATATCTACAGGAGTTTAAATAAATCACTTACGAAGGTTCAAGTAACGAAGTGTACAAAAAGAAATGAGAAGGAAACAAGCCCTACAGTTCTAAGCAATACAGTTTTTTTCTCAATAAACTCTAAACTTCCACAGTGGAATTTCTTATTCTGAGTTTGGGTCCTTTGGGGGGGTATGTCCAGCTATTGAATGACGAATAGGATGAAGAAGATAAACCTGTGCTTTTAATAATAGAAAAATGCTTTGAAAGTTAATATATATAGAATATTAGCTTGGTTTGTTTAAGTTCTGATTAAGTTTGGGCACTCGGGGTTCAGTACAAGCCGTTGAATAAATCAACTGACCTTGATTACGAATATAGGAAGCTGTCTAAACTTGGCCATTCCCCTAACCCAAGAATTCGACTTGAGTTTGGACCGAAGCGCCAGAACAGCGTCAGCAGCTCCAATGTCCTCCGTGATTTGAACTGTGTTTTCTAAACCCATGACATCCATAACTTGCTCCAAGGACTCTTCTGTCACCTGTGGAGACACAACAACCCAAACATACAGGCGTTACCACAAAATAGAAAAAGGCAAGAAACACAACTTTCACTAAGCCCATTCCACTTGCCATGAAGTTCGTCCTATTTCTTCATTTCATGGACTTTCAAGCAAAGAACACTTGCTTCTTCATTGCCACGACATGCTTCCACTTCGTGGCCATTTGTCAAGAGTCATAAGCTTCTTTTAAGGCATTGAACTAAAAGTCATGAACATCCTAGAATTTATTGCTTTTAGACCGCAGGGGAGGAGGTTTGTATCAAGAGAGGATACCCTGAGGAAGTTTTAAGTAGCTACCTTACTCAAAACCCGAGCAAATGCTATCGAGATAAAACCTCTCGTAATGTAGCTCCTTTTTTTTCTTAACATTGAATTGCTTAAGAAGGGAAAAAGGCCAGACTCGATCTTCCTTGCCACACTTCTAGTGCGTTAGCCCCTTGCTCTAATAGATAAGTGACATACTTCCACTTCATTGCATACCTCTTATGTTGTAGCCACTCACTATGATACATTAATGACATGCTTACCACTTCATTTCCACTCCTCTAACGTGGTAAGCCTCTTACCACCTTAAGGACCGTCATTGATTTTGGGGGCGGGCAGAACATTTTCTAGCCCCAAGCTAAACATGGAAAAAAATACCAAGCCAGGACACATTCTGAAGATCTAATCATACTAATGAAATTGTGGCATGAATACTTGGGCCTCAACAATAAATTTTTTGGCAATTGAAGGTTCTCTTGTTGGAAGATTTTTGTATCTTCAACCCATATTTGGTTAGGTTTTTCAGCCCCTAAATCGCATGCTAGCACAAGTTGTTGTAATTCTAATCCCAATGCATTTGATTCCCCATTCTCGACACCCATCCCCTTTTGTCCGTATCCAAATTTGTTCTAAAACTTTGGCTACCAATGAAAATGTGTCAATATCAACCAAAAAGTGGTTGACTGGTCTTTAATGGGTTAAGGCATTGACCTGAAAGCAATGACCATCTTAGATTAAAAAAATCAAACAAAAATTCAACTGCTTAATAAGTGTGAGTTTTCTTTACCTCGTGAAGATACAAGAGAACAGGAACCTCTGAACGCTCCCAAGCCTGACGAGCTCCTTCACTATCATCCCCGAAGTCCCCTTCGCCGTAATCTTCGTCGTCATCACGTTCAATCTCATCAGTCCAGTCGGACGAATATGCGGAATTGGACCCTGAGCTGCTACTTCCTGGCCTTGACTGGGGCACGTACTCTGTGACATTCCCCACCGCAACTTGACCGTTCTCATTCATTTTCCGAACCTCTACTCTCGGCATTTTCCCTGGAAGTTCCATAACAGAGGTTCCATCAGAAAAAGGATCCAACAGAGTGAAAATACACCAAACATATGAAAATAAAAAGTTAGCACAAGCATGGTATTCGGAGAAAGTGTTATCACTTTAAGAATGACGGATTTGTGATCTTAAAAATGAACATATTGATTACTTGTATTGTGGAAGGGGAAATCATGTCAAAAGGGGAAATCTCTACGTCGTTAGATTTGGATGAAGAGCATTGCATCCAAACAATTATTTGAACAAATGAAAACACCCATATAAACTCTTCAAAAGTGCTGCAAAAACATGAGGTAATATGGGGGCTTCGTCGAGCTTAAATGAGTTAACCAAACAAATTCTCTGCAACAGTAAGTGTCTTTATCTAGAAGACTAGAAATTTGAGCCTATGCGAACCTCAATTGTCGACTTATATCTACATGAAGAAGAGGGAGGAAGCCTATAACAAGCCCTATCTAAAGCAGTGGTTGACAATCAAGCAAAATCATGTGGTGAGGGTAGGAAAAATGTAACTAGTACACACTTCATAATAAAATCTAGTACCGAACCAAGGTCATTCTAAATTAACAATTTTAAAGCCATTGCATATGATTGACTTTGGATCATAAAAATTCACTGAAAAGTAGCAACTGAGAGAGACTCTAAAATGACAATGAAGACATAAAATACCCTTCTCAAACATCTTAAGCTTGAGTGTCACGACAACTGTATCCAGAAAAAAGAGGGAATCAATCTTTATCCATACAGATCTGACACTACAGGGAGTAGAAAAAGATAACCAATAACAGCGTTAACTCATTGAACACTACAGCCGAGATTGGTAACATGTTTTCCAAAAACTTTTCACCAGTTTAGACGGCAGTGTTGATAATAAATCTCCTTGTTTTAGCATATACAAATCAGAGAGGGGTTAAGGGGGCAGGACCAGCCAGCAACGCATCCACTGTGGCTGCCAAACTGCGGTGCACGCGCCACTCGGTTCTGGAGATCATTTCACAAGCTGAGGAGAACGTGGGTGGTCCCTGCCTCTCCAGCACACTCTTCTGCACTCGTCTCCTTCGGGCTTCCTCATCACCCAGTGTCACACTCTATGGACCATCTCCAATTTCACACCCATCCCAACAACCCTTGTGAGCATTTTCAACAACGAGGGCATGTATCTTTGATGAAGACAATTGTTGGCATAACAGTCTAAGTTGCACAAGTCCAAGCAACAAGCTAGAGAGGACAAGCTTAAAATTTGAAGCAACACAATGTGTACCTAGGGGTGAGATAACAAGCTTAAAACAATCCCTTGCATTTATAAACCCTTCCGACAAATTTTAAAAATCAAGTGCCCAATCCACCTCAAAGAACCTCAAAGAGGTAGCTTGAAACTTTATTTTATCTCAAATATTTTAGCATGCCACTTCTTCATGCTTGCTTGCACTACACTGATTTATCCTATTCTTTCAGTGCCTGTGACACTAATTTACCAAGTTATACTGTTTTTAAATTCGTGGAGGCTGGAAGATTACTATGTTGTGTGCATTTCTACAAAAACAAATTCTTGTAGTCACACTAGTGTTGCAGGTGACAAAAGAAACTCGCGTCCTCGCTGATGAGGACAAATCAGAGTAGTGGCAAAGTCGACAATGAACAAACCATGGTAAATTAGATTAAAAGTGATAAAACGCAGGAATCAGGGTTTAGGATTTCTGGTTTATCTCATGTTTGTTGGTTCGACCTGTGCAATCTTTTCAAGTGGCCTAACTTCTCAAAACCACCAACTGTGGAAGTGATTAAAAACAACAACTAAAGAGCAAAACCCCTTTTCTGCAGAAAACCTAAATGTGCGTACCTGAATGCCCCCGGCCAGCATTTGAAGGGACGGATTCTTGATAAGATTTTCCACAGTCATGCCGTGCGCAGTGCCCACCAGTTGCACACCGCGTTGGGCGATGGTACCAGCAGCATTGGCTTCTAACTCGGTGCCAATCTCATCAATAACAATCACTTGGGGCATGTGATTCTCCACGGCCTCAATCATAACCTGGAACCACAGTCAAAGAGTGATTCAACTGAAGCCAGAAGACCCCCAAAGGATGAAAATCACCAACTGAAAACCACCCCAAGAAGAGGAGGAAGAAGAAGAAAACAAGCAACAGCATTAATACTACCTTATGCTGTAGGTCTACTTTGGGGACTTGCATCCGACGAGCCATACCAATGCCTTCATGTGGAATATCACCATCCCCGGCTATCTCATTCGAAGTGTCCACAATGACCACTCTCTTGTGATACTCATCAGCCAACATTCTTGCAATTTCCCTGCAAAAACGTCAAAAACAGACACTCAATGCACGGTTTAGGGTTTAGGGTTTAGCCACTCAATGCACGGGTCCAACTCCATACTCTGTCTGAGCATTGCTTGAAAGTTCGCCACCAATTTCACTAACCATAAGGTAACTACACCTCGATATGACCCCTTTCTAAAACGGACCCCTAAGAATTCCTCCCTTCAAAGGATAACCATTATTCACGAGAGCCGAGGGTCAATTCTGGGTACACCTATTTTCACTGCTTTGAATTTTCAAAGTCTATTTACACGATGTCAAAACAATGCATTCTAAGAGAATCCAGAACCCCCTTTCAACTCCCAACAATAAACAAAAACTTCCTTACATTGTGTAAAAAGAGGAACCACACTCAAATGCTCACTCGCATTCGAACGACTTTACATTACTGTGAAAAGCATAATTCAGATGGTTCCAAATTTCAAATCAACGAAAAAAAATGCATTTCAATCAAATAGAGCCCATGTATTCCAGAATAGTGTACCGACCTGATGGCCGTGGTTTTGCCGACCCCAGGAGGTCCCATCAGCAGCAACGAGCCATTGCTTGCCACCAAGTCCCTCACCATTTCGGCACTGCCAGAGATGGCTCTTCCTACTCTGCACGTCAACCCCACAACTCGCCCTGACCGAGTCCGCATGGCACTCACTCGATGAAGCGTGCGGTCAATCCCTGCTCTGTTGTCTTCCCCAAATTCTCCTGTCTGTCAAAATCCCTAGTTTGTCACTCCGAATTTCACCACAACAATCCTACACTCCCAATTCGAAGTTATTAGAGCATTGAGTGATTGAGTGCTGCAATGTCTACATTACTTGTGATTCCATCTTGGGCTCACAAAATCGCCTCCAGAACCCTACTAGAAATTGGTTACAACACGAACAATTGAGTGAGACATAACGCCATCGATGTCTGATAAAATTTGCATCCCCTGGATTGTGAGACCTCCAATCACCACAACACTCACACTCCCAATTCAAAGTTGCTAACATGGAGTGATTGAGAGCTTCAATGTCTACATTACTTGTGATTCAGTTGTGAGCTCTCAAATTGCAGTCCAAGCCCTCCTGGGAATTGGTTGCAGCATGCATCGTGATGCAACATGAACAATCCAGTGGAAAATGGCGACATGACTGTTTGCTAAAATTTGCATCACCGTCAAACTTGCTCAAGAGATGACTATTGAGAATTTAAACGACCAAACAATAATTGAAAGTTCCGTGGCATACCACAATTGCTTCAAAGGCCATTGTTTCATTGAAACTGGCACACGCGTTATGGAAATTGCACATTGTACTAAAATACTTGAGGTGTGAATCGTAAGGGTTAGGTGATTGCCAGGCCCTTGTCATGCCTTTATCGGAAGTTTATACCACCGATCAAAGCATCTCCCCGTTGAAACGACGACATTGGATCTGGATATTGATTCAACCTCCGAAATTTGGTTGTTTCAACAGGAGGTTGGCACTAGTTCAAGGTAGCGAAATGGCAATAACCAAGAGCTTAATTCCGCAATTTGCAAAACTAGAGTAGGCAGTTTCAACAAAAACAGTGTTTCCAAAATCTACATTACAAACGCCAACACTAATGAAAGAGTTTTCAGTGTATCACTCCATTAATCTCCCAAACCCTATCAAAAATTGGTTTAGCATGCACGTAGGGTTACAGGACATATAACACAAAACAATCTAGTCAACCATGACGATGCCATCACCATCAAAATTGCTAGAAGAGGAAGAAAAGGAGTGGTACCACTGAGATCGCGGGTTGCAGATCTTGAGCGATGACTTTCATCTGATTGAACTTTGTATTATTATCCTTGGGCTGTGAATTTCAAGGGTCGGTGATTTCCTGGCCCTTATCATGCCCTTTTCTGATGCTTATACTAACGAATAGAGCAACCCATTGAAACAACAACATTCAATTTGGGTACTGTTTCAACCTCCGAATGCTGGTTGTTTCAACAGAAGGTTTGTGCTAGAGGTAGGGAAATAGCAATCACCAACTGAATTCTCATGCCATTTTGCAAAACCAGAGTATACAGTTCTACCCAAAACGCTCTTTCCATAACCTACATTACAAACGCCAACACTAATAAAAGAGTTTTCAGTGTATCTCTCCAATAGTCTCCTAAACCCTATTAAAAATTGGTTGAGCACACAAGTAGGGTTTTACTGGTGATGCCAATGCCATCCCAATTCAAAGTCATCCCCACCCAATATGCTGCAAGGGGAAGAAAAAGAAATGGTACCATAGAGGTGGCATGCTGCAGATCTTGCGCGGTGACTTTCGTCTCGGAGATGTACCAATCCCCCGAAGGAAAGCGCGCCAGCGGGCGTCGCCCCAAATCGAGCACAATCTCCACCAGATTATGAATCTCCTTGTGCGCCACCAGCTTCTGGCCAATGTGCTCCGGCACCAAAACTAACAACTTCCAAAGCTCATCACTAATCTCGCCCCCCCCGTCCTCCAATGCGAGCTCCCTGGGCACTTCAGCAATCACTTCCGTAGCGAGGAGCTCCTCAGGACCAGAAGGATTCAAGCCTGCACTCGACTGGGGAGGAGGATCCACAGCTAAGTTGCGAGCATTGGTCACGTGAACTCTCAAACGTCGACTCTGGTCCCCGAAATTCAAGCTTCTGGAAGTGGAGAACCACTGCTGCCGTGGGCGAAATGATGCCCCTCGACAATACAAAACGAGGTGAGGACCAGCGGAGCTCCAAGTTCTCGGGCACGAAATGGACAACACAGACTCCATTTGGCAAATTTGCAAGCACCACCCTAAGAACTCATAGCAGCACTGCAGGCATGAATCCCCCGACGGTGTCAATGTTAACCGACGGAAGCGAACCCCACCAAATGCATGACTTCCTGTGTGCAAGAGTGCTGGATTTTGAAGCTGGCGGTGGAATTCACACAACAGTTCCTGCGAGGTGGCAGGAATTGAAGAATATTCGATTGGTGATTGGCGCTGAAACAGGGTTTGGAGTTGGGTGGTGCGAAGCTGCCGTTGCTTATCCACTCACAGCAAGTGCGGGACGAAGGGAGAGAGAAGAGACTGGGACACCCACATCCAGCTCTCAATCCTCCCAATTCACCTACACTTGGGACAATATGTTTCCTATCAAGGGTGGTTTGGGAGTTGGGCTCTCTGTTCACAATTCAGTTGGGTTCGGTGCGGGACTCTGGCAGGGATAGCGTGAGAGCATCCTCAACCCTGCCGCTGAACAAAGCCGCGGAAAAGGGAAAGTAAAGCGGCACTGGAGCTGCTCAAAGGTAAACCAGCCCAAGACTCATCACAGTTATGGTAGGAGGCTCTAAAAGCGACCAGCCTTTTCAAACAGTCCCTATGAATTGATCAAAAACAGACATTAAGCACACCATAAATGGATACAGTTCAAAAGAGAAATAGACACCTTATAATGTTAGGACCATAATCCATTCAAAAAAGGTTTATTCAAAAAGCATTGGCAGATGCAATAAAGGCCACAATAGAACGGTTTTATAATCAGTGGCCACATAAAAATTTAACTTTAAAAAAACTAGATTTTACTCCAGAAAAATCCATTTCAGCAGTAAAAAATAAAGAAAAGCAAAGGTCCATTTTTGTTGCATCCAAGGACTTATTTTTGAAAGTATTCAGGCCCTTCTTGCATGCCGGGTTGGTGCTTGTCAGGCCATGTTATGTCTTTTTCCAATTTTACTGTGCACACTTCAAGGGGACCCTAGGATCACAAATAGGTGCCTACGCTTGGTATCTTTAAAAATTCATAAGTAATTCATAACTACTCCAAAAAATGTGAAACCACTTCCGTTGGATTCTGCTACTATTTTTCTATGTCAGAAAAATTACTGAAAATACTTTCCATCACCATTGCCTCATGAAAACTGCGATCAGCCCTTAAAGTGTCGCTTTTAGAGCCTCCTACCCTACTGGAGGGAATGACTCATTAAAGTCTTCCATGAATCCTTGAGAGACTTTTTTTTCAAAAAAAAAAGAGGAGACTTGGGTCAAGATGCAAGCACCTAAAACCATCAAAATAATCAATTCAGCATAGTTGGAGGCACCTTTTTTAGAATGAAATATTTTATAATATTAGCAATTGAAAATCATGAGTTTAAATTTAAAAAAATTAGAATTTTTGATGTCACATGTAATTTCAATGAATTTTCAAAGTGGAAGCTCCCTACATCATTGAAACTATCATGTATCTTGGTTTTGAAATTAAAATCTAGATATATTCAATGAAATTCTTTTTCATTTGTGTCCAAAAAAATCTAGATATATTAGCAATCATCCCATGGCAATTATCCCATGAAAATGGTTTAATGTTGCTTTTGAAGGATTGGATTAACAGAAGTGTATTTGTCAAAAGTGGATAAAGGGACATTTTTGGGTGTTTTCACCTTACATTAGATTGAGTTGAAAGTTAGTGACCCATTTTTTATTAGCCCCCATTTTCAATCAATAGGTTGTTTCTTTCTGCGAAGTTGTGGTGTAGTTCCCGGAGCAATTGTGGCTCATTATCATTGGTTGCAAGGCTCTTATAAATGCAACTAACCCTTGGTTGGTTTTTCTATTATCCTATATCACCATTATAGGTTAAAGAGAATCTTCTACTAAAAAATTCACAATAATTACTATTTGTGTAATAAAATTCTGAAAAATATGGCATCCTTCCAAATTCTAATTTCATACATGAAAAAATTTGCATTCAAAAAAGCTGCACTCTACATATGTGTAATTACTTAAGTAGTTGGAAATGGGTGAAATGCTCTAGTGTCCACCAACTATAATCCAAGTCTTCAATAACAATGATGCAATGATTAACCCTTAAAGAATGCAACCTCCCACCACCAAGATAGTCACGAAATGGTGTAATTATTGGACTAGTAGGTGCATTCTTTGTTTCTACAATGATAGCAAAGTCATTCATTAGACACTTTGGTTCTTCAATGTGTTTCAAGGAATAATGATTGCAATAGGAACTTCCTTGTTTTGAGTGTAGATTTGTTGCATGAAGTGGGTTTTTTAGGCCTTCATGATGTAGTCGCATTAGGAAATATTGTTATCGCTTTAGATAAGTATGATGACTATTACGGATACACTTTTTGCTAGTTTTGGAGTAGTCTAGTGACTCTTTGGGGCCAAGTAGGTTGTGCATTCCAAAAATTCATAACAAATGTGCATATTTAAAAAAAAATAACATTTCAACTATTATCTCCATTTTTCACATTTGTCTTTATGTGAGTTTTAAGAAAAATTCAACAATGTCAATGGGGCAAATCAATCATTTTGTTAGGATAGATGATTTATCTAATATTGTAGAAGGGAACTTTGGGTGGTGAATGATTAGAGAAACTTACCCACATTCTCTACATATTTATTTTTTTAATTCTGTATTCCTACTAATTGTAGAAGTATGTTACACCCCAAAAATGGAATTAATTCATAAACCTTGTCCCTTATGCATTCAAAAGTGGATTTGATATTTACATAATTATATAAAAATTCATTTACTACCTCTACTTTCCAAAGTTAAAACCACATTTGCACAATAAATTCAGGGAATTGTTAAATTTCATATTAATGAGGGTCAAATTGGGTGTTTCAACATGATTTTTGGATAGAACCTATTTAGATAATGATCACTCAATCACTCTTTAAAACCTTCTCATGTTAAGAAGTCATTTTGAATGATGAAAAAAAATATTGGAAATTACAATGTAGGGATCCATGTGACTCAAGAAAGACAACCAAAACACATGTTACCACATCATCTACAATAAATATATTTGCATCGTTAAAATCAATGACAATGAAGCAACTAGTAAGGTGCTCCAAACTATGACTCATCTACTATACATAAAATCATAAATAACTAGCAATTGAAAACATTTGGAACTAAAAAAGGTTTGCAAATTGCAATGGATTAAATACTAGGAACAATGCAAACAAATATTTGCTCGAGAGATTGAACAAGAGTGGTAGATTGGAAATGTAACATTTTGAATTAAGTTTGCAGTTTAAGGTCATGATAATCATGCATGGCAAATAACCATTTGCACTCTACTATGTAACCTATGTCAAGTAGCCCACCAATATTTTGATGTGGACATGAATCATATTTTCTTATTTGTATCAAGAATTTACAAAGAATAGACAACATTATCTTTTTTTATTTATATAAAATTTGGATAGTATTCAACATCACATTGTATTGTATTCAAATTTGAAGTGAAATTGTTATATTTATGAATTGCAAGTTGTCAAAGTTTGTTAAGGTTGAATGTTAACTAAATCATATATTGTATGTCTTCTTGCATATCTTTCAAAATTAGTACAAATCTAATATTTTTGAATGTTTCAAAGAATCACGATTGAATCTTTGGGTGGATTAATTTTAGTTGCATTAAAATTTTATCATTTTCTATCAATTTGCATTATCTTTTTTTGTCAAAATAGAATGCTACTCTCTAATTTGTTACATCTACAACCAAGATCTCATGCTACACTACAATACAATTGCATATAGATTATTTTGTTGTGGAGCACTTGCCAATTACATGTATATCTACATGCATATGCACATCTTCAATATCCACCAACAAGAAGGTTAATAGTTGTTAGATTAAAGTGCTTTTCTACAAGGATGGAGATTTTTATTGACATTCAACTTGTTCTTGCAATTGAACCACCCTTGAGTCAATTTTGATAACTAAGTTGTTTGCTACTTTCAATTGTAACAAATGCTGCAACAATATAAGCGATCATTCACTTTAAACCTTAGCTCTTGACATCTATCTATTATTAACCCCTAAAAGACCAAGCTACATTTTTTTTTGGCAATATAGCAATTTTAGGCAATTCACTTCAAATGGAATTCTAATATTTTTCTTTGAAGTTTCCACAAAAAATGTAGATAAGGAATGTCTTTGGGAGACAATAAAAAAAAACATGTCAAATACTTGTAATTTTTTGAGTGGCTAATTTGAATTCAAAGAAGCATGACTTTTATATATCCCATTACAATTGGAATTTCTAACATGCAATAGTATAAGAAGACATGTGTAGAACAAGTAGACAATTTAAAGATTAGGGTGAGATAACTACCACTAATTATAATACTAGTAGACATTTCACTACAGTATTGTATTGAATGACATTTGTTTTTAAGTGTTTTACCTCATAAAAATTTTAATTCTAATAAAATACTATTTTTGGATTGATATTAATGTAATGCCACATGTTGAAATGTTGAAAAACATAGTAGAAAATTTAAAAAATAAGTAAACTTTAAAAGATAGTTCAAGCCCTACAAATAATTGAAAGAAACAACTCAAACAAGTGAAGAAAATGAAGAAGAAGATGAGTGCAAATATAAAATTGGAAAGTACATAGAAGAAAAGGGAGAAAAATAGAAAATATAATGGAAAAAGAAATGGATATTAAATGAAAAAGAATAGGAAAGAAAACCATAAACTAAATGGAAAAAAAAAGTAAAGTGAAACAAGAAAGAGAATATAATGGAGTAAAATGGGAAAGGAAAAGGAGAAAAAAGGGAATTGAAATGAAAAAGAATTATGCTAAAAAAAAGGAAAAAAGGATGGAAGTAAAAAAAGAAATCATATTTATATGTACATTACTAAACTAGGATTTAGACTTTAGGATTTGGGGTCATTCACATGAGAATATTACTTAAGCACATTTGACTCGTGAGACATAATCTCATGCTTTATGAATGCCTAAACATTTTCAACTCCATATGCTTGAAAATTGAAATCATGGTTTCATTTGTAATATATAAAAACGAATACATTACAAATTAAGTGAATTAGGAAAATGTAACCATGCTTACTCTTAAATTGTAATGATTCCAACCCAAACTAGAGAAGCTTCAATTCATTGAAGCTATAACTTGATGCATGAATGAATTTGTCTATGTGGACATCCATCTTGCAGAAAAACCTATACAAGTGTTACAAGTGTTTGAAATTCGTGTATTGTTCTCAACCTCCAATAGTAGCTGTCTACGAGTTAAATTAGGCATCTTATTATTTTTGAGATTGAATTAGGGTTTGGGGCATTTTAGGCAATTCGTGTAGGATTAGGGTTTTGGGCATTTTTTTGGTTTCACAAACATTTACTATAATTAGGAGCCTTGTGCTTTTCCAAGTAGGCAATAATTTCTACAACAACATGTCACTTTTAAAAAAAGACTAAATTTTTGCCAAATTTAAAATTTGCATAGGACAATGCCATTTGGTGTTATATATATTTGACGACATTTTGTAGTAAGACCTACGTTATTCTTCAAAACAACAATATTGGAATAGTAGCTAATAAGTAATTAGGATAAAATGTTTTGGAAATCATATAAGATGAGACTAAAGGGTTTTTTCATTTGTAGATAAAAATAATCTTCAAATATTTAGATTGCCTATCACATTAATACAAAGTTTCAAGTGCCAACATCATTTGCATTAGAAGAAATTTGAAGCCTCTAATGGGCCGTTTCGGGATAGTTCCCGAAATGGCTGGGAGCTGTTAGGTTGGTATTTCTGGGAAAAAAAAAGGTTTTTTTGGTCCTGAAATACAAAAAAAACTCCAAAAAAGAATTTTGTTTTTCAAAAAATAAATAAAATTACGTGGCATTGCCCCTACTACATTGGATTCTTGTGATTTTGCAATTTACTACGTTCCCAGATTGCGGGAACTTGCAATCTCTTGCATGGCTTAGATTTCTTCTAATGACTATTTTTCTTTAAGAGCCTTTTTTCTATCTAATATCTTTCAATGTAGTGCTCTATAAATACGATGCAATGTAATTTCATCATAATTAAATACATTATCTAATAAGTAGCCCTTAATAATCTCTTACATATTTGAAGTTGCAATTCTTATTCCCTTTGCATTAGCATCTCATGATTCATAATGCAAATAATGAGAGGCTATTCCATTCTTTTGAAAGTATCTAAAATTCCAGGTCCGGAACGACCTTAAACTACCAGGTGATGGAGCAGAGGATCCTTGCAACAAGCAGGTTGCGGGTTCAATACCTGGTGGCACCAGGTTTGTTCCTGGCATAAAATCAGCCTCTATTCCTGATGGAACCCCTCGCAGTGTGTTTCCTCAACACGCTTGTGTCAAAAAAAAAAAAGAAAGTATCTAAAATTCCAACCACGTGAAAGGTTGAATTCAGTATCTACTTACGCTGTAGATTATTAAGACCAGTCTTTGGACCTTTTGCACGATCTCCCCCTGTTTTTAGGGTTCGCGCAGGGAGCAGCTTCATCCTGCTTTTGTTCTTTGCCGCCCGCGTGATTGTGCGATTAGATTGCCGGTGGCAGGGGCGTTGGAAAGTTGGGCGCCATGGCGACCAAGGTGCAGCGGATTATGACCCAGCCCATCAACCTGATTTTCCGTTTTCTGCAGAGCAAGTCGCGCATCCAGATCTGGCTGTTTGAGCAGAAGGATATGCGTATCGAGGGCCGCATCATCGGATTCGACGAGTACATGAACCTGGTGCTGGAGGACGCGGAGGAGGTTTCGCTCAAGAAGAACACGCGCAAGCCGTTGGGTCGGATATTGCTCAAGGGGGATAACATTACGCTGATGATGAACACCGGGAAGTGAGCCAGCCTGCGAAGGGAGCTGTACGTGAATCTCTCCTTTCGGGTGGAATGCTTTTTTATCAGGGTATTGTAGAGTCTTTCACACATGGGGTTGTCAACATTTTCTTCTGGCGTGATAATCGAAGACTCGTTGTTCAGGGTTTTAGGGTTTTAGGGTTTGGGGTTTCGTCAATGCCTTCGCTATTTGATTGATTGATTTGTGTTATTTCATGGTCTTTGTCAAATATACTTCGTCATTGTAGTTTGCTAGATCAACTGTCCGGGAATTTGAAATGGCCTTGCTGTGGGCATTTGTATGAAAGTTGCAAATTTATTAATAGGTTTTCATGTCTTAAGAGCACAGCTGGGAAGTGCATTTGAAATTTATACCGGATTTATTTGTATAAAGTAGAGGGGTGCTGACCTTGTTTGGGGTAAAGGCAATAGGTGTTGGCAAGCCTGTTTATGGGTGGTTCAATGAAGAATCTGACTTCCCTAAGACCTATTGTGCTTCAGATTTGAAATCTATAGAAGAGGGCAGGAAGTTAAAATATAAAATATTCTTCCAGTACGGAGATATTCACATTTGAAATTTAAACCACTACATGTTTTTGACCTTTTTCAGCAGTTTTATGAATTTGATTAACTTCTTACTGGCTAATTTAAATATAAACAAATTCGAACTTCTTGATCTCTTTCTGAATGGGCTGACAAAGTGTCGAATTTTAGGATAGCTTGGTTGTCTTCTTGTTTGTGGTGGGAACTGAATTGTAGGAGTGTGTTTGGTATGCCTTCTGAGTTGTGCTGTCATGTGCAGGACATATGTACCATGACCAGGAGGAAGCGCATCCAGTTGAGGTTTGCTGCTAGACATTTTGCCACCATCCACCAATTGGCAGCCGCATAAAAAAAAAATCGAATGTCTTGATGCTTTTTAGTCGTCACTATGCTGCCTAGTTTCTGGGAGTTTTAGTCTAAGCCCTCTTCCACGAGCACGCTGAGTATTGCAAACTTCCTTCAGAGGCATGCGCTTTATAGCGAGACCTTAGCAGCTTGTATGGTTTCTGTATTTGATCTAAACGAGATTTCTTTTCCGAATTATTATTCCCTTTTATTTTTCTGAGTGAGGCAGAAAGCCTTGCGTTATTTTTTGATGGATCCTGCTATCTTATGCTAAGGAAAGTATTTATGCTCGCCAGATATGTTTTGAATGATGGTTTCATTGTCATTAACGAACCTTACTCCGGCAAGAGTGATTTAGATGGCCAGGTTGTTTGATATAGAGTTTCTCACACAATTCGCAAAATTCTCAAGAAACTAAGACTCTGGTAATCATGTTCTACTTGTCACTCAAAATTCCAACATAAACCAATTCGAAAGCCATTGTTAATCATACATTTTTTCGTTTCAATTGAACAGTTTTCAGTTTCTGCAGAAAGAAAGGTCAAAAGAATCTGGTTTGGAAATCATAACCATGATTCCTAAATCCATGTCTCCTTTTTTTTCCTATGTGACAGCCAAAAGTATCTGAATTGACAGGCATATGAATTGACTACAAATCCTAAATCACTTGTTTGAGTTTCTCTTGAAACCATGATTCTTAAAGTCTGGAATCTACTGCTGCTTCAAGAATATTATGCTATTGTGCTGCCAAGTGTAATTCTCCGTAGCGCAATTTTGTGGGACGCAATGGGCCAGGGGGGTTGGCACATTCCTCTTGGCTTGGTATGGACAGGTAATAGTGGAGTAAAGTAGGTGAGAGAGAGTATTGACTTGCGTTTGTTCTTCTTGACTTGGCATGTTCTGTGATTACTTGATGTAATCTCAACTTAGGTCAGTTTGAGCTTTTTGACCGTCTTTAGATTTCAAAATACTCAATAAGAAACTGCAATGTACAAGATTCTTGTTTTAACTTTCTACTGCTGTGCAAGCTTAGCGTGATTGTCCGCATAGTTAGGGCTTATAGTCAGAACTCATTCACAGTATCAATCTTAACTCGCCTTTTCCATATTAATGAAAACTTGCCTGTTCCTGAGTTTATGGGCTAGTATTATCAGGTCTAAGGGTATAGATTTAGTTCTTTTTGACACCACATCTAAGTCAGTGATGGCAATTAAATTTGCCCACTAAGTAGTGTTAAATTGTCTAAGTAGCATGTTAAGGACCATTATCTAATCGGAAATTTATTAACCTATTTTGTGTCTTCTTTTTATTTGAAATCTAAATAACCCATTGCATACCTCTTATTTGCTTAAACCTTTAAGTTAACTAACTAGTACTGCTTCTTGGTTGGTGCAGACAGATTTGGCACTTCAAACTGTTGGTATTGGCACAATCAGTTTCTTTGTCCATTTTTTTTTGAAAATGAATGTAAAGTCACTGCAAGTTATAAGCTTATAGTGAGAATCAGTACTAATTTCCTAAGCAACACAATGCAAGCATTAAGTAGCTAATTCCAGTCCGGTAATTGGCTACTTGATTGGTGTAGGAGTGGCTGAATGCTTTTGAGACTTTGGTCAATGGGTGCCACCCCCATTCTCTGAAAAGATTTTCTCTGACAAACAAATGAGCAGGACTGAGTTGGCAACTTGAAGAGTGCTTTAGTGACTGAGCAGGCCTTGAGGTGCTCAAGTTGGTATTCATCTTTCACCCGTGGACTGCTCGCCCCAGTATGACTTGGGATGCAGTGATCTCCCGGGGATATGGTTTGTCAGATAAGTTCCAGGTGCAGTGAATCGACTCCTACCAACTACCCTGAGACAGTATTGAGTAGATGTGTATTGGTGCAACATTTTTGTGCTGCCCTTTCGCTTAATATTACAGCAGCGAATTTGTCCTTCAGATTTAACCTCCACATGGGGCACTGCTACAGTTGGCACGTAAAAGGGACGAAGTTGTTCCATCTGTAAGAGAGTAACATGATTTCAGTCAATAACATCATGCTGGAGGGCCAGAAGCAGTCCCATTGCAGGAAAAAGCTATCTTGTACCACAAACCCATCCATTCAGTCCCATCTGAGTAGCCCAAGGTAGAGTCACCTAAACTCTTTTGAATTAGCTTTTGAGCAGGCTTTCTAATCATAAATCTATCTTAGTTTCTGTGAAGTGTCTTGTTGGGAGTTAAAGAGAGTTCAAAATTTTCTTAGCATGCATTTTGGGACACTGTACAGTACTGTATGCATAAACTATGAAGTTTCAAAGTGTTGTAAATAAGATAAGATCACCCCAAAATCAATCCCCGGCTCTTGTGAATAAAGGTTATTCGTTATGCAAGAAATTTCTAGGGGCAGTGTTAGCAATGGGTCGCTTGCAGTTACCTTTAAACGCTCTTTAACATGAAATGGGAGATTACAAGATATTGAAATTGACAGGATGAATATTGAAAGTTTGCTGTTCATGGTGCAGCACCAGCATGTATGGTGTAATGTTGCATACCATAGTCATAGTGATATATATCTTTGCATTGCAAGTTTTTGAGTGATACCATTCAAGCTAACAAGTCTCCAGGAGTTGCCTTGTTTCACTTGCGAGCATTGCAATCATCCAAGCAGTGAAGACCTCCATGGTAAGAATCATCACACCTTACTCACTTATTCAGATTCTGACTAGTTGCAACGAATCAAAAGGAAATGGAAGCCAAGCTTATCCTTCAATCATTCTTGAATTTTTGCAGACACTTGTCTCCTTTTTCTAACCTTGCTGTTCCCTAACGTTACCTACTACACAATTGTGGCATGCTATTTGTGTGAGCCACAAAATTCGTACTGTTATATGCTTTCCTATAGTGAACAAATCAGATTATTTTAATCAGATGGAACAAGTAGTTTGCACTACTGTTGTGTGGACTTGATTATTTTTCTAATCCATGACTGTAGAAACACAAGTTGATCTCATTAATTTCTGTTCCCTTCGCAATTTGGAAGTTATCCATCCTGGATACCCCATTTATCGACAAATACAAGATGCAAAACTTGGGGTATGCCAGATGCATGGAAGCCACCTGGTGAGCAATGAGAAGCGGGTGGGTTTATCATTTGAGTTTGTTACTGTCCGCAACTGCCTTGCTGCCCAACGAAGAGACCTGACAGGGTTGTTATGATAGTGCTTGCTGATGATGGAATGTCCTTTGGCAGGGAGTACACCCCCAAACAGTGAAATGAGCCGGGTAGGAGAGGAAGAATGTATGATTTTGGTATTTGTAGGCAAATTTTCCTCTTCTAAATCTTGGCAGGATGAGTATAGATTTGAATATCTTTGTGGTAAAGAAATCATGACTTGAGACAATTGAACTAGGGTTTAGAAGAGTTTACAAATAGTATTTTTTTTTTTTTGCAAGTTTTTTTCTCTTCCCATTCCTACATGAACTAGTTGAGAACTTTGTACAAGATTCATGAATGAAGAACTAAGTCGTGGACCAACTTAGTCACATCATTGAAAACTAAACAAAAATTTCTTGTCAACATACTTGGATGTGCTTCATGTAGCTCTTGCAATAAGTTTATGAAAACATTTTTAGTCCACTCATTAATCTTTAAATTACATAATTAGCCTCTCAAGTTGGATTTTAGAAGAATCTCTTGAAGATGTTGTATAAATTGTTTGGGGTGAGGTGGGGCTTGTTGAGTTCAATGGAAAGTATTGTATTCAATGAGTTTCTTTTCTCAAAATTTGAGTGGCAATGACAATTGATGAAGGAATTCTTGGAACTTGGATTTTTTTTATTGTGTTTTAACCTTTAAAGGATGGAATAGTGACAATGGAAAACATTCATTTTGACATTACAAGCATCATTTGTTTACATAAATTCAATAGTATTCATTGGAAGTCAAACTATTATAGAATATCTTTGTTTTCTAAGGTGGGTACACCCAAAAGTGCCACTTTCTCATATTGAGCCTACTTCTTGCTATTAATGAGTTCAAATTTTGATGTAGTCTTGTTGGCAAGTGAAAGCATGTTCCAACGCACCAAAGAACGCAGGATTTGGATATTGTATGCAAAAGTTATTAATAGTCGAAGTCTGTTTCTAAAAGCGCCATCTACAGTCTGTGAACATGACTGATTTCGAAAATGTATGTGCACTGTAGATGGCGCTTTTGGGTGTACCTACTTTATACAACATTTTGAAGGTGGATTGTTAGACTTTTGTCCCATATAGAAAGATATTGTATCATCCATTGGACATTGAGTGTTTGTGTTGATTTTTATAGGTTAAAATCTTGTTCCAAGCCTTGTCGTTGAGCCTAATTTTGAACTATGTATTTTATCTGTTGGTTTTATTCTTGGATTTGCAAATATTGCTAATGCAAGAATAGTAACTTCAATTTTTTTTTGGATGAATCAGGATTGACATATTTCAAATTGAGGGCAAAATTTATAAGAAGGTCCATCTTCAAATTAAACTAATCCCTAAATAATGCGATTTTCATACCTAATATAAGATAAAAACATCCAAAATTATCAATGTATAGTTGTATCCATATATTCATTATTTACAAATAGATTTCTATTGAAAGTACCTCCAAAGGTGCAATTAGTTGTTTATTTGTTCCCATAGTCAATTTGAATTTGTTCATTGTTAATTCTCTAAACTTCAATACTATAATCAAGCTATATAATGATTTCTAGGGATGCATCTAGGGTTCAACGCAAGGGCCACATGTGGTATTGGGTGTTTCTCCCTTAACCCTTTTCTCTTACCCTTTCTAGTAACAAATGAAACCGAATTTCATTGCAACTGATGAATGTGCTACACTTTCAAATTTCACATCTGGGTGTATGTTGTTCAGGTTTTCGACAGCTACACTAAATTTAGCCACGTTTCTGAGCACTGCCGCAGTGCCGCTACGAGAGCCCTTCGCACGTGGAAAAGGCGGCGGAGGCATAGCTTAGCCTGCCCAAGTGCTCATCTTCGGCTCTTGAGCACCATGGCAGCCGCAGATTGGCAGATTGGCACCTTGGAAATTGAATGCCAGGGCCCCACTCGCAGTAATGGCAGGAAACCAATTCAAGACGACACAGCAACTCTGGCTTCCCTCAAGTGCATGACTCTGCCGAGAGCCGTTAACTTATCAATTAGTTGTCATTAAAAATATTAAGTTTTCTAACACCCGCCTGAGCGGCCTCGTCTACAATTCTGCAATCCATTTCCAAGCTTATGTTAAGTTATTCCAAGGAATTTCAACAGTCCATAGCACGCTAGCTTCCACCACTGGTCGCATTTCCCCGAATGAGGTTCTCCCGAATTAGCTCGACCAAGCAGCAACAAACACTTCTAAATTCAAATTTTAACAACTTTAGGAGGAATTCGGGGGGGAATTTCTTGGGCAGAGGCGGCTTGGCTAAATTTAGCCACGTTTGAGACCGCTCCTCCCTTTGCCGACTCACCGTCTGTGGGATCAGGGCATCAAATCTCTGCTAATTGATAATATCATCTGCCATGATCTTCTTCAGATGGTGCTCCATCATGGTGGCATCATAGCTCGTGTGGTGTGATCATCAGCTAATCATAGGCACTTAGATCCTTACTGTAGTGTTCAATGTTATTTAAATTTTTATTTGTTTGGGGCACAAGTGAAAGATAGAGATCGAGTTCATGGCAAGGTAGATCCTTACCTTAATTTAGTTTCGAGAGCCCGGACCGGGTTCTAGACTGGCTGTTGGGAGTTGACGATGACCTATCGGAGTGGCATCATGTCAGCCGGATCATCGCCGGTACTTAGGCACCTCTCGGCAGCTACTGAACTTGGGAATTTCTGCACGGAGAGAGAATGTGTGACCGGTTGTGACTGTGAGCCGGGGTGCATGCGCTTGTTGCAAAATTCCTGCAACGGGAAAGGGTATGAAGCAAAGGGAGGTACAGTACTGTACAGTACAGTACGTGATGGACCAGGGGGCCCGGCCAGACGTGAGATTCAAAGTGTTGGCGATGGAGCCAGGCACTGCCGTTGATCGACAGGCCAGTGGCTGTGGGATCCTGATGGTGTGTGTCGTCTCTAGCGCGCTGCACACGCCTCCTTGCACGCAATTAATGGATTGTAACGTTTCTACGTGTGACTCAGTTTGACAACCCGTGCTCCCTTCCATTCAATTCAAGGCTCCAATTGCAGGTAGACACTCAACTCTTGGAGACAGTCAATCATTCTTAGGTACCAGACAATTGCAACAGCTGACAGTACGCACTTTTCTGTACTGGTTTCGTTTTCCAGACTTTAATTCCGACCGGGTGCAAGAACTTGCGTGCAGGCACACTTTTGGGTTTTAACGTGGTTGTCGATGTGCATCGATCAATCGAGGGGCTGGCATGCGTTACATTTTCAGGAGTAGTAAGTACTGGACATTCCTCCGAATGTGTAGTTGGTTGGATTATTTACGACTGAGTCACATGCAAGGGTATCAGATGTGTCTGTTCCCTGGGGAGCATATATGCTTGGGCCGGGACCGTAGAGGAAAACTCCAATGGGAGAGCCGCCTTGCGTCGATCTGTTTGTCTGGTCCCCCACTTCGGAAGGAATATCAAGTGCAAGCTAGCTAGTCAGAGTGTACTCCGACCTGAAGATTCCATTCCCGAAAGCTGTGAGCACTTCAGCCTTTCTGTTTGTTGTCCTGTGTGGAGCACTTGTGGACCTGATCAACTTCCAAAAGGAAGGTGGAGTTGATGACAGAGCTAATCAATCTTGGGTTTCGAGGAACCAGTTCCCGGGCTTTTCGATCAATCCACACGTACTGACTTTTCTCTAGAAGCTCGACAGGCACGCACAGAGACTTTTGCCGTTGACATCGTCAGATACGCTTTATTCTGGGAAGCAGAGTTCGTTCGATTCGTTACTACAGCTCTTTAAAACCAGTCAGAAGTTGGGGAGGATAATGATCAAGGAATGTAATGGAAGAAGATATACCTTCCTTCCGGTTACGTGTATGCATCTCTTTGTCCGAAGCGGCAGGAAATAAACGCTTGCGGTCCCACCGGCCTTGGGCTTAACGGATCGGAATCCTTCCGTATCTGGTGGATTTAGAATCCTTCCAAGTTGGTTTAAGAAGGTTTCGTGGAGTGCAGGGAACGAATATTCCGGAGGGTGACTGCCCTGAGGGGTCAACTGGAATTACGCTCTTGAAAACTGAGCGCGCTGATATATTCTAGTCTACCCCATCGATCTCTCTCAGTCTCACCATAACTAAGAGCTAGTAAGAGCATCATTTCGTCTTACTTCCCTCGCCGTAGTACGTATTTATGATGGTGAAGGAGTACCTATCATTTCTTAGAAGTATATGCAAATTGAAGTATCCGATCCATTTCAAAGGATGATTAGCTAGCAGGCGGTTGATTTGACTCTTGTCAAATGATTCTTCTAGGCCAGTACGTTAGACAATAGCTTGCTTTGCGGTGGGAAGCTAGAACTAACTTCCTGCTGCTGCTTGCTGCATGCTCCACACCAAGCTCTTCAATCGAGCTTCTGTATGCACCAGAATTTGTGTCAAACCAGATTTTCGTTGAAGGTGGGGAATAGGGTTTGTAATTCGATCTAGTCAGTGGATTGATCGTCACGGGTGTGCGTGGAAGCGGATGTCACAGCTGGTTAAGCTGAAGGTGCGTGATGTTCTCAAGTTCCTCTATTTATGTCGATGTCTTAGATCGGACTAGACAATTAGTACTCCGTAGTACATACCACAGTACGCTTGCCGTCTCACACCGTTGGTCATGTCCGGTGGCTCTCCCCCCAATTTTCATTCGCGTGAAGTAGCGTACCTAGTAAGTGGAGATTGAAGGCGTTGTAGGAGATTCTTCCCACAGAAGCAATGAAACCAATTCGAGGGTCAAAAAGGCTCCAATTACAAGTGATTGTCACCAGGCAGAGATAGGTTCTATCACTGCGTACTGTTTGATACGTACATGCATACTCTGTTCACTGCACTTGAAACATTGTTTGGTCTAGTGATTGCTTCAAGGTTCTCTTACCATTCGCCGTTGACGCAAATACTGAACAATTGCTGAATGTTCAGTAGCAGGGACGCAGGGTGGATGCATGGAAACCGAGGAGCGCGCACTGAAAGGGCCACAGGACACATCAGTTATGAAGAACCAGAGCTGGTTAAACGGAGGCAGCAGCACCGGAGACCAAAAACCAAGGCGAGGGGGGACAATGTTCTCATGGACAACATTCTCTCTGGGCATCAACTTGGCGTTTCTGGCAACGATGCTGGCTCAGCGTGCACCTGCTTGGGAGTGGTATTCCAAAGCCCTGCAACAATCGGAACATTTGCAGATGAATGGCAGTAGTAACAGCCCTTGCAGCCACAATTTACACAACTGGGATCACAGTCGGCTTCTGTGCACACCCAGCCCTGCCACGCCACGGTTGTCGTCTACAGCAAGCGACCATGTCCAATTTTGTGCAGGCAATGGCCATTACGTCTTGCACACACAAACCACCGGCGCTTGCCATTGCCATGCTTGCTTCTCCGGAGTACACTGCGGGGACCTTGACCCTGACTGCATTCTCAATCTATTTCAGTAAGAAAATCCACATCAATCTGCAATTGCATGGTTTAATTCAAATAAATTTGATGAAACTCTTACTAGTTCGATCAATTCGATGTTGAAAGCGATGTTCTGCGTAGAAAATGGCGTAGATTAGGCTGTGATTCAAGATTCTGACTGCCTTCTCAACCTATTCGGTTAGAAAATTCACATCTGCTTGCAATTGCATGCTTTAATTCAATCTAAGAGACAAAGCTCTTCCTAGCTAAATCAATCACTTTGATGATGCGAAATGGCTTTGTAAATCAAGACGAGAACACAGACAGAGCACTGTGAGGAACAACTATCGAAATAGGAAAGAACAGAGTAAATACCCTTGTAGATGCCAAGTATAGCAAGTGCTAACTACGTGATTACCGCCTGTGACGGCAAGCCACTTGCGGTCACCCATATCTATAACTGGAGAGAGCATCCAGTTCGTTGTAACAGATGAAGCTAGCTTCCGTTTAGGATATGGTCCGGGCTGGGCTGTGTTTTGATCTCGGACTGTCCTCGCAGTCTATTTCAGTAGGAAAGTACACATGTATCAGTCTGCACTTGCATGCTTCAACTCAATCCATGTGATGTAGCTCTTCCTAGTTCCATCCATTTGATGAATCTAGCTTCTGTGCGTGTAGGATATGGACTAAGTCAGGCTGTGATTGAAATGTAATGTGTTCTTGCGGTGGGTTTTGGGTGCCAGTGGAGATCCCACTCTGTTCGAGGAGTATTGGCTGAGCCAGGCGACGGAAGCCACGGTCATCCCCTCCTGGCAGGGTATGAGCTACTTTGCGCATCGCCACAACTCCTATTTGTTTGTGGATTACTACTTGGAGCAAGCCATCCGAAACATCCACAGCTTGGTGGGGAACGCCGTCAGCGAAGGCCGGTTTCTTGTGCTGGGCGTTGGCTCCACGCAGCTCTACCAAGCGGCGCTCTTTGCCTTGGCCTCCTCGAGTTCGGCTTCCCCTACTAGTGTTGTCTCCACCACACCCCACTACTCGGTACACTCATACCCTCTCTATTGCCAACTCGGCTTAAATTAGGGAACGGGAGCTTACGTGGCACAATATCCCAATTTTTTTTTGAAAGGCAAGTGGAATTTGACATCTAATCCATGTTATATTTTTCGGAGCTTTGTGGATTAGTTATGAATTTTTGAATTTGAAACGTATTAGTCACTAAAAGTGTCTCCAAATATATTCTATTTTTATATTGCTAGTGCAATGAGAAAGCAAAATGTACCCCTATATTAGAGCATGCTTTCATATCTTGATCACTATATGGATCTTCTACCTTAATGCATGGTATTTTTTGTTGATGGCGATATAAAATTTGTTATATCATACAATTTGTTACTCTTGATGGCGATTACATGTCCATTCAAGGACTTGGTGTGGCATGCACCATTTACAAACTATAATATATTCAATACAATATATACAATACTTAGTTTAGGGCTATGACCTTGGCTTTCATTTAAGGACAAATGGTCTTTTACATTGAGCATGCCATTAAAGAAGATTGAGTAGACATCACAATGTAAAATTTCTTTTCCAATCAATATATTTGCAACGAATTTAAATTTGTTAGTCACCATCATTTGAAGCCACTTCTACTTTCATAAGGATAGAACTTGTTGTCAAGTTTTATAGGGCCAAAATTCCAGATGAGTATATAATGTGTATTTTCAAAATTTGAGCCTTGAAAGATGGCCGTGCAGAGTTTTGAAGGGGTGACAAAGTTTTTGGACTCAAAGAGATTCAAGTGGGTTGGCGATGCAAAGAAGTTCAAAAGAGAGATG
Organism: Thuidium tamariscinum; assembly: GCA_947034885.2. Taxonomy (NCBI): domain Eukaryota; kingdom Viridiplantae; phylum Streptophyta; class Bryopsida; order Hypnales; family Thuidiaceae; genus Thuidium; species Thuidium tamariscinum. The sequence goes on from OX344753.2 coordinate 5,808,320, forward strand.
AAGAATGATGAGCCATACATAGAACTTGTGACGTCACCAAACAACCCATGTGGATCTATGAATACACCGGTAGTGAATAGTAGCAATGGCTTTGTGGTGAATGACCTTGCTTACTATTGGCCCCATTATACACCCATCATGGCCGCGGCTGACTATCCTATTATGTTGTGGACATTGTCTAAGATCACCGGCCATGCTGGCACTCGCCTTGGGTAAGTTGGTCTACCAAATTCATCTCTAATGAAACTTGAATGTGACTAACATCATTTGACAACTATACTTTTGTAATTCTTCTAGCAAAACTATGCCAAATCTATAACCACATATCGTCAAATTGAGCGTCAATTGACATGCTATAATGTCTCAATCCTTGTTCCGATTCCGGCTTATATCTTAATAGAAGTATGCTAATTTCCTTACTTTCATCAAAGTGGTTGTCAAGGAAGGTTACCTTCAGAGATTAAAGAATTACTTTAGATGAACAAGAAGCTCTTGAAACAAACACCAAGGCTGATTGTTGCACATCCCAAAATTGCTTACATAAAATTCCAAAGATGAACATCTGCACTTTTGTCTTACATAGATAAGATACTTTTAGACCACTGCATCATTATGTTAGGTTTAATTGCCTTTCATGGAGCTGTGGCTCATTTGATTTCGTGGACTCGGGCTTGCAGATGGGCGATCGTCCAGGACGCGAGCGTGGCGGCCAAAATGGCGTACTTCATCCAGCTGAACACGCTGGGCGTGTCCCAAGATGCGCAGCAGCGCGGGCTCACCTTGCTGCGCACCATCATGTCCAGTTATTCACAAGCAGTCCCTCCACCTCCGGGACGCAATGCGGGTGCGGTGCACCAATTACAGCCGTTTTTCCATTACGGCCAAGCAGTGCTGGAGGATCGGTGGAGGAGGATGAGACTCAGTTTGGCGAACTCGTCTCGTTTTGAGCTGCCGGAGTACGATTCCTTGTTCTGTTCTTTTCTTGGCAAGCCTTTCAATGCGAATCCAGGTACCGAATCACTGTGGTTGCCTCTCAACCCTCTCTCAATTCGATTGATATGATTCAATGCTCTTCTTTGTTCCTATCTGTGTCTAAACGACAGCCAATTACATCGTAAGTTAGCAATTCCCTAACTTTGACTGCTTAGGAAATTGTCGCAGTATTGGTCAAGTAGTTTGAATGTAACACAAGTGTGTGCTCCAAGGATTGATAGTATGGCAAGTGTGTAGGATTTTTTAAACACTATTTGAAGGGAGGGTTAGATTGAAGAGGTTTGAGAGTGTGTAGTGGTCGCTTCCATATTTATAGGAATTGGAATGAATCAATGCACCCTCTATAATTGCACATTCCTTGGATATGATCTTGAGAATTTCTCATTTTGGGTATCCAGGGATTGCACAAATTTCACGTGATTAAGTCAGTTTGTGGTGAGAGTTGCACAAACAAAGTCAAGTTTAGAAGAACTTATGCCTCCCTACAGTAGTGTTTGTTGGAGAGGGTTGGACGTACATTTCAGTTTGTGCTATTCTTTTAAGAAATTTGATTGCCAATCTGACCAATAATGATCGCTTCTGGATCTATCTGAATTGAAATGAATCACTTGGGAAGCTCCAAGAAAGGGAACAAAACATACCAACAGAAAGAAGACACCGAGACGTACATATTTAAACTGAAAAAATACCTTCTTAAAAAATCACTGTAATTCAACTACGAACTTTGAAAGTGAACTCTACATCATTTTCTCGGTTTAGTGCGCAACTAATGGAGTAGAAATTGACTATTTTTGAAAAGAAAATTGGTACAAGCAGTCCTAACTTCAAAAAAATGATCTTTGCGCACCAATGATGTTGCACAACAGTTTTAAATTCTTGTGTGGAAATTTTGTGTATGATGCACAGCTTTCTTGTGGCTAAGGTGCAAGGCAGAAGAGGATTGTGACCAACTTCTCAAGGACAACAAGATTATTGCGCGTAGTGGCCCTGCCTTCGGGGTGTCGAATCAGTATGTCCGAGTGAGCATGCTGGATCGGCATCGCTTGTTCAATCTGCTTCTTGCTCGCCTTGCTGCTCTCAAATAGACTATCAAACAAGCTTGCTGCCATTTGGATTAATTGTAGCAAGCGCCAAGCGCCAGCAGCTTGCAGTTTGATTTCTCCCTAACTTTTACGGCTCCTAAGATCACAGTTTCTCTTCTTTGAAAGACACAACTAGTTTGAGGCCTTTTGAGTAAACTCTCAATATCAAGCTCTTCGGAAAGTTGTAGTAAGTTGAGCTTTAAGAATTCAAAGCTGAGTGGGGGACATGTTAGTAATGCTCAGCCAGCGACATTTTGTGAAGCACGCCGGTAGCATACTGAAAATGGATGATTGTTGCCCGACCTAGTGGTGTTTCAGTTCGAAGATGTATTGCTGCTTTCAAGAGGTTCGCTGTCCATGCTTCCCAAGGGCAATCGGATCCTGCAGCACAATATTGACGCTCATTGTCTACACAAAATAGTGAAATTAGGGTGCCCCATGTGCACTGATTTCTTGACATTTGACACTATAAAAGTATTTTCAGTTATTGTACAAGAAAGCACTACAGTTTTGAATTAGGTGTTGTTGTAATTGGGACTTACAAACCTCCACATGTACAAATGGAAATATTTTAGATTTATTTGTTGACTTTGATGGCTTATAAACTGCTTGTAACTTTCTTGATGGCAAGCAACCTAATCAGTCACTATTTTGTCTATAGATATGCTAGTTGCTCTTGGGAGTTGAACCCTACATGCTCCCCCCCCCCACCACTTAGGCAATCAACAAAATTCTACAATTATTGGATCAATCTATGGTGCATTATCTTAACAAAGAAATCATTCATTGGACCACTTTGATGTCTACAACATTTTTGTAGGGTTTACACTAGAAGGACAAGCTCCCTACGACCAAGGCATTCCCCAAAATACTCCAATTATTGAACCAATAGGTGTCCTTTGATCTATATTTCTATAGTTAATAATAAAGTCATCCATAGTTGGACCCTTGAAGGATGCAATGTCTATGACCAAGTCATCAAGGTAGTTACTAAAACTGTTTGAATTATTGGACAAGTAGGTGCAATCTTTGTTTCTAAAGTCATCAATGAAGTCATCCATTGACCAATTTTGGCCTCAATGTCCTTCAAGAGTTAAGGTAGAATATTCTATTACAAACAAAAGATCTATTTAATCCACCTAGCTGCCTAGGGAATGACCCTACTATAGAGTGTTTTCAATATATGAGATTTGTACCACAATTCATGTCGTAGGTGGTAATGATGGAGTGATTAGAAGAGAAACTTTTACCTTTTGAATGTAAATTATTGCAAGAAGTGGATTTTTTGAGGCCTTCATGTTGTAGCTATATTAGAAAATATTGTGACTACTTTGAATGAATAAGATGACTATTATGAATGCACTTTTTGAAGGTATTTTAGAGAGTCTTTGAAGCCATGATAGACATCTCACTTCAAAAACTTATAAAAAAAATCATATTTTGAAAAAAAAAGTCAATTGCTTTTGTTGTTCCTCATGGTTAAATTTTTGTCCAAAAAAAATTAAAATATTATTTCAATGGCATCAAGGCAAACTCTTGATTCTATCAATAATGATTGTTATACCTTAGATTCACAACATCTTTATGGGTGTCCTCACAGGATTAAGGTTGATGTGAAAGTGTTTTGTTGTTACAAAGCTTCCAAGAGGTTTGGAGATGATGAAAAAACATTCTATCCCTTGCTCTAATTGGAGTAAAAATGAACCATTTTTATTTTTAGACAGTACTTATATTTAAACATAGGTCTTTTCAAAAACAAAGACAGTATGAGTTTTTATACTTATAGAAGACTTTGCTCATGGTTTCATACTTGTATTTATAGTTATAGTCATGAATGTTTATCAAAGGAACCATAGATTGAGAGACTTCCATTAGGAGACCAAAATAGAGTGCAAGGTCCTGGATTGTAGGAACTGTAGGGATAATGCCACATTAGCAATCTAATGTAGCCAAAACCATGCCATGTCAGATATTTATTTAATTATTTAATTAATTTTTAAAAAATTGAAATTTAAAATTTAATTTTCAATTTTTAAATATTTTTTGAAATTTAAAAATAAAATAAAATGGTTAATTAATTTTTTTCAGAAATTTAGATTATGGGGTTGTGAGGGTTGGTTTGGAGTTCCTAGACATCATAGGGAACTACCTTGAAACAATCCTTTTTGGCCCCCAAATCTCCCCTAATAATTCATAGAATTGTATTCAAATTTGCTTCTCATTTTATAGCAAATTTTTGGCTATTGATTTGTCCTTTTTTACATGCAATGATCTTGTTCTACATAAATATATCCAACAAAGATCTTGTAACTAGAATAGAAAATTTGCATTTTTGTTTTTCTTACAAACATTTCTACAAGCTTTAGGATATATATAGGATGATTGCTACTAACGACGCTAGTATGTGAGCACATAAGTATGAGTCTATGAGCCTTGAGCCTAAGTACAACTAAGTATCCTACACTCATTGAAGGAATTTATAATATAAACACTTATAATGTAGGTGTTTAGAACATAAATACACTATAACCATTGAGGCGTTTATAATATAGACATCTATATTATAGGTGTATAGAATTCAAGGCTTATAAGTTGACACTTTCTACGCTCACATACTAGCAACCATATGCTACTAACATCATATGTAATATAGTTAGAAGTAGACTTTTTTTTCATTGGTTACTTCAATTTTTTCATCTCCAATTTATCAATTTTATAGATAATGATATCAAATTTATCTATGGGTTCTTTCTAATAAAAAAATTTTGTGGAAAAATGGTTCAATCATTTTAATATTGTTGTAAATCCAATTCATTGTGAATAGATGATTTCTTACAAATAATAATGTAATTTCAATAAGATATGGTATTATGGTCTTATTAGGATTAGACATAAAAAAGTAAATAAAAAAATTAAAATGTTTTGAATTTTTTTTCTAAAAACAAATGACAACATTTCATTGTGGACCTATCATGATTTATTGATTGATGACTTGTAATATTTGAAATGATGTTCTTGTAGCATGTCTTTTTTTTAGAACCAATAGATGATAGTTGATACCAAGACAAAGAGCAAAGTAAATAGAAAGCAAGGTTGTGTGATTATATATTGTCATCCTCTTGGAATCTCTAACGATAGTTCATACAAAGTTCAAAGTATGTTAAGTATGAGTTTATGTTTTGTCTTCTTTTGAAGCAATTATTATTGAATTTTAGTGCTTGATACAAAAAGAGAAGCATATTGGATATTGGATTATGTCATTGATGTTACGTTATTTAGTAGCAACTGAAAAAATTCATTAAAATATAAAGCATGTTGAGAGCTAAGATTTGTCTTGTCTCCTCCATCAAAAACAATGGATAATAGTTAGTACATTTTTTAAAGCATATCAACTTGTGATTAGTTCTATTTTGTCGCCCAAGCACTTGATAATAGATGAAGCACAGTGCAAAGCATTTCATGGTTTAAATTTTCTAAATTTGAAGTCTATTTATTTTTCAATGAATGGAACATTGATACACTTGATGTTCTTGTGTTCAAGAAAAATTATTCTTGAGCTTTCAATTAATCATTCATAGAAGTAAAAGGTATGTATATATATATGTATGCATATAATGCTTAGATATTCTTTCGTTTCACTAGATGTGCTTGGATTTATATCCTTGAATGTTTATTTATATCCCATGAAAATGATCTTCAAAAGTGTGTAGCATTAAGAAAATTACATGTACTCCTTAAGAATCGTAAAAAAATGATGGATACAATACTAGAAATAATATTATTGAATCCAATTCTATATTGCATCCTAACATTTATTGCAAGAATTGAGTTTATTTTATACTTTTCAAGTTAGGAAAACATCTAAATACAAAATGAATATTTTGAAATTTATCTATTTCCTACAAAATAATTTATTCTTGTTTTTATCCAAAGGTGAAAAAAATGTCACCTTTATCAATCATTGTGTGTATAAGGAGGTAAGGGTCAAGGCTAGAGTTTTTATCTAATAATGTAATTTTTTTTATTGCATGAAAATGAAATAGGGATAAATATTTAAACATGCCACCTTTTTCAAATCCATTAATTTTGAATTTCATCACCACTTGTTGCTAGTGTTGGTTCTCTAAATCCCAAAATGAATTCAAAAATATTAAATTTGATCACTATTTTGATTCATATGTATTCACATAAGGTAAAAAGACCACTTATTTAGATGAGCTCTTAAAGTGAACATCCAAAAATGTGCCATTGACCTCAAACCACATCATTACTCTGGGTACATTTCCAAAATCAAGATGTATATATGCAGAGGAAACAAATTTTAGAACCTTTATCAAAAAAACTTTTGCATATAGTATCCAAATACCATATTCTTTCATACATTTAAAACTCCTTTCACTTCCCCAAAAAAATTTGAAAACTGAACATGTGTAATGTTAACTAGTACTCCGTATTAATTAGGTATAGTTGCAAAAAGTGACGGTTTTAGGGGTGCCCACCTTAGTTAGCCCTCGGAGGCAAGTCTGTTTTGAGGTCTTGGACCCCGGGCACCGGAGACCGAGGCAAGCCCTTTCCTGCCGACACGTGGGCTTCTATCAAATCCAGCTTTAAGCTTCGCTGTTCGCGTGCCTCGTCACCGTCGCTCCGCACCAAGCTCGTCAATCGAGCTCTTGGGCTGCAATCTGTGGCAAGACAATCGCTGAGCACTTTCCACCACTGAAGTCACTCGGTCTTTCATCTCTTGTTTGCCGCAGATTTTTTCTGGAAGAACAATTCCTCTCAGCTTGCAGTCAGTCCAATTGTCGGCTACATCTTTTTAGGACACAGCAATTCAAGCAACCGAGGACACATCCCAGTCGGTCCCACGATCATCGCAACACGAGATTCCTGCCATGGAAGGGTCATAGCCGGTCACACCACTTGGAACGAGTCATCATCCTCTTTCTTAGGTTCCTACCTTACTTCCGAACCGAATGGACCGATCTTTCTTAGCCAATTTCAGTTCTCACGTTCTTCACCTGGCGATTGATTGATGTCTTCTACCCGTTTTGTCTTCTGTGAGAGTTAGATTCGATCGACGGTGTTCGATTTCTTGGGAGTTCAATTGGGGAAGGAACGGCGATTGTTGATCGATCGGTCGGTCTCGGTAGGAATTGCTCTGTGTTTAGGGTTTGATTCTTTAGGTTTTCCTTTGAATGTGTGTGTGGGATTTGGTCTGTGGGATCAGATTTCGTTGAAGGTGGGGAATAGGGTTAGTCGTTCGATCTTCTAAGTGGATTGATCGACAGGGGTGTGTGGAAGCGGATGTCAAAGCTGGTTAAGCTGAAGGTGAGTGATGTTCTCAAATTTCTTTATCTCGATGTCCCGGTTTTCATCATTTAGGTTAAACTTGATGGATGAAGAGGCCCAAATTAGGGCGAATGTTTGTTTGGCTCTGTGAAGTAGGTCATACAGAGATTAATCTTTGTTCAATTGTATGCTTTTTTAGGCGATATCATGCAGTGTTCTTCACTCGTTCTGGTGGTATCAATATTATGCGGTTGAATTCTGTTGTTTCAGAAATCGAATTACTTGTTTTGAATTATGGATCCTTGGTGAATTCTTGTCGACAGCCTGAGGATGTTGCGAATTGCGGACTGTAATGAATCGTTCTCTGTCGTGTGCAGCTCGCTTCGAAGAAAAGCCTTTCTTGCTTTCTCCCGAGTCGCATGGCTTCGGCGGGCACTTCGACCTTGTTCCCGTCAACAGAGCCAGAAGCGCCGGATGATAGACTTAAACCTGATGGTACCAAAGCTATGGATCATGGATCCAGCCCTAAAGTCTCCGAAACCAGAGCGAGTGCTGAAGCTGCACGACCAGCGAATTTAGGGAGAGAAATCGTGACCTATGGCGTGGAACCCAAGAAAGAGAAAGCGGAAGTCGAAGGGCCTGAAGAGATTCTGGAGCTCAAAACGCCGGGGTTTGTACGTGTGTTTGGCTGTGACGATTGCGCGGACAGCGACACGGACATCAGACGTGACGCTGACAATTCCTCTTCCGAAGCTAGTGAAGACGAGAGTCTTCGTGGATCTCATCTGCCTGCCCATTTGATCCCGGTTAGTCCTCGCCATTCTTTGTTCACATGTAATCTCTGTCTGGTTTTCTCCGGACCTAATTAGGTGTATGCGACACTGGTTCAGGGTCGATTGCTAGTGCAACGTGAAGATTGATGCGGGGCTTCTGGAGGATAACATCATCGAATATTGTTCAAGAGGGTGCAATTTAAATGTTACCATTCTGGAAGAAGAAGACTCACTGTAAGAGGAAACTGAGGGTGTAACATCAAACCTAAAAGAATACCTGAGCTAAAAGTAGAAGATGGCAGTCAATTATGTAAATTCTCAAAATACATTTCTATCGTTTAAAAATGTAGGATATGGTTTCTTCTGTGTATTGGTACATTTTGTTTACCTTGCTTGAATTTTCCTAAATGATTTATCTCAAATCCAATATATATGTAAGCGGGCACTTAGACAGGAACTACTGCTTATTGAACATCATTGAAACCTGTCTCACTGACTATTCGGATGATTCTTGTGTGCTTGGAACTTTCAAATTCGTGTTTACATAGCCTTGTTGGCATTGCTTTCTGTCTTCTGTGCCTGTTCTTTTAACACCATGCTACTTTTCATGGTGCAGGTTGTTCACCTTAGGGTACCTATGAGAAATGAGGATGATATCCGAAAAGTGGTAGCTGCACTTCAGATTAAAGGTGTGCTTCTACTCTTCACAATCTTGTAGGGCAGTGTAACAATTTCTTGTCTTCTTCTCCAGTCAGTTCAGTGCATTTAAGCTCAGGACGTTGCTCAGGGTAGACGTGTTGGATGACCGTTGAACGGCTCACATGGATGCAGGGGTACTGGAAGTGGCTTGCGATCTTGAGAATCAGATTGTGAAGGTATCCGGGAATGTAGACCCAGATCGTCTCTTGAAGAAAGTAAAGAAAGTGAGGCGCAAATCAAAACTGATTTCCTACAGTAACCCAAGTGCGATGCCTCAGTCTAATCTTCATTCTGAAATACCTTTCCCAACCCCACCTCCACCTGCATATGTATTTACTCAGCCTGCATATGAAGAACGTTTTAGGCCTCCTTCCCAACCTCACGTTTTTAGTAGAGAATCCCATGGTCCTTTCAGTGTCCCACCTCCTCATGTCCGACCAGCTGCTCAGCCAAGGCATTACGACAACGAAGCCTTTTACCATCACCAACATCCTCCTCCTAATGTCAGAGCTCCCCCTTCCAATTTCAGAACTCCTCCTTCTAATGTAATGCATCCTCCTCCCAATGTGAGGCCTCCTCCTAATGTAAGGTCTCCTCCTTTTGTAAGGCATTCCCCTCCTGCAACTTTCTATAGAGATGATTCTTTTCACCCTGATTATATCCCTAGACCTCCTTCTAGCCCACCCCATTACAGCAGCAGTTCCAACTTCTATCCTGAGTGTAGTCGTCCCTCCTTGAGGCGTTCCACGAGTCCACCTCGAATCAGGTCGTACCACCACCATGTACCCCGTTTCAGGCCTCCTCCAATGCATTACCCGGCTGCTCCTCCCAGCCACCACCGGAGCTCTACACGGGGCTCTGGAGTTCCCTATTGCATGGACGACTACCAACAGGTACCTGACAGAATGATGCATATGTATCATTAAGCATATGTTGCGCTCTTTCTTTTTAATCACTGCGATTTTATTACATGTAAGTAATGTACAATCTGGTTACAGAGGATCATTGTTCCCTCTAGTTCGGTTCTAGAGAGTTAGTTTTTTAGTTCTTCGAGGCTCTTTATGATGGCATGGCACTGTAGGCTGACAGATTTGCTGAGCAAAGCTGGTATGTGAATAGATTAATTAGTTTGCAGACGAGTACTCATGTTTTTGGCTTCGAGTTGGTGAAATCACCATCCAGGATCTTGTGTACAAATGTTGTGGTTGTCACGAAACGGTACTGCGTCATTGCAATCCGTATTTTCCTGTTGTGTGACAAGAAGAGGCTCAGTTTTTCGAGATTCATGGAATATTCCACTCTGCTTATAGTTTTGGAGGCTTGGATGTTTCTTTAAAACTTGACTGGCGATGAACAGTGGACGTATCAATGCAGATGATGTATTTGTTGATGAGCATATTTTTTTGGCCTATTCTGGGGTTGTTACGAACTTGCTGACTGCAAGAAAGAATTCGTATGCTCGTTGTGCTTGAGATGTTGACATACATGTGAAAGGAGGAAACTAGTGTCTGGACAGACAATCGAGCCAAACCAGCTTCTATCGGTATCGGTGGTTTTCTATTATCAATTGGGTTTATTTCTCGGTTATTTTGTGTGCTTGTACTTAGAATAGAATTTTTTTTGGAAATATTGCTCAGAAATTTGCCTATAGTTTTGATTTGGGGGGGAATTAACTTGTTCATCTTGCACTAGCCGCTGGTTCTTCCTGTTTGTTGGGAGGAATAGCCAAGTTGCCCTCGGTTTTGAGTAGGCTATGGTCAGGCTAAAGGTCTGTTCACACGGGTTCTTAAGCGGAGCCCAGAACCGGTCTTACTTAACAGAAAACAACTGGCATCACATTCACATTGTGGGGCGCTCTTACGACCCGAATCTGTATGGCGCGGCAGGTAAGTTAGTATCGGTTTTCGCTCCCAACCTGGTGCACGATGTCCGGGAAATCTGGAAGAGAATGCCGGAATTACATAAATGTCAATTCAAGAGATCATGTACATTTAAGAGAGTTGGGTGCACTTTTTTGTAGTGGCATCCTCAATCTACCCTCTATGGAATCATTGCAATGGAAAATTCTGCATGGGTTACAGCCAAGCAATGAAAACTTGCTCCAATGTGAACAACATCTTCCATGTTACTCTCATGGACTCATATTTTTTTGTCTTCCACACAACAAAAATTGATCCTTTATTAGGCCCCCCGAACTCCTCTACCCTTTTTTTTGTCAACACTAATGACGGATCAAAAAGGGAACAAACTTTGGCAATGCAATAGATCTACCTCCTTCCTCACTTCCATTAGGAGTTGTGCACAATTGCAAAGCAATATATATAAGGTTCCAAATAGCACCATTGCATGAAGACACTTGAGACAAGAAAAGCCATAGTGAAAAAAGGGGATAGGATTGCATGTACCATTGGTGTCTCTTACAAGTAGTATCGAAGAGCGGTGCCTCAAGAGTCGGCAAGGTTTTTGGTTTTGTGGAGGGATTACTCTTCATAGCGAATGTACATTGCTACAACCTAGCTACTACTACTTGACCTCTTTTACCTTCAAGTAAACATGACCAAGGATTGAGGTCCTTCAATCTTGCTTCAGCAATTGCAAGTATATTCCACTTCCAATCTCTACAAACAAGCCTTTGTCTTTCTAATTGTTGTTGGTCCATTTTCATGTACCTGATAACTAAGAGGAATCAAAAGAATATATGAATGGAATCTCTGCTGCCAAGTGCAAATTGAGTGAATGGCATATTATGTTTGCTTTGATTATTGTTTCCTTGTAGTTCAATTGTTAATGCCATCAACGACAGTCATCATCAGTGACATCAGAAGCAAAGTTCTTGTGAAGTTTTGTTGATTGGTGTGGTAGTTTGTTTAGCGCAGATTATGATCAAATGCGTCTTCAGAAAACTGTCTCCTTAACATTACAAACGGACAGCACGCTCACAAGAAGAGGTCACATGCTTCAACAAAATGACAACAACAGAGGAAGCGGTGTGAACACCATGTAGTCTTATCGACTACTATGTGATACCTCTTATAGATGACTTAGACCTTGGAAATCTAGTGGATTTCTAAAGCAAAACCCCTCAAAATTGTCTTTGAAGAAATGTTCAGTTTAAAAAAATATATATATTATAATAATCATTTGCTAATCATAATGCTTAGCTTTTCTACTCTTCACACAAACTTCAAAAAAATATATACAACATACATTTCATTGCAGAATTGATCATTAACCTTTGAATTTGACAAATTGTATTTGGACAATTGGAGGTACTAAGCTAGCACTAATACAAGATAACATGACTTTGGTCTTGCATAGTTGTACACACTTTCTTCCATTTCACACATAGACACGACCTTCTATTTCACAATCATAAAGCGCATCTTGTTTATCAAGAAAAAACTTGACTTGCTATAGATATTGACTTCAAATTATTTTAGTTTGCTTAATTTTCACATTGAGAATCATTATGTTCCAAAGTGATCAAAGCTAACAATTAGTACTTTCAGTGGCAGTTCAATACCAATGCAATCATAGAAAGAACCCACGAAATGATTTATCCAAATACTAGATTGTATGATGAGCAAATGATAGATTAGTCACTAATATTTACAAATAATCGAATAAACTGAACTTGTGTCGCACAGACAAAGAATGAAAAGTATACAAGCACGTATTGTAATGCACATGGAATTACTCCATCTATCTATCCACAAGTTGCTTAGATTTAGAAAGTTTAGCGAACAAGTTCAAATCGTTCTTCAATACACCTTCAACAATCGGTCCAACAACTTGCACACAAAATAACAAAGCAACCAATTCAATTAGATTTACACAAGCAAAACACATCTTTTCCCAATAACTCAAAAAGCAAAGCCTCACTGGTCTGGAGAGAAGAAACCCTGTGGTGTGTTCCGCATCCTCTTCCTTTGATTATTATTACACGTGCAAAAGCATAGAAGAGGATAATTTGAAGGTTAATTGAAGTTACCGTGCCAAGTGAAGGCATAATACCTGGAAACTTGTATGATATCATCAAGTGCAACAAAAGATCAGGCACAATCGTCAACTTTGCCTTTTGCAAAAGCAATCAATTTGCACAAATTCATAATGGACTCCGAACTGACATAATGAGGATGGTGAACAAGCTGCTACTAATGGAAAGTAGGTTTGGACTAATCTCACTCACCTCTACTCTACATGCATTTGGACCTTGAGGGAAAAATCTCACGGCACCCCTACGTTCACAAAAAACGAAACAACTTAGAGGATTCAAGAAAAAAATATGCTTTGAATACTCACATGATACAGATGTTACAAGAATAATGTAAATTGCATAGTATTCACTAACCTATTAGGGAGACCATCCACCGAACACCAGTGAATCTTCTTGTGATGTTTTGGCTGCAAGATGGAAGAAAAACACGGAAGTAAATAAGCGCTTAAGATAGGCACATCCATAATCGTCAAAATAAGCAATTCAGTAGAGTTGAAGGCATCTTTTTCTAGAAAAATATTTTTATAGTATTAGCAACTGAAAATCATGAATTTTCAAAAAAAAAAATTTTTTTTGGAGAAGTCATCTAATTTCTGTGAATTTTCAAAGTGGAATTCACTAGGGCACTCTATACCATATTCTAGTAAATCTACCTTGATTCTCACAACAAAATCTAAAAAATTAAGAGTTTACCAATCAAAATTAAGAGTGAGTGACAATTTGGAGGTACTCTTGAAGACGATTTAAGGACACTCTACTTGTCAGTTATGGATGCAGTGACGGTTATGGATGTTGCTACCTTATCGCAAGGTATAAAATTGCACACTTTTTATGAGTCTTTTTCCATAATATCCTCAATACCATTATCAATATTATCCCCACAAACTAAAAAGCTACCTCTATTGCTATTATTGCTTGTAATGCATGCCTCATTGTCAGTGCACACCAAATTTTTTGAATAGTTTCAAACCACTATCCTATATCTCTCCTAAGGGTGAGACAATAAAGTGAATAAACCATCAAATTACGTTTTAAATCTTCATAGCCGATGTCAATTTCTAGTTTTACAAAAGAAAATCAATCCACTCATACCTTTAAAATATTCTAGAGAACAATTGAATATAACAAAAAAAGATCTGGAGAAATTTCTAACGAAAATAATAGAGAATCGCAGGAATGATCCAAAACGAACATGGATTGCTTACCTCCATGCTCCGAGCCAACCACGAAAACTCAAAATCTCTCCCAAAAGCACCGTACCAAAGAGTCCACTTGGAAAATTCTAGCTTTTGCTTCAACACCTAATCCCACAACTCAACATTCAACTAAAGATGATTAATTTGTGGACAATGCTACAATCAATACACTACTATATGTGCACAAAGCCATGTACACTTTTTTGCTTCGGCATGCAAACACTTATACAAACTTCTATATTACATCCGCGTGCTTCTAACATGATAATCACAGGTGAAGGAGGAAGATAGCCATCCATTCCCAGTATGGTTGTTGATCATTTTTGTACAACAAGCAAGTTTCAAAAGTCACATTCACTTTTAATGAGTTTGATGTTACTCGTAGAATGACTTAAGCAACATGATATTTTATTACAAAAAAATCAAAAGAAGCAAGTACAACTAAATTGAATGTAGTACCTTAACGGTCTCAATCCACTTCATCCAACGGGGAATTCTCTTGCTGTCATTCCAATACTCCCATGCATCTACAATTGAAATCTCTGTATCCACACTTACCCTACATGGAGTCATCAATCAAATCTTCCGTGTACCAATTATTTAGCTTCATTCACAAAGAACATCTGTGTTGCTAAGGTAGAGGATACTACAACCATGCCCCATCACCTACTGATTAATCCCTATCATCAACAGCATCTCATCTCTTTCAATACACTTGTTTAGCCTTCAATTAGGAAGCTTGGTGTAAGCATGACCTAAATACATGTCTATGGCTATTGATCCTTAAATAAAAATAGGGTTGTCTACGGTCCCTTCACAGAGGTCTACAAACTCCCACTTTGACTGATTGCATAAAAAATCGTTGAATACATTAAGTGACTTCAAAGAATTTGATCTCCAAAGAGTTTGGATTTTGTAGTAGTCACTCTAATCCCTCCACTAAGCTCCATGGAGTGATCTCCCAAAGAAAGCACATTCCTACACATATTGAAATGTCACAAATAGTATCCTCAACCTCACCCTTGGATTTTACATTGCAAAACAACCGAAATGAGCAAAGAGTGAGAAATTTGTACTTGTTATGAAGCTAGGTGCATGCGCTCCATTTATTGCTATTACTAACGCACCTTACCTCTTTGTCCACATATGAGCCCCTTGCACCAACTTGGCTTCCACTGAAATGGTTTCTCGTAGCAATCAAACATCAAAACTTCGGTTGCTTAGCAACGCACCCTCTAGCGTGAATTCGTCGTACAGGCAGAAACGAAACAGTGTCTTTGCCATTGGGAGCATGTTGGCTGGAAACTACAATGGCATTGGTGCAAGTAAAAGTAGCCTAATTAAAATGAAGTGAATTGTTCATGGCAAACCACCCAAATTTCTATAGTCCTATTTCTCCTCTCTACATAGAAAATGAAAACGTAAAGAGTTTGAAGTGAGCTTGACTAATTCAAGGTGTCGGGATATATTGGCTCCCACACCTGCTGAAAAGGAGTGCAAGGATTCAAATCAAGAGCAATACAACAGGTTTTTTTCAAGTTTGTTTGGATGGTTCAAATAGGAAGTGAAGTTGTATAAACGCAAGTTGTTGTGCTTCCATGAGGATAGAGAATTCACTAAATTGAACTGTAGAATGAGGCAGACATGGCAGCCATGTGCCTTCCAAGAGCGTGAATGTGATTCTACGACGAACATGGTGGACACAATTGTTGCCAACGCTTTTGAATAAAGTGTACACTAGTGGTGGCCCTCTCTGCTAGGCGACAACAAAGCTCAGTGTCGACCCACCAAAGGAGGTTCACAAAGCACTCGGATTTTAAAAGTGTCTTATAACATTGAGGTACATTTTGCTTTTTCATTGCATTGTTCAAATAGTGTACACTTTAAGGGTGGACGTTTTTAGGACCACTATGTTTGAACTTCACGAATTCATGATGAATGTCAAGCAGCTCCAAAAAATATGAAATGACATGGGTTAGATGCCCATTCTATTTTTGTTTAACAAAAAATTCATTCAAAAGTCAATTTTAAGAAGTGTAACTTTTCTAAATTAGTTTTTAGCTCTTAAATGGGTACTTTAAGGACCTCCTACATTACTAGGAAGTAGGATTAATGTTTTTTCCTCTACTCATGTCTATCAAGTGGTCATCATGTGTTAGACAAAGGTGCCAATTTATATTTTTTTCTTAAAAACTATATTGTTTTATTTGTGTTTTATAGTTTACTATAACAAAAAAAGATTTGACAAATCCCTAATCTTTTCTCACATGGATTTGGCAAAATTTTATAAAAAATAATCCAAAATATTTTGCATTCTTATTGCAAAGGCACAAGGGAAGTTGATTTTTTGTGAGAGATTTCCAAAAAAGAATAAATTATTGGCAAGAAAGTCATATATTTTTATCCCTATTAATTTCTACAACTCCTTCAAAGTAGAAGAAATTGCTAGATTTGGAATTAAATGACCTATCTGTTTAAGAAGGAAAATGCTAGGCTTCTTGTTTGGGAAATTAGTGTTACAAGCCTTTCATAGGGAAATGAGATTTCTTTCCAACACTCACATATACTTGAAGATAGATGCAAAGCCTTGCCTACTATTTTAGGCTATTAAAACTAATCCTTTATGGAGTCTTTAATGAAAATTAGAACCTCAAATTTCAAATATGAATTCAATAATTCTAAATTTTATCATCTCTGATCAATAATTCGTTCTTGCATTTTTGCCAAGAACATTAAGAAGGCTTGCAACACATCTCTAATAAGTTACCTACATTAATTGATTTTAAAATGTTATCCTTCCTTCCCAAAATGATCTTGCTATTGGCCTTAATTTTCTATTTGAAAATGATCTTCCTATATTGTACTTTGTGACATTATGAATTGGTGAGATTTGACTTTTGGGACCAACAAACTCTAAGTAGTAGTTCCTTAGTGTCCATCTATACAATTATTAATTGAAAGACAAATAAAATTACTAAAGGGTTTATTGATACTAATTGTTTTTATTTTTGCATTTTTTTAGTATTGTTTGAAAGAGTTGAAGATCTAGGAGGTTTATACATGGACTTGGGCCCAAACTAAGCGCCTTCAAAATAGCAATGTCACACTTAACTATTAAGTGCCCACAAGTGCTCTTTAGAAATGCTTAAGAAATTATACTTTTTAGAATTCCAAAACTACCCTTTGAAGAGGGCTTTGATATACAAAGTTCTTAGGACAATAGGAGTACATTGAATTCTAACCATAGCATTAGACATGCTTTTTAAATCTTTAATCCGGAGCATTTTGTCTTACAAAATCATTTTGGGACAGAGAGAGTACAAGTTTTGTTGTGTGATGAATATATTTACCAAGAGTATAGATATCAATATTGCTTTAGTCAAAGTAGAGAAACTTTACGAAACTACAATAGTTGATAAGAATATTCATTACATATAAAATCTTATAACATTTTACAATCATTTAGTGTAGGTAACACTAGATATCATTATTAGCAACAGTGTAGTACTCGGCCCATAAAGACTTTGGTGAACGGATAAACGTTTTTCATTCTATTCAGGATGCGTTCATCCTGAGTTCTTTCGGGGAGCATCCGCTAGGGCTTTAGCTCCTAGGGTTTAACGAGAGCCAGTTTCATTGCAGGCACCCGTGAATGGAGAAGACAGGCCCTCGACAATTTGGCGCGTTGAAGCTGCCGATCGATGCAGGCGCGTGAGTGCATTTTGCAGCAGAGAATTGGGTTTGCAGTGTGATTTTGAGTTGAAAGCGCTGTGATCGCGATGCGGGGATCACGAAGTGCAAGCATTGCGCTTCGTCAGTGGTGCAATTCTCTTTCTTCTCCCTCTTTTGCAGTAGGGCATCATGAGCGGGTGCTTGCACCACTTCGGGAGTACAGAGTGGTCCCGTCGTCCACCGCATTGTCGTGGATCGCCTCTCCGCATTTGGTAGCTCTCTCGCGGCAAGATTTTTTCCGAACGTTTTCAGAGGCAGCCGTCGTGGATGAGCTTGATACAGGGAGCCCGGAGGTGGAGAGGGTTTACAAGGAGCTGAACGAATCGATTCGTCAGAAGCGCATGCCGCAGGCTTCATTGCTTCCCTCTTTGCTGCAGAATTGCACCACCCCTGCCGATGTGAAGCTGGCGTTTGATACTGTCGAGCGGTTGAGATCCCTGAAAGCTGTTCAAGGTCATCAGATGGGGAATTACTCTAAGCATACGGCTTTGTTGATGGTGGAAGCGTGCATACGGTCCGGGGATCCACAGGCTGCTGTGCAGACTTTGAAGAAGCGAAACGTGTATGGATTCACTCCATCGCTGGATCAAGCGCACCTTCTTCTGAAACACGCCTTGGGACAGAAAGACACGAAGCTGATGCTGAAAGTGTTGCGTACAATGGTGGCAAGTGAGGTTTTCCCTACCCCTGTCTCGGCTGAGTTGATTATTCGCACTTGCAAAGACGCTGGGAATTCCGAACTTTTGTTTCAAATTGCAAAGGAGATTCGAGTGAATGGCGTCACGCTCAAGAAACCGTTGTTTGACTTGCTTATTGCGACGGCTGCCAACATTGGTGATGTCAAACAAGTGCACGAGGTTCAGCAATGGAGGGAAGAAGAGGGGATGGAGCATACCACAGCGAGTGCCTTTGCTTTGGCGAAAACTTTGATTCTTGATGGCAACTCTGAAGAAGCTGCGAGGATGATATTGGATCACTGTAAGGATGCAGAGAAGCGTGACCATTACCTTCAAATACTGGTGAACGTCTGGCCTCTACAGGTTGGGGCGAAGGTCGGAACGGAAGAGAAGGAGTCTTTCCTGGAAGGCTTGAAGACGAAGGTGGTGGCCATGTGCGAGAGTTTGACGCAATCTGGTTGCAATGTGCCTGTGGATGTGAAGGAAGATTTTGCTAAGGGTGGAGGTAGCAAGAGCAAGGCGGGAGACGAAGTCTGGGCTGCAAGTGCGTCACCCTAAATGCTTGCATTGGGCATTGTGATGATTCTCACTTTTATCAAAGAGTACTCGTGACGAAGGTGTAGTCCTTTGCACCCCACAGGAGGTCCGTCATGAATTGCAGGGACGTCATTGGAGAGATTGGCGGCAGCGTCACGGAGCTGCTGGGGTGAGAGCTGTATTAGGGTTAGATGGTTCCTTGATTCGTCAAACAGCTCCTCCCCGGGATTTTACCGCCACAGTTCCCATCAGCATCTGGTGACCATCCATATGGTTACACGAATTTGAGGAGCAACAGTCTGCTAACTAGAAGGTAGAATCTGCAGAGCCCTTGAATATCCCTTATTGAAGTGTATATGTGCAGATTCATAATGAGAAAAGGGATATGGAAAGATACGAGGCAATTTTGCTGCTGAATTCTGATCACTCCAGTGTGTCGTATTCGATATGGTCGGACCATATGTTAATATTGAATTTCCTCGACAGTTTGCATGGCTTTTAGTTGTGTGATGCGTCTGACACTTCATATGATTCGTAAGGGCTTTCTATGTGTACCGAATTCGAACTAACTGGGTTGGTGCTTTTGAAGCTTCAATGTGAAGCACGATCAAGCTGTCGGTACCCTGTTGGTATATATATTGCATGAGTATTTCTGCTGTCTTCTACAGGTTACCGTTTCCGTAACTGTAGATCTTGTTTTCACCAACGAATATTTTATAACCCACCTATGGTTTAAAATTTCACTCATATGTGATTCGGTTTGCTCAGATTGTTCAATACCAACGCACACCATTTGATTTCATCATCGGGGATTTACAAGTAATTTGTGATGTGGAAGTATCTCGCGAACTCGTCTCCTCGCAACTTTCGCAAATTCCTGAATGCTTGGGGTGAATGATATCTTCACGCAACATTAAGCCCCATTCGCCCCAGGGGACCGAAAGTGTCCTCACATAGTCTGGAAGTCAACTCAAAGTCATACAACTTCTGCATTCAATGTCCAAATTGAACAAAATCTTGATGGAAAATCTGCACTCTTCTTTATTTTGTGGTAAAATTTTCAGATCAATCCAAAATGCACTGATTTTTCAGAAGCCATTTGAAGTTCATTAGTTAAATTTGGGTTCACCGATCTGCATTTTGATGGCTGCAACTATTGGGGCTCATATCTCCCTCTTCCATTGTTTACAATCAAATTTGTTGGATTACATCCATACATTAAGTTACAGTGTTTGTTTGTTTGTTTTGTTTGTAACATTGAGATCTCTTAGGTCGTGCATCCCCCAGTCATGTTCTTGATATTATTAGAAAGTCCTCAAGGAGGAGGGTCTATTTCATGGTATTCCAACCTATAGAGGAAAAGTTACCAAATTTCAAAGTATTTATGGAATTGAAATATTAGAAAATTATTTTTACTTACGTTTTGGATGTAGCAAAGGTACAAGGCACATTTGATTGTGGTAAGAGCACAAGGATACTAGTTCCCCTTGAAGTCTTGCTATTGTGATAAAATTATCATGTCAATCTAAGTTGTTTTGAATGGGAACAATTCAAAGTTCAAAAATCTAGACATTTTTGGATTATAGTGAACTTCCACAATTTTTTTTCCTCATACAATATCCATTTTTGATAGAAAATTTTGGAAAAGTTGTACATACTAGTCTAGTCTGTGTAATTAAAATTTCATATCAATCCAAAAAATTATGAATACCTAAGAAACATTTCAGTAGGATTTTAGCCCTAGATGTGTTTTTTGCAACTTTTTTCGCTATTTTCCTGACATCTCAAAGGCACTTTATAGACACAATGAGTCATTTGAATGATATTTTCTTTTATCAATTTTTTTGTATGCAAATTTTGAAACACTTTTACTTAAAGTTTTTTCATTTGAATAGGTATAGAAATCAAATCACCTCCAAGTGTGTTGCTAGGAAAATTTTAGCATTGTTTTTCAGCATTGAAACATTAAAATCTTGAGCCACGGAGTTTGTGGTAGGGAATTGCTATCTCGATAGGTCTAGGAATATAAGATACTTCTTGCACAATTAGTTGGCTAGCTCTTTCTATTTTGAGGTGTGGGCAAATGCGATTTTGAGGCTTTAGAGTTCAAATTCATTGTTTACTCACTATGAAATAATAGGGTGTATTAACTATAGTCCTAGTAGTACAATCCTAATAGTAATGATCTAGAAGGTGTATTTAAAGTAATATTTTACTAAAAAACCATCAATTTTCATTAAAACTTTACTAAAAACACCCTTTTAAGGTCATTGCTTAAAGGACTGTACTTTGAAATACTCCATTCTCTTGTAGTGACTATTTTCAATGGCCTAATTATATGTTGACCTTTTTTCACACCCATTATATGCAACAAAACTATGGTTGGAGATGGGTGGTTGTATAAAATCCAAGTGCACATTCCCATGTCCTAGTGTTGAATTAGATTGGCTTCAACAAACAACTAGTAATTAACAAATGGGGATTTTGTGGCGGGGTGTGGGCGCTTCATTCCCACCCTTGGAATTAATCGATCACAACCATGCTCTTTTTTGCAAGACTACTCCTACGGGTGTCTAAGTGTCAAATCCACTGTGCCTTCCAAGCAATTGATCTTTTGCTATCCTAATTATCCTAACGCATGAGTTGGTTATTCCTAACTATCCTAGGTGTGTACTTGTTTCGTTCTCTTGTCCTACTTCTAATTGCTTCCTTCTACCTAATCTAGGGGGTTGTTCCGCCTACTCTACTCCCATGTGTTGCATTTGGTTGACTCTACTCTATGCATGGCATTTTCTACCCCATCTCTACGTCCTCGTATTGATTTTAGCCTATTCTATGTATGCGTATCCTTTTATCCTACCCTACGTATTTGTCTTTGTTTTGATCTATTCTATGTGTTTGTCTTTGTCTTAGTCTACTCCACGTGTTTGTCTTTATTTTGGTCTACTCTACGTATTTATATTCTTCCAATCTAATCTATATCTTGGTATTTGTCTTGGCCTACTCTACGTATTTTTCTTTGTTTTAATTTACTCTATGTACTTGTATTCGTTCAATCTAATCTACGTATTGGTATTTGTCTTGGCCTACTCTATGTATTTGTCTTCGCTTTACTCTACTCTATGTATTTGTCTTGGTTTTACTCTACTCTATGGATTTGTCTTGGTTTTAATCTAATCTATGGATTTGTCTTGGTTTTAATCTAATCTATGGATTTGTCTTTATTCCTTTTACTTCACTTCTCCGTATCCTATTCTATGTTTGCGTACTCATTCTTCTACTTCTTTTCTTAGTTATGATTGTCTCCTCGTTTGTGGTTGCTAATCGCCTACCCTTAATCCTATTTGGAATGCCAATCTTTTCCTACTACTTAACCCCTAATTGCATCAACTAATCAAGACAAAGAGCGAGTTTTAGAGATCCACCTCCGTTCCGTGCGTCCCCCGTGTCCGGTCCCCTTCACTCCACACCACGTACATCATTGCCATTTCTTAGCCCCGGCTCTTTTAATTATCCCTTTCCGGGTAGTTTTTACAAATAGGTCTATTCTTAAACTATCTTCCAACCCAACTAATTTCTAAACTATCTCCTAAACACTATAACAAAACATGGTCTGAAAAAACCGTAGTCATTTTTGACTACGGTTCTTTTTGCCACGTTTTTGTGCATGCGCGCGTAGTGGATTTTTGCGGTTTTTTGCAATTTTTTTGGAATTTGGGGGCATGTAATATGTTATTGGAAAGGTATTCAAATTACCTTTCCAATAACATATTACAAGCCCCCAAATTCCAAAAAATTCAGTGGGAAATTGCAAAAAACCGCAAAATCCACTACGCGCGCATGCACAAAAACGTGGCAAAAAGAACCGTAGTAAAAAATGACTACGGTTTTTTTAGACCATGTTTTGCTCTAGTGAAACCAACTAGTCTCTAAACTATTTCCTAAACCAACTAATTTCTAAACTAATTTCTAACCTAGGACCCCTGAACCCCGAAGCCCCTGACCCCAAGCCCTCGACTGCTGGCCCGGCTGGTTGGCCCGGCTACGGTACCCGGCTGGCTGGCTGGGTGCCCCGGTTGGCTGGCTAGCTGGCTGCAGACCCTAGCTGGCTAGCTGGGCTCTAGCGCTGGTTGGAGTTTGGAAAAAACTTTGATTTTTGGGTATCCAAGTAGAACTAGGAGTTTTCTCAAACAAAACAAGTTAATGTGGCCCAAGGGTTTAACCCGATGGTTATTGGATGCTAAACGTTGACTTAGTGCCAACCGTGTTGGACACTAAATGTTGATTCTAACTCAAGGAGAAGGTTATTTGACACCCCGCTAAGGCTTAGGGGGTTCAAAGCTTCGCTGTGAGTGTGAGGCGTTTTGACACGTGGCTAAGATTTCTAGTTTCTAAGGATGGTGGGGGTCCATAGCTTCGCCGTCTCCTATCGGACTAGATTAACCCCGTGAATAAAAGAAGAGGGAGAAGAGAGTGAGCACACAATTTCTCAAACGCTAATAGTCAAAGCTTCGCCGTCCCCTATGGGACTAGATTAACCCCGTGAATAAGAGAAGAGGGAAAAGAGAGTGAACACAAGGTACAACATACTTTCAAAGTCACCTCCCTAGTAACCCCTCGATTCCTTCCAAGTTCTCTCCCACAACACCTCTCAATAGTGTCACAATACAAAAGTGAACCAAGATCAAATTGCAAAGTTTCCACCAACTTGGGGGGGTCTCAAGTCCCCAAGTACAAACCACACTTATCAAGGGTGTAAAAACCCCAAAAGACCATCAAAGGCTCCTTTGGTATAACAAGCCAAAGGAATTCCGGCCTAACCTGGGCCCAATAATCCTCCCTTTAAATGGGTAGGAGTGAGAAAAGAAAGAGAATGAGAGGAGAATGCCGCCCCTTTTATACTCAAAAGGGAGCAACCCCCCCTCCCCTTAATCTGCTAAGAATAACTAGATGAGGGAATTTAAGAGGTCCGTACATGTTTATCAATCCCAAATCTAACTATCCACTTAAAATCTACACAATTTGAATTGAGTAATTCAAATCTCACCTAACCTTACAAGAACTTGCAAAACCACCTAATTTACCTTCCCCAAAATCTACAAGTTCCTACATGGAAGAGGTTCCCATGTGTTCCCACCTACTTAATTTGAAATACTTACACCAAGCACTTGGAGCCACCTCCACTAACTTTTTGAGGTGGTACTTGCTGCCACATGTCCCCGGAGTTCTCCACGCGTTCCCTACACGTTCCCCATGGCCATTGGGGCCCACTCTCCAAAAAGGCATTGGAGAGCCTTAAACCTCATTTTCTCCTCTATGTGCTGTTCCCAGAAGGCTAACTTTTGGAGTTTAGGTCCGAATGGCAAACGGATTGCGCCATTGGGTCCGAAAGGCCATAATTAGTCTATAGGAAATCCCTTACCCCTTAAAATATGTCCCAAATCTCAAAGAATCTTAGTGTAAGCTAGGGTCAAAGTTGGGATAAATTCCCAACTTTTGGAGTTTGGCAATTTTGGACCCCAAATCTTCACCAATCTCTTAAGTAGATAGAGGGGGGTAGGAATAGACCCAAGATAGGCTTCGTTCCGATGCTGCATGGCCCCGGTATGCCGGTCAACTGCAGCTTCCGTCATTTAAATTGTCAGATGTGGAGGATTGTCACTGATTTGGAATCTTCCAACTATTGATTTGTCTTGAAACTTGGGGAAGCGCTCTGTTGGTGTGAGACCGCCTTGCTGGATTTTTAGTGAGATTTTACCACACTTTGGGATATTCTTTCGAATTTCCACCCAAAGTCTGCCGCGATTGACCGTCCGGGAAAATATCCAAACTATCTTGGAAAATTCCCAAACTTTGGAAGGGACCACCCATGGGATCCCCCCACATGGATGCAAACCTGCATTCCCATTGCGTGCTCCTAGAATTAGGAAATTGCCCGGTACCTGCATTTCAAGGTTAGTATTCCGCCTGTCTTTTCTTCGATGCTATGGGGAGTGGGGGATTCCTCCTAGATTCCCCCATGAGGACTTCCTAACCTAGCTAGGGCCTTTTTAGGCTTCTTACCCTAATCCTGCACATCACTATCAGTTTGGTGTCTATTTAGCTAAGACAAGGCCCGTTTTGGATGCAAACTATCCTCTAATGACCAAATGGCATATTGGTATGTGTAATGCCAATACCGGTTTAATGCCCTTTTGTGGGTTTTACGAGCCTAATTATGCCTTAGATTATGTAGAAATTTGAAAAAAGAACCCGTGAGTCCTCGGTGACGAATTGGGGGCTCACACGGGGATGGACTGCGGCAATGGATGTTGTAAACAAGAAAATGGATAAGGTACAACTTTCAATAAATCACATCAATTTTCTCTGCATTTCATCATGCAATCTTTCCATTGAGTTTTCATCTATAGTAGTGTATTGTAAAAGCATCCATCTCCTTGAAATTGCCTTTATAGATAGTTGTAGAATAAATATGAGATGATCTTTAAATAGACTACATTAATCATTAAGTGAATTAGGAAAAAATTCTTTTTTAATGCAAGAGCCAACCATTGTCTTTCATTTCCTCCTACCTCTGTAATAGTTGCAAGTGGATAGATTTTGGATGACCTATAGTCTCAAATAGGTGCCTATGCCTCAAATCTTTGAAAATTCATAAGTAATTCAAAATTGCTTGGAAAAATGTGGAATTACTTGTGTTAAGTTCTATATTCATTTTTCTTTCTCTAAAAAATAAGTTAAATTTTTTTGCCTATAGAAACCTATGAAAAATGTGGAATAATTATTAAATAGTCACTTTTAAAGTAACAATGCTAGAATGTGAACTGGGAGCAACAAGCAATGAGTGTTGAGCAATAAGTATTAAAACTTGAGTACTCACTAAGACATTTTTATTAAAAATAGTCATATTAGAGTCATAAATAGTGATGTCAAATTCCAAAATAGAAATGTCAAAAATATTGAAATAATGATAAATAAATTTAAAATTTATTATTGAAAAATCTTCAGTTAAGATAGTTGATTTAGCATTCAAATGTTGTAGGTAGAATGGCAAGAATGATAGCCTAGCCTTTTCCACAACAAAAATGTATTGTTGTAGAGATGAAGTGCAAATGAATTTCATCCATGTCATATATTCATTATCCATCTAAAGAAGGGTTCTCCAAATCCATTTGTCATCCTTCCTTGATTCTTTGGATTTCAAAAAGCCTTCTCTAGGAGAATCCTTTGGCACTAAGGAGTCTTAAAGGGTATTTTGGATCCAAAAGCCTTTTCTAGGATACCAATGAGACTTCTTTACATGAGCCCTCTGGCCAACATAGAAGGGCTCTTGAAACGCAAAGAATCTTTTTTGAACTTCAAAGAGCCTTATATTGGGTTAGAGAGACCTTTGTGAAAAATAAATACCTTCGAATAGTCTTCCAAAAATAGTGTCCATTAGCACCTAACAATGACTTCTCAAATTTGTGGAACTTTCTATGGCACCAAAAGTCTATCTAATGACATACTAGAAGGAAATAAGAGAGAATCTATTGGTACTAAGAAATATCCCCTCAAATCCAAAGAGCCTTCTATAGCACCAATAGTCTATTTAATGATATATCAAGATAAATCAAGAAAGATCCTTTTTTGGATTCTAAAGATCAAGTGTTTTCTTAAGCTCTAAAGAACCTTCCTTTGATTTAAAGGGACCTTCACAAAGAAAAAACCCCCTTCAAAAATCCCCCTCAATAAATAGAGGAATAGTCTTTAGGTGATTGCAAGAAATACTTCACGTTTTTGGCTCAAAACGTTGTTTTTGAACATAGTACTGACAGTACTACATGATCCTAATAGTACAGCGCGTCTGACGTGCGCCTATAAATTTCAACCATCGATTTCAGGCGCTTGTACATTTGGACCGTTAGTATAATACTATGTAATACTGTGCAGTACTATGTAGTACTATAGACTACTACAAGTACTTCATAGGCCATAAAAAGTAGAAAATAGTAGAAAAAGGGCCTATGGACCTTTTTATTTTTAATAATTAAAAAAAATAAAAAAATAATTTTAAAAAAAAACATTTTTCTAAATAAAATTTTGCTCATATTGCAACAAAAAATTCCTCTAAATTTTTCTTTCCCTCTTCATAGCATTTGTGCAAAGGAAGGTCACTTTGACCCCATGTGGACAATAGACATTTTACTATTTTTATAAAAACTCATTGTCAATTTTTGAATTGTTAGTAGACCTCCAACTTGTCTAATTTGTGGCTTCAAATTCGGATTTTTGAGTTAAAAATAGGACTAAAACCCCCCCTAAATGGCTAAAGTAGACATCCAATCCAGGGCAATTTAAAAATAGTAAATTAATTTTAAGAAAACTAAAAAAATTACACAACATATAAAACTTTTGTGTGCACCTTCATTCCAAATTTCAAGTTGATAGGGCCAAAGATGCTAAAGTTATAAGCAAAAAATTACCTCTTGGAGGTTAAGGAGACAAAAAATAGGACAAGTGTTTCTTGCAATCACCCCTTTTGGCACTAAGAAACGGCTCTTTGGTGTTATATCTTGAATTATTTTTATTTTCTTAAACAAGTAGTTTTTTTGAAAGAAAATTTTGAATTTTTTTGGTAATGGCAATTTTTAAAACCCTAAATTAATAGATGGAGGATCTTTGGGTACTAAGAAATGACTCTTCTAACTTGACAAGCTATCCATTGAATTCAAAAAATTGAAAGACTTTAGAAAAATAAAAGAAAGAATGACTATCTATATTTAGTCTAATGCAACAGTCATCCATCATCCATTGCAATGGAAAATAGATATGTATCATCCAACATAATCAGTTAAAAATTCATCCAAATCCATTCATCGCCATTCAATTCCATCCGTCTTCTTAGACTCACTTAAAGCCAAATCTTATTGCTTTGAGCTGTGGGCTTAGGCATTTTATGTTGAAAAATTTTAAGATTTTCATAAGATTTTCTATATATATATTTTGTACTCATTACTCATTGCTTGCTACTCAATGCTCAACACTTCTTTCTCCATGTTCATACTTTAGCAACCCTAGGTCCTAACATCATTAAAATCATTGGAATTAACAGTTTTCAATTCCATTATTAGATTCTTAATAATTTTGAATTTTTGATCATACTCTACTTCTTTCTACTTATGTTTTTTTCAAGCATGAATATGAAATATTTTTTGTTTGAAAATTTTCCAATCACTATTTCCAACTTATTTTTCAACATATAATAGAGTATAACAAGTTGTATGATCTACATATTTTTGTGTGAAATTGTTTGAACGATGAAATCTAACCATTTGGAAGAGTTGAAAATAGTTCTTTTTCAAATTCAAGAAACTTCATTTTGCAATTGGTAATGTTTTAAAATTTTTTTTTATCAAAGGTGTACTTCTCCAAGTTAACTAAAGGATCCTATGGTCGAATTTGCCAATGAATAAATATAGATGAAGATTTTAGCCTTGCTTTGGATTTAAGTATTTTGAAGTAGTTTGGAGCCTAAAAACATCAAGAAACTTTAGGGATTAATTATCTTTATGATGCCATGTTCTACAGATTCTTAATTGAGCATGGTTGACAACAATCCAACCATCCAGCTTACATCGAGTGATTATGTCTAGTAATGCAGTAACTTAGTAAGATAGCTAATCCAATACTATAACATTTAGTAGTGTATTCTAGCACTACCTTGACTCTATAGACATGGTGTGAAATATTCTACATTCAATAGTGTTCATCAATAGATAATTGGACAAATAGAGGATTTAGACAATGTTAGGTGTAGAATATTCCACACTATTGTTGTAAAACTAAAAAATAGAGTTGCAGTGTGTTTTTTCTAGCAATTTGAAACAAAATTGTATCAAATTTTTTTGCTTGGCACCACACCTATAGAAAATAAATAGTCAAATTTTGGATGAAATTGCCAATAAATTTCAAAGTTTTAAGACTATTGGATGAAATCGCTAGATAATAGATGAAAATAGAATGATAGATATGTATTATGTACTAATATTATATTTTTTTATCTAATATATGGATGAGTGTTGAAATTTGGAGCATTACAATAAAATGAAATATTGACACTTTGACACTTCACAAGAAATGAAAAAACAAACATTGTAGAGTTGATGCTTAGTATTGACTGTTAGGACCAAGTGGACCAACCACTCTCCTAATAACACTCAAATATAAGACCTTTGTTGATTCTACTATAAAAATCTATAATAATAATAATGCATGCTTAAACTCCACTCCACTAGAAGAAAACTACACTGTTCCTGCCAAAACTGCGTTAAACTTAACAAAAACTGTGTTGGGACTACGTTGCGTTCAACATAATGTGTGGAGTGGATTGTGTTGAATTCTCCTTTCGTAATGTAAAATTTTGTGTTTCAACGTTTCAACAAAAAATTGAACAAGGAAAACACAGTATTCAACAAAGAAAACGTAGAATTTCGTGTTAGAATGAAAAATTCCGCTTGACAAAGCAGAACCTCAACACAATCCACCCCACGCATTACGTTTAAGGCAACACAGTTTTAACACAGTTTTTGTGAAACACAACGTAGTTTTCTTCTAGTGCTCTAGAATCAATAACAATCCTACATCCGGGTGAGTATGAGACAAGGAGTTGGCATTGGATTAAGCTACTATAAAACCTCATGGTAAGAAATAATTGATTCCTTGCCTTTGTCTTCTAAGACTTGGCATGTTATTTCTCATAATGAGGCTCTTAGCTTTTGCATTACCTAATCTATAGTGACAAACCAACAGATGTACACAACTTCAAAAATTAGGATTGATTGATTGAGTTATGTTTGAAGTTGTGCATCTTGAAAACTGCCAACACTATGGAATTCTTGATGAAATGATTTCAGGTAATAGTAGCATAGCTGCAATGAATATAAGATCACCAAGAAGTCACCAACAACTGAAGTTCCATACACTCTTGCCTCTCAAGTTGGTTGGTCAGACCCATTCAATTATCTCCATGGTTGCCCCCTACAACTCCGCAGTAGCTAAGTTAATTAAGCGGAGTGAAAGTGTTGCAGTAATCCAAAATTCCTATCTATCCATCCATATCTTTAACTCCAAAGTGACATTCAATTTTCAAGCGGGACAAAAACTTGTAAGACCTACTTGAATAAGTTGATTTTTTGATGCACATCCACAAAAGTATAGAATGATCCAATGATACCAAAGAAATGGGAGATTGTCAGAGTCTATGATTACAAAAATGCAACCGTAGAAGGTGCGTTTGGAAGGGTGATTTCTTCAAAACAACTGTAGCACAATATTACCAAACTTGAATTAAAAACAAGAAATTTTTTCTTCGAGCGCCGCTTAAGAGGACCAGGATTCCAAATGAGCATTCCTGATAAACAAAAAAATGTATATGATAAATTACTCAACCCTCCTGAGTTGAAAGATCTGCAAAATCACCAAATAGTTGTCATACATGATGTTCATATCGAGGGCATGTTGAACATTTGGATTCAGACGATTCCATGGGAGAAAATTTCTTAAAAAAAATTCACAAAGTATTTCAGGAATCACAACAATGAAATGACAGCCTACATCATTAGCAAAAACTAAAAAAAATTTCAAGGTTATTGGCCGCTGGGATTTCTATTTACAAAGTACAGTCTTCCATGTCCCTGATGATTTTTGCAAAACCCGAGGTAGTGCCAGGTCGCCCTGCTTTTGAATTGCCCCGTAGGCACTGCCGTGCGGTCCATGCCAACAAGAAGGACACTTGCTTTGCGGGGAAAAACTGAACACTCGGAGGTCAGAAGGATCGACTACAAGGAGGTACCTTATTCGATTGCGGTGAATTCAATAGCGGTTACAAGACGTGAGTATGCATAGAAATACAATTTGTCCCATGAACACCAAGCATGCATACAAGTCATCCGGTAAAGCCTCATTATATTCATGGCCATCATTTGTAAAGTTCAAGGCACTAACAAAATGTGCCCATTGAGAATGACCTAACAAAACGAAAGATTACTAAAGCCTTCAAAAGTCACAATACCAACAGTCCCTACATCAATTACCTGTTCTAAAAAAAGTGGGACCTTCACAACATTCTACTCCTACAATTTCTGAAAGCCTCATCAAAAGAGCAACCTAACTCAATTAGATGCCAACCAAACTAGGTAGGACACTAATTCTGAACTGAAGTAGCCCTCTAAGTGTACCATTCTTGACAAATCATCACTTCCGTCATCGATGGATGATCTGAACTGGAGATCTGGCGGACACTGCTCCCTTTGCAAAAAACACGCAAAGACAAAAATTCACACCTCATATTAGAGCCAAATCTTCACAGCTACCTTAGCATCAATATGTACAAGCCTAAAGCAAATTTGTTGACATAAAAAAACACCGCCACAACCAGGATAGAAGCGGTTCTGTTTTTGGCCATACAAACAACACTTCCTCCAGGTCATTCCTGCTAAGCAAATTTTATGGATGCCGCGGACTGAGGCATTGAAGCTGCCTCATGTTCGACCTAATTGGAATGATGGGGCAATCAACCACGATGCCACTTCATAATGAAAATCAGCTCTTTGACATGGGGCGTTTTTAGTGATCTTTCTCATGCCTCGACATCCAAAATGCTTTATATAATACGTAGGCATTTCCAAGTGAAGTATCCAATATAAGAAAATAGTAGGTGATGCTACCATTTATGAGTCATAATCTATGTTGTATATTTGACACAACATTGGTCCACCACATCGATGCCTTTCATCATCTTCTGATATTCTTTCTAGATGGGGGACATTAGAAAGTCATCACGCTTGCCACTAATCCACCTCTTCGTTGTACATCCGAGTGATGTAGGGTTAGATGATGTACTTAATAATAACATAGGGCAACCATATAACCAAATACATGCGGCCATGTGGCACGACATGTGCATGGCCACAACTAATGTCCCTCTCGGAAGCTCTTTCTTAGCATACAATGCGAAGTGAGAGGGCATACCAACTCGATTCGGCTTGACTGTTTCCATAAGCCAAGTTCCAATGGACATGAAGGCATCACCTAACTGGGGAGAAGAAAAAACAGTTGGTGACTGCGACATGCCCGAGGCTAGTCATGTCAAACACTAAATTCAATAAAACCTTTGTTTTGAGGTTTTTCTCTGGTTTTATGTTCTTTTGTCCTTCATATACCTCCAAATTATACACATACCGTGATTTGATGCTAGTGCAACACCATATCTTGATGCCATACTTTACAAGCTTATCTTTTATATACTGCTTGATGTCGCAACGTCCACCCTTGTATGCTACCTTTATTTCATCACAGGCCAAATGTTTCTTACAATTGTAGGTTGATTTTGAACATGCTACAAAATTCTCTATTAGCCAGCGACACTTACCTATTTTATAATACTCTACAGCAGTTTTATCTTGAACTAACAAGGTGTTATTCACCAAGTGGATGCAGGAAAGGATCTATTCAAAACGAGGTCGCTTTATAATACGCTTCACTGTAGGACACCCATAGAATTGATGTCTTGACCAATTCGACCTAATGGTTGGTAGTTGCTTTAGTCCCAAAAGAATATAGACACCAAACCAAACCCTCAACTCAACTATAGTAAGTGGCTACCATTTTCCATGGCTGTTTAAGGCACCGAGTTGTTTGACACTTTCCTGCAACACATAGACATTTGTTTCTCTATAAATTCTAGCGAGATCACACTCTAGCCAAAAGGTGTTGAAGAACTCATGACCCGACACTCTACGTCGGCTAGGTATATGAATTGGGCCAGGTCTTGGCCTTACAAAGCTTTCTCTGTCTCCGACTAACGTGGTCTCAAGCGAGTCCCACTGGCCATCTCCATATTGTGTCACAAATGAAAATGCTTCTATAGAAACATTAGGGAAGGTACCCACCTCATTGAAGACCTTGGGTTCGTCTAGTTCCCAATCGGAGTTCCCCACGTCCAAGTCGCATGCAAAGTCTGTAAATTTGTCTAACCAATCTAGATCTGATGAATGCAAATTTTCCGAAGAATCCTCACTATTGTTGGATAAGAGTAGAAACATATATTCAAGATAAGTTACGCCCATTGTTAGTACTAATGGAGTGGTGTCCTTTCTAGTCAGAGGAAACAATTCAAGATCCCCTACGACTAAAAATTGTGTCAGCTCGTCCTCTGAGAAATTGGTTGCGTGAAATTGTAATAGAAGTCATTGTTGCATTGCTCCAAATGATGTTGGAGATGATGAAAGTCATTGCGTCGATGGTCCAACCCCATCTGTGCCTTCAACCAAGCACACCTTCTTTTGCAACGCTCTCTCGCCAATGATACCAACGAAGTCAACAAGGAGCATGTCATCCTTTGTGACAGCCTGAATAAATTCACGAATTATCTCCCTATGTACTCATGTAGGACTTGGCCTCCATTCGAGGTAGGACTCAACCCCACCGAGTGAGGTAGCATTGTTATGAATTTTTGGGACTCCTCTTCTTTTGGTGTCAAAGTGTCCCATCTGCAAGTAAAAAATCGGCCATGCGAGCAATCCTCACTGTCACAGGAATTATACTACCTTGTAGAGTCGTTGGTTGTAAGGAATGCCTTTCCCTTTTTCTCGTTGGTGCATCGAGATATCTGTAGCACCTCTTTACAGTCACCAAGGCTGACTAGCAATACTTGTACTTCGGTGGTGAAGGGCATTTGCTATTGTTTATTGCCAAAAATATCACTTCTTCCTTCATGTAAACCTAGAAGTCGATGCGCTCCATGTAAGTTCGCAGCAACATCGACAGCATTGAGCAAATTCCGCACTACTAGAGCCTTTTGTGTCGTGTGTCTCAAACTGGGTGGAGAATTTAGGTTTTCCAAGTTGATGGTGGGTGCCATTCAATCAAGCGGTGTACTCAAAATTCCTGGTGTCTTCTTCAGCTTGCCACCACCTCTACGTTTTCTGCTTACATTCTTCTGTCCTGGTCCTCTTCCTTGGCCTACAGTGCCTTGAACCTGTCCATGGCTGCGTAGGCTCCCTTCTTAAGTATCAATTGCTAGTTGACTATCCGCTAGAAGAGGATGACGTTTTCCCCCGCGGTCCCTTCTTGGTCGTTGTGGGCATGACTTCGTTAGAGATTTCTCTGGTAATAACTGTAAATTTGCCCTCATGTTGCAGAGGTCCATAATTGGCCTGACTTCCACTTGTAGACTGCTCTGATTCTAATGTTGAAGAGATAGTGTACCATCGTTACTTTTTCCAACTTGGCAAGGACTGCCCATCTCCAACTGTGGCGTTGTTGTTTGTATTTGCTGCCGCAATGTTTGGGACTGGTTCTCGGGGGCCGCCTTTGAATCCGTTGCCAAGCCATGCTGGTTCTCCGATACGATTACGTTTCTTCTTGCCACGTCCTGCATCATCCTCTTCATCCAATGCTTTGTTCCTAGGCTTCACAACTAGAGCCTCAATGTTGCAGCTAGCTTTTCTGTCTCATTTGCCTTCAACTAAGACAACATGATCGGGCCACAATCTACGAATGACAACGTCAATGTGTTCAGGAAAAGCAATTTGCTCCCTCCACCTCGAGATGTGACTTGCTTGAATTTGAAAGGAGTAGCAATAATTCCGATTGGTGGATTCAGCCAATCTGAGTGGTGATTCTTCCCAACTATAGGAAGGCATCTTAGGAAATTGACATCCAAACAACTCAGAGTTTTTTTTCTCTGACACTCAAAGCACTTCCTTTCTGTAAGCCACTCACCAATCACATCTGCCTCTACCTCTAAGTGCTTTGGTAAGCCATGCAACTGTGTTCCTTCTATAGAATCCATCGTTGCTTCGAGAAATGAAGGCGCTTGCAAGCTTTGCCAAAAATCAACCTCCTTCTCGGACCTATTCTTATGGTAATTGCGCCGCATGTCTTGCCAATTCATAGTACACCCACTACTCGTCCTGCGCTAATCGTTTTCTAAGCAGCTACCTCTCTATACAAGTGAAGGCGCAATGGTTTGGCCAAGCATGTTGAGAAAATTCAGTTGGACTCTTAATCGACTGTGGTAGATTCATGCAATCACAACGGAACGGTAATTGCAATGATAAAATCGAGCTTTCAAACCCTACTGCAGTCGCAATCTCTTCACAAGCGGCGCCCCAATATATCGTCCACAACTTCTGTACAATAGGAATCTAAGGCACCTGTCTCTCTCGAAATTCAAGTACACTCCCCTTCATATTCGCGTCCAAAACCCTCAAAGCTCCTCCGCCTCATCCTCCACGGTGACGGGCACCAATGGTCTGACTCCGAGTGTGCACCAACCCTAACCCCTTGTTTCCTTTGGGTGACGTCAACTATGCAACTTACGTGGCCTACCTCGGAGCCATGTAGCCATATAGTCTTGAAATTTGAACCGCTCTAGAAATTTGAATTCTTAACTATCAGTTTTGGGAGTTGAAGATAGCATTACAAAGTAGATTCACAGATGTTCAAGTTGAAGTCAGAATGTTTCTGCAATGGACTCCTTCGAGCTAGCTTCATACTTCAATATTTATCCCTATGACACTATCTAGTTCACCTACTTAGAGAATTTTCCTACACTTTTCCTTCATAGGGTACCTTTTTTTGAAGGAAATATACACTAAACATATTTTTCAGATTTTAAAAAAATTGTTTTTCTATTTTTACAGTACTTCCGAAAAAAATGACTACAATGGCAAAAGTGTACAAAAACCAGTCGGTGTTTCTTGCAATGACCCACAAAGAATAAAGTTGAAACTTTAGAATGCACATGAGTTTCAAAATCTTGGTAGTGAAATTCTTCTTTAATTCCTAAAGGACCATTGTCTCCTCGAGGGATAAAATGGATTTTGGGCAGATTCCTATAACTTCAATTTTTTGTGAATTTTTTTGAAACTTTCTCATAAGATTGGAAAATTGGTTAACTTTGTGGGAATATAATTTTTAATTCAATTGGTGCATGGGAGGAAAAGTTATTCTACAAAAAGACCAAATTTTCAATCAATGAACAACAATTCTTTTTTGCAAAAAGTCAAAATTAAATTAGTTTTTTTCTAAAATAATATATTTTTATCTAAATGTGAAGCTTTGATTCATTGTATTTGGAATAGTAATGAAAAAGTTATGGACAATTTTGTTTTTTGAGCAATCTAAATGTCATCTTGAAAAAATAGCTTAAAGGATTTATTTTTGAATGCAATCTTTACAATTTTTCAAAAAAAATTGTTGGAGAAGGTTGTTTTTACTTGCTAGAGAAATCTCACCATTGGAATTATTGTGTTTCAATTCCATTTTAGAGCTATTAATCATTTAATTTTTCTTTTAATCTTGAACCTATTTCTACTCGATAATTTTTTAAAGAATAATATTCAAGTGCTTTTTTTGTAAAGTTTTTTCCTAGACTCTCAACTCAATTTTTTAACTTAAAAAAATTCAAAATTCAAATTCTAGAGTACAAATTCTTTTACAAATGGCAGTCAAAGTCATCTAAAATTGCAAACTACAGTTTTAAAAACCTATTTTTCCAACATATGATGGTTTTTTCTTTCAATCTAAATGGTCAAACTTCATGAAATTTTTACCTCATGATCTCACTCAAGTTAACTATAAGATCCTATGGTTAGATTTTTTTTAGTTATTTTTTGGGGTGAACACAATAGAAATGGCAATTTTGAGAGGTTATCGACCAAAAAATATTTTTGGTCCTTTATGGGTTAATTGAAAATTTTAGTGAGTTTAGTTTGATGGTATGGTGTGTGAAATTTGAATGATTGAAAATTGGATTAAATAATAGAGTTCAAAACTAAACAAGTATTTATGGTTGTAGAAGGCATTGCTTCAATGATTTTAGATAGTATAAAAGTTGTTGTTGTTTAATATTTATAACAAACATAGGGCATACAAAAATAGCATACTAAATTTTTTTGAATGAAACACAAGGAATATGAAATAAGAAGAATTTAGAAATTTAGGTAAATATAACCCTATCAAAATTCACAAAATTTACCCACACAATCCCCATGTAATAGGGGCTTTGTCACATAGTCCCAACAAACCCCCTATGTAGTGCACCCCTGGAGGTTTGTTGTTACAATGAGATCTTTTGAACCATGCATCTTATGATTGTGTTCTTGATATTGTCAAAAAGTGCTCTATGACATCTATGAGGAGTGTATAGGCTTTGTTTCATGGCATTTGAACCTACAGAAAAAAAAACATTGAATTTTGCATTTTTATTTTGAAAACTTGAATGACGATTATACAAAAAACTACGCTATTTTTTTCAACCAAAATTTTGTTAGAATGGTGGTATTCCACAAACTTAACACTTTACATTTAGACTGAGTGGTCTAAAATCTATAAGAGTCCTAGAGTTTAGAGCTTAAGAAGAAAATGAATGAAAAAATTGGCCTATGGAATACCACCGTTTTAATGAAAATTTCCCATTTTACTTATTAAGCTGAGTTTATTCCTTATGGATAGATTGACCAACCTGAAATCTTGACCCTTTGCTGATTCACAGAGCACATGCTTTTCCTGACACAGGAAGTCTGCTGCTCGGACGTACAGCACCAGTAGTGGCCGGCGTCTTTGACCAAATGAATGCACGCAGGCACATGCTGAGGAAGAATGGCGAGCAACGACGTCAATGCTGATGTATTTCTCACAACCGGCAGGTGCTTCAGTGTGGAGATAACGCAGGTGACTCAGGAGCACGAAGGCCGTAGTCCTTCGACTCCACTCTGCCCATGTTCTTTCTTGGGTTTTGGTGCTGAAGGATCACTGAAAGCCGTACCCAAGCCATACCTCTCACCTAATCGGTCAGGATGTGGAAGATAAAAAAATGTCTGATGATGTGGAAGATCAAAAGTTTCTGGTGATGTGGAAGATAAAAAATGTCCGAAGAAAGAATTTCAACGGAACTGTAGAAACGAAGAATGCATAGTAACTTAGATCTGCAAGTACCTACTCATTGTGGCCAATCTCGACTTTTTGACTGCCTGCCTCAGTGCTACAGTACATAGGGTCGCGTCGTAGCTACCGTAACCTGTCTGTGTGTACAATAAGTTATTAAACTCAACTCCAAGTTGTGCAAAGCCTTTCCGCAGTTTCTTCCTTCTCTCGATCTTTGTCTTTTTTGCCAGGGTGGCTCCAAAAGTTTGGATAAGATTGCCAAGTCTGGTGAATTTTGGAATAATGTGGGTAGATAACAAAATAGGTAAAAATAATCTGGTTTAATCATCCAATTTACATCCTGAAATTTCTTATAGCTAGGCTTGCTGGAAATTCCCAATATTTGTTGAAATTTGTATCCTGTTAACTAGTACGAAGAGAATTTATCCTGTAAACGGGGTTGTAAGTAGTGAACTGCCTGCCTTGTCAGACAGGGACAAGAGACTAAAAACGGGACTGCAAGTGGCTAGAAGTAGGCTAACCTACCCTCTGCCCCGGCTGAAAATTCCCGAATCCTCACAGTGAAAATCTCCTGTCCTACACTGAAAGCTAAGAAATTTCATTCGGCACAAGTTAGAGTGAACTAGTATGGTCGTCAAAACACAGTACGTCCAAGAATGAGGGAAAAAAATTACTAAATAGTTCCCCCCCGGCCAGGAAGGATTGACCCCGTTTTATATACCCCTGGAGAAAACAGTGGATTTTCTTATTTGCCACATACGATAAAATTTGCAGATTCTGAATTCATACTTGCAATCAGTGGCCACAAATTAGCTGCGAAAGTGGAGATATACTGAAATTACGCGACAATAAGAGGGTTAATTCTCCCTGTCCGCCCACCCCCACCCCCTGCCGAAACCTATACATCCCTGAAGTCCACCACGTGCATATGCTTGCGTGACGATCCAGATGACCATCGATTACGCACGCCCTCAAACCCCACCCCAAATTTTCCTATAAAGTGCATCGATCTGAAGCTGATCCACGAGATCGATCAAACTCCAGACACTAGAATAGATCGCAAGGGACACATCAGTTCATCACGCATAGATCTGTCAATTTTATACTTCGAAGCTCTCGAGTTCAGTCGAAGCTAGAGTCATGGCGGCGAGGTGGGGATTGACGACTTCGTTTGTGGTGACGTTGTGGATTGGGTTCGTGGCCTCCCCCGTGCTGGTGTCGGCGCAGGCTGACCAATACTTGAAAGCGCACAACCAAGCGCGGCAGGCTGTGGGCGCTGGCATTCCGAACTTGGTGTGGAGCAATACCTTGCAAACGTATGCCACCAACTGGGCCACCAACCGCGCGAACACGGCGAAATGTGCGCTTTCGCACTCCGGAGGGAAATATGGGGAGAATATTTTCTGGTCCAGTGGACAGTCCACGCCAGCTGCCGCTGTCACGGCATGGGTGAATGAGAAGCAGTACTACAACTACAACTCCAATTCTTGCGCTGCTGGCAAAGTCTGCGGACACTACACGCAGGTACCGTATCGCTCGCTCGTACTCATGCCGAAGAGCTAGTATGATATGAATTAGCACTGCTGGTCGTAGTTTCTTCATCTGTGGGTACTACTGAAATCTTACTAGACAGTTTGGAAATTAAGCAAAATTCTTATGGACATATTTGCTGCGAAATTTGGAAATGTTTGCTTGCGCACGTTCCAAATTTACAGGTACGTTGCTCCAGCATGTAGCTATAACCGTTACTGAAATGCTTTGTAAAACCCTTCGAAATCTAGTAGTTTTCAAGAATTATGTTGAGTTTGGTATCTTCCTCGAATCTTTAGCCGCTCATTCCAAGTATGTTGACAGATTATGTTGAATTCGTCTTACCTTGGAATTTCCAGTCATTGACTCTCAGTAAGTGATCAACAAGAATCTTGCAACTGTGTTAATCCTACTCGCAACTTTATTGCTATTGTTGCCAGTAAGCGAAAAACCTCATGCTTTGGTTGGTCTACAATCGAACAGCCAGTCATTGATTCCAAGAGTGCTCACGATTAGCTCGAATTGGCCTTACCGTGGATATCACTTTTGATATATGTGAAGTAAACTTAAACGAAAAGTCTCTAGTGATAGTCCTTGTAAAAATTCCATTATGTATTCAACGTACAATTATGGATATGGCGGATATGGCAGTTCATCTCTCGAACATCTTGCGATTTCAATCTGAATGTGCTCAACGATCAAGCTAGGTTCATCGTCCCATTCTTTCCATATATATCCTCAATGTGATACCAGTGTCGGTATTAATAAGTCTCTCTGACGTATCCTGATTCGTGCGAGAAGATCTGACAGTTGAAGGTGTTTTGCAGGTTGTTTGGAGAAAGTCTCAGAGGGTAGGTTGTGGCTCAGCCAACTGCCAGGGAGGCGGGAAATTTGTGGTGTGCAGTTACGATCCCCCCGGTAACTTTAACAGGGAGAAGCCATACCTGCAATCTGACAATATACTGCTTCCCTCGGAGGTGGAAGAAAGCGGTGAGGACTGAGGAGTTTTAGTCGCACACTGAACGATCACAGTTCAACGTGTGCAAGTGTTGTATTACTTAATAACTTACTGCTTCTAGTGCTTTGTTTACTCTGCGGCCGCCATATCATAGCAAGCTGAAGAGTCCCCACTGCTAGGGAGCAATCAGATGCTGGACAGTAGTATCAATGCATTTTGAAAACGGTTTGCCGCATGCATGTTTTTAATACAATGCTCTTGTCATTCACATCGGCTGGCCAGGTCTGAGAAACGATTTCGATTTCTAAACGACACCAATCATTTCAAAGACATTCAGATAGACTACTGATAACACCATCAGAACCTGTGTATAAATCAGGCAACAGAAGTGAACCCTCGCCATTGCTTCGACAAAGCGAAGTTCAACCTCACCCTAGTTGTCTCCTTCTGTATCCAGAGGAGCATATGGCCTCCAAAATGATAAGTGTGGAACAGTAGCTCCACATCCACCAAGAGGGGAGACAAGTAATGTTGCACACCGGTTCAGTATACGAGAGCGGGGCTTTTGTTTTTGGCTTGCTAATGCCAGATTGCACCAGAAAAAAAAATCTAGCTATAAAGCACTACAAAAAAATGCCAAAAAAATTGGAAGCAATCGCCAGACAACTTAATAATTAAAAAAAAATATATATTAGATGAAATTGCCTGATTGTGGATGAAAACCTCGCTATACATCCAATAAGTGGATGAATGTTGGAATTTGGAGCATCTCTATAACATTTTATATCACCACTATGGCACTGCTTCAAATATGAAAAAAAAGCCCTGTATGAGAGTAAATGTATTGTCAATCGAACCAAGTTGAGACAACTCAAAATTCTGAATTGAAGCCTCGGTTAATATGTTACAATGAGCTAACGAGCAAGCATACGGGTCCTAAGGCCGGAGCTGGTCATGAAAAAATACTCAACTTCCGTCCAGAGCCGCTATCTGCAAGCCTCTAACTCCCTCGCGAGTGCTTCATTGGAACTATCTGACTGCTTTCCTCTGCACACACCGCTCTTCTCCGGGAAGTGGCTTAGCGTAATGCTGCTTATTGCCACAATCTAATTCTCACTGCTCACCTACGCAACCTTCAACCGTGGTGTCTAACCGTCTCACAAGGCGGATTAAACAGCAGGCTGATCCAGGACGTTTGTGTCTAAACATCAATTGTGGCCAGTATAAACACCGCTAGGGTCGGCATTATTTACAATCCATGGGTGTGCCAGAACCTTCTGAAGCGGCAGTCTTTGGGTAGAGTCCTTCACCAGGAGCTGCACACGTCATCCACGTTCGACAACAAATGAGACCAACAACTTGCGAATGGGAGTGCAATTAATGAGCAGTAAGTGAAAACATGAATTTTTGGTGTCATGACTGGTCATTACATGGCAGATGAGGTCCCTTGCAGACGCAGAAATCACAGGTTTGGATGGAAACTTCAGGTCAACTCGTACAATTCTGCATCCCCGAGCCGAACGTTAATGACGTCTTGCCCGTCCGTTACAAAGCTTATTCAGATGATTTATTTTACAAGAGCCACAGAACACAACCACAGAATTCACAATTTGAATTTAAATAAAACCAAAATACAGCAAGGACGGAGCGTACATCGTTACTGATGAGAAACAGCACCGCCAAAAACCAATTCGTAAGGAAAAATAAGTACCTCTTGTATGTGTCAGAGTGCTTCTTCGCTTCAAAAGGCGGGGTGCCATACAAAAACTCGAAGCAAAGGATGCCCAAGCTCCAAACATCTACTCCAGCATCATGCTCTTTGCCCTCAACTGGCCCCCAGAACACAGAAATTCAGCACTCACCCACATAGAATTCACGAAAGTAAGTGCTCTGAAAATGTTCGTGCTAAACTGAGAGGCATACCCATTTCCGGAGGGAGATAGTCAAGGGTGCCACACAGAGTCCTGCGTCTGTTGCAAGTGTGCACTGACCACCCAAAATCCGCTATTTTTAGTTCACCCTGTCAGAAGAAACGGTAACCGCGTCAGGACATCGACGGTTGGGCAAAGAAGTTGAATCTAGTGCAGAACAAACCAGCCGTGCATAATAGAAGGTGGCTAAGGATATCAAACCTTTAGTCCTAACAGCAAATTCTCGGGCTTGATGTCACGGTGAATGACGTGCTTTTCATGGCAATAGATCAAGGCGCCAGCCAGTGAGGCGATGTACTGCACATTCACGTCAGAGACACAATTCAGCACAGTGCCCTACAACCCTAAAGCACTTCCGAAGTCATACATTGATGAAGAGGAGATAATGACAGCAAGTAAGTCCTAGACAAGCATTCTGTACTTACAGTCGCTGCTCGTTTCTCATTGAAGACCTTGCACCTTTGAAGCTCTTTGTAGAGCTCACCCTTGGCAGCATACTCCAGAATCAGGTACACCCTTGCCTGTAGCAAACCCGAAGAATGGGATATTCCTACACTGGTCAGCGAAGGGCTTCGAAAATCAACGTCATGTATCTAACCAAGCGCAGGGGAATTCCACTCGCTCAGGAATGCATACATGTTCACTGAAAGCACAGATCACGGTACATAACTCTTGTACAATAAGTGCATACTTCAAGACATCCCCAACCTCCCCGGGAGTCGTTGCGGTCATTCGATTCCTCACCTGGTCGTAAA
The DNA here is from genome assembly GCA_947034885.2 of Thuidium tamariscinum. NCBI lineage: Eukaryota > Viridiplantae > Streptophyta > Bryopsida > Hypnales > Thuidiaceae > Thuidium > Thuidium tamariscinum. The sequence continues at coordinate 5,851,402 of OX344753.2, forward strand.
AATACCCGTAGAGGCGAAGGATATTGGGATGTCGGAGGTGGGATTGAATCTCAATTTCACGTCGCAGCTGATGCTCCACTTGGGATTGCTGAAGCTGGTTCTTAAATAGAACCTTTAAAGCTACAACGTACTTGCTCTGCCATATCAAACGACGAAAATCAGCAATGGGCAACACCAACACCAAGGGAACACAGCGTCAAGGTCTTGGAAAGGAAAATTACATCAACTGCCATCATCCCCTGGCAATTAACATTTCAGCCATTCCCACTGAGAGAGTGTCGTACAACCGGAAATCATATTGAACCTCACCTGTTTCTCACGAGCAAGGTAGACATTCCCGAACTTTCCCCTGCCCAACGGCTTCCCAATATCAAAGTCGGTCAGTGACCACCGCTTCTCTCCCTTGTTGCCACCCTCGCTTTGAGAGTCTTGGCGCACAAGCTGGAAATTAATTAAGTCAAGTCAACAATCACCTCCATGACGATGGCGGCACAACATGTCACGTGAATCCAATTGCAACTACAAACACCAGCAACATTTCCTCCGACTCAAAGAAGTTGCGCTACCATCACCATAATGAAGCACACTATTGCAGGCTCACCTTAGCGTCGGTGCCCATCTCAAAAGTACCCTCAAAGCGTCCGGCACAAAGAAGTTGCCCGCCTATGTATCCACCCCACCGAGCTTTTCAAAAATCCTACCCGTGCTCCTCACGATCACTTCTTCTGCATTCTACCTGGGTTACTACCACACATTGCACACAATTCTTTATCTTCCAGAATCTCTACAGCGGGGTCTTCAAAACGCAAAATCCGACCTCGTATTCGCCGCAGGAGAGCTCCGAGAGGGAATTTTCAGAAACTAGAGGGACTAAGGGAAGTACTCTACGCGGCTCTGATGCGAAGTCGAGTCAAAAGAATGCGAGAAAGCGATGGCGCCACAGGGCAGATCATGCGGGGGAAGTACTATAAGCAACGGTGACGAGCATTTGGGAAGGCCGGAGCAGTCTGTTTCCAAGGCCTTGTTCAAAATAATTGGCGCCTAACGGTCACTACGTGTTGGATGAATGTGGATGAAACAGGTCGATATTGGACGGTATCGTTCATCCAGAAACGGTCTTCTTCGTTAGAAGCCCTGTGTCATGGCCGAATGTTTTCATGCGGTTCATGAGAGCATATCCAATACGCACTGTGTTACAAGCACAGTATCCAGATTTTGAAGTGGAGGTAGGTGGACATCATTCCGTTCCAATGACTTTTGAAAAAAAATTGTCCCTATACAAAGTCAGTAATCCAAATTGGCTGCAATGAAGACGTACTAAACAACCTTGTAATGACAAATATTAGGGCATTTTACAAGGCCTAGTTTAATATCCCAAGGTTCTATTTATGTGATCATAACTCATAAAAATAGCAAGCACTGTCCAGCCCAAGTGAACATCTCCTTTGTTCTAGGAATTTAGATTTCCAACTAGGTTTTTCTATAAACAATTCCTTTTATAGTATGAGTATACAAAATTGTGGTCATAATGGCCCTCGAATCTCAACTTGGCAAGATGCTTCTGAAGGCAAGGAAAAAGACAAAAAATGTTAGTCCTACATAGTTGTAAACTAAGGCTTCAAAACTACAACTCTCTATAATGGTAGCATTGAAGCGTTCATTTAATTTTAAACCACTTTTACTAATTATAGTAGTGTTACTATCTAGGAATCTAAGAGCATTGCAAATGCTTTTAAAGGGTATAGTAGTTACATTGCATGTCTTATTAGAAAGGATTTGTGGACAATGGGAGATTGCAAGTTTTTTTGAGTTCCTAGATTGTGGGAATGTGTCAAAATTGATGTGTTTGAGAGATTGCCATGTCAAATTAAAAAAAAATTTAATTTTAATTTTATCTTATTTTATTTTGATTCAATTTTAGTTGTTTTTTTTGGATTTTTTTGGAATTTTTTGGTATTTTTTTTTAAATTCAAAAAATTCAGCCAATAGAACTAGTTTGTAGTTTTTTAATAGTACAAGGAATGGAATGGGGAATAGCCCTGAAATAGGCTTCTCTTGCCCACAAATCCCTTCTAATGTGTACAATTTTGAATAGGTAGGTCACTTAGAGAAGGTTTTTATAAGGTTGTTGTTGAACAAGTTTGGTGGAAAATTATCCTAATAATAAATGTCAAAATCTTAGAGAAATTATAGTTCAATAGAATGAACGAAAATAATTATAAATTATGCTTATTTTAACAATCTATCAAACTTATTCTTTTCATTAAAAAAATTAAATTTGATAGGGATGAGTCAATTTTGTCCTTCAATTATTGTGGTTTTAGTAGGAGAGATTTTAGAACTCAAAATTGTATAAAATTGGACTTAAAAACAAAAAATAGAATGTAGTGAGTGTATTCATAAATCCTATATTGATATCTTTTACAAGCACATATCCATATTCATTTATGTAAAATTGTGTGCTAAAAGTCTTTGTATCCTACCAAACATTTTCCAAAAGACTACAATTCTTTATATCAACTACACACTCATATATTTGTATCGATTTATCACATTTTTATAAGTATTATGCTATTGTAAAATTTCGAATTTTTTGGTATGGCTATTAAATTTTAATTTTTAATTGAAGTTTTATCCCATGAATACATATCTTCTAATGCATCAATTATTTAATTCTAAGATGCTTAGAGTAATGATCTACAAGTCTGATGTTAAATCAATTGGTGTTTTTTTGACTAATAAGAGTTCTTGAAGATTTATTGATTTGACATTGATTTTCACTATCTATTGAGTGACTATAGGTTTATACTTCATAATGATCTTTGAATTGCCAAATGACTTTAGAGAGGTTTAAAGAGACAATTCATAATCCTTTAGCTATGACACCTTTGATCAACTAGAAAGTAAAAAAAAAATGTTAAAAATTCAAAGAAACACTTACATTAGAGTTAATTGTAAAGGAGCTGGAATGTCGGAATAGGAGCCAAATTTTGGAAAATACACAGGACCTAATTCCTCCAAGCACCAAAATTGAGGTCTAAAAGAGTTTGGTGTTAAGTTTCTTTTCTCCTATTCTCAGGTATACCTCCCTATGAGACCCCTGTTTCAAACCCGGGTTTCATTTACGATTAACTCTATTATGTCCTCTTAAGTATAATCTTTTATCTCTATCTCTCGCTGCCCAACTCTCAAAGCTTTTGGAGTCCATATCCTATTTACTCAGCTCCCAGGCACAACTCTCACAGGATTTTCAGTCCATAACTCCATATCCAATTCACTTAGCTTTTGTTGCTCAATTTTCTCACGAAGGAAAATTGATTTGATTTTGACATGAGATTTTGCAGTACATTTTATTGCTCATTCCTCAGTTGGACATCAACGCAATCACCCGTCTACCGACTTGTCCAAAGATTTGAACTATGCTCTTTTCTGATTTAGCCCACAATCAGTTCATGAGGTCGATCATAAAGTACACTAACTTAGAGTTTAGAGTTAAGCTGCCAGCAGGTACTGTATTGCCAGCAGTTAAAAAACAATCACAAGAACTGCTGCAAACATTCAAGGCTTCAGAGATGGAGAGAGATCATGAACATCAAATTTGCAATAAAACTAAACTGAGTCGGCTTTGAGCAGATATTTCATCATCCATGAAGCAAAACATGTCTAAAGAGAAAATCTAACAAACATCAACCGGAAAGACATTCAAAACCCACGCATGAGATTCCGGTAAGATCGACTATTTGAAAATATAAATACAATCTAGGACCAAAGGATCCGTATCCAAGACGAGTCATCTTACTTTTTAAGTCTATATACATTACTTCCTGAATCTCAAAAGCGCATGTCCAAGAGTTCTTTGGAACTGAGAAGACTCAAGAGATTAAGGATAAGAGAGCGCGACTGTGTCCAACTGCGAACCAACCCTATGAAAAATTTGAAAGCTCTATCTATGTGCGTCTAGAGTCTGATATCAAAATGAGATAGCGCCGCAATTTTCAGTTCGGGACAGTGTCAAACGTCTTCACCTACATCACGATTTCGGCACCTCGTGTATACTGGTCATCACCTCACCTGTTGAGCTGTAGTGACGAGAGTAAAATCCATTTACTATTGAGTTCGTCAAAAAGAAATACAGTTCTCGTTTTCCTACTCCAAAAAGGTGGGGTCTCTGTCGGTATTTACGCCACAAAAGTCAAAAACAGAAACTAGTACTGTAGATATTTAAATGGCCGTATTTCGTACCACAAGTATCTGATTCTCAGTGTGTACACTCACAGGCCTCTCGAAGGTTTAGGTTCTCCTTGTCTGGGACTGGAGGCTCGTTTTGCATTTTTTCACTACCATCCGAGTGAGAAGGTAAAGACGGGGACGCAGATTTCGCAGTCTGTTGGCCCGCTAGCTCCTTGCCCAGCTTCAGGAGAGTCTCCCGAGTCGCTTCGGCCTTGTCTGTAGCAGCTTGTTTCAAATTCAAGGGGCGGACTTCGAGGTTAGCGCAATGTCCTGCATTCTCTACGCCTCCGGAAGGTGGTGTAACAAAGGAGGCATATTCTGCGTAGACCTCACAGGAAGTGGTTGGGGAACACTTTACCTTCTTCCCTTTGTGAGCGAGAGTTTCGTCGGTTACAACCATCGCAGAATTTTTCGGTGCTCTCTTGGAACAACTGAGCTGTTCAGCTTTCGCGGGCGTCTGCCACTGGAAGGGGTCCACATTTTCTACTTTGGAGTATTTAGTAGGCGAATCGGGACTCTTCTTGTTCGAGTACTTGTTTGATGAGCTAGGACCCGGATGAGAACAGTCGGGTACCATCTTCCGTTTCGGCTGGCCGGCATTCCGAGCCCTACCAGGAGCAGGGCGGTAATCACCCAGATCTTCCTTGGGCGCCCCTATGACTCGAAAGATGTGCACAAGGATGACAAAGTTCTTCTCATCCACAAGTTCAAGAACACAAACATCAGATTCTTCCAGGCGGTGGTCCAGGGAAAACCCTCTCCAGCCACCACTGAAACCCGATCCAGACTCCTTAAACAACCACTTCACAGTCCATTGGTTTCCAGCCATGTTTAGCAAGGTCACGTCCCTTGTTTCTTGGGGCATATATGTTTTTGCAAAGGGTCTGCTAAGAGCCTGCACCACAACAAGTGCATCTGTCAGGACAAAGAATAAATATATTATGTGGTCGACTCATGATCTACTGACAAAAGAGTTCAGCACAGAGCAGCAACAATACTGACTGTTGACGTTAATACCAAAAGTTCAGACCGGCAACGACAATAAGAATAGCATTCACAAAATCGTTTCAAAAGGGGTGCTCACCATCCAAAACCCTCTGTACACAAAACCTTTGGACATTACCACCACAAGCTTCGGATTTGAAATGGGATAGGCTTTTGCTGCCTCAAGAGCCCGCTCCTTCTCTTCTGCAGTAACTGAGCGCCGCTCGGAAATGACGTGCCCATCAAGTATCACATGTGGAGGCAGCAGGTGAAAATGGTTTTCATCTGTATCAGGCTCGTTTTCCGTATTCTCCACACTTGCAGTTTCCTTGGATTTCATTTCCGGTGTGTTACTGTTCCTCAGCTCAGACTCGCTTGACTGTACCAGAGGAGGCACCACCGTCAATGCCTGAGTAGCACCCTCGGTTTTAAGTTTCCTCCTCACCTTCTGCTTAGGCCTTGACACGGGTTTGGAGCGGACTTGAGCAACATCTCCGACTTGAACTCCATTTGCATTCAACTGGTGTGTGAGAGGTGAGTTGGTTGCGTCAGAGGCGCTCACTTTCTGAGACCCACTCCCATCATAAACCTGAGAGTGCAACCCATCCAGAAAATCTAAATTAGCAGCACTCCTAAGAATGAACAGTTCATCAGAGACCACAACAATGGAAAACAGTAAAGCAAACTTGTCCTTCTGTGACTGATACATACCACCACTTGGAAATGAGAGCCCGCTATGAGAGTGAAGGATAGCTGGTCTCCAATTTGCAAGACGTGATCCGCCACAAATTTTGGCCAACCATCTCGAAATTCCAGGCTGTGATTTTCGTTGCCAGGTCCAATCTCAACTCTCCACTTCCCTTTACCAGGTCCCTCCAGAGTGACAGCTGGACCAATGTTTGCGATAGAAGTCTTCACGAACGAAGCTGGCATTTGCTGATGTCACAATAGTGGGAGTCAGAAACATGAGAATGGGTGCATTAACCTCTGAGGAAAGTATCCAGAATCCAACCAAACAACTACACAAATGAAAACTTGAGCCAGGGCGGGGTAAGCATGAAAACTTCCACTCTACTACTCACACTCGGCTACTTCCTCGCATCCTCACTTGTTTCAGTCAATTATAATGTCCTCCAATTACATATACATTCATCATTCCATAGCGATGAAGGACAATTGATGACTCAACAAAGAAAAGTCGGCATGATTACCAGCGCAGACGATATGGTGAGCTCTGTCATCCTCTTCAGAAAAGACGGAAAAATCTCCGTTGGCAAGTTTTTCTTCTGTTGAGGCCCAGAGGCTCCATTCTCTTGAAGTACCGGCCCAGAGGAGTCGGTTGGAGAGATTTTCTCTACGGGATCTTCACCCGCATCCCCGTGCAGCCTCACACAGTTTGCCATGCACACAGAACAAGCCTTCTCCTTCATGATATGCGTTGTACACAATAAACTTCCACTCGGAGTCTGCGATTCCTTGATTTCAATTTCAACCAGATTTCCACAAATTTCAATCCGTCCTACAAGACAAGAGGACGAAATCAGAAACGGAAAAGGGTTCCGAACCAGAGTGCCAAATGTTGCACGCGGTATCATGGCTAAGGTCCAAAATTCGCCTTACAATCGAGGAAGGTGCACACCGAGACAGCGCCAATGATTCACAGAATCGCATTTTCATGATCACATTTACAAGAGGCCTCAAAAAATATTTGCATACAGTCGCGTTCCAGCTTTCACGGCACAATTGCACGAACCAGAACCATTATAGCTCTCATAAAAAACGCGACCACAGAAACGCTAGAAATAGGACAATTGTATTTTAAAAACAAAATATCAACCACATTACAGAAGTAATTTCACCCGCTACACCACAAGAAAAAAAAAAAAGCAAGTGCGGAGACAAAAGGGGAAATGGCCAAGAATGGTAGTGAAAAAAAATGCACAAAGCGTCCAACCTGGGTTTCTCTAGAGCAAAATCACAGCAGCGAGTCGAAAAGGAGGCCTCTGAAAGAAAATTCAAAGAATTGCGACCTACCCTCTCAACAGCCCCACGAGATCGCGCGCTCACCTCAAGTTTCAATCACGTTCTTTCCCTTCGCCAACAAATGAGCTAGAGCTGTAACGCAATACCGCACCGTATGAGCTGCTTCGAAGCTCAAAACAGACGCACAGAAACATACATTAAGCTTCCGAGGGCAAATACAATCTTGAAAACACATGCGACGAGCGAAAAGGTGAGCAAAGATGAGCAAGATGGCTGGGACTTGGAAGAAAGGATCGTATTTGGAGAGCGCGGCAGCAGCTGAAGTGAGGTCTAGTCACTTTTCCAGTTGGGATGAATGAGGGTGAGTGGAGTCCGAATTCATCGACGCCTTGTCGGAAACATTCATCCATTAGGGCGCCTTATCATCCCACTATCGATTTTATGGTGCGTGGGAGCGCCTCCAGTCACGTCAATTAACACAGTAATGAGTTACTCAATTTGTGTTGTGTAAACAGTCTTGTCATGGGGCCTTGGCTTTGGTAGGCCTGATGAAGGGCCTACCACTATAATTTCTAGCGTCCGCCATGTTTTCAAGAGAGAACAAGAGAGAAAAAATTAAATTCTAGATTACCGTAAAGCACTCCCGGGAGGTGCGCCATTCATTTCCCGGGAGGATTGCGGAGCGTAATGCTCAGCTGGCGATGGTATTTCCCGTAACCAGGGATTACGTGTTCTTCATCGAACTTGCACTCTCATCCCGCGATTTCATCCAATTAATCGTGCTTTACGCCTGACAATGACCGCTCGTCGTCGGGGATTACTGAAATTAAAGTGCCTCCTCGTCGGGCTCCACCCTCCTCGTCAACACTTTAATTTCAGTAATCCCCTCCTCCTCAGGCATTGCCCTATACATATCAAATTGTTAACCCATTAAGGATCATGGTTGATTTTGGGGAGGGCAAAACATTTTCTAGCTTCAAGATAGAGATGGAAAAAATTATCAAATCATGATGCATTCCAAAAATCTCACCACAATAATGAAATTGGCATAAATACTTGGGTCTCTACAATGAATTTTTTGGTCATTGAAGTTTGTCTTGATGAAAGATTTTTGTATATTCAACCCATATAATTTTGTTAGTTTTTTTCAACCCCTAAGTCACATGCTAGAAAAGATTGTTGTAATCCTTGTCCCAATGCATTTGATTTGCCATTCTCTACACCCATCTCCTTTTGTTTGTATCCAAATTCATTCTAAAACTTTGGATACTAATGAAAAAGTGTCAATATCAACCAAAAAGTGGTCAACCAGTCCTTCATGAATTAATGGATTGAAGTATTATAGGAAACCTCCTTTCAAATTTAAAAATTAAGAAAATTTAACTTAATCAAATTATTATGTTGGAAGTTAAGAAGAAGTTAAGAAGAAGAAAATTCTAACCTTTAAAGTTTGCGTAAATGTTGAGCTTGTTTGTCATAGTTTCCACATTGAGTCCCTAAGGTTTGGATTATTGATACCATCATCACATAATTTAGTATGATACAAACACCAAAAACACATGTTATGTGAAGTTTTAGATCCGAAGTTTGTAATGTCATAGACCAAATCAATGACTTATAAACATACTTTTGTTTCTTTACAAATGTCAATTTAGAAACTAATGGCAAAGTTATAGAAAAGTGATTAAGGTCAAAGACTTTTTTTTTTTAGAATTTTGTATTATAAAGTCATAATGTAACTAGGGTTTTAATTTTGAGTTATCCCTCTACTTATGAAACAACTAAAAATCTTTAATTTTGGTAGGGGTCTTAAAAGACCAGTCAAGATCCATAATCTAGTTCTTTGACATTCCTTATATGGTTTCAAGTGGTCTTTCATAATCTCTTGAAATCTAGGATATGAATAGTCTTTCTAGTAGAAGGATAGTTCAAAATAAAAATATTGATTACAACAAGATGTATATACCAAAATCAAAGAACCGTTGTGATTACTTTAATCCTTGAAGGATGGACTGGTGGCCATGGAAATCATGCATTTTGATACTGAGTGACATTGTCTACTTTATATAAGCCAAATATACTCATTGGAAGTGAAAGTACTCTAGAAGTTCTCCCCTTTCCACCCCTAATACCAAGGATGAAAAGTTGCATTTTTGTTATGGAAGGAAAGATTCTTTGTCATTCAAAGGACACCAAACGTCCATAGTGGTATTCAAGTGTGAATAATATGATCATTATGTATACACTTTTTGTTGATTTCAAAGTACTTTGGAAACTCTTGTGGGTCAATTGGATAGCGCACTTTCAAAAGTCATAACAAAAAAGTCATATTTTTTGTCAAAAGAATAAAATTTCAATTGCTCCTCCAATTTTGTAAATTTGTATTTACAAAGAAAAATAATTCAAAATAATTCAACAATGCCAAAATAATGCCAACCAATTATTCTACTTGTCATAGGCTTGTTTACCTTACATCTTGTTGGTTTATATCATTCTAGAAACTATTGTCAAAGATTCATAGAATTAATTGATTTCAAAGACTTCTTTATTTAAAATTATTAGTGTTGAAATGTAAAGTATTAACAACTTTAATAGTCTAAAGAATATAAGTTAGAAATGAAGCTATATTATTAAGATATACTTTCAATTATGTTATGAAGGTGCAATGTGACTAAATAATATCATTTGATTATTAACATTGTAAAATGTATAAAGATTAAATTAATGTATACAATTTTATCTATTTTCAATTTTTATAGTTTTTTTTCTCATCATTCAACTTGTACCCGATTTTTATTTCTTTTTAAAGAAATTGGATTCCAATAATTAAAGAAAGAAAGAGAATTTCCATATTTTTAAACATATAAAAGAATAAAAAAAATACTTACAATGGATTTTCATTGAATGTGAAACTATCCATTGAAACTAAGGTTGAGGCACTAGTAGCCGACCATTTAACCCCTAAGCAACGCCATCGCCATTTTTTGGTGTTCGAATGACTTCGCAATGCATTAGATGTTTTTCAGAGATTAGAAGACTATTTTAGGCCCGTGCCCAATGCTGGGAACAGTCAGAATAAAAAATAATAAAATTATTTTAAAAAAATTATTTTTATTTTTTATAATTTATAATTTATAATTTTTTTTTGTTTTTATTAAAATCTAACGTGGCAGTCTCTCAGCCACGTTAGATCACAGATGTGGCAGCATTCCCTAGCATTCCCATAGTCGGGAACTTGCAATCTTGTTACTAGCAGAAAAAACATCTAATGACCGCGGAACAGTAGTTTTTTCATCCACTTTTTTTTAATGACCTTTCATGTTCAGTTGTAAAGAGTCTCCAATTGAGTTTTTAGTCTAACTACTATTTATTTTCATGTAGTTGAGAAGTAATTAGAGAAAACGGATGGCAGAATATGTCATTTTAGTGTATTTTGAGAAATTGACTGAATCTGAAATTTCTCCTTGAAAATGGCATTTTTTGAGTTTGAGCGCACCTAATGAAATGAAGGTCTGTTCTTCTAGTTTCTACTCCAATTGAAATTTTCGGAAAATTTGTAAAATTTACACACATCATGAAATTTTCAGATTTTTTACACGGAAGTTGAGTTTACACCATGATGTTTGTCTACGATTTACACACATCGTGAAGTTTTCAGATTTTTTGAGAAAATTTTCTATTTTCTATGATTCTTATTTCATTTTTTCTTCAAAAAATCTGAAATTTCTGTGAAGTGCACAAGACATGTACTTCCATCTTTAAAAAATAAAAATAAAAAATTTCATACTTGATTGTTTCCTAAACGGTATCAAATTGAGTGACCAGCAAATGGGCTTCCAACCAGTGCTCATAGACCCGTCCTTTAAGGGTTAAGTAATTTCAAAGCAGATTTTGCACAGTATGAGGTGGTGGGAATTTTTTCCATGTAGGAAAATAAGAAATATGGGGATAGAAAAATTTTCTGAATTTTATTTCTAAAACTGAATTTACAGTGAATTTTGGGAAGCAAAAAGTACCCCAGACGAGTAGCCAATGTCTAGAGTCTCCTAATTTTGATAATGCTTTAACTACTTTCCATTCACATCTTCCGCTCACTAATTTAGACATGTGTCATTACCTTATTAGTCTTGGCCTCAAAAAGGACCAAAACATGCAATTCAAGATGTTTTGGAAATATGTTTTGGACTTGATTGGAAATAGGCCTCCTATAGGTTGGCTACTAGGCATGATCCACATTTGGTGCCTCAACCTTATCCATTGAAAAGATGCAACAAACATTAGGAGGGATTTGAGGGCTCCAACGGGCCGTTTCAGGATTGTTCCCGAAACTGGTCTGGAGAACGGTTGGTCGCTGTCGGGCCAGAATTTCTATAAAAAATAAAAAAAATAAAAAATGGGATCTTGAAATATGAAAAAAAGTCCAAAATTTTTATTTTTTTTCAAGAAAAAATTAATGACGTGGCAGTCGCTCAACCACGTAGGATGCCCTGCTGAACTGCGTTCCCGCAGCAGATTACTGGATTTCGGGCTGTGGGAACTCGCAGGCTCCTAGAGCCTTCAAATCTCTCCTAATGCCCACCCTCTCCACCTACCTCCCCAAAACAAGAGTTGTCATATCACATTTGGGAGAAAAAAGGCCCCATGTCTCTAGTGTCAATTTGAATTTCCAATACATATATAGAATATAGATACTGTATGAAATACATACTAAATGCACATGGAAAATGTATACAGAATATGTACAGTAAAAAATCCCATATTTTTTGTTAGCAAAATTGCTTCTAGGAAAATACAAAAATGGGGGGCACAATGAAACAAGTCCAATAGAGAGATCAAATTGAATTAACTTCTAAAGGTTTTTGACTATATTTTAATCTAAAATGTTCCAAAATGGTGATTTCTAATACAAGTACAAAATTTTAGAATTTTTTTTGACACATGTAAGCATAGGATCTTGTAGTAAGGTGGTTTGAAAATGCAGGAAAAATTTCAATAATTTCCGCCGTGTATACTTTAAGATATTAACATTTGAATTGACAAAATCCTTTTTTTATCCTTGCAAAACCCTAGGCAGCTACACTTTACAAGGTCACACTTGTATGGAAAAATGTTCAAAATGGTGGTTACTCTTTGAATTCATTTTTCAATGCAAGTTGGATACATGCTCAAAAAATTTCAAATCATTTGGAAGTGTACAACATAAAGGAAAAAAATAGTAAGTAGAAAGAAGTAGAAAGAAGTAGGAAATGATTCAAAATATTAAATTGTGAACAATTTATTTATGGAGATTAAAAATGCCAATCCCAAAGGTTGTAATATTGGAATAAATAATATTCATGCAATGTTTTTTTTCTTCTAAATATTAAAAATTGAATTAAATAAAGAATTTCAAACTTTTTGTAGAGTAGGGATTCTGTAACTACCTACAAACTCCCTAAACTAAAACTCCTCATCTAAATAATCAAAATAGAATGATTCAAAGCTTTCTATATAGATATAAATCTAATAAACCAATTTCAAATTTTAATTTCTTAAAAAAGTAATTTTTAAAGAAATTTTTTTAGCTGCCAAGGCTACCTGTTGAGTAAAGAAAACAATATATCAAGCCATAACTTTTTGACCATGTAGTCGAAAGTTATGAAAATTTTTAGTCCTTAATATTTCTCCTCAAAAAATATTTTGTGATAATTTCAAAGAAAAAACAAACTCCATTCATAAAAAGCTACCTAAAATTGCTATATTGCCAAAAAAATGTAGTTTGGGGCTTTAGGGGTTAAATTGGATTTTAATTAGATTGTTAATTCTTTATTGCTATCCACTCAATAGAAACTACAAAGACTATAAATCTTATTAGATTGTAGCAAAACCAAAGAATATTTATCAAGATTGTATCAAAGATCATGTCTTTTGACCTATAAAAATTTCATTTAAAAAATATACTTAGAAATTGCTAAAAATTTATTCTTTTCTATAAAAGTCTATGATAATTTATTCATAGTCTAGAATAAGCCACCTTATGATCTTGTTTTTGACTTATATGAGGGTTTAATCTATGCACTATAAGAGAAAGGGGTGTTTTAACTTTTAAGTGAGTTTTTTAAGTATAGTCCTAAAGATAAGATTATAATAAATGACCTTTGAAGTGATTTTTAGCAAAAATTTACTAGAAAAACATGTTTTTCTAGTAAATTTTTGCTAAAAATCACTTCAAAGGTCATTTATTATAATCTTATCTCTAGGATTAAGGTAGAACCACCTAGAAGTTTAGTTGGAACCAATCATTTAAGATATTGTAAACATGATCTAGTCTAATGCAAGTGGAAGCAAATATTTCTAGAGGTGCAAAGATAGAAATGATAGAGATTGCAAGAACTTTGGTAATTTTATCATATGAATTGAAATTATTATGAATTTTGAAAGGCAAAAGGTGTTGCCAACCTATTGCCAATCTATAGACTCTTTCAATTATGATCATTGAAGAATTATTTTCCTATTCATTACTTCCTACTTTCTTGTTCACTAATTTGTGACATGTGTTATGAAGCTATTAGATCCAACCTTGAAAAAGAAAAAACATGTAATCCAAGCATTGGTTGAAAACTTGCTCTAGTCGTATTGGAGACAAATGCAGTCTACAAGTTGGGGATGAGCTGTTGATTGGCTATGGGTAGTTCTTTCTTACACTTTTAAAAAACTCACTTAAAACACCCCTTTCTCTTCATCTCTTGTAGTTCATAGATTAAAAAATTGAATGTGGTCTTAATTTATATATGTACACATAGCATACAAGCTTGGTGCAAAAAGTTTTCATCAAGACTACCTTAGCTTTTGTCAATGTGGCTCTGACAAGATTTATAGTCTTGTAATTCAAATTTTGTTGTAAGGGATGATCTAGGAACTTATGATTTACAATAGAGACTCAAGTGAGGAAAAATGATACAAATTCTTAAACCAATATAATGCTTTCCTCTCCCTATATCGTGAAATATTATCTAACCTTGAATAGAAGGTAGAATCTATTAAAATCAAGAAGAAGTAACTAGAATTATAACAATATGTTATATATTAATGGTACTTGAAAGTTTAGTTTCAAGGAGATAACAATGTTTTATTTTTTCATATATATGTTTATGTTTTTTTTGTATTTTTGTATATAAGTGTTATCCTGTATTTGTACATGTAATGGTGTAATTTTTCAATGAATGAGTGTTTATGTAAATTTATTACTTAATTGTAAGCTTACTAATGTTTTGTAAGATGTATTTATTAGTTGATTTTACCAAGGGGTGGTATTATCACTTTTTTAAGTCATATTGGTTTAGAATGTAAGCAAGTATTATTTTGTATTTTATTTCTATATCTTAAATGAGGTTGTTTGGTTGGTTTATTTGATTGTTTGGGTGAAATCTTCAAAATTGTGCATACTTGGGTCATTTTCTTGGCACTAATTGAAAGCACTTTGTAAATATAGGTGTGCAAACTTTGTTTTGCAATGTTTTTACTTATAATAGAAAAGATATTGAATTTCAAAAAATTTATGAATTAAATTTTTTTAAATTAATTTCAATTTTATTGTATTATACTATTATACTATGACAACAATATGGGGCACACTAATATACACCATGAAAGCGTTTGTTGTAATTGACGTTGTGTAGGAATTAGTTACATTATTAGATAGTTACATATACTCAAAAACACTATCCATTGATTTGTAGTCATTTATTGATTTTATGGTAATTGTATAAATTACAAGTCTAAAACACTCAAGGTTTTTTGTCAACTATTTATTTATGGTCAATTATATACAAGAAAAGTACTTATGAAAAAATCAATCAATAATCTTTGAATTATATACTAGAATTAGTAAACAAGTTTAAGCCATTAAGTTCTTGGACTATATTTTCACCAAAACGTTCCAAAATTGCCATTTCTAGTACAAGTATCAAATTTTAGAAAAAAAAACCCATTATTGGAGACATGTAGTCATATGATCTTGTATAAATATAACTTTAAAATATGTAGAGAAAAATTCAGAAATTTCAAGTGCAAAGATTGCAAGATATGAGCTTTTGAATTTTTTTTAAAAAATTTGGCTTTGCAAAAAAGAAGGTGGTTGCACTTCACAAGCTCACATTTGTATGAAAAAATGTCCAAAATGATGGTGCCTTTATTTCCAAAGCAAGTTGGCTACATGCTTGAAAAATTTAGATCATTTGAAATTGTACAATATATAGGGAAAAAATAATAATTAGAAAGAAATAGAAAATGATTCAAAAATACTAAAATTTAAAGAATTTAGTTATGGAATTGTTTAAAAAAATATTAAAAATTGTGTAAATAAAGGATTTCAAAGTTTATTTTAGACTAGACACTCTATAGCTAACCATAAAAAAAACTCCTCATAACTTTTGACTCATTGACTAAAATGGAATGATCCAAAGCTTTTTATGTATGTATTATGTAGAAAGCCAATTTAAAAAATTTATTCCTAAAAAGATAATGTTTTGCAATCTACTTAAATTGATATTTACAAAAAAAGAAAATAACATATTAGGCCATAACTTTTGACTCATATTTCCAAATTACTTGAATTTTAGTGCATATGAAAGACATCACTTGTCTACACCCTCTATCAAAATTTATGCCAAAAATATAGAAACTTCCAATCACATATATTTATGTCGCTAAATTTAGCAAGCTCATCTTTTAGAGGTTAACAAAGGATATGGAATAATTCACTATATATACATTATATTTACACAACATACATCTTTACTAAAGAGGTAGTTTTATCCTTTAAAGTATCAAGGCTTTTTTTCAAAAATTGTTTAAAACTATTGTTTCTACTTTCTAGTACAATAGAAAATAAATTAATTACCTTTTTGTGTATATTGTATATATCTATAAAATCTTGTAATATACTAGTACAAAATTGTGTAGAAGAAATTTTAGAAACTTTAACTACATAGATTGCAAAATATTTACATTCCGAATGAAGAAAATATTGTCTTATGCACTACAAGAGAAAGTGATGTTTTAAATGGGTTTTTAAATATAGTCCTAGACATAAGATTTTAAGTAATGACTTTTAAGGCAATTTTCAGCAAAATTTTACTAGAAATACATGTATTTCTAGTAAAATTTTGCTGAAAATTGCTTTAAAAGTCATTACTTAAAATCTTATGTTTAGGACTATATTTAAAAACTCGCTTAAAACACCCCTTTCTCTTATAGTGATGGTGCCATGGCAAACTAGTTTCAAAGATTTTGAATTTTCTTAACTTAAATTTTTATCATGAAGAATTGTGATGAGAGCCTTTTTTATTTTGAAAATAAATTGATATTATTTTTATTTTTAAAAGTTTTAGTAGAATTATAAGTATAAAATAAGGAAAAAAATTCAATTGCTTATAGTTCAAGGATGGAATTGAAATATATTGACTTCAATAATGAGATTGTTGTAACAATCAAAATTAATCCCGTAGAAGTCTTTCTTTCTTGTGAAAAATGAATTAAAAAAGGCTTTGAATATTTTATTTTTCAAGAAAATGCTTTAATCACACACAAAATAAGATGCTCTGTAGATAACCAATTAGGATTTTCTTTTGAAATTTTGATGTTTATTTTGAGTACATTTTGTTGGTTTTTGTCAAATTCTTTATTTTTTGTTTTCTAATTCAGAGATTTTGTGTGTTCTTTATCTAATTGAAAGTTTTGTTTTAAATTCTTTGAGGCAAGCCTAATGGAATGAGGTGATAGTTTTGCCAAGTTGGTGGATGAGGTTGCAGGTTGGAATCAGTTTATAGTAAGGCAATTTGGAGAAATGGGTTGGCATGTATGGCAATTGAGTCAATTCCAAGTTGGTGGTTGGTTAGCAATTGTGTTGCTTTTATTCTCCCTTTGGTGACTACTTATTTGGAATTTCTATTAGGTCTCTCTCCGAATTGTTTTCCACCCACTATTGAGATGCGAATGCGAGTCACAACCCAAGTTGGCTATATATTCCTTTTCTTTTGAGTGATTGATCAAGTGTGAGTATTTATGGAGTGATGATTTTTGAGTTGAAGTGCTAGTTGGCTGCTGTAAATGATGTGCTATAAATGATGTGTCTTAGTTGGAGATGTACAATGCAGAGTGTAAGAAACTAGTTGGAGATGGAGTACAATGATCATATTGTAAATGGTAATTTAATCATGAATTCAAAATAATAGAAGTTTTGAAATTAAATTGGAGTATTGTTATATGTGTGTCTTGAAGTCTAGTAGTGTCTGATTTCAAAATGGTGGATTATGAGCCCGAGTGGGGTGAATGAGATAAAGTTAGTATGTTGATGTGGAAATATTATTTGTGAGCCTTATTGAAAATTTATGAATGTACTATTGTATGTGGGATTGTATTACTTAGTAAAGTAATTGAACCTACTAGCATAGAAATTTCCTACTTGACCATCTTCCTAAGAACAAATTTATATACTAATAGGATCATTTCCAATTTGGTAATTCTTCTTCTTCAATATGCTCCACCTACAACTTTCTCACCACTTATTTAAATTGAATAAACCAATATTTTCAAATTAAAAAAAAAATATTCGAATTATATTTTATATTTGTTGCCCACTATTGACTATTATGAGTTTTATGTGGTATAAATTTTGGTCCTAAATATTGATTGCAATAAAATTCATGTTTTTGAAGAACTTGCTTGTTTATCTATTATAGAAAAAATTCAAAAAAAAAATTCAAAAATTGAGATTATAGGATCTTTCCCAAACTTAAGCTCAAAAATCTCCAATGAGGACATTTGGAACTTTAGAGTTATCACATTTAATCCCTAAAGCCCTAAACTACATTTTTTGAGAACATAAATTTTTTGGGCATTTCACTACAGATGGAGTTTTTATTTTTTTTCCTTTGAAATTTTGATACAACATGTGCCCAAGGAGTATCTTTGAGGCCCAACAATTTTTATAACTTTTGACTACATGGTTTAAAAGTTATGGTAGGATATGTTGTTTCCTTTACTTGGCAGACAGCCTGGGCAGATAAAAAAAACTTCTTCAAAAATTACTTTTAAAAAAAATAAAAATTTGAAATTTTTTTATTATATTTTTATCTAAAAGTAAAGCTTTGAATCAATCCATTTCGATCAATGAGTCAAAAGTTATGAAGATTTTGAGTTTTGAGTAGTTTGCGGCCAGTTAAAAAATCTCTACAGTACAAAAAAAGTTTGAAATTCTTCATTTAATTCAATTTTTCATGTTTTTGGAAAAAAAATAAAAACACAAGGTGTAGATTGTTTATTACAATATTTTAACTATTGGGATTGAAAATTTTCAATTCCATGAATAAAATGTTTACAATTTAGTATTTTGGCTCATTTTTTACTTCTTTCTACTTACTTATTTTTTGCTATATGTTGTACAATTCCAAATGGTTTGAATTTTTTTGAGAATGTAGCCAACTTCTATTGAAGTATGAATTCAAAGAGTAACCACCATTTTGAATATTTTTTCACACAAATGTGACCTTGTGAAATGCAGCTACCTGGATTTTCGCAGGGATAAAAAAACAATTTTTGTCAATTCAAATGCTTATATCTTGCAATCTACACAGTGGAAATTTCTGAAATTTTTTCCACATGTTTACAAACCACCTTAGTACAAGATCCTATGGTTACATGAGTCAAAAATGTGTTTTAAAAAAAAATTGCACTTGTATTAGAAATGGCAATTTTGGAGCAGTTTTGGTGAAAACATAGTCAAAAACCTTTAGGGGTTAAATGTGACTCTTACATATAGAATGCACATGTAGGAGGTGCAAAAATGATCAAAATTAGGAGAGCCATATGCCATTAGATCCAATTTAATAGTCAGAATACAAATTTTTATTATACTCATCAAATTATACACCTTGAATATCAAATACACAAAGAATACCATCAATCTAAATTAGGCTTCTCAAACTTTTGAAGACCATAAAAAATACATCAAGTCATGGAATGAAGGCTTGAATGTTTCTATTCTTTTGTATGTGTGCAACTTTGACCTTAATCCATTTTATTTCTAAAGATAATATCTCCTATTTTATTCATCCAATTGCTTTTAAATCTAAGAAAAAAATTCTTAAATTTCATTCCATTTTCATAAAAATATCAATATTCTCTACGCCTTTGCTATAATTAATGTGCATTTAAAAATCAATGCTCAATCATAAGTTAATTATTAATTGTATACCTTGATCTACTTTGCTTCCTATTATGTTGCCATATCTTTGTTACATTTTGACAAAAAATTGTATAAAATTTTGTATGTGCGAACTAGACAAAAATTTTATATAAGAAATCAAACTCCTTTAAATTTAATTTTAGAATTAAAATATAGATTTTTGTACACTTTTGTATAATAGTAGTAGTCAATTTTAGGCAACTCCTCTACATTATAAAATATTTTATTTTTAGATGATTTACTTTTATGAAGTTTTAAATAATAGATAAATTTGATTCAAAAGAAAAAATTTAATATTAAAAAAAAACACTTGTATTGAATATGTCAAATCTCAATTTGATATCGTGCTTTCCTAGCAATTTTTTGTAAAAGATAGTCCAAAGTATATATGCATAAATATGATGATTGATCATATTTAAAAGAGAATATGATGATTTTAATCTTCCTAGTTATAGTAGATTTATTTTACAATGTTTAAATTTCAAGAAAATTTTCTACATTCCATTGAGCCAACTATTAAAGTCTCATACCAAGAACATTGACATTCTAACTTGATTGATGTGATCTCTTGATCAAGATATGTATATAAGACCCTTTGTCTCTTCACCAATAGGATGAAATCATAGAGTCAACATCTATGGTTCATGATTGAAATTTGACCTTCTAGTACTTTGCACAAAGTGAACCATTAAAATGTCACAATAAGAATGTTGACACTTTTACTTTGCCCCCTCTTATGGCATTATTTGACACACCAAATGTCACCCTTAATTTCTTTACAAACATAATAAAATTTCAAGAGATTTGTATACTCTCCAAAAAACCTACCATTATAATTTCCAAACAAAAATGTTGGGATCCACTAACTCTAGCAGAGGAATCTCTTAATTGAGAAGTTAGGTGCAAGACTTGGGGAGATCACTTAGTATATCTAAAACAAATTATGTGTGTTAAAGTGATTTTTTGACCCTATATACTTTTTTATAAATTATGATTTCAACCTATAATTTTGAGCTTTGCATAATAATGACTATAGGTTTCTATTGCCAAAATTTCCAACTCAAATAACAAATGAAATGATTTCTAAAATGGTTTGCAAAATGAACTAAATGGCATGTTTTTCAATTCAAATATTTATAGTGAATGCATTTAAATGACCATGGCATCAATATCAAGAAAAACAAACTTTTGATAAAAGGTTATTTTTAGAAGTTTTTGTTTTTATTTTTAGACAATTTTTTTTATATGAAATAGTAGTGTAAAAGTTATTTTCTATAGTGTGTTTTCTTACTTGTAACTAATTATAATAAAAAAATAAAAATATCGATAATTCAAAACATAAACTTTTAAAGTAAGGAAATCTTCTTATATTTTTTCATTTCTTTTTGTTTGAATTTTAGGACTGAAAATAGGGGGCCCAAAGGCATGTAGTGTCTTTTAGACACTCTAAGTGATCTCCTTGGGGCACAAGACTTCATAAATAATGTCAACATTATTTACATAGTGTGAGGTCCATTCAAAAGACAAATTGTGCCAAAAAAAAGTTTTAGTTTCTTAGATTCCCCCCTTTTCCTTAAGAAATTAATTACCTCCCACCCCCTATTTGTAATTTTGAATACTAGTTATTTTGACAATCAATATGGGACAATCTCGTATCTGCTCCCACATCCGCTCTTGCATTTGTACCCATTGTTGTATTCATATTTACTATTTACTATTCATTTCATATCAAGTATCCATATCCATGTCTGTTCTTTGTATGGTATATGTATTTTGTATTCATACAATATCCGTATTCGTAATCTAAATTCATAATTGGACAACTCAGAATAAATCTGACAAAGATCAATGGCTTGTGGTTCTTTAAAAAATCGATAGCATTTTGGAGTGGAACATTTTTTTTAAATAACGGCCTGTGATTTTTCAAGAGGACTAAGCAAGAGGTGGTGCCATTTTTTGAGTGCATAGCATAGTCACATTCATGTTGATATGAACGGTTGTTTAAATAGTATCAATGGCTTGTGATTTTTTGAAAAATCAACAGTGATTTTGAAGGTCACCATTTAAGAAAATATATATCAACGGCCTATAAATTTTTGGAGAGGGGGAGGAGGGGGAGAATTGCAAACTAGGGTGGCTGTATCTTTTCATAGGATAGTCACATTCATATTGACATGAACAATTGTTTAAATAGTATGGAACGATTGTCTAGATAGTATGGAATGGTTGTTTTATTACCTTATTAAAAATCATTTATCAACTATAATTTTTTGTTAGGCATTCTTAGATGCAAAGAAAGCAAAATGCTTGAAATATGCAATATCTAAGAAGGCTTTGTAGTAAACAAGTTAAGTTAATATGCATTTTGTAATTCAATAGGAAAAGAATTACTAGAAAAAAAATAATTGGAAAAATTGTAGGCACCAATTTACAACTTTATTCCCTAAAATGTGAAAAAAAACAATTCTACTATCTTTTGAACAGATGTTTTTCACATTTTAGGGAATAAAGTTGTAAATTGGTGCCTACAATTTTTCCAATTATTTTTTTTCTAGTAATTCTTTTCCTATTGAATTACAAAATGCATGTTAACTTAACTTGTTTACTATAGAGCCTTCTTAGATATTGCATATTTCAAGCATTTTGCTTTCTTTGCATCTAAGAATGCCTAACAAAAAATTATAGTTGATAAATGATTTTTAATAAGGTAATAAAAACAACCATTCCATACTATCTAGACAACCGTTCCATACTATTTAAACAATTGTTCATGTCAATATGAATGTGACTATCCTATCCTCTGAAAAGATACAGCCACCCTAGTTTGCAATTCTCCCCCTCCTCCCCCTCTCCAAAAATTTATAGGCCGTTGATATATATTTTCTTAAATGGTGACCTTCAAAATCACCATTGATTTCTCAAAAAATCACAAGCCATTGATCTTGTGAGATTAAATCTCAGCCATCCAAATCTGAATATGGATACAGATACAAAATATAGATCCAAAAATAGGTTATACATTATTATAATAAAATAGAGTCATTTTTTAAGAAACAAAAAAAATAGATATAGAAATCATTGTCAATGATGTGGACTATTTTAATTTTTAAACAAGTCATTCTCAATTTCTAAACATCAAATTAAATTAAATTTTCATTCATTTTTTTCTTACTTCCTTATAATTACATAATAACTCACATGAACATCCCATTATAATTTAAATCTTAATTTTCCAACAAAGCTATTAGTAATTGACAATAGTTTTTACATTCTTCAATATTCAATGATTAACAATAAATTGTATCTCAAAAAATATTTTAATGTAATCAATTGATTGTTCAAGCTCAAAATAAACAAACTTATTCATGCATTCTAATGTAATTAGAGAAGGTGCTCTTTGAGGATTGAATATTTAAGCATTACCAAACTAGGTTAATAATAATACTAAAAATTATCATTATAAATTATTGAAAAAAATTAATATAATTAAAAATTGGAATGAAATTTCAGTGATAAATTATTGTTACCATGTACATTTCAAGATAAACTTCATCAAAACATAAGAATAAAGAAACAAGTGATTGTAAGAAAGGCCTCTTGTTTTATGTCTTGTTTGTGATTTTTTTCACAAGTATTGTTTATTTAGAAAAGCAATTTTTTTTTAAATTGAAAAATATGTTAAATGTGTAATATATGTATTCAATGTTTAATATACCTTTAAGAAAAAGACACCCCAAAAACGAAAATTATAGAAAAATTCTCTAACTAGGAGAACTAAAAAAATGCAAAATTTCATGAAAATTATGATTTTTATACTTTAATTTGTAAAAAATAGGAAAATAATATTTTAAAAACCAAAATTGGAAATTTGGAAAGGATTGGTGATGATGAGACTTTATGAAAATAATGATTTTGAAACCATTTTCAATATTCAGAAATCTATATGCAATGGGGCCCTATTTGCATGAATGTAAAGTATATTATTTTTTTTTAAATTTAAAAAAATTTGGTAGATACATGAATCTCTAGTGTAGAAATAGACTACAATAATTTCAAGTCTACATCATTAATTTTGGGTACTCCAAAGTACTAAAAAAACCCTAATTTGAAAAATGTGACAATTCACCTAAATTAAAATTTAATTAGAAATTATTTTTTGGAATTAAATTATTTTTAAAGATTTATCATAACTATCAAATTGGTCATCCTCAATAAAAATTTGAAGTAAATTGGCTTTATGCCCCCAAAATTATAACTAATGGCACAAAAATCACTTCCATTGTAATACCCAAAAGGATAGTCTTTTCTTGCAATCAGTCAAAAGTTTATTATTGCTTTAAAATGATATACCTATCAAACATCGATTTAACTTAAATCATGGAGACCCAAATGATCGGTTTTATGCTCATATATTGACATTGACCCTTGAATGTGACTCCTCAAAGGCCAAATAAGTTTAAAATTTTATATATTATATTGCTTAATATGGATTATTGTTATATTAGAATTCTATAGGTCAATATTCAACTAATTTGGCACATTTTTAGGTTTTCACAAAATACCATTGCCAAAAATCAATCCCACCTAGTTCTTTGGCACAAAACATCACATCTACAATTTGAACTTCAAGAATTGAGATGTAAAACTATAGCAAATAATATGATAAGGAATTTTGTTAATTAGAAAAAAAATGATTTTAGAATTACAATCATCCACCACTTAGGCTATTGTAACCAATTAGCCTTTAAGTGATTTATTCCAATGGCAACCTTGAGGTTGAAATAATTTAGGAGATATTTTAAATCTTATATATCTATATATGCATTAATGTTAATGTATTAACTAATGTAGGAAGCACTAGGTGTAAACAGACATGACCAAAGCCATGAAATGAATCCAAAAAGTGAATGTAATATTGAATATTTGGCAAAAGCCGTAGAATGAATGTGAAGACCCCCCAAAAAAAGACACAACTACTACATCAAATATTGTGTGTGGACTTTCATATATTACAAGACTTTTTGTATCTTTTGCATATTCATTCATTTGTAGTTGCATTATTTTTACAAACATATAATAAGAATGTTTATGAAGTATTTTATTAGGCACATATTTATGCAAAAATCACAAATTTCTATTACTTGTGAATACAACTACTTCTATGATAAAATATAATTTAAGAAATATACTATTGTGTATAATAATATTGTAAAAATACTACTGCAAAAACATATTGTATAATTAAAAAATTGACTCCAATCCCTTCAAGGCTCTACAATTCTTCACACTAGTAGTGGTGACCAAATGAAGGTTTTGAGGCTTAAGTTTGGTATGAGATTCAAAGACAATGGTGCTAGAAATTCTCATACAAGCATCAGCTCATTGTATATTCACAAACTGTGTCGCAATGAGCTAAAAAGCTAAAAAAATTTAAAAATTGATGCACCCCCCAATCTGATTTAAACATTAAATTGTAAATTGTAAACTTTTTTAACCCCCCTCCCCATCCAATCCGATATAAATATTAAATATTAAATTTTAAAATTGTTTAAACTTGTAAATCCCCCCTCCCCCCACCCTCTTATAATTCTAAGAGGGTGGGTTGGGAGACAAAGAATATGGGATAAATGACATTCAGTATCAATATCCATATATTGTATCCATACCCATATTTGTATGTATTTTGTATCCATATTCTATACCATCTCCTGTATCATATGCTGTACCGTATCGATATCCAACGATTGTTGATTTTTCTTGGAGGGGGGGGTGGAATTTTCTTAAAATTCAAATCCAATGGTTGCTGATTTTTCTGATGAGGGAGGGGGTAGGAAAATTAATAAAAAATTGTGACGGCCACTTTTCGTCACATTGTAGCCCCCAAAAATTAATTGTCAAGAATGGCTTTAGAGAAATTGTGCATGAGCATCTTGTTGTTGATACACTTTTACATGTGTACTCTAATCACCAAGACAACTTAAATTAACATCTTGAGAAGGATGTAGTTTGTGATGTCCATGGTGTATAATATTGCAAAGAGCCTACACAAAGATTTGTCAAGTCATAAGATGAGATTCACTTGGGTACGCAACTCTTGTATTATATGCAACGGTCATCGACATTAAAATGGCTTAGAGGATGGATTTTTTTAAAATTATATAAAATTAAAAAGATCAAAAATTTAGATGAAGGCCAAATTAAAAGAAAATTATATGTAGAAAATGTTGCATTGCATACATTTTAGAAAAAAACCCACAATATATATGAAAAATTGAAACACCTTTTCATAGTTAAAAATTTTTTGTACAAGAAGTTCTCTCCAATTAAAATTGAATTTTTATTAAAAAGACCCAAAAGTTGGGTAGCTTGGCCTATGATACATGAATTAAAAAATTCATATAATTAGGTTTTTAATGCTACTATTGTCTTCAAAAAATACTCATTTCATATATATAATTACATATTTGGATTCCTTATTAAAAGGGCTACAAGAATTTCCTATGTCAAAGCAAATTATATACTTTGAGAATATATTAAAATGAATTAAAAGTGATTATAATCAAGGCCATATAATATGGGAGTTGTATACTTGGGGAAATTCACCTCTAAATAAGAGTGCAAGTTTTTGGACAATGAGAAACTTTGGGAATTGTTCCAAATTAGCATTTGATGTGGTTAGGAGATGGCCATATCAATATTTAATATAATATTTCTTTTTGAAAAAAAAATTTCACAATCAAATTTTTTCTAGTATTTATCATGTCAACCAACCACTCTTTCATAGCTTTGGCAACACCTGTAGACTTGAAATTTTGAAACATTTGGCTTATTTGGCTTAGTTAATGTGAATAGGAATCAGAATTAGTCTATTTCCTATGTTAGTGTGACAATTAGCATTAATCTTGTGTGAAAATCTATTTGAAGATTTTTATAGGCTAATAGACTTAGATTCAAAGGCAGGTCAAATAGGTAGTTAGAAGTTGAGAATTGAAAGGACATGTTTTCCACTTCTTTTCTTTTTTTGTAGACTATATGACAATGAGGATAATTCCCATTATCTCTCTCTCATTCTTTCAGTTTTCTTAGTTTTGTGATTGCTTTTGTACTATGTCAATTCTATCAATATAATATACTTTTGCAATTTGTCTTGTATTCCAACCTCACGGGTAGTTAGTGTTGTGAATTTCTTGTGAGTCTAATTGTTTGTGGGAATTGATTAGGAGATCATCCTATCAATTTGTATATGTTTTATTTGTGCTTGGACTTGAGATTGTTTGTTGTAGATAGTCTGGTTGGATTTGTTTTTAAATTTTTTGTGTGGATATTTTTGTATTTTTTGAGAGTGATTGGTATGCTTTATATAGTATTTGTGTTCTAATTTTTTGTTTTTGTATATATTTTTATCAAGTTGGAGTGACTTCTTGAGTAAATTTTTGAAATTGTTAAATTCAATTAGTAGTGGTTGGGTTGCAATTCAATCCAAGTAGATGAGTTTGGTCAAATAATTAGTAAGTCAAGTAGGTTGGTTGTAAGGGCCAATAGTTTAGTCAAGTAGGAATTCAATGAGTCTTGTGATTCCAAGTAGTGCGTGTTCAAGTTGGTAGTTGAGCAACTATTGGGAGAGTATATAGTCATCCTCTCCAATTGGAAATTCACCCACTTTGAGAGAGCTCAGTGAGAGTTCCAGCCCAAATTGCTTGTGTAATTTCTTTTTGTTGTTATTGTGTTTGTGTGCGAGTAGGAATGAATTTGTGGAAGTTTGAAGGAGCGTGATGTTATGTTTGTGCCTAAATGATGGAAATTCAGTGAGATGGCATAGTGATGTAGTGATTGAGTGCAGAATGCTAAATTGGAGAAATTGTGAAATTTGAGTGATGGATAATGAGTGAGTTAAATGCAAAACTTATTTGTAATGGTGATATGTCACCAATTAGAAAATTAATTAAAAAAATAAGGAGAAATTACACACCAATTTGTATAAATGTGTGTACCTGATGTGATGAAATTGAGTTGTAAAATATAAGAGTGCAGAATTTGTTAGCCTCATTGGATTTAGTGTGTCGTTGTAATAATGTTTTTGGTGATAGAATTTCAAATTGGATTAACCTATTAGCATAGATTTCCTACTTCACCGTCTCCCTTGGAACAAACTTATTATACAAATAGGGTAGTTTCCGAATAGGTCAATATCCTTCTTCAACATTTGTCAATTGAATTGTGGTTTGAAAGTGTCAATTTGAATATTGTGTGTATGAATTTGGAGAGCATTGTCTAATTGGTGGGTAGCCAGTTCAATTGCATTTTGTTTCAGTCCAATTAACTTGAGCTAATTGTAATAAATCTAATTTGTGTGTTTAATTGTATGAGAGGCTATCTCAGCTTTTGGTCTAATTGGTTGATGGGAGGCTATCCCAAGTTAATGTATACTTTTGTAAGTGACTAGTTGTCTTAGAAATTGTGTAAGGTAGAAGGCTCTTAAATGGAGCGGGTTTTAAAATGGTGCCCTACTTTAAATGTACAGTATTTGTACATGTTGCGTTTTCATAGCTTTTAGTAGTGTACTGACAGTGTACATTTTAGCCAGGGCACCATTTTAGAACCCTATGTCCTTTCAACTTCAAAATTTGATAATTAATTCCACAAAGCTTAAAAAAATATGAAACGACTTGGGTTAGATGTCAATTCTACTTGTCTTTCAAGGAAAATTTACTGAAAAATATTTTTAAGAGTTTTACATTCCTGAAATTCTGTTTTAGCCTTAAGATGGTCCATTATAGGACCTCTTACCTTACTCATTGTTGAATTTGGAGGATTCAATCAATTCAATTGTATGTATGTTGAGATTCTGTGTATGTTGTTATTTGATTAAGTCAATTCGGAGTTTGCAAATAGAATTTAATGAGTAAAGATATGCTCAGTCAATTTGCTTGATGGTTTGAGAAAGTATGTTGGATGTTGGAAGCAAACTGATTGTGTCTTGAATTCCTACTGTGAGAATTGTCAAGTAAACTCATAGTCGAATTTTCATTAATTGTTAAAATCTGAAATTAATATTTGAAGGAGTAATTTGATGGCAAGGATTTATGCTTTGGAAGATGATTCCTTGGAAATCTTTTGTCTTTCGTATTGATCAAATTGACTGAGATTGTAATTCCAATTGTAAAGATTAATATTTGGTTGAGAAATTAATTCCCCTTGTTTTGTGAAATCTGAATTTAATATTTAAAATTACAAATTGACTGTTAATCATTGTAATTCTGAATATTAATTTTCCTTCCTTAATTAATTAAATATGAACATGTAAATTGTGAGAATGGTTCAAAAGAGAATATGTTTAGGTCAAATTGCCAATGCAATTAGATATCAATCAATTTATATTTGACTTCAAGGAAATTCGTTAAATTAATTTTGTTGATTAATTAATAAATTCTCAAATCGAATTTATTGAATTATAAAAGGTAATTATTGAAATTCGATAAATTCAGCCTAATTGAAAATCTGTAAATGATCAATTTTTAAGAGCGGAAGAAATTTAAAATTATAAATGAATAATTCAAGTTGTGAGGAATTTCACAAAATTAAATGAATATCATTTGATTGTGATAAATCAATTTGCCATAGTAAAGAAATTCAAATATCAAATAAATCATTTTAATAAGTCAAAATTAAAGACATGATTTGAATAAAGAACATGTGTACGACCACTTGACTCTGCCGAAGCCAATTTAAAGAAAGTCGCATTGGAAGATAAAGATGGAGCGGGTGGTGTAAAGATAAAGGTCAAATTGAATAGATAAGTATTCAATCTTTTCATGCTTTGCATGCAGACAAATTGTTAGTAAATACCGATTTGATATTTGCATTTAATTTAGCAAATAGGCTAAATAATATAGAACGGTGTAGACCGCATATGGTAAAAGAAAATGGAAATAATGAAGGAATTATTTACCTAAGAGTTTAATTGTATTTGAAATATATATCTTGGCATTTTGATTAAGTTGATATAGAACATGCATTGGCAAATTGACCACCCTAAGACAAACTGACTAGAATATTTGACACGAGCCAACCACTAGATAGGATTGTGACAGCATTCATCGGATCTTATATAATAGCATTTGGTAATGGATTATGGAAAATTAACCTAAGAGTGGGTTTGTTTATTTACTCCCGAAATTAGCATATAAAATGACTTAGATAAGTATCAAAATACAAAACAAGTGACCTTAATCATAATACGATAAACTTATTTGCCTTTCCTTGTACATGTGGAATTACCCCTATATACTATTTGCCTTGGGATTTGTCGAATAGTTTAAGTTTACACTACAACACCACAAGCAACAAGCTTGAAAATAGCCCTCCTTTGCCTCAAATCACCTTTAATGTGTTGGATAATGTCAACATAATTTTTTGATAGGCCTTCTAAAAGATGAATGGCATTGTAGGTCCTCAACTTGGTCTTAAATTTTTGCTTTTTTTTTTTCATTTTATTATTAAGTTATATAGGTAAGAAATTCTTAAGGAAATTGTTACAATGTACTTCATTTGTCCCAAAATGATCCTCTTATTGGTCTTAGTTTTTTTCTCCCAAAATGATTTTTTTAAAGTGATATGGAGTATAATTTGCAAAATGAATTCCCTTGTGATGAGTAATTGGATGAATACTTTCTATGAATGAAGCCATCATGACAACGGGTAGGTGGAACCATACAATCAATTAAGAATTTCATGAGATTGATATGAGTTGGAAGCTATATGGCAAAAATTTGATTAGTTAATTGTAAAAGGTGATGCCAAGCTTGAAGGTAGGAGGCTAGAAGTTATTTCAAGAACTTGCACAATGGTTCTCTTCTTCTTATTGTTAGGTGATGAGTCATTGTTTGTTGTTTAAACAAGGCAAAGAGAGTGCACAAAGTTGTATGCAAGGCAACATAGAGCGCAAGAGCTATACAAATGAATAGCTAGCTGCATTCTATTAAATTGACCTCCAAATCTATCTTTTGCAAAAAATCACAACCAAATTTTGACAACTTATTTGGAATTGAAATTTTTAGGAAAATATAAGTGCATCATAATCTATTAACAACTCAAGAAAGATTTTTAATGTTATTTTCATTTGTAATCCACAAAATTTGTCTAACAAGAAGATCATTTTGGGATAGAGGGAGTAATTGGTAAAGTTCTGACCAATCATAAGAGGTTTTTCAAGGGTCTGAGAGACTGTTTCAGCCCTATTCCCTAATCTGTGAATCCATCAGATTAAATAATAATAATAATTTTTTTTTAAATTTAAATTTTAAAAAAAAATATTTTAAAAATATTTTTTTTTGAAAAAAATATTAAAAAATTAATTAAATATTAATATCCGATGTGGCAGTCTTTTGGCCATATCAGATCGCCTCTTAAGGCAGCTTTCAGCGAGTTCCCACAATCCGGGAACTCGCAATCTTCTAGAGAAGCTGAAAAACTTCTTATGCTAGTGTTTTATCTTGAGAAGCATGGAGTGCCTAAAACACCAGAGTTGTGTACTTACAAATGATTTTACAAAATCAATTGTAAAATATCCTTTGCACATTAAAAATAACTTGAACTGAAGTTGTGAATGCATGTAACAAAGCCTAATTGAATTAAAATTAATAAATGTGTAGTAGATTCCTTTTAGGTCTTGAAAGGATTATAATAGAAGAAGTGTAAGCTACCAATAATTTCAAAAGAAAAAACAAGAGGTAAATATATTCCTTGTAGATGCTAATTCATGTAGTGTAAAGAATAGTAAGATTGTATGATGGTCTTATATAGGTACCAAAAAAGTTGTCTAGAAACAATTTCAATATGGGTCAATGTATCAAACAACTTCATGTTTTGAATAAAATAAAATATGATTTCACAAAATGTGGTTTTAACTACCTAATTTTATAATGTATGAAGAAAAAATTCTTCACAATCAAAGAACTTTAAGAATTCTTGATGAATTTTTAAAATGAAAAAGTAATTTGTCCTAAGAATCCAAAATTTCCTAAAGCAAGCATTTGGAATATCAAATAATTTTATTTTGATATCATTTTTGGATATGGCTTGAACTTACTAATTCAACACATGAAATGATTAATTTTATCAATAAAAATTTAATAAATTGTGCACTATGATGCATACAAATTTCAAAATTTAGTATTTTTTCTCACATCTATCAATAGAATCAATTTTCTTAAAATTAAAAAACAACTCACTAGAAATATACATGTCAATTCCCTAGATGCAAGATTTTTTCATTTTATGGTCTTTTTACTTGATTAAAATGAACAAATTAGACAAACTTTAGAGGAGTTTAATAAAAATCATCTAATTAGTATATCCTAAAAGTGATATGCATATAGGATCATTGTCTGACTAAATATTAATGAAAGGTGTTTTTGATATTAGAACATACCACAAGTTCAATGAAGCCTTCAATTCCTTAAGATTCATTTCTAATAAAAGAAATTTAAGCTTTTAGATTTAAGAGGAAGTAAACACAATCAAGCCTTCTTGCAAAAAGTACACAGTAAATACATAACTTGTACTTAATGTTTGGGGCCCATTTAGCTTGGTTGCATGAAAAGATTTGGACTTTTTCTAAATTGTAGATGATAGTTTTTCAAAAGTCAACCAATTGAACATATTCTAATGCATTTGAATAATTTTAAGTGATTTCAATAGTGACAAGTATCAAAATGGACAAAGCTTCCCAACAATTCTTGAACAAATTTTAAATGAGCTCAAAATGTTTACTAAAGCCATAGGAGCATATGACATCCAAATGAAGAAAAAGTAGAGTCTTTTCTAACCATCTAAACCCTTTTCAATTGTCTAAACAAATCAAAATCCTTGGAAAATATAAATTCCTTCATCTTTGATTTTACAGTTCTTTATTTTGGCTATTTGCAACTTTATCAAGTTTGAATGACTTAGTGATAGGGATATAAGGGTTCATAGCCACCTGCACCTTGATCTTTCACTGTTGGTCGCGCATTGATTCTGTGGACAGTCACGATAATCTTTTATAGCACTAGTCAAATTGATGAGGGATCTAACACAAGTGGTTTCATGATTTTTGAAGCATTTTTGAATTAGTTATGAATTTTCAAAGGAAATGTGTTGTAGGTCCCTACTTATGTCTTTAGGTCTTCCATGAATGGTTCAATTGCAATTTCTAAAAAAATATGGTAAAGCAAAGAGCATGATTGGCTCTCACCATTCCCCATGCATCTTTCTTTAATTCATTCAATGAATGTGGAGGTCCGTTTAAGAACCACCTATTGTCTATTTTACAGCCTTTTATAGGGTCCATTCTTAATGCACTATAAGAAACTTATGTTTTAGGTGACGGATTTTAGGTGACACCCAATGTAGCAACACGCATTTTTATATTAACAATGATGTCTGCCATAACATTTTGATAACATCAAAATGTTATGGCGGACATCATTGTTAACATAAAAATGCGTGTTGCTACATTGGGTGTCATCTAAAATCCGTCACTTAAAACATAAGTTTCTTATAGTGATGCTTGCTCCATTTTAGAGCCTTAGTTCAATTGTATTGGGGCGGGTATTGGTACTTGTTCTTTCAGTAGGAGATCTGATGCAAGTTGCGTAAAGGACTTTTTCGTTTAAGATAGACAAGCCTATTACCACCCTGATTTGCAATCTGACTATGTTCGGGCCAGTTCCAAGAAGGGCACATATTTTTAAGACATGTGCACATGTTTCACAAATCAAACCCAAGCGGAAGTATAATTTTTTGATCAAAATTGTAATTTTGGTGAATTTTTTAAGTGTAAATTTCTAAATTACAAAGGCACCATGGACTAGCTAGGGTCATGAACACCCTAATAACAACTCATATCCAAATATTCACCAATCACCTATTAACACATTACCCTAAATGACATTAATGCACAAATTTTGTTAGATTTTTGTTTAAATTTAGATAGTTTTCTCTACAAATTTGGATGGTGGAATAGATGAAAATGGAGCCAAATATAGGGTGACAAAAATGGATTGTAGAGGGAATTGGGCTAGTCTACCTTAGATATTTTGAGAGACCCAAAGAGTTTAATGATGGAGCTCTTAGCATTCATAGGCATGGATATAATGTTCAAATCCATATATAAAATAGGCCATTTGTTAAGGTGAGGATATTACTTTTACTTTTATTTTGACTATGGCAACAACACAAGGCACATTAATATAGATGAGAACATATCACTTTACTCGATAGTATGTGTACTCATTTAAAATTTAGCAATATTAGAGTTATTTGCAAAATATGTACAATGAGGGATCAAAAGCTAGAGTTTGAAAGAAATATAGGAAAAAACTTTTTGAAGTACATAAACTTGGTTTAATGGAGTTTAGTGCTATGTTTCTTTTGTAATATTTTTAGTTAACTTTCTTCAACACCCTTTGAGTTCTACAAATTGGGATTTTCTTTATGATGAATTCTATAACTTTAAGATTTTGTAGTATTATTCTTCTATGATTTTATTAGCATTTCAACAATCGTATCTTTGATTGTAAAAGGAGAACATTTTGTCAATAATTTTCTCTCAAAACAATTATTGCTTTCATGCAATTTTTTGCTTAAAAGAAAAAAGACTCTTTTGTGAGCCCTTTAGTTTGCAACTAAAAATGTGAAATGAAGTATTGCATTTCTAAAAACTAACTTTAAAGCAACTATTAAATGTAGAGATGGATGCTTTGGACAAAATTTATTAAAGGTACAATAGTTGTTTTGACACCCAAACATTTCATATATGAATCATTTGACACCCCCAAAATAAAGGAAAGGTAGCATCCAAAATTCTTGGTAAGTATCAAATACATAGTCTATTTAGCCATTGACCAAATATATTTACAATATGAAAGTTATTTTATAAAATTTGAACATACAAAATCCCAATATCAAATTCTCCATGGAATGAACCTTTTAACATTCATGAGAATTTTGAGATTCTATGTTTCATTGTTAACAATTTTCAAGTAAAATCATGAAATATAATTTTAAATTTCACCAAAAGTAGAGTTTTTAGTTTTTGAAATTAAGATTTAGAGTGTTCATTGTTATTATGAGAAAACACAAAGGTATTTGAATTATGTCAGATTGCATTTG
The DNA here is from genome assembly GCA_947034885.2 of Thuidium tamariscinum. Lineage (NCBI taxonomy): Eukaryota > Viridiplantae > Streptophyta > Bryopsida > Hypnales > Thuidiaceae > Thuidium > Thuidium tamariscinum. Next base: position 5,885,978 of record OX344753.2, read on the forward strand.
AAAACATGGGGCTTTCACAATCTTTTCGAGAGGGCAAACCACAGAATCTAAATTAACATACACATGGTCAATAAAAAACAATACAGTAATGGAACATTCTATAGTAAAACTTTCACTCCATTAAAGTCTGCACATGGTATCCACATAAGGGTATGTCCACACCGGTAGTTAAGTTAGTAACTTAACTATTTCGGTGTTATTACAGGGGGCTGATTTGACACAGTGAGCCTTTTTCGGGGCAGGGCTGGGATGCGGGCAGAAATTGCTTTAATTTTGCCTTAAATTGACTTTATCCCCATCCTTGCACACCCTCCCTGCAATGTCAACCAACAAGAATTCCCCTAAAGTTGTCAATCCATACATCCAAACAACAAAGCACAATACAATACAATGAAGTGGCTTTTGTGCCACATATTTCATTTCTTGATCCACTTTCTCATTTGAACTTTGTGACCAATCAAGTGAAGAACTAGGAGAGGAGAGAAGCTCTTTATACTAGTGGGATAGTGGTAGGTGAAACAAACCATGTGGGATATGTGAATTAGGACAAAGAAGAGCTCCACCACTCATGGTTAAGTGAAAACGCAGGAATTGTGATAAAAGTCAAATTTCAGACCTCATTTAGACATAGTACAATATTTTTTTTCAAAAAACTTCAGACTAAGAAAAGTTGGGGAATCAAGTGAACTTTTATTTCCAAAAATCTTTTTGATATTTCAATACTCCATCTAAAAGTTATGGACTAATTTTAGAGAGGGGCTTTGAAAATGTCCAAAAAAATCTCCCTTCCACACACCCTCTAGAATTTAGTCCATAACTCTTACATGAGGCTCCAAAATCCCACGCGGATTTTGGGAGATAAACATTACCATTTTTTTTTGTAAAAAGAAATTGAACTACAAGTAAGACACTTCATTTACTATGAAAATCTTTGTCTTGCAAGTTATTTTTAGACTATTGGAATACCTGTACAAGGTATATTTGATCAAGTCTCTTGGTCACTTCTTACTAATTTGACTATAGCACAAGTCAAGCAAATGAAAAGGCTTGAGTACATTGTTGTAAGTGTTGTACAAATTTTGTGTGCAATTCATGTAGTCCAACATTTTCGCTATCCAAGCCATTATTTTGTCAGTAAATAGAATTTCTGAAAGGTTGTTTCAATATTGTATCAAGCATGGTTACACAAATATATTCTTTAACAATATTTCATAATTGTATTAATGATGCTTAAGTTTCTCTACTTAAAAAATGTCTCATTGTTGTTTCAATAATAGATGAATGCTCTCATAATTTATATTTTGTCTAATTGTTGTTTTAAAAATGGCTAAATGTTGTTGTGTTAATATGGATTGATTTCAATCCTAATGGTCTAACTACAATGCGTTGCAACAATATATATCTTTTTAATATATTTCAACCATTAGATAAACATCCCAAAATATTCCATGAGTGTTCCAAATAACAAAAGACCAATTTTTAGCTTTTCACTACTTTGAAAAAGTGCACTAATGGCTTGCACCAAATGTTGAAACAACAATGAAATAAGAAAGGAAGAGACTTTGAGTTGTAACTATGAATGACTTCATTTTTTGTAAACGAAATTGAAAATTGTTGAATGTGGTACAATGTTAGTGGTAGAGAATTTTCAATGAGGGGTTGGAAGGGATGTGTTTGTAGAACTTAACACCATTGTTGTTTGTGTTTTCCTTTCAAAGTACTCAATACTAGGTAATTCTTAAACTCATCATTGCCTAAATTTTGAAAAAAAATATTTAATTTTTTTTGGAAAATTTATTTATTTATTCTAAACTTACTACAAATTAAATGGGATTAATTCCCCAAATGACGAAAGTAAATTCATACCAAACCTACATGTGCTATTAATAGTATATAATATTGTACAACGTTTTTTACATTCTTAACTTGTTTGAATGTTGAAATTGATGATTAAAAAATATTTACATGAAGCTTCTAATATCTTCAATGACTACTCTTTGTTCAATCAATTAAAAAACACCTACCTTTCAAATACTTGAAAACTATAATTTTTATTTCATTGCTTGAATGAAATTTTTTTGTAATTGATAAAACTTATGCATTACACATACATGTGAAACAAATATTTACAATGGAGGGGTGACAATAAAAACATCACTACTTATATTCTCACAAAGTAACTATGCTTATATGTGACAAAATATGCAATTGCACATTCTATAGAAACTACCAATTTCTTGTAGGATATTAGTAGAAGTCAATAGAGTACTCTAAAATATCCTAAAATGCATTTTTGTAGACAACGTATGACTGGAAAAAAAATTCATAATGCTAAAAAATCAATGTTCCTACAATACTATTGTAATAATAGATAAAAATTTGTAAAAACTATCAACTTAATATGTGGATCATAACTGGGTTCACTTACTCAAGTAGAGAATTCTCTACTTCTAGGATTGTACCATTTTAAACACTTTTCAATTTTTTCCACATTAAATACAACTATTAATGGTTAAGTGAAAATGCAAGAATTATGTTCAAAGTTGAATTTTTAACTTCATTTGGACATAATGTTATAGCTCCATTTGTAAAAAAAAAATGAACTCCAAGAAGTTGGAGAACCGAGTTAATGTTTATCTCCCAAAATCCGCATGGGATTTTGGAGCCTCATGTAAGAGTTATGGACTAAATTCTAGAGGGTGTGTGGAAGGGAGATTTTTTTGGACATTTTCAAAGCCCCTCTCTAAAATTAGTCCATAACTTTTAGATGGAGTATTGAAATATCAAAAAGATTTTTGGAAATAAAAGTTCACTTGATTCCCCAACTTTTCTTAGTCTGAAGTTTTTTGAAAAAAAATATTGTACTATGTCTAAATGAGGTCTGAAATTTGACTTTTATCACAATTCCTGCGTTTTCACTTAACCATGAGTGGTGGAGCTCTTCTTTGTCCTAATTCACATATCCCACATGGTTTGTTTCACCTACCACTATCCCACTAGTATAAAGAGCTTCTCTCCTCTCCTAGTTCTTCACTTGATTGGTCACAAAGTTCAAATGAGAAAGTGGATCAAGAAATGAAATATGTGGCACAAAAGCCACTTCATTGTATTGTATTGTGCTTTGTTGTTTGGATGTATGGATTGACAACTTTAGGGGAATTCTTGTTGGTTGACATTGCAGGGAGGGTGTGCAAGGATGGGGATAAAGTCAATTTAAGGCAAAATTAAAGCAATTTCTGCCCGCATCCCAGCCCTGCCCCGAAAAAGGCTCACTGTGTCAAATCAGCCCCCTGTAATAACACCGAAATAGTTAAGTTACTAACTTAACTACCGGTGTGGACGTACCCTAATGCATTCTGTGCGCTGGAATCCTCTTTCATTCTCCAACAAGAACATTTCAAGAACCTGATGAGTCTACTACAATACTAGGAACCGTGCACAACAGCAGCCATGTGCCAATATTGGGTGTCCTTAAGTTTCTAACTCAGTCGACAACTATGCTTCTATGCAGTTTCTACCACACAAAAATTCCTCCGAAGGATAATTTCGTTGCAGGAGCAATTTCTCTTCGTCCGTCTCAATAGTGACGTCAAGATCCATAGGAAACGAAGGTCAATCAAAGACGATATCACCGTTAAACAACATCGAAGTGTCTCAATGCCTGCATATTAGTCACAAACTCATTCATTGGACCAGATTAAGTAATGTGTCACAGTTGTTTGACACAGTAACAAAAAACATCGCAACTGTAGATCATCACCAGTTATCACCAAACACCCACTGGGCATTAGGGTAAGTTGCTAGACTCCAGACCGATGCAGACGGTTTCCACAACGGAACAACCCAGTGCTCCCTGGACAGCACTTCCTCACAATCTGTATAAGTCATGGCATCTGCACCAAATTAGGCCTCACCATTATCTACAAGTCCGCAAGACCGCAACCACAACAACCTGTGGCAACACACCGCAATTGGCATGAGTTCGGTGATTTCCTGTTTGGTTTTTTGTCTGCGTCCCCATCCCCAAGACGAGAAGAGCGCTGCGCCGGCCAAGGGGTTAGTGCAAGATCAAGGCGACGCATCCAATAACGACACATCCCTTCTGCATTACCTGAACTCCTCCAATACCAACTCCCACATGCAAGCCAGACAGTGTTCAGAAAAATGAAGTAGGGCCACCACCCCATCTCTCTGACTTGCGCACGTTATCAGTTATCACAAGTAAGTTCCTCTCCAGAACTTCAGTATATGCAAATTCTATTCCTCTGTGTGTCGTTGCACTCAAAAAATACCACACATTAGCCTGTCTTCACAAATGCTGCAAAGGAAACCACTGCAAAAAACAATTCAATATGAGAAGTACTAAAGAAGAGCCATTCTCACGCACGTCACTTCAAGATCATCTACCTGATAGTCAAAAGAAATCAATAGAACCTTGCAACCACGACAACCACATTTCCCACATACAAGAAACTGTAGAATGATCATTATTTGTCGTCAGGCAAATGAATCACCAATACGTCCAAGATGCCACAACAGTTCTGTAGGATGCGAATCATCTGAAGAACAGTTCGAAATGCATGCAAAGCCTTCTTTTTCATGATCTGACATATTTCTCTCGGATTGTTCGCTGTCAAGGTAACAATGTAGATCCAACCCTTATTCGAAAAAAAGGTTGTCTACCAAGGGTCAACATGCGATCAATCACAACTCTGCCCCTCTCACCCCCAGCCCAGGCGGCAGCAATGCCTGCAGCACCCACCTGAGATCAAGAAAATCATTAAAAGAATAAACCCTCAGTTCCAAGAACCAGGATAGATACCTGACATTGAGAAGAGACAAGATAACCTCTTCCATTATATTTAGAACAATAGTACTCTTCGTCATCTCACATATTGATGGAATGGATGCAAGGTGAATCTGATTGACCAGAAAATATACCTCGTGCTCAGGAGTGGGGACATAAGGAGGGTTGAACAAGAGAACGTCAACTGAACCGGCCAATCGTTTCTCCAGTCCGCGTACCAAGTCGGTGACTACTACGTCTGCCTGAATACCATGGGCTGATAAGGTTTCACGTGTCACCTGTGCTGCAGTCTGTGAAGGAGTAAACACTCAATGAAGCCAGGAAATAAACCTAAAATGATATAGTACACCAACATGTTGCTTTTATCTTCCCATCACAAACGTCAACCAGGCTGGTAATGATTAAGAAAATCGTTGTAGACATACGCAGTCAAAATCAGCTTTGTTCTGAAAAGCTAAGGGTTCCACAAGTAACAAAAGGACTCATGGATCATGAAGCATGGCAGGTATGAAAAGTGCCCAACATCAACGCATGGGAGTTCGGAGCACATCCATACGTCAGTATTCAAACCGCAAAAACAAAAGAAAGATAATCACCCGACTGATGTCCGTTGCAAGAAACTGGGCATTCATCACCAAGGATCAATGCTAGTGAGGTGATGACATAACCACTGCCACATCCAACCTCCAAACAAAGGCTCGGGCGCTGCTCCAAAAGCTTCTTCTTCTCGGCCAGCAACGCATCCACCAGAACGAAGGAATCATCACAAGGCTCATAAACATCTGGATGTCGAGCTACAAGCGAGATGGATGCACTTCGCAATGCAACCTGCCATAAAGACCACGCACGACTTGTCACTTCTCCAGGAACACTAGAAAAGCTTGAAATTTCATCACCTTGAAACTGCAACACTCGATCCGAACTTGCGACAACCTGGGAAATAACAGCGGTGAAATCATCCAACATAAGTGAATTATTTACAGCAACCCCAATCATCTCTTAAAACCTCTATTCCTTTTGCGACATAAACAGCTGAACTTACCGTCTCATTATAAGACGAAAGCATCAACATCAGGAAGGATCACACCACCAAAACCAAATCTCGTTCCTCCAGATTAGACAACGATGACTTTGACTGAAGAAAAAATTACTTGAGAAAAAAAATAATTCTCCCAAATAAGAGATATTTTTTCACGAACGTCTAAACCCTAGAACGTCGAAGACAGAGTCATGCAGTTCTCCCAAGGAACCATATCCTGCGCACAGAACTAAAGTAGATAAGCTCATTTTTAACGACAAAGAAAGGTATAGCAACTCTGTATTCTCTATAACTTCGTCTCTTGCTGATATACGAACAAATAAATTGAACAATCTTTCTTGTAAGACCAATTGCAAATCTCGTCTGCGAAATACTGCAGACTGCAGGAAAATAAGCCAAGTACGAAAATAAATCCTACACGGCAGAGACTTGCACGTTGGAGCCAGCGAACATTGTACAATCTCAAAAATCATTCAAGTACGCACAAAGAGATGCTGATTCACGGGCGTCAACAACCCTAACACCACGCGGGACAATCAACCCGACACAATTCCTGCAAAGAATGCCACGACCTGCGAATCCTCGCGCATCCCGAGTTTACCCATCAAGCTCCTCATCCCAACACTTCACGTCTGGACTCCAAATTCCTTCGAAACTGTCTATGATCTATCCCTCACGCTCATCAAGCAAGAAGAAAACGCCACAATGCCATAAAGATTATCCCGCTCTGCCAACATTGGCAGAAATAAATAAACCCAGACACGAATTCGCCAAACGTCAAACCCTTGCTCCGCCATGTCGCCTGTCAAATCCATTCTACTGAAGAGAAGAGGAAAAGCGTTACCGGTACAGATCCGGAGACAATCTCGTTGCCGAGCTGTGGCACCCGCAGCACCACAGTTGATTAGTTGATTTTGATAGAGCGGAAAAATGCATGTGTATTGCAACCAAATGTAAAAAATCGAAAATTCATCCAATCAATCCGGTACCATGCACTCCAGGCGATACTAAGACCGGACCCGATCCTTCTTCTCCAATTAAGAGATGGTCGCACCAACAAAACTCACACCCGAGATTACTTTATTCAGAGTAACATAAACCAGAGAAAAAACAAAGAAAACTCCTGTCGATCAAACCATACGAACCCCCATACTGATGAACGAGTACGTCCGCATTCTGAAGCCCCTCAACAAAAAAAGCAACCACACTCCAGTGACTCAGTGATTCAGTTAAGAAGCCGTTCATGACAAGTTGTAAAGAGCTGAACATGCAATTCATATTTACAGAGAGAAAGCGAGACTAGAAACACATGTGCTCATGTTCATGTTCAGGTTCAACTACTAATGCTTCTAGCCTGTATCGTAAAGCCTAACGATATACACTAAATTGTATGAGTGTCGATCTCCTATTTCTATCTAGCAAGACCACTCAGGAGACATGGTCATCATGTCATCGTCTTCTTCTTGCCACTCGTTGTAGTCACATACAACACAATGATGCTCCTTCTTCAAGTCTTGTTGAAACGAAACGGGCTTGGAGGTTTCGCAGGATGAATCGCCAAATGAAATGGTCGAGCCGACACTGGAGGAAGAAGACCCACCAAGTTGCACCGGGGCTCCCGGCATGGAATGGGCCATATCCATAAGTTCACAGCAGGCTATAGCGGCTTCCAGGTAGTTCACACTCGATGAATCTTTACTTGTGTCATTGCTCGAGGATGGAAGTTCAACTGGTGCAAGTGTCTCCACGAAAAGAGTATCGGACCCAACCTCAGGATTTGAAGTGCAATCCGAGACCACAGTGGTCATACTTTCCGAGACCATTTCAACATCATCAGACTCATGAGCCCTTACAACGGTCTCCATAAGTTCGACATGATTTATTAACTTTGCATCATTGTCACTCCAAGGAAGCAAGTCGTCGTCGACATTGGCAGCAGAAGAGAAGGTATCGACGTTCCAGGGAGCGTCATACCCATCTGTCAAGAAACCGGCCTCGAGGAAAGCCAGAAACTCCGCATTCTCAGCACCACTTAAACCCAGAGGCATCCCATCATCTTGATCGAGGGTACAAAACTTGGAATCAACATTCGGAGACCGCTCATTCTTGTTTGTCAATAAGTTGGGAAGGAATCCATTGTCCACGTTGGCATTGCAGGAGATAAAATCAACATTTGGAGACTCATTCTCGTCTGTCAATTCACCCTCCAGGAAAGATGCATACTGCAGATCTTCTTGAGGACAAATCTCCGGAAGCAACTTGGTGCTGGCCACCTCAAGAGGCATCACTGAATCAAATGGCACCGGCATGAAGGATCCATCCGATGGGTGGTATACGTAGCTTTCTGCTAAGCTTTCTTCTTCAAAGTTGGAAGCATTCATGGATGTTGCTGGCTCTCTTGGCTTCTTGCAACAGTCAGTGGCATGCCTTTGATTGCATGAGGTGTGCACGAGACGCATTTCATCGCCAATGCCCATCAATCGCATTTGGAATTGCTTCCCGCAACTTAGACATTTGAAGCGCGGCTGCAAGCGGTTGTGGTTATTATAGTACTTGAAGACCGCATTGTCCTCCACACCACAATGGCGACACTGGCGGGACAGGTTCTTGAGTTCTTCCGGGTCTTCATTCCGCTTTTTGGCGTAGGTCTTGCCCTGCGGTCGCCCATGTGAGCCCACGGTGAAGTATTTGTGGCAATTATGACATTGGAACCGCGGCTGATCCACTTTCTTGTTGTCAAAATACTTGAAAGTGTTTTCGTCGGACTCAAACTGGCAGTAGTAGCAGCGGGGCGGGCCAAGTGCAGAGACGAAATCAGATGCCATTGTAAGTAAAATTATGGCAATGTACGTAACACAAACTATTACTATACTATTGTAACTGTAAGTAGTCCAAAGCTTCAAAGCCTGGAATTAAGTTCTGTCATGAAGGTGCATCCGATCCCTTTGGAGCTTGAAGTTCAAAGCGCAGCAGGAGGCGTTTCGAACACCACCAGAGCGTGAATCCCAAGCCACTTGAAGGGGGAAGCCTAATCTGCAAGTTGTTGGGACGAAGGGAGGGGTGCGCATCGATCAAGGTGCAGGAGGACAGGAGGACGGCGTGACGGTAGCGAAGGATCGATGCTCTGGTTCACAATGGGAGGGGGTCCTTCTTTTATACTCGCCGTTGGCTTCGTTCCGTCTCTCGAAGGCACAGGAATATTCGAGGCGATATGCCCCTAAAACGTCACGCCATCCGCCATTGGCTGGCACGGAATTGCCCGGCGTACGTGAGCCCGCGCTGCGCCCTACACACGGCCTAAAAATACGGATTTTTTTACTTTTACCCCTAGTGAACTCAGAAATGACCCTGCGGGGCCCAGTTCGAATGGAGGATTTAGTGTCCTGCATGCGTGGCTATGTTTAGGGCAAACGTGGCTAAAATCAGACAGAATAAGCTCCACAACGAAACGAAACCCTAACTATTTTTCTTTCGATCTTCGGAGCTTGACGTCTCTCTGAGCTTCAGGCTACCGAATTTCATTGCCTTTTGGCGTAATTCTGTTTGTGCGAGGACGGCATTGAAGGAAACGTTGAAAGATGAGGCCGATTTTGTTGAAGGGGCACGAGCGGCCTCTCACTTTTCTCAAGTATAACCGCGATGGCGACTTGCTCTTCTCCTGCGCCAAGGATCACACGCCCACCGTGTGGTACGCGAGTAATGGCGAGCGCTTGGGCACTTACCGTGGCCACAACGGAGCCGTGTGGTGCTGTGATGTTTCCAGTAAGTCTTGGTAACCTTTAGGGTAATTCTCGAGCATTTGGTGAAACCCTAGTTGTTGTTGGCGTATGGGAAAAAGTGATTTTGAGTATGTTCTGCAATGGGTTTGACTTTCAGGGGATTCGACACGGTTGGTGACGAGCTCAGCCGACCAGTCTGTGAAGCTGTGGGACTGCGAAACGGGTGTTCAACTGCATTCTTTCAACTTTGATGCGCCCGCGAGAGCTGTGAGCTTTTCTGAAGGAGACAAGATGGTCGTGATCACCACTGATCCTTTTATGGAACAGCAGTCGGCTATTCATGTCAAGCAGATTGAGTCTGATCGGTCCTTGCGTAAGTGCTTTCACTATCTCCTATGATTCAAAAATTATGAGCACGAGCTGCGACTTGGAGAACGCTACTCTGAGAGTCCGAGTATTTGCAATTAAGTCAATAGTTTTGTTAACTAAGAAAATTAAACTGTGATGCTTACATCAGGACGTGTTAGGGTTTCGATTTAGCTATGAAGACGTTTTTTGAGTTTAATTACCGCCACGCGGTGTGTATATGCATTATTAGAGATTGCAGTTAGGATTTTGAGCTAGTACTACCCTAAACCGCCGGTCTGAGCTCACTGTGAAGGAGTCCATTGGATGATGCTGACGAGACTACTCTGAAATTTTTATTGTTGTTATTTACCTGTAGAGATATTGGGGGAGGTTTTCAGGCTTCTGAAGATTATTATTTTTTTCAACCAGCAGATGCTTTCGTTAATTTCTGATTGCTGAGGATCCTATGAAAACGCAGAAACGAGTGAGGATATTCTGACTATCACCGGTCCACAAGGAAGGATTAACAGAGTTATTTGGGGACCACTCAACAAGACCATCATCAGTGCTGGGGAAGATGCTACTATTCGCATTTGGGATGCCGAGGTCTGTCTCAATTCTTGGATCTTTGGGTCTCCGTATCAGTTAATTTAGATCTTGAACCCTTTTAGTGCTGGAAGCATATTAGCAGCCCTTTGAGATTTTGCAAATTGAGACCTCAACTTTTTCTTCAATTGCAAATTCTTTACACTTTTTTCCAACTCAATTTGTTTATTGCTTCGCTTGCAGACGGGCAAGTGTTTGAAGGAAAGTGACCCTGATACAGGCCACTCGAAAGTTATTACATCGATGGCTAAATCTGCAGATGGCTCACATTTTATCACTGGCTCTCACGATAAGTCGTCAAAATTGTGGGATATTCGAACCTTGACTGTGCTGAAGACCTATACTACAGAGCGACCCGTGAATGCAGCTGCAATTTCACCTCTTCTTGACCATGTATGCTTTGACTACTCTCTACGCACTAGCCAGCCACATTTACTTGCATTCGTCGATTTTAGGCGTTCCCAAAGAAGATGAATTCTAAACCGTTTTGCTTGCCTGAAAGTGGTGGACAAGTTCATTTTGATAGAGGCTATCGAATAACAAGGGACTTCAAGTATGCCTAATCGTATATGTTTATGGTTTTGATACAGGTCGTCATTGGTGGTGGTCAAGAAGCGTCACAAGTGACGATGACAAGTAGTCGAGCTGGAAAGTTTGAGGCTAAGTTCTTCCACAAGGTCAGTCTCCTCTCTTTCTGAAGAGTTCGTATTATTCTCCTCGGTCATGTCATTACCTTCTCCGTAGTAACCGTTTTCCTTCCTTCTGGCCTTCCCTGTGGTGTAAAGAAATGCATATCACCATGCGTAGTCCTATGATGATGCTTCTTACACCCACGCGTAGTCGCAGAGGATGTCTATCTGGCAAGTACTTAGTGGTTGACTGTCAAGAGTGCGAAAAAAATCAACGTTCACCAACTGATATTGTGGTGTGCAGATTTTTGAAGACGAAATTGGTGGTGTGAAAGGTCACTTCGGCCCTATTAATGCTCTTGCCTTCAATCCTGATGGTAGAAGGTGCGATTCTTGGTTCACTCGATATGCCCCCTCAGGTCCGACAGGCTAGTTTCTTAGAAATATCTTTATTGCAGGAGTTTTATTTGTACTGCGGGTATGGTGTAAGACTTTGATTTTACTGAGAACTTTGTGAAGGTCACCCATATCTTATGCAGTGTCTTGTGCGTCAGATAGAGATTAATTGCAAGTAGATATTCTGTCTAGTTTAATAGTTGTACAAGTTTGCCTGCTCTATCTCAGCAAATTGGAATTATCGACCGACTACCGTCTAATGAATGGCTGTAGGGGTTCTTTGGAGCCCTCTGGGCGTCTTGAATAGAGGTTGTCTCTCTCATCTGAAAGCAGGAGGATATTAGTTCGTTACTAATTTGGTGATACTCCGTGGAATGCAGTTTCTCAAGCGGCGGTGAAGATGGATATGTCCGTGTGCACTTCTTTGACGCTGATTATTACCACATTAAGGTTTAGGATTTATCTCTCTTGAGAGCGCCTCCATTCGCTGAATGTCAGGCTTAACTGTGAACTGGATAGGGTCGCAGACGTTCACTTCATATAGGTAGTTTGTCCTTATGGTTTCATCAGAGACCACAAGTTTTGCACCTAGGTTTCATTGAGAGATGTGACATTTAATTACGTCACGAGCTCAGCAGACATAGATATCTGGGGTCTCGGTAGCCTAGCCACCAATATAACTCGTCTGCTCTGTATTGAGGGGACAGAATGTCTTATGAGCTGTGAACGTGCTTGGTAGTGAATCGATTGGTTGAGCAGCATTATATGTACTCCAATCCTCGATATCTTTTGTAGAGTAGTTCCAATCTTTTTCCTCCTCTGAAGAGGTACTCTGTTCATGGAAGTTTTGACACTTTGTCTCGTTATCCTGCTTCCAGAAACCAATATCAATAGTAATCAATGTCATCATTTTTTAATCTATTGAATTACAGGTAACTTAGCTTCAATAGAGATGAATTCTGGTTTTTGTTAGCGACCGTGCCAGAAAGGTCTTTCCGTGCACTTCTCCCTCGACTACTGCACAATGATGTGCTTGTCATCCAGAGCGAGACTGGAGGTTGAAGTTTGGGTTTCCTGGACCTACCCGTACTGATTCTTGCCGAGATACTTAGCCCCTATCAACCCTGAACGCTTCAACGTCCAATTTCTGGACGATGTACAGATTGAAGATCAGATTTCTTTCTCATTGCAGCTTCTGTCTTTCTCATTAGGGCTTGGATGAAAGTTCCTAATTTTGGGAGGTACTTTATGAAGGTGGTTGTCCTATCCAAGGGTTGGATTTAGTATTACTAGAGTACAATTGGGTACTAAAACCTTACAAACTACCTACTTTTGAGCCTTTCGTTTTTTTTTTGGCAACATACAACATAATGGGTATATTTTGGTAAGTATAACTATCATTGTGTCCATACACAATTCCAATCATGTACACGAAATTTCAGTTTTAAGAAACCGAAATTTCATTTTTGGTCAATTTTTTAATTCAATTGTATAGGTATGTAGGAACATCCTTAAGCACATCTTTCATACTAAAAAACACCCCATTAAGTATCAAAAATATGATCTAATGTGAGGTTTAATATGACCAAACTTTGTAAAATAGATATTTTTATATCCTACTAGATTTTGGCAAAGTATTTGTACTATCAAGTTGAAATGTAGAAAATTAGTGATAGTATGAGGGTCAAATAGAAAAATCTAGTTAAAAGATAGAAATATTTATTTTACAAAGGTTGGTTATATAATGCCTTACATTGAACTCTTCATTGGTGATATTTTTGTTACTTAAGGGTGTTTTTTTTAATATGAAAGATGTACATATAGATGTTTCCTATGTATCCATACAATCAAATCAAAAAAAATTGTCATCATTTTTTTTCAATAAAACATTATATAAAACCTCAAAGATTGAATTAAAAAATTCACCAAAAATGATATTTTACTTTTTCTAAACAAAAATTTGGTATACTTGAATTGGAATTAAGTAAGAATGGAGTGATAATTATTTAAAACAAAAAAGGCAATCTTTGAATGGATCCAAAAGGCAATTTGTAAGCTTTCAATACCCAACTATATATATTTTTCTAAAATTACAAATGTGGAAATATATCAAGTGTTTCACCAAGCCAAAATTGCATTATCTCTAGTTCAAACTTAGAATTGTAGAAATGAGGTCATAGAATCAAAGAATACAAAAATCCTAAAAAATCCCTATGTCAAGAGATCCTCATTTCAAATCCATTCCAATAGAATTTATTCCAAAAATGACAATATTTTGCTTGTAATTGAATTTAAAAGGAATTTTGAATTTTACTTTTCAAAATTTATAGAAAAATATTGGTGATAACATTGGTGAATCTAACCATATAGATGAAATCTAAAATTCAAACCCTACACTACTTCTATTTGCATTTCAATTCCAAAATATTCTTCAAAATTGTATATCATAATGATTTTTGAAAATTGTCAATTCTAGAGATGCACTAGATGAAATTTGAGGCCTCCAGAAGATTGCGAGTTTCTAGATTGTAGGAATGTAGATATTGTTGCGGGAACGTAGAATCGCAAGAATCCTATGTAGTTGAGAGACTACCACATCATTAAACAATTTTTTTTTAAATTCACATTTTAGGCCCCAAAATTTATTTATTTATTATTATCTTTGGTAAATATTGGCATAAGAGGATTTTCAGCTGCAGTAAGAGACTGCGAGTTCCCAGACGCTGGGAACGCATTGGGAACGCTGGGAACGCGATATTGATGTGGTCGAGCGATTGCCACGTCAGAAAAAAATATTTTTTTTATTAATTTTAATTAAATATTAAATATTTTTAAAATATTTTTTTAAATCATTTTTTCTCTCTTTAATACATTCTGAAGTTGTTGTTTTTTTTAAAAATTTAATTTTTTTTTAAAAAAATTCAAAAATTCAGACCAGCAGGGTGCTGGTCTGCAGCAGTGGGAACAATTTCGGGGAACACCCCTGAAACGGTCTCTTGGGGGCCAGAAATCCTCTTATGCCTGATAGCAACAAGGAATATTGGGAACAGTTTTGGAAATAGACTTGAAATGACCCTTTGGAGGCTTCAAATTTCATCTAATGGAGTTTGGATGCCTAGGGGTGTACAATTGATTTTGCAAAGACCTATTTTCCAAACTTCAAAGTTTATTCATCCACTAGAACTTCTAATCACATTAAAACCCTCTCAAGTAATAAACCTCTCTATAATAATCAATTAGCCCAATCACGACCCCGACCACATATAAACATTGTAAATGCAAATGACCCTCCTATAGTATATTAACTTTTCAACAAAAATATGTTCAAGCAATCCTAAACTCACTCTTATTAGAAGTTCTAGTATATAATATTGGCCACTTTCTTGTATTCCAAAGGCTTTAGTAGGAGCCATGTTGAAATGCTTATTCGAATGGTTCCAAGTTTAGAGCACACTTCATTTCAGGCCTACTGATTCCAAAACTAGCTTAGTTTCTACTAAATTTTTTCATGTGTGTAAATTCGTGCCCTCATTGTAAATTCAAACAAAATCTTCCAAATATGAACATTTGGCTAAAAACTCTGAACATGAAGCACAGTTCACTTCAGTTGCAAATTCTCAAAACTGAATGGTAAGTGCATGGTGAACGACAGGCCAAGGAACACAGATGTGCAAGAACTCGTGAACCCACAAGCGCACACATCTTTCGAATCGTTGCGGAGGCAGCGTAATCCAGTTCTTGCCAATGGCAAGGCACATTGCTGGTGAGCAATGGCCACATTTAGCCATCCTGGAGTTTTCTGTGGCATACTGTATTTGGCAGACATTCAAGCAGCAGTTTCTGTAAATAGATCGTCGTACCCACTCTTCGACTTCCACGAGTTGCTTTTCCAAGCAGTAGTGAATTATTTTGAAAATATTCTAAAAATAAAGTTGAACCCTGGAAAGATCTCCATGACACAAACCGATTGATCCTGGTATGAAGATTTTGCTTTCAGTTTTGTTTTCCGACACTCAGGAAGATCATCAATCAGTGTAGGAGTTGTAACGTTGAAGCGCGCGCGTACGTGAAAGAGATACGGTGACAAAATGAAAGTGGAGCGGTTGCAGGGTTAGTTGCGTATTCCAGATGAAGTTTTCCAAGGCTAGCGAGCAAGCTCCTTACAGCCGATCCAAGCATGGTTCCTTCCACGAGGAGTTCAACGTTGAGCCTCCAAATACAAAGAAGTCGTGGAAGCGCTGTTGCTGCTGGACGATCGTCGTCGTTTTCGTTTTGCTCCTCCTGCTGTTCTTCCTCGGTCTCACGTTGTATCTCGTCTCGAAACCTAAGTACCCTTCGGTCGAGATGACCGACATCGCCATTGCTTCTGTCAAGGTAACGTGCGTTGCGTTTTCGGGAGCTTTTGCGCATTTGAATCTTGAAATGTTGTCGGGGAGGTCATCCGGATTCAATCAGAACGTAGTGTACAAAATACAATGTCTGAAAGGTAGCAATAAAATATTGTGCACATTTTGCGAATGTAGCTATACAACAATCAAACCACTTTAATCTGACCACCTGGTGCTCCAACTTCGCTATGACATAGATTGAATGTGTGCTTCAGGCATTGATTGTGTGGCAAATGTGCAAATATGTAGAATGTAATTTAAAAGGTCGTAAGAAATAGATGTGAATGTGATTTTGTAGCTTGTCCTGCGAATGCGTAGCGCAAGATCCATAGTAAACTGCCTGCTCATGAATTAGCAATGAGCATGATCTCCAATTTTTTTCCTTCGAGAGATCAGTAATCTTACCCCCATTCTTATTCCTTCTGCAAAGCCCAAAAAACGTTCGCCAATGTAGTTTACCAATGGGAATGGCATGAGTTCGCATATAGCTGGCGCTGTACTCATACTCAGATCATTTTAAAGAAACCTTCCTTGACAGATTAGTAGCCCTGCTCTTATACCTTTTGTGAACTCCTAAGAATGTTTTCAAAGAGCTTGAAATTGGGTGCGTGATGACACAGGTGACGCCCAAGCGTGAGGGGATTGTGTTGAAAGCGCTGCTGTCGATGAACATGACAGCCAATCTCACCGCCATAAACCCTAACCGCTTCCGAATCACGTACAGCCCCACCGAGGCGGACGTGAGCTACAAGGACATGTTCGTGGGGAACTCGACCGTGCCGGCCATCGATCAACCAGGGCGCAGCAACCATACCATGTCAGTGCTGCTGGTGTCCAACCAGATTGATGTCATGCAAGGGACGGGGCTCAGCTTGCTCAAGGACTCCGCCAAGGATTCCATTCCGTTCACCGTCGTCGGCGTCATCAGAGCTCGAGTTCATTTCTTGGGTGTCACGTCGTCCGTCTTAAAGGTATGTGGTGCTCTCTAGCCTCTTTACGATGCTTCTGCTAACCTGGATGGAAAATCTCAAAGCAAATTCTCTTTTGTTGCAAAAGTTTCTGGTCCGTGACAAGCTCTGCCTGTGTTCAAGCTCTTTCTTGTTCTCTCTGCGTGCTTTTCAGCCTCTATTTTTCCCTTCTCTAAGACACAAGTGGCTCATCACAAGTGTCTCTATCCCCAAATAGAAATGTTTTAACTTGCACATGGCTCTTTCTATATGGTCCTTTGTAAAATCCTTGTTGATTGAAAAATTCAATATCCTTATTCAAGAATCTTGGAATGCCTTTATTTCAGTAATATCACAATTGTACTAGACATAAAAGAGTCATGGTTTGGAGGATTTGACACCGCATGCTACTATTGCCTTTAACACATCTCATTTTCACTGGACAAAAACTTTCTGTATTCACAAACCATTGCTTAGTACCTTCCACTGCTTAATCTTTCTCCCTTGGAGGTACAGACAACAAAAAGCTTAGTCAGACGATGTCCTGTTGTGACCAAAGCATGGTACTCGTTGCTTTGTGCAGGTGAAATTGATCTGCGATATAATTGTGCACCCCACGCAGCAGATTCTTGTGGACAAGAATTGCAGGGTTGCATAGCGTTTATCAGAATTTTAAGTAGCAATTCTTTGGGATACCAACTCCCGGGTGGTAGAAATTTTTTGGCTCGTGTATCTGACAATTCTATGATTCTTTACACCCGATACCAACTTATTGCTGTTTGACAAGTTTTCACCCAGCAGATTGAACGTAAGCGGAATGCCTTACAGAGCCTTTTTTACATTGAAGGAGCAGAGAGCAGAATTAATGGTTACGTGAAGCAAATAGTACCACGGTCTTGGATTAGCATTGCTTAAATTTTGTTTATTTTCTTGGGAGCGACTGCTCGTTCCTTGCCTGCAGGAAATTTAACAAGGGCTATGCGTGGCAATAGAAACAAAGTTTCACTGTTACTCTTTTATATAACAAGGTAAACTTAGTTTGAGGTGACCTTCGAATGCACTTGCCTGCAGGCAAAGTAAAGTTGTCCATATATGGGACAAGTTTTTTACGTCACTCCATTCTCAATGTTACATGAAGATGTGTGCAAATTGCTTAAACGTGCATGTGCAGTTCTTGTGTTTTGCAAATAAACTTTATGGAAGTCATTTGCTTGGTTATAAATTTTTCAAGGCTTAATACTTCATGTGGTAGAGCTATTGTCATGTACAAGTAGAACCTCTCTTAGTGCATGATGTCGGAACTATGCACTAGGAGAGGTTTTTGCATGTTAAAGAGGTGCAATGAATGACCATTTATAAATGTCAACTTCCAACATGTATTATTTTTCAAAAAATGTTCTTCAAATTGACCCCACCTATGAACTCCATTATTGCTCGGTTTGCACAAAAAGGGGGTACATTAGAAGAGGTTCTACCTCTACATAGAAGTTGATAATGTTACACAATTTGTGTTTGTCCTTTTCCAATATTTTCATTCCTCAAATGTTTAGATAACTCAAAGGAGGGTTGAATTGGATCTATGTGTACTTTTCACTTTGACTTGATTTAGGTTTTTCATCAATAGATGAAGACTCTCAAGGTTATCTAATGTTTAAGTTCTCAATATTTTACTATATGATCACTTATGAAATAGGAAAGGCAATTTTGAAGTTCCACCTGTTATCTACATCAAAGATATTTAAATTTTAGGAAAATTGTGTACCCATATGTTAGATAAGATAATCTAATATTATAAAGAATCTAAACAATCTAAATAGTGTAATAGAATTCTACATAAAATGTCTAAAATTTGAAATAGTAAACATTCATCTTCAATCATTTTTTATTCTTGAACAAAAAACTAATTGCTAATATAGAATACTATACACCAATTAGTCCTATTATTGCATATTATAAAATTAATTTACATTTGATTGATACTTTTTACAAGAGGATAATGTTTTTACCAATGATATTGTGAGAATTCTTCATCATGAATAGCACAAATATGCATACAATAAGTAAAAATATTATTTTCATGTAAATATGTTAGTTCATTTAGTAACATGTACTAATAAGACCTATTATAGTAAAGATGGGTTAGAGTTGGTTATAAATGCATTGAGCTTAGGGTCATCTATTATATTAAATGTATAGTATTACAAACCATGGTCCCAATTTCATCCATTTGGATGGTCTTGTATTCATCCTTATAAATTTCCGCCTTAAATTTGGAAGCACTCTTGATGTTAAAATCCAATTCTTCCAAAGAAGATCCAATATTTCTTGCACATTGATGGTAGTGTTGTTAATTTTGCAACAATTGAACTATTATTTTCTTACTACCATTCCTAAGCATGGTTGTATCCAAAATCTAGTTGATACATAGATTATCAGTTATAGTCAATAGAAAATAGAAATAATCAATTTTCATTCATCAAATTTCTTTAGGATTTCAAGGATGGATTCTAGAAATTATGTTATGGTAGTACTAATAGCCTTTAGTAGTGGGTTTTTTTTTCCTTTTACAGGAATCTGCATGTGGGCTCCGATTTAAATAAAAGTGGAGAAGGTTAGGCGCACTCCCATTTTTTTGTGGTGCAAAATCTGGCTCCCAAATTGAGAGAAGTGGGAGCTATGTAGCACCAGATGAAGCAACAAAAAACACATGTTTGACAATTTGAATTTTCAGACTGGTGCTCAATTAGGCGATTGAGAATTTGGGCTGGTGCAACATTGGGTGATGATATTTGAAAGAATACAGTAAAGTGGACAACATAAGAATTTCAGATAGTCCAATTTAGGCTTCACTTCAATCCACTTTGTTAAATAACTTCAATTCACTTTGATTGTGAAACCAAAAACAAAGATTCCGATGCAAAAGACCTACATACACATAAACACTTCCATGCTTAAGTAAGAATACAATAAACTTCAAAATTTCAAAGAACTAGAAGCATTCAAGCTGTACAAAGGATGACTTGCATACATATACAAGCATTCCAACACATAAGAAAATAATGGGAATACAACTTTTGACAGAGCAAGTAGCATTAAAGCTGCACCTTAAATTACCTGCAAACACACACAAAGACTCTAAAGCTCAAGTCATAAAACAATGAAATTTTAGTTTTCACTGATGAAATGATCAATGCACTTACAAAGAACAACACCTAGTCTTGCTTCATGACAATGAACAAAAAGCTCAACATTAGAAGTAGTCACTATTCACCTTCACCTCTAGAAGAATAGGTGAGCATTCAAATTTCCCTAAAAAGCAGTGGTACACTGAGCACTTAAAGTTCAAAGTCAAACCTTACAAAAACAATATCACAAAAATACACAAAACAAGAAATTAGGTCATGCACAAGAAGATTGCAAGTCATAAGTTAAAAACCTACTTCTCAAATACAAAGAAGAATAAACAAAAATAAGTTGCAATTCTAAACTATAGAATGTTATGCACCACAAAAGTATAACCTCACAAACTGCTATTGCAATAGAAAGTAAGTAGACTTTTAACTAAGGAAACTGCAATTGCTATATATCTAAGAACCTATAGGCATCACATCTAGGACACATAAAAACTGAACCCTAAAACCACAACACCATAGGAATGCTATGCCATTACCCCATATCAGTAATGATCAACCTCGCTAACCCACTGCTGGAAACACTTCTCGTACGGGAAATCTTCCAAAGTATATACTTTTTATCCATGCATACCAACAATTAAGCTGAGATGATCACCTTGCAATCGATTGTGAAGCTTATCCTTCAAGAATGTAAGAGATGAAAAACAGCGTTCATCTTCGACAGATCTTAATACATGAATCATGGCGATCTCAGCCAATTTCACGTATTCAGGAATCTTGTTGGCTAAGGACTTGTTCGCATCTATAACATGCTAGAGGCGAGTTAGAGGGTTCACAATCACTTGGGGGTCCTCCAAAGTAGCCATGCTGTTTGATAACATTGATAATTTGAACAAGTGTTGTTGCAGTTCCAATTGGAAGCAATCAAGGAGTGCTGGAACAAAATGCTTGTTCTCCTCTTCTCCAATCCATTTGGGCTCACCATAAATTTCTTTATGACGTCAAGATGCTTCCGAAAACTCTTCTCTACATTAGTTTGCCTCCAGTATTGAGGGTACACTACTCCTAAAGCATCCAATAAGCCATGGACAGGAAAACGATTGCTAAGCTCATCAATCAGCTGTTGAGCGGCACCTGCGTCCAAAAAAATCAAACATTAGTGTACAAGCCACCTCATATTGCCAACACTAAATTTGCAATTCATAAAAATATAATATAGAATTTTACAATATACTTACCAGTGCATTTCGTCTTCACATCTTCAATTAGGGAATTCCATATTTCTCGAGTGACAATTGCACCCTCATGCTGTGCAGTGACCTCTTCTCCATTGAAGACAAATTGTAGTTACGGAACCTCATTTAGGTCTATAGAACTCCAAGAAAGAAAAATCTGATCATGACGCAGTTCAAGCAAATTTATCAAGTGTAGGAATTCGGGACCACAAAACGCTGACCCATGGCCTTTGCACATTTCAAAAAGCTTACCCAAGCACTTTTGAAGTGCTCCAACGAAGTCACAAATATAAACATCTCGTTGTTGCGAGAACTAGATGAGTACATCCACGACTTCAAGGAGCGGGAGAAGACATATCATTCCTAACATGTGGTATGGGTCCACCATCTTATCGAGCAGGTCCTTTGCCTTTGCACGAAGACTCTGCTGCACCAAATGAAAATAACCGTTAGTAAGGCTATCAATCCTAAACCGCAAACACCCTCAATAAAGGACAAAAAGCGTAGAAGAGAGAACATGCAGTATGAACATGGAATCATAAAAGACTTGCAAATAGGTGAAATAACTGCATATACCACTTCAACCTTGCTGACTAAATCAAAACGTAGCTTGGTTGCCATACTTTGGTATTTGCTCAAAAGACATCGTAGAAGAGAAATTAATGAGATCCATCGTGTTGTTACATTCTTCAAAAGCTTTAAGCCTTTTGTATCCACCAACTGGGCCAACGCAGGAAACTCTGCTTGACATTTTGGTGAGTGAGCGAAGTAAGCATGGCAAGCCTTACATAAATCTTCCACTGCATGGAACAAGTCCAGTCTATTTAGTGTCTTCAATGCCAAGTTTATTCGATGCCCCATACAATGAACTCCAGTGACATGGGGAGCATACTTGGCCTTTAACTGTACAGTAACTGCAGTTCTACAACCGTGGAAGGTAGAAACGCCATCAACTCCGAAGCAGACCAACTTTTTTGCTATTGCAAGGTCATCCAAGTCGCCACAAACTCCAACTACTCCCATTAAAAGGGCAGTCAAATTGTCAACTGTTGCCCCATCAGATTCCAATTTTTGCAAGTAATCAAGAGCGGTATATGCACCCAGTCTTGTATGAGGTACACGTGAAGGGCAATATAAGAACAATTATCTACGCCAGATGTTTCGTCACAAGTTAGGGCAATATAGTTCGTAGATTTGATCATCGACTTCATCTTCTCTTGCACAAAGGAGTACATGTGCTCGGCCATCAACCATCCAGCACTTGAACTCCAATGCATAGATGTGCAATTAGGTGTTTCCAACAAACGGAAGAGACCAAACTTTGCCTCAAATTTAGCCATAGGTCGCCCAACACATAGCAACTGAAATAAAGTAGCAAATTGGATACGCTTGCGTCGTGCTTCAATTGAAGTGCTGTTGTTTATTTGTTGGAGGACTGAAGTTAGACGTTTGGCAGCATAGAGCAAGAGGTTTGCTTTGTGCAACTTGCGATGAGAATGTTTACTTATCATATCCCACTTGGGTGCCATCGGTCGAGGTTTCTTACCAACATCCGAGCACACTCGACATTTGACCATATGCAACCAACCATCTCTAGTTAGCACCATTTCAGCCCATGGACACTTGGCCAACCACTCCATCTGAAATTTGCGAGTTAAGTCATAATTGGGCTTCCCCAATCAAATTAGAGGTTGCACCTTCTCTTCAATATCCGTATCATCACCTAAGATATCAGTGTTCTCCACATGACCATGTTTCTCAAGGAAATTGGCATCATCTTCACTACAAATGTAACCTGGAGAATCAGTAGATACAGACACAACTGGAATAGGTGGTTTGGAACTCAAAATCACACAACTTCCAGGCTCCACTTCAACAGTAAATGCACCAATGGCATTTGCATCCAAAGATGCAGGTGACGGCAATTGTATTCTATGAGGTTGTGAAGATATTCTCTTCTTTCTACTTGAAGAGGGTGGCGTGTTCTTCAATGGATCTTGCAAATCAAGAAGACCGCGGTTCTCAGAGTTGCGGGAAGTCGTGTAAAAGCTTCGGAGGATGACTTGGTCTCTTGCCTTCTTCTTCCCCTGCTCCTCCGAGAGTTGATTCTGTTGCTTCTTTTTTCTCTCCGCAGCCTCCAAGATCTTCTTCTTCCGAATTTCTTTTCTCTGTTTCCGCAAAAGAGCCTCTAGAGCAGTCTTCCGTTTCAAAGTCGATTCCGATGTAGCGCCTGTAGATCCAACTTCAGATGCATTGCCAACCACCATCGTAACAGAGAATTCAACAATGAATTTCACAAGATTCAAATCCTCATACCCTAAAATCCTAAAGTTCTAAATTTACGATTGAATTGCTAGAATTCAAATTGTTCAAAAGTAGACATTGGACAGAGTTTCCAACAAGATCGGTAGAAACAACTCAGAACTCATCTTTCGATAGAAACAAATCCAATAACAAGCGTGAATTCATGAAGGTTTTGAACGCAAAGTATAGTCTAGCCCTACAGCACTTCTTAAACATTGTACACAACCTACAATGAATACAATCAATACACGAGGGAAGCAATTCAAGCAAGATTTGGTATTACCGAGCTCGTACCTTCCAAGTTTGAAAATCTGTGGGCACGAAATTAAGCTTCCACCCATTGAGGCCATTAATCCCATTATTATAATCGCAAAAACGC
The DNA here is from genome assembly GCA_947034885.2 of Thuidium tamariscinum. Lineage (NCBI taxonomy): Eukaryota > Viridiplantae > Streptophyta > Bryopsida > Hypnales > Thuidiaceae > Thuidium > Thuidium tamariscinum. The sequence continues at coordinate 5,909,909 of OX344753.2, forward strand.
TCTAAACTAAGACACTCAACCAATCGAAAATTCCAAGCGACATTGTGTCCTTGCAAGAATTGTTAGTGGCGCTAAGACAATGAAAGATGCAGTGAGTGGGGCGATTCAATAACAATGAACACAGTGAGTGGGGCGATGAGTGGTGAAGTACAAACGAACTCTAAAGCGGACCCTAAACCCTGGTATAGGTGCCAAGATGAAAGCACCAACGTAGATGTGGCGTCCCATGTTTGCGATGTAAAGATTCTAGAGTGATTTTGGCAACGAGGGATGAAAAGTGGGTGACTGGACATCCACAAGGTTGGCGACAACTCTGTAAATGCAGCTAGCTATTGTTGACGTCGTGGCTACCACAATCGGAAAGAAAATGCACAACTGGCATTTCCGCCTTTATTTTAATCCTTTGTTTCAATAGACCTTGGTGTTGCATTATTTTTTTTGGTGCTTTTAGTCTGTAAATCGCCTAATTACAAAACACTGGCGTTTAGAGGAAGAAAATTAGAATAATTCTTTTACTTCTATACTTGAAGGAAGAAGAAAAAAATTTGGCTCCTATTTTAGGCCATTAACTTTGTATTCTATAACCTTTTCTTTCTAATCCTGAGTCGGCCAAACATGAATTTTTAAAAATTTCCAAATTTGATTATCTAATAATAGATATTAAGTTCTTGCATTTTCTCCAAAAGTGAAAAGACCACAAGACCACATGAGGTCGAACCACTGCCTATTTTTGTAAGGAGAATTCTCGAGAGAATTCTGTAAAGGAGAATAGCCGCACTCCTGAAATCCAACAGCCAAATTTTACTTAGATATCACCTACTTAGGTCTCACATACATGCCACCATGTATCACCCAAATATCACGTGACTGTTGAAGAAACGGCTGGCAATCTGAATTCTGTCAAAAAAACGTTTTTGCTTCTCGATGCACTCTTTGCACTTGAGCTTGAATTGTTCCATTACTCGTTTGAAATTTAGGATTCCTTTGGTGAGCGCAGATCGGCAATTAATTTGAGTTTCTCACGCAACCATGGCGGATGCCATTCCATTTTGTTTTTGAAATGGGTATGCGTGATCGACTGACTGGATCTGCAGATCTACGGGAAGATCAATCTCTATGCCAGATCTATGGCGTAACCCAGTTTTAAGAATTTTGGACTCTTGGCAAAGGCATAGGGTTGAGTTTGCTGTGGTTTAGGCTTGAATGGAGCTGGATTGGTACTCCAAGAAGCAGTTCACGTCCAATTTGGCAAGGAGAGTTGCGACATTGACTACCTTCATGGGACATGTAGGTTGTGGATTTGCTCTGTTTTTGCCTTCGTTGTAGGGTTTGAAGAAACTTTGTCTCGCTGTTTACATCATTGAGCCCTTCAAGGGTTTACTGGTATTGTGCGCAGGTAGGGTCAAGCATAATGCTAGTGAAACCGTTGTACAAAAGATTGTCAAGCTCCATCTCGTCGAAGTCGCTACCAGCATCTGGGATTTTGAAGAAGTGGGACGGTGACGACGATTTCCTTGATTTCCAGCCGAAGTGCATGTCGCTGGGAAGGTCAAGGAAATGGGTGTTCTCTCAATCTGATGAGAGAGCGCGAAGAAAACAGCGCAATTGCTTTGCTTGCGTTCTTCACATTTGAGGTTTTCAGATCGTGAACAGTGAAGCTTACTTCCGATCTTTACCTTTCTTTTTGTGATTTTTGTAAGTAGATTCTATGATTTTAACAGATTCGTTTAGGTGCTTGGAATTTTAGTCCTCATGCCTATCTGTGTCTAAGCCTGTGTCTAAGCCAAGAGCATGCTATACGAATTGCACTCGTGTAGTCTGTTATAGAAATTGTAGGTAATGTGGACATTAGCATTGATGTGAATCCAGAGTGTGCCAAAGACATGTTTATCCATTGGGATTCAATTAATCCTGAACTGTTCGACGAAATGCTTTCGATCTTTCTTCCTTTGCTTTTGTGTGTGTCCAGTGTGGATGAAACCCGCACAATTACAAAGTGATCTGCAGATCTTAAGCTGGGTGTTGAATGTATTCTGGCACGATGCATGCTGTGTGTGCCAATCTGTTGAAAATGGTTTGTGTGCTTCTTTGAAAATCAGTGCAATCGTCAATACGCTGATGTTAGGTCGTTGCCATCAATGACACACGAGTCATTTTTGCCGTGATTGGAACCCCAAGTGCTGAAAATTACGGCTCCCACCCTGCTTATTTGTTTCGGCACTTTTGCAGGAACTCTGGCTTCTTCCAGCATGTTGTAACGCCTTAACCCTATATGCAATAAGGTAGTCCCCCAAATGTCCCACTCATCCTATATTGCCATCCTCACTCAATGTATAAGGTAGGTACACCCAAAATGGCACCTGACCTTAAAGCGCCCTGTACAACATGCATACATTTCAAAATCAGTCATGTACCCAGACTGTAGATGGCACTTTCAGAAACACACTTTGACTGTTAATAACTTTTGCATACGGTATCCAAATCCACTATAATTCTTTGGTGCGTTGGAACATGCTTTCACTCACCAACAAGACTAAAAAAATCTGAACAACATAATAACAGGAACTAGGCACAGTATGAAAAATTGGCGCTTTTGGGTGTACCTACCTTATCTCCAAAATCAATTATATACCTATGTCAAAAAAATTCTTTTAGAACCAAACTTTGTTGCTTCATAACTTTTGCATATGGTATCCAAATGTCATGTTCTTTGGTGTGTTGAAGCCTCCTTTCAAAAGCCAACAAGGAAATACAAAAAAAATACAAAAAATTGACCAATCTAATAACATCAACCAAGCACAAAAGCAAGAAAGTGATGTTTTGGGAGTATACCAACCTTTACCACCTTCAATTCCAGCCCTCCAAACTTGTAGGAGCCCAAACACTCAAAACCTTCTTGAAAGAAAGGGCACTGACTGCTTGATGGTCGGAAAAACCCCAAAAGAAAATTTTCTCAATCTTGCCTTGATTTGAAACTCTGGAAGAGACGGATGCAGGAGTTTCACTTTGACTTTTTTGCATTTTGAGGGCTTGCACTTTGTTTTGTTTTTAACAAATGGAAAGAACCAATGCATTGAATAGAAACCAACATAAGGTAGGTACACCCAAAATGGCACCCGACCTTAAAGCGCCATCTCCAACTTGCATACATTTCCGAAATCAGTCATGTACCCAAACTGTAGATGGCCATTTCAGAAACAGACTTTGACCGTTAATAACTTTTGCATACGGTATCCAAATCCTATGTTCTTTGGTGCGTTGGAACATGTTTTCACTTGCCAACAAGACTATATAAAACTCTGAACAGCATGATGACAGGAACTAGGCACAGTAAGAATAAGTGACCATTTTAGGTGTACCCACCTTACGAAATGGCCAAGCCGAGGGAGCTGGACAAAGCAGAGGGCTTGCACTCTGATCTCGTTCCCACGTTCCCAATTTCCGGCCTCCTCTTGCCAACTTGGAATCCTCGAAAGGCTCGAATTGGCTCTCTCCCCAGTCTCTCATAACTTCCTGCTTTCAATGGAACTGCATTCCGTTGCCTTCAATGCTCACATCGCAGCAGCCCACCCGAGGCCCAGACACTCTCTTGACGATTTGACGACAGAACCTTTCAGCTTTCTTTCTTTAGAATCCTCGGCCAAGAGTTCCGCCGTTGGATCCGTCCCGTTTGGGCTCAGCCGTTCCGGCAGGGCGTGCCTGCCTGCTGCCCACTGACGCCCGAGCCAGGAAAGGCGGCCCTGCTATTTGAAACCTTGCTCCATCACTTGCTTTGCTTTTAGTTGAGGACTTGAGGTGGGTGGTGCTCATTTAAGAAGTGAAGTTGAGCATTCAAAGCTGTTTCAGTTCTGCTTCGAAGTGAAGCGCAATCATGTTCGTCGTGATGGCTTTTCGTTTCCTGAGTGGTTCCGAATGTCGGAGAGTCGTAACAAAAAAACCATCGACTAACTTACTGTACTGCTGATGAAAGGAAGTTCAGTTCCCGATGGAGGGGCCGACCTGCAACTGAATGAGTGGGGCATTGAGTAGACTGATTTTGAAAGACTCCGCCGGAACTTAAGACGCTCAGAAAAGCAGCAGAGAAAAGAGGATTTGCAGGTGGGTGCGAAAAGCAACTGAAAGGGCTGGCTATTCATACAAAAAGAGACGCTGACCAAAATGTCTTTACACTCCGAAGGGTAGCTAAAGTTTTTCTCTTAAGGTAAGGTAGTCGGCTCTGTAATGGAGCATCTAAGGGCTGGTCCCCTTTTTTCATGTATTTACTTGAATGGCAATATTTAGTCCATTTTTTAGAGAAAGAGAAATTGAAGAGGAATCTAACACAAGTGGTTTCATAATTTTTGACACATTTTTGAATTAGTTATGAATTTTCAAAGGAGATGTGACGTAGGTCCCTATTTTATGTCTCTAGGTCTTCTATGAATGGTTCACTTGCAATTTCTAAAGAAAAATGGAAAAGCAAAGAGCATGATTGGCTCTCACTATTCCCAATGCATCTTTTCTTGATTCATTCAATAAATGTGGAGGTCCATTTAAGAACCACCAATTGTCCATTTTACAGCCTTTTATAGGGTCCATTCTTAATGCCCGTTCCATTTTAGAGCCGACTACCTTAGCTAAATTTTTTTACTTAAGGTAGAAGCACCCGAATTGAACACTATAGTAGTCATTCACCGACACCTCAAAAAGAACTTAAATTCAAGTGCAAGTGGACTTAAAGAAAACATGTGGGGTTCTAAAGTAAACAAGTGTGGTTTCAAGAAGTTGTCACTCTTTCAAGGAATAGCCAATCACCTTCATGGGATTCAAAGTTAGAGTGTGTCAACTTTGGATGTTTATGTCCCTACTTTATAGTTAGTCTAGTGCTCACAGTAGGTGCATCTACACAATTGTTTTCAAAAATTCACATTATATTCATACAAGCTTGGAAAAATATGAACCTAATTTTTTTTGGTTTCCTAAACCATTTCCTAATGTGCACATATGATCTTTCTTCCTATGCACCCTCAAGATCAAGAGATCTAGGGTAAGTGTCCATTTTAGGTGCTTCTATGTTATTGGACTTAATCGGCTGATGAGATCTATAGTTCAATTCCTACTTGTCTTTGTAGCCTAAGCATAATCATCCAGTTTAACCTCTAATGAACTAAGTGAACACTTTTTAGTTAGTGCCCTTCTTTTTTGAGTTGTTCCGTTTTCTTTTAATTCATGAAAATAGACTATGATATGAATCTGATGGAAGTAGTTTCATCCAATTCTAAGTTTAAAGTCCATTGTGTAGAATTTTTTTTATAGCTGAGTGGTGCAAAGTAGTTCACACATCATTTTTTAGACTTTAGTTTTGGCATAGAATAAAAAAATGGTCAACCAATGCAATTACCACTTACCTCAAAAAAATGACAAATCCACATGAAAAATGGTAGATCCAAAGAGCGCAAGAAAAAGGCAAGGGTGCCATTATTGTTTTTCTTACAAACACTATTTTCATTTCAATGACCATCGAGCATTGCAAGCTCCACAAAAAATTGCAAAATGACCAGAATGTTGTAAAATTTTAGATGAGCATTCTGCACTCTTTTGTTTCTCATTGAGCACAAAAGGCCATAATTTCAAAATATTCTCACAAAGATATGCTCCTTCAAAGTGGTTTGCCTTGTATTTCCATAAACCCAAATAAAACTTCAAACTTAAATATCTATTCAACAATGCAGTTAAATAATTTGAAATGGAGTCAATAAAGAACCCTAGTAGAATCTAGAATTTTGTTTAAATTACATTAAGATCCAACAAGAACTTTAAAAATTTAATGATGGTTGAAATCATAGGTGTTGCTATCTTAATTTTGACCTTGATACTAAATCTATACCATTTAGGTAGTTTTTAAAATAAAAAAATTATTTTGGAAAATACAAACAATGTCCTCATTAGGATGATGGAGTTATTTTCATCTATATTTATGGATGAAACGTGAAAATTATGGACAAAGAATCAAGCATTGCTCCAAAGTTGTGTACATTTAATTCAAAATTACCTATAACATCTCAATATTTGTTAAAAATTAAAGATTTTTTTAATATCGAATGAATGAGAATATTTTACTAAATAAGCATTTAAAATACTTTGTATTGCAAATAGACACTAGAATCTAGATTTTTATCTAAAATGAACACATTCTATACATAAGATTATAGGATTGAATTTGGAATTTGGAATTTACATATAAACAACACTTTGATAATTCATAGATTATTCATTCTATGTCCAAAATTACATGCTAAGAGAATACAAAATCTTATGTCAATTGCCATTAAGATGTAACAAAATTAATTTAGTTTTATAATGAAACCATATGCAAATGTTCATTTAAATGATTTTACATGCAATCAACAAATATGGTTGTTTGATAACTAGATTTATAACACATCATTTCTAAAGTCCCCAACTTGTCTTTATATTTGTAGGGTGATTACAAGAAACACTTGTATTATTTGTTGCATTTTTTAATTTTTTAGCATTTTTGCACTTTTTGTACTATGAGTTACCTTCAATATATTTGGGATATGGGAAAACATTTCACATGGTCATTAGGATTTCAAATCTACTATTTAAACAACTTATAATGTTCATTAGTGAATGGCAAGGATGAATGGAAATACTTAATTTTGCTATAAAATAAATTTTCATGAACAAATTGAAGGCACTATGGGTCTCTGATAGTACTATTGAGTCTTTTTGTATGCCTTGAAATACTATTTTGAGTCACATGATACAATTTTCACTAGAAAATGAGACTTCTACATTTCTATTCTTTAAAATTAGAAAATTCATTTTAAAAATTCATTTAAAAAATGGCGGTTGTTCCCAACTAAGGGAAAAAATAGAATATCAAATCTAAAACTAAAAAAATGTTTTTAATTCAACATAAATTCAACCTGAATAATGCACACTTTAAGCCAATATGAAACACACTTGGAAAATGATTTTGGACATCCTTCTTTTGAAAAAGTGTATTTCTATTAGAAGACCTAAACTACCAAATTTCACAAATGTTATTCTTCAAAATAGGTACACAATAGTATAAAAAAACACCAAAATTATATATGTGACATATGTTCTAAATTGAATCCCCCTACTTTATCATATTTGAAAAATTTGAAAAAATTCAAGTGAAATCTTTCATACTTGAGGAAGCTTCATTCCAAATTTCACATTCATTTGATGACTTTTGCAATACTTAGGGCATATTAGTCAAGGTTTCACGCAATTCTTAATCACTTGAATTTTAAAGTTTTTTTGTCTATAAAATTTTAACAAATAAAATACATAGCCTTTTGACTACGAAAATTATAAAATTAGAATATATCATAGTATGTGAATGACATGGTAGAGAGACAACAAACTCCATTATAATTCAATTTAAATGTTGTGATGCATTGATTTTATTGTAGTTGTAGCAAAGTTTAAGAAAAAATAAGTCTAAAAATATGTGTTCAAATTTAGGAAAGTTATTTTTCAAAGAAAGAAAAGAAAAGCATAGAGAAAATCTATTAGTAGCACCATCCATATCTTATTATTGAAAAAAATGTTTGTTTGGCAAAGATGTGGTGACTCCACCCTTCACTTACAAAAATTCAAAGAAAGCGAAATAGACCTAGAAAGGACCTTGTAATTTTAGTTTCATTTGTAGGAAAAAAATTGTAATCTACATGACTAGTAATTTACATCATTTAAACCTAGTTTCACTCCATGTTAAGGAATGAGGTCTATAAAGTGCCCATCTAAGAATTGAAATTGAATTTTGGGGAGTTGAAACTTTTTAAAGTATTTCTCTGTAAATTTTCCTTGAAAGAAAAGTAGAATTGGCATCTAATCCAAGTTGTTTCAATTCATATTTTTTGAAACTTTGTAGAATTAGTTATGAATTTTTGAAGTTGCAATGGCATAGGGCTCTTAAACCGCCTACCTTCCCAAATGTACACAGTTTGTGCATTATTGTAAGATGAAAAAGAAACATGTACAATTAGTATACATTTAGGAAGGTGGACAGTTTTAGAGCCTCTTCCCTTAGTATATGTTGTAATAAAGGTAGCTGCACTTCATTGCAACCTATTTTGAAAAAAATTGTTTCCTACTAATTCTTGTCTTAAGTATACAATTTTGATTCATAAGATCTTACAATTGATTTTAAGAACATTATCATCAATGCTGTGAAAAATTCTAGTTCATTTATACAATATCCTTTTCTTGGTGCCCTTTTGACTTAAAACAAGACCTAATAAAAATTCAAATAGTTTAATAGTAGGAAATTAGGCATGGTCATATTTTCATTTGAACAAAATCTAATGCACTTATTTTGAGCTTTGTATAATAAAAATCAAGGTTTCAATTGTAACCAAAACCTTACTAAAATTGGTACAAAATACAAAGATAATAATTTTGAAGGAATATTTGAAATTTATTTGAAATTCTTCATTTATTGGTGGATAAAATTGTTAAATTTGCTACAAAATCTTAAAATGATAATACTCTTTTATGCAATGAGTGTCATTGTCAAATCCAAATGAAATTTACAATACCAAACATCTCAATGGGTTCGCCACAACCCTCTTACAACATTACTTGAATCATCAATTGCCTAATTTTAGAAAAAAAACATTTATGGAATAATGTAACCACAGGATCTTTTAGTGCACTAGTTTGAAAAGATGTAGAAAAAATTTCAGAAAGTTTTGCCCTATAGATTGCAAGATATTAATGTTTGAAGTTACAAAAATCCTTTTTTTACCATTGCAAAAATCTGGGCAGCTGCACTTTAGAAGGCGACATTTGTATGAAAAAAATGTTTAAAATGGTTGTTACTCTTTGGATTCATTCTTCAATTCAAGTTAGCTACATGCTTGAAAATTTTCAAATCATTTGGAATTGTACAACATGTACAAAAAAATAGTAAGTAGAAAGATATAAAGAATGATTCAAAATACTAAATTGTAAACAATTTATTTATTGAATTGAAAAATGCCAATCCCAATGCTTCAAATGTTATAATAAACAATCTAAAGCGAATTTTTTTATATTTTTTCAAAAATCTTGAAAATTGAGTAAAATAAAGGACTTCAAAGTTTATTTTAGAGTACCAACGTCTTTTTCGCTCTTATTAGGTTCAACACACAATGAAATATCACGAATTTTTTATTTAAAACTATTCTGAAAGAAGTTAGAATTCGTTTTTTTTGGATATTTATTTGCTTTAGTTTAACATGGTTCACGTGTTATTGGTTTTCAGAAGATTTGTTTTTTTTGTCAACGAAATTCTTTCTTATTCTCTCCTATAACACTAGCGATATACTTAACACATGCAAGTTGAACGTTGTTTTCGAATCAGAATGAGAACAAAGTAGCGAACGGGTGCGTAACACGTGGGAATCTGCCAAACAGTTTGGGCCAAATCCCGAATGAATAAAAGCTAAAAAGCGTTGTTTGATGAGCCCACGTAGTATTAGGTAGTTGGTTAGATAAAAGCTGACCAAGCCTACGATGCTTAGCTGGTCTTTTCGGATGATCAGCCACACTGGGATTGAGACACGGCCCAGACTCCTACGGGAGGCAGCAGTGGGAAATCTTTAGAATGACTGCTGCTTCTCTAATCCACGGCCCCTTCTTGTAGAGGCGTATGTGACAATTGTCCGTCATACGGCTCTGCCTATCTAAAAAGTATCTTGTCGGCCGAAATAATACTGGAACAGGTTGTAGGCTTGTCTTGGTTAAGCCTCCGCAAGATAAAGTAGACCTAATTCCGAGGCATCGCTGAGCTATCAGGGAAAAAAGTCTATATATATAGACTTTTTTTCGGGGTTATCGTATTTCGTGCCTATGAGAAATAGAATCGGATAATATTCGATACAACTAAAAAAGTTGCACAGAATAACATAATAATTCCGGAAGTATATACTTTGGATAATTCTAAAAAAAAACCTAAATCCCACAATAAATGACGAATTCCATTACTCCATATGATAGCACAAAGCCAAGCTTGGCTTCGAGGTATTTTGTCATATATAATATATATATGAAAAAATACCGAAAGAAATAAAAATATTTTTTTATTTTCTCTCAAGACTTTGCCTTGAAAAGTGTAGTCTAAGTTTTGTCTAAATCCCACAAAACCCAGGACTATAGTATAGGGGTTCAAATCTAGGGGAATGATCAAATAGTCTAATGTATCGTGGCTAAAGTCACTTGTATTCAGAAATGGAATAGGAAATACATAATAATAACACTTCAATTTCTAACAATTCATATCCACTCTTATTCCCAAGTATACAAATTTGTTGGCCAGTCCATAATAATGCTATGGACGCATGAATGCAGTCACAGTCCTTCACTAGTGTGTGGCTCAATTCCTAATAAACAATTAGTCGTGTAGACCCACAATTTGTCATGCATGATCTAGACTTAAATACAATTTAAATATAATAATATATATATAACAATAATTGAGTAACCATATGGTTCATTAATTACTGGTAATTGTTTTTACCAAACAAATTGTTGTTGTCACTACTTAGCTATCCAAATTACTAATTAGGATGCACAAGGAAATAGTCCCTGTCCTATCTAAAAAAACAATTTGTCTCTATCTAAATGCAGGGCATGAGTGTGTGTAATGCAAGCTCCTTATTTTATCTGCACTTCACAACCATTGGTTAAAACGTCCTACAATTAGTTTACTAATTACTAATACCCAATTCAAACAAGTGGTTGGAATTAAGCCTTAACAAGCCAAACACCAAACACCCAAGGAAAAGACAATTTGTTTTAATCACAATTTCATTCCCAAAACCAAATCTAACAAACTTAATTCAACAACTTGTTCACACGATTCCAACTATTAATTACTTCTTTACAGATTTCCTTTCTAATCACAAATAGTTTATCAAGTATTATATTAAAAACTATTAGTCTGTAAAACAACCTAAATGATCAATCACAAATACAGCTTCCCACAATTGGTCCAATTTCCCAGGTTACTCACAGAGAAGTAAACCAATCAGTCCTAACTAATTGTTTTACAGAAGTAAGGTCTGCCAACAACTAAACCGAATCAACTAATAAGCAGTGATTAATTTGAAGAACCAAATTCCAAAACAAATGGTTAACATGAATTCAAATAATTGAACCATTTGTTTTACAACTCGTTTATAGCTGTAAATCTATAATCTCAATCAATTGATTCACAATGGATTACATGCAATACAACTGATTTCAGAGCCATAACAACGATTAGTCTGCAAATAATTTTAATATGGAGCACTTGTTAACTTAACCATTATCACATAAAATGACTAGTTGTAATTCACCACATAAATCCAAGAATCAGCCCCAACGAATTAAAGTAATTATATTCAAACCAGTTGTTGATGCAGGTTCTCCAAATCAACTCACAAACACAACCAGGAACCAAAACAATTAGTTAGATACATACAAATCAATCATAAACATAGACATATTATAACACGATTTGTTTTGTATATAAATTAGCAATGTCTAAGACAATTAGTTTCAAATTACCACAGTAGCACACGACTTGTTCAGGCATCAGATTAATCCACATCCATTCAACCAATACAAGTGGTCATAACCGTAAGAAATGATCCATTAATATTAGCACATCAAATTACAATTCGTTTTAGTATTCTTATTAATAATATCCATAACAACCAAGTTTGATGCATCTACAATTTGTCCCAGTTTGATAATCAATAGTATTTAGGACAAAGCTAACCCCACTAGACTATTTGTATATCAATAAGTAATTCTAAATTAATTAATAGTTCAATACAAATCTCACCCAGAGTTAATCACAACCATTTTGGATGAATTTATTATCTCAACAACTGGTTGGTAAATACATACCTACTCGGCTACCATAACAGCACAAGTTGTAAATTGGTAGGATTAACAAATTAGTTTTACAATTTGTACTTACCAGTCTCCAAAATCAATTGACGAATCACACAAACAACTCAAGAAACAACCAATTGTCATTCTCATTATTTTCAAGATAGCGCCACAACAATTAGGTAACAAGTTTCTTACCTTCTTCACTTGAGCAACCTCCAACGAATTGTTTTGTCTGCAAAATCTTCACCGCTGGGACCTGGTGCACTCCAGCTTGGTCTCTCCTGACAAGTTGTTGATCAACTCCGTGAACCAATCCAGCGCTCCAGCGACCAATAGTTTAATCAGAACAAAGATAACACCCAAAGCATAACCAACTTAACACACAATTTGTTTTAACTCTGCCTGACACGGTAATTCCCTCACTGAATTTTACTTACAAAACGAAGCCAACAAATAGTAAGCACAATCACTCATTATCACAAATTGTTTCACACAAACACAACCCACGTAAATTGACAACTGGTTTACACATCCAAACACACGAAAACAACTGGTTTTGCAAACTCACAATATTCCAATCACACAACGCCCACAGTATCCAAACAACAAGACAATTTGTTCAATCACAACAACCAAAATCAAACACTAATTCAACATACACAAGTAATTCACAACTTGTTAAATAATCAAACACAATAACACAATTGGTCTTTTCAATAAACACAATTACACAAAATTCTCCTTCTAAATCCAACCACTGGATACACAACAAACAATTAGAATAAGCCTCCACCTCAAATAACAACAAGTCCAATCACTGGACAACACAAACACAAACACAACTTGTAAAATATACTTATATTAAAAATTGAAGGAGTTCATCATTACACAAAAACAATTCGACTAAAAACCGAAATGAAAACCAAGAAAACCGAGAGAGTGTGGGGGGGGGGGGGGAAACAACAAATTGAAAGACTATATGCTACGGCGAGGGAGAGAGAGAGAAAAACCGCTTGAACCGCCGGCAGACTAGTGGTCAGCCGATCCAAGACAATTAGTTTTAATAACTACTAGTTAACATTTACTCAGTAATGGAAAACTATCACTATTAGTCGATCTTTTTACTTTCAATGGTCCAAAACTAATCATTAACTACTAGTTTTTCACTGAAAAAGACAATTGGTAAAATTTCAAAAGAAAAGTGCTGACTACAAAAAGCGTCAAGCAACGAAGCGGCTTCTCAGTTTCACCTCGTGCTAAAAGAAAAAAAAAAGAATTCATCATGGCTTGCAGTCCACTAGAACAATTTGTAATTATTCCATTGATTCCTATTCATATAGGAAATTTCTATCTTTCATTTACGTGCGTAGCTCGCGCCTACTACTCGATGGTGTAAACACTTCGTCGGGGTTTTAGACGATAATCCAACTCCCGTTTACTTTGATGCCGTGGAGTCAGGAAAGTGTTCTGTACAGGATAGGTTTACGAATCTCGAGAATGGCCGCTCTTTTGGAAGGGAGACGAATATGAGGACTGATCTACTCAAATAGCCGATGGTAAACGGTGAAAGGAAGCCCCTAGGTCAGGATACAAATGAACAAGCACTACCATATTGGAGACAAGCAAGAAGACGTAAAAATTCTGAGAGGAGCTGTATGAGGCAGAAGCCTCACGTACAGTTTTGAAGCCAAGCCGTTCCAGCAATAGAGCGGTTTAGGAACCGATATGATGATTGGTTTAGGTACCAATTTTTGGGCTAATTCTCTTTTCATACTACCAAAAAATGAAATTATTGCCGAATCCGAGTTTGCTACTCCAACAATTATCAAACTAATTCCTATTTTGTTTAGTACTTTAGGTGCTTTTATGGCATATAATATAAATTTTGTAGCAAATCCATTCATTTTTGCTTTGAAAACTAGTACTTTGGGTAATCGATTATATTGCTTTTTAAATAAGCGCTGGTTTTTTGATAAACTTTTCAATGACTTTATAGTCAGGTTCTTTTTGCGTCATTTTCTTTTCCAAGTTACTGCATTGGCCCATCTTTTTACTTTTTAGGATGCATTTATCTTTTCTATTCAATGCAAACCCCTTTACTGCAACTTTTTGTTAGCACAAATGACTGTTAAGTGTGCTGAATATATTGAGACAAGATTTAGCTTTTTACTATCAAGCATAAAGCATGTAAATTTTTAATGTGTTTCCTACGGCCTAGCTTTTAATTCCGAATCATGGGTCTACTCTATGGCAAGCCACATGCGGGGAAACTCGCACGTGTGGTTCTGACCAGGGGGGAGAAAAGCACCCTATCGGTATCTAATAACTATCTTATTGGTCGCTTCTAGCACACCTCTAATTGTTGCCAATTTATTCTATAATAATTTAATAATAGACAATTTTAACTATTTTTGCCAAATCTTTCTATTAATAAGTACGGCTAGCACTATAGTTATGTGTCTGGGTTATTTTAAAGAAGAGAGTTTGAATGCTTTTGAATCTATTGTCTTAATTCTACTTTCTACTTGCAGTATGCTCTTTATGATCTCGGCTTACGATCTAATTGCCATGTATTTAGCTATTGAGCTTCAAAGTTTATGTTTTTATGTGATTGCAGCATCAAAAAGAGACTCTGCATTTTCTACAGAAGCTGGCTTAAAATATTTTATTTTAGGTGCATTCTCCTCTGGAATTTTATTGTTTGGTTGTTCTATGATTTATGGATTTACTGGAGTTACCAACTTTGAGGAATTAGCTAAGATTTTCACCGGATATGAAATCACTTTATTTGGTGCTCAATTTAGTGGTATCTTTATGGGGATTCTATTTATTGCCGTAGGTTTTTTATTTAAGATCATAGCAGTTCCTTTTCATATGTGGGCACCTGATGTATACGAGGGTTCACCTACTCTGGTTACAGCATTCTTTTCTATTGCACCTAAAATATCTATTCTTGCCAATATGGTACGTGTTTTTATTTATAGTTTCTATGATCCAACATGGCAACAACTATTCTTTTTTTGCAGCATTGCTTCTATGATTTTAGGAGCATTGGCTGCAATGGCTCAAAACAAAGTCAAAAGACTTTTAGCTTATAGTTCTATTGGACATGTAGGTTATCTTTTTATCGATTTCTCATGTGGAACCATAGAAGGGATTCAATCGCTACTAATTGGTGTTTTTATTTACGTATTAATGACCATCAATGTATTCGCCATAGTTTTAGCATCATGTCATTACCGTTTCAAATATATAGCAGATTTAGGAGATAATGAAAATGCATTTTTTTTAATATTATTATTTCTTGCTAGAATTCCTCATGATCGTCATAATGAAAAAGCAAGTTACTTTATGGTACTTAAGCCACTTGGAGATCGGTCACTGGGGAAACAAGACAGAATCTAACGACAAAGGCAAATCCGAATAGAGGTTGAATTAGAGAGCCGTATGATGGGCGACTATCTCGTACGGTTCTGAGAGGGCTCGAATACCAAAGCATTCAATATGTTTCTGAGAAAGTTCCACTCTATTTAATTGCATGAAGGGATAAGCACAAAAACAAGTGCTTCATCTCTATTCTTCAAATACGGAGTATATGGGAGAGGCAAGATTCGAACCTACGTAGAAAACCTTCAACAGATTTACAGTCTGTCGCTTTTAACCACTCGACCTCTCTCCCCCAAAATAAAGAAAAAATTATTTATTTATAAATCGGTCAATCCGCGCGTATATGTAGTATGTATAGTATGTAACCTTTAATGGGTTTGAACCAATCGATAAATGCATGTACCGTTGGTATATATTATTGATTCATTCATTATGCATTTTCTTTAAGCATCCTACAGGATTTGAACCTGTGACCTTCAACTTAGAAGGTTGTTGCTCTATCCAACTGAGCTAAGAATGCAGTACAATACTAACCTTCATTCATTCATGAACTACAAAGAAACGGATCTATATACTTTAATTGGAACTGGAAGTTTCGAAACAGGTTGGTATATTACCATAATGAAACTACCTTTCATTTTCTGTATTTGGATAGGCTTCATTTTGGCTTCATTGGGAGGCTTGCATAGTTTTCTACGTCAGCTAGCTTTATATAGATTGGATCGGAATTGAAAAAATAAAATAAAATAAAATTTTAAAATTTTAAAAATTTTAAAAAATATATATAAAATATATATATATATATATATATATATATATATATTGTAGAAAATACAAAATTACATAAATCTGGAGTAAAAGGATTTGAACCTTTGCCTGTCGGTATCAAAAACCGAAGCCTTTCCACTTGGCTATACTCAAAAAAATCTATCTACGGCCCGTTTTTCAAAGCTTGTAAAGTGCTATGCACCCACCTAAAACAAAAACAAAATAAATTCCCACTCTGCCAATGGTTCATAACAGACCAATGTAGGGGCAGTTAATTTGCTTATGTTCTCCTTTTTTTGGCAGTAAAACCTAAACGCGAGCTAATCAAATCAATCAACAAAGTATTCTTTTTTGAAGTTGATTACTAACGTGTTAGAATGCATCCAGATCCCTTAGAGAATCCATAACTACCCGCAAACTAAAATTCTTCATAACTTTTGACTCATTAATCCAATTGGAATGATTCAAAGCTTTCCACGTATGTATAAATCTATAAAGTCAATTTCAAATTTTTGTTTCCAAAAAATGTGATTTTTTTAATCTGCCCAAACTGCCCGAGTTGAAAAACAAACAACATATCATGCAATAACTTTTCAACCATGCAATCAAAAGTCACGAAAATTATTGGGTTTTAAAGATACTCCTCATCTACACCTTCTATTTAATTTTGGTTCCAAAACATGGAAATCTCTAGTCACACGTACTTGCCCCAAATCGCCATGTTGCCAAAAAAGACACTTTGGTCCTGTAGGGGTTAATTGCTTAAAAATACATGACAGATTTTTAATACTTGATGATTTAAAAAGTTCTTGTTGTTTTAAAAAGGAAACTCAATTTTTATTGTATATATTTATTTTCCTAAATGAGGGAAAAAAATTGAAAGAATATCTATACTTTAAATGATTTAAAAAATTATTATTATTATTTTATTTGTTATAGAGAGATCTTTAGAGCCATGTGACTCATGATTTCATTTTGTTAATTTGGTTGAGTGCACATCCCAAGCTATGTGGAGGGCCACCTAACTAGACCAAACGATCTAGCAAGCCACATAGGCAAGTGAATGCAGGGATTCAAATCTTGCAGTTTATGTGTATAAGTTCAAGGCTTTTTGCCATTGTGCCACCCAAAGAACTACATTAACATTATTAGTGAAAGATTTTGTTTACTTAGTTTCTGCTTTGCATAAGGTTTTGGTAAAAATCAGAAGACTTTGGAGGCCATTTATCCACTCATAGTATATTTGTTTTCAACAAAATTTGTTTAAAAAGTTATGCATTTTGGTCTAGTTTCAGTGGTATTTCAATTTTCTCTAAGATGTTATGAAAATTTGTCAACCATTTTACTAGATGGTGGTTTGGTCACAATTCGCTTTTTTTGGTAATTCAAAATTTTGAAATTGAATGGTTTACAATTTACAATTTGAACACTTCAAAATTCACAATGTCAATACTAAAAAACTTAGAATTTAAATGATTGGCTTGAACTTGGAATTTTAATTTTGACCCTCAAAGAACCAAACAACCTTTTTTGACAATCCCTAGCTAGTGTTTTTGGTCATCTATTTGTAAATGAAATTTCAAATTCTCCTTTTAAAATATCTACACAATATGTAGACAAGGAATAGCTTGAAGGGATAAAAACTTTTATAACTTCTAATTACATTCTAATTACATTGTTAAGAAGTTATAGTGTGTAGGTTCTTCAATTGGACATGTAAGCCATCCAAATCCAACTACATTCTTTGTTAAAGATAGAAATTTGAAATTGATTTTCTACAATAAAATTTCTTTGAAAAGTATTAAATTGTTCTATTTTGATTTGCAAGGTGAAAGTTAGGATGAAATTTAGTTTGTGGCTTAGAATGTAATATCTACACAAATGTAGACTTCCAAGTCTTTTATTGAGTTTATTGAGTTCAATTTCAAATATTTTATGAAAATTTATGAAATAGGTTGAAAATTGTTAATTCAAACATTACAACCATTGGATTGAGACCTTTCGATTTCACAACAAATTTGTAGTCATTAAGTATTTTAAATTATTCTAAATTTATATCTACTTACCATTTTTTGCTAATATAAATATAAAATATATTTTGTTGCAATTTTTCATGTGTATTTTCAATCCACTTCTTTAATATATAGTAGAGAGCTACAAGTTGTAGAATCTACATACACATTTTTGGAAAAATCATTTGAATGATGAAATTTAACAATTTGAAAAGAGTCAAAACTCATTTTTAAAAAATCCAAACATAATGATTTTAGAATGATAATTATAAGGTTTCTTATTTATAATTTTAGGACAGTTTACAATATGAAGTTAATTATAAGCTAGATCCTACAATTGAATTTGTTGACAAAATATATGTATATATAAAGGTTTTAGCCTACCTTCAATTGAAGACTAATATTTAGAAGCATTTGTGCCCTACAATATATGAAAGAATTATAGTAGGATTGGATACTTTAGATTATTAAAATTCTATTAAGTAATTCAATCTTAATTTAAAAACATTCAAATTTCATTATTAAAATATAGAAAGTTTAAGTATAATCATATTATCTGAATCAAATTTAAATTAGTTTTTAAACTTAATTATAATTCTAATAAAATTCAAAATCAAATTGTATTCTATAGAAATTTGAATGGAATTTGAACTTTGTATTCATACTTTCAAAAAGATTCCCAAAGATTCCCAAAAATTCTCAAATATTCCAAGAGATTTCAAAAGGTTTTACAAAATTTTGTTGACTTGGTCATGTACAATTCAAATCAACAATAACAATGTGATCATTTTGATCATTTATATAAAATCAACAAAAATCTATGAAAACACCAATGTAGTACCCATTGATTCAACAAAAATCTAATGATTTCTTTTGTTGATTTGGACATCATTATCTAATAGCTATCAAAAATTAAGAAAATTGCTTTATTTTTATTGTAGCATAGGATGGTAGGAGGTACTAGCCTTTGTAAAAGGCCATCATTTCTACTATTAAATTGTAAGATAAAACAATATTTCCAAAGAAGATTGAAAATTCTATTAGAATGCTTCTTTATGATAGTGCATATGAGTAAAATTTATACATCTTCCAACTACAGAAAGTGGTGCACCCTAATTCTAGAGTTCATTTCTTGCCATTACAAATATGAAAGATGCTTTTCTTGTAGGATGTTATTGTAATGTGATTATAAGGGATGACAAATTGGTCATTGATGAATACAACATTGGTCAATGAATGAAAGTCTATAGATGTTAAGAAAACTGGAAAGCATGTTGCATTGCTTTGTTTCACTTTGGAAGAATAGAGACAAAAAAAATCCTAGACTAAATTTCATAGAGGGCTTTTCAAATAGATAGTTTGGCAAATGGGAAAATAACTTATGTTGTAGACTAATAACTAGGCAATGGTCCTCCCTATAACTATGGTCAAAAGGTATAATTATACTTTACTCAATATTTTGGAGTCATTTATCAAATAATTTGAGAATTTTTTCCATGTGAGAAAAGTGGGCAAATGTTTTAGGAGAGCTAAACAATCAAGTGAATAATTGTAGTTGTTTGTAGACCTCATGAGTAGGGAGAGATTGGATAAAAATTCCACATGTAGTGATTCCCTTTAAGATTGACCAACCTCTACCTATAGACTTGTCCACTAATTTCAATGAACCTTGAAATCCTTTGTTTGCACTTTCTTAGGTTGGCAAGGCAATTCATGGGTTCTTCTTGTCTTCTAATGCTTTTTTTGCCTATCAATCCCATATGGCAAGAGGCCCTAAGGAGTCACACAAGACAATTTTGTTTATTGTAGGGGGCTTCTTTTCTTTTCAAGGATGCAAAAGGCCCTTGTGGTCTCATTGATACACAACAATGTTATATATATTAGATAGCTAATTTATTGCTAGGGCGGCTTATTGGTTATCATACATAACCGTTTATACATTTTTCAATCACAACCTTTGATCTTTATGATCCAAGGGTGTAGGAAGTAAGTTGAAACAAAAGAAGTTATGAGTTGCAACTTGTAATGGCAATGGTACCTAGGACTTTTGTTCGGGCAAATTTTTGCTAGATTTGTCAAAGATTTGACCACTGTTCAATCAACCCTCCAAAATCTATTCTATGTAGTGTAAGTTAGAAACACCCATTTCCATCCCTGTACCCATTCCTAAATTCTAGAGTATCACTAAATCTGTCCATAAGCATACATTATAGTATCCTACAAATGTTTAATTCTAATTTGTTGATGCAATTGTAAGACACATGTATAATTTTCATTCACTAACAACTGATTTCAGCAGAGTTCAGTTCAAGGTACACCTATAGGATGGTTCCAATGGTCTAGAGAGCCAACACTTTGAAATTTTATAGAAATTACATATTGCATTTGAAAATTTTAATTTAATTTTTGAATATTCATGATTTTCACTCGCTAGGACTATAAAAATATTATTTTTCCCAAAAAATGCCTTCAAATATGGTGAATTGCTTAAACTAACGGTTTTGGGTGTTTCCACTTTACACTAGAACTAAGGGCAGAGGGGAACTCTAGTCCAATGGTTTCTACCAAGAAAATCCTTACGCTACTATTACATTGTAAAAAAAGGCCTCTAATGGAGTTATTTTAGTCAAAATTACAACAGACGATAAAATTTGATAGCCAATTTGCAACTTCATGTAACAGTGGGGTACCAATCAAAATGTCGTTTTCAAATTTGCAGTGAGAAAATTTTCAGTACTACCAACTTTGAAAGCCTCCCGAGAGCTCAAAAATTAGTATTTTACCACAAAAGTTTTACCACACTATCATCTTTAAGTTAATTATATGTATACCAAATTTCAAGGCCAAAAGATTTACCATAAAAAAGTTATTCAAAAT
Source organism: Thuidium tamariscinum (assembly GCA_947034885.2). Classification (NCBI taxonomy): domain Eukaryota; kingdom Viridiplantae; phylum Streptophyta; class Bryopsida; order Hypnales; family Thuidiaceae; genus Thuidium; species Thuidium tamariscinum. Next base: position 5,930,854 of record OX344753.2, read on the forward strand.
CTACCAACATGGGTAGTGGTGAGAAACATTTCACTACTTTCAACTTTAACACCTTTCTAAGGATTGAGTTTTGTTTTTTTTTGCCATGAAATTTTTGTCATGAAACAATATTTATGTTTTTAATATGTATGAAGAATTTCAAAGTAAAAAAATTGTTTTTAAGAAGATATTTGAAATCTCCCAACAGGTGTAGTTTTGAGAAAATTTTCACAATTGCCAACTTTGACACTCTCCCAAGGGCTGAAAAATTGGTTTCTTACCATGAATTTGTTTTTGTGAAGTTATCTATATGTCAATAATATGTGCTTCAAATTTCAAGTTGAAATGAATTACCAAGATAAAGTTATACAAAATCTCCCAACATGTGTAGTTGTGAGGAGGAGTTTTTGAGCCCTTAGTATAGTGTTATTTTGTGGAGCAAAGTTTGACACAAATGTAAAAACTCAACCTCACAACTACACATGTTGAGAGATTTTGAATATCTTTTTTTGAGTAAGTGTTTTGAACTTGAAATTTAGAAAATATATTATCAACATAAAGTTGATCTTATTCAAAAAAATTCATATTAAACAAACAAATTTTCAGCCCTTGGGAGGGTATCAAAGTCAGCAATAGTGAAAAAAATTTCGCAACTACACATGTTGGGAGATTTTGTATATCTTTCTTTTGGTAATTCAATTGAATTTAAAATTTGTAGCATATATTATCAACATATAAATAACTTCACAAAAAAGAATTCATGGTAAGAAACCAATTTTTCAACCCTTGGGAGGGTGTCAAAGTTGGCAATTGTGAAAATTTTCTCAAAACTACACCTGTTGGGAGATTTCAAATATCTTCTTAAAAACAATTTTTTTTACCTTGAAATTCTTCATACATATTAAAAACATATAGTTAGTTTTATAACAAAAATTTCATGGCAAAAGAAAAAAACTCAATCCTTGGGAAGGTGTCAAAGTTGAAAGTAGTGAAATGTTTCTTACCACTACCTATGTTGGTAGATTTTGAATAAATTTTTTTTGGAGAATCTTTTGTCCATGAAATTTAGCTTATATATAATTAACTTAAAGATGATGGTGTGGTAAAAATTTTGTGGTAAAATACTAATTTTTGAGCTCTTGGGAGGCTTTCAAAGTTGGTAGTACTGAAAATTTTCTCACTGCAAATTCAAAAACGACATTTTGATTGGTACCCCACTGTATAGTAGAATTAGCATATATTTAGTTAGTTTTATCTTACCGTACTCCCAATAATCCTTCACAACTTGCAAAATCCTTTCTTTTCTAGTTTATTCCGCTACTACTCACTCTCAAGATGGCCAAAGTTGATGCTTGTTTCTCTTGAAAGGTAGCATATTGCACTAAATTTCAAAAACAGTTCTGAGATCCCTCCTCTAATCCTTAACCCTGAAGCGCTTCGACGTCCATATTCTGGACAATGAACAAAGGGCTTAAAGGCACTATTTCATCCAATTCACTTTTCATTTATCAAATGTAACACTTAAATCTAGAAAAGACAGCCTTCCTTAATGACCAAATCCATTAAATTCTGGTAAATGGTATATCTCTACAAAGCTATAAGTGAAAATGTGCAAAAATTCAAAAAAATATTGAGACATTTTAGTGTTAACAAAAAGCCTGATGGTGATGGGTGGCCAATGAGACAGTGCCCCATTAGCATTGAAAAGTCAACAACCGGTTTTGTCCTGGGTTGGGTGACTTGGTTCCCGGCTCTGAACTTATCCGTTCCCCTGTTCCCCTGTTCCCCTGTTCTACTTATACAGGACCCTTCCCATTCATTAATTGTTCTCAAATTGGTCAGCCAGTGCGGAGCCGGAGCATATGCCATCTGAATTTGAAAGTTTTGTGGGTTGCTTTTGCCAGTCTGAGGAAGTCAACATGCTCTTCATGCCATCCTCGGCGGGAACGGACCTGGCTTCCAAGGCCTACTGCACTGCACTGTACAGTGTAGGGATGGATGAGCGCGCTGAACTGCACTGGACACTGTACAGTACTGTACTGTACAGTGGCCTTCAGTTCGCCACCTATCATCATCCCTGGAGCTCACTCATGACTCCGCCACTGTACTGAGGCCATGGAGTGGATTCCCGTTTAGTGCATCATTTCTTTTAAAAGCGGTGGGTCAGGGTTCAGTCCCCGAACTTTACAGGGCTTTCCCTTTCCTACTTCTGCAGCTTGACTGAAGGGCTGGGTTTTAACTTACTGCTTGGTGCGGTGGGGGTGGCGGGGTGCACAACGGCATCATTATAGTACCGTATCCGTGTTTTGAAGTTGCCTGGAGGCCTGTCAAGTTCTATAGCCAATCACTATTCTTGCACACCCTAGCATACTTGTAGAATAGGGGTAGTCACACCTTCTTCAGCAAGCATATTTCACAGAAGAAGGGAGAGGAAACAGGAACCAATCTGATGCCGTTCTGGGTGAAGGAGGTGTGATGTCCCGTTTTGGTGCGCTAACGAGGGAGATCAAAAACTATAGAATCGATTTACCTACACACAATACGGAGCCAATTGGAGATGACTTGAAACGCAGGCTATGCGCAGCTCGTGACACCATAGTAGAGGTGAAACCTTGGAGCGCCGCAAGGGTGAAACCAAGGAGCGGCAAGTAACAAGGAATAGCTCGCGAAAGCTTCCACACACCCAAAATCTACCTTAGGGGGTAGAATAATCGACGTCGCGAAGGCTTCACAGGAGATTCAAAATCAGTGTTTGGGAGGCTTCGGCAAACCAACAAAACCCTGACACGTCCCCATTCTTTAGATTTGGGGCGGTGTGGAAAGAAAGTGTGACGACCTCTAATATATATTCACTTGTTTTTCAAAGAATCTTGAGAATAGCATCTTTAAATTTACTTAGATACAAAGTCGTTGGGGTCAGGGTGAATTGGCCCCCTTGCTTGGCCACTCCAAGTAATTTCAAGGGTGCAAGTGAAACAAAGAGCCCCCTATTTTGTACTTCACTAATTTACCTATTGTGCTTACTTGAGCTATTTTAAGCATTAGAGGGGATTCAAGGCCAACATGAGACTGTGAAAGCCCTGTTCTTAGAATTGTTCCCAATATTGTCAGGTCAACAATTAATTAATTAATTTTTTTCAAAAAAAAGAAAGAAAGTTTATCCTGAAATGCAAAAAAAGTCCAAAATTTTATTTTAATTTTTTTTCAAAAGAAAGTTGGTGACGTGGCACACTCTCGACTACGTTAGCAGAGGCCAGTTTTGCATTTCTACGACAAATTCTTGTGTACACTACATTGGGAACTCACAATCTCCTATTGGCCTCGAATCTCCTCTAATGGCCTCTGATTGCAAATATGAATTCATAATTTGCAAAAATAATAATTTGCAAAAAATAAAAAATTTGAGCGTTTCCCCAAGTGGCCGAGCGAGGGGGTCAATTCACCCTGGCCGTAGTTGGTTACACATACTTGGCTACAATTCAGCTTTCTTGATACCATTTCTCTTCAACTTTGAAAGATGTGTATTTTGAATCACAATTTCAACGTGTGGTTTCCATATTGACAAGTTTGTTAAAATACTTATATGATAGATTAGAAGTTGACCTTTGCCTTGAGGAAGGCATAAGCTAATTGTTGACAGGTCATTTTCAGAAGCTTTACGATGTTAGTGTATGAAAGATTTTCAAATTCAAATTTAGAATGTTGTATCAAAACCTAATCTATTGATTAACATTGTTAAAGGAAATAATTGAGAGCCAAATAAGTCATCAAAATGTCTAGAAACATAGATTTGATAGAAGATGACTATATTGAATATTGGCATGTATTAAGAAAAGTTGCACTATTATGCAGTGCAAATTGAAAAGATGTTGAAGCTATTTCCTTCAATTCAAGAGTGGCCAAATTGAAGATTTGAAGCCAAGATTTTTTGTCATTAGTTTTTTTAATTTTAAAAGGACTAATTGATGAAAATGCCAATGAAAGAGACATTATTTGAATGTTGCACCACATTAAAAACCACAAACTTTATACAACATTCACCTCATTGTTTTTTTCCCCTTACTAGTCATTTGAAGACTACATATCATCGTTGAAAAGAATATGATTCATCTTCTAGAAGAATCCTCATTCCATACAAAGAAATTTTATTTTGTACATCAAAGCACCTAATGGTTCTTTCAGATTCTCCTATAAGTGGATTTTTGGGCCCTTGGAAGATCGTTTCAGGGTTGTTCCCTGAAATTGTTCCATTGCTACAAATCAGCCCCTTGCTGGTCTGAATTTTTGAATTTTGAAAAAAAAAAAAATTCAAAAAACTTCAGAATGTATTGAAAAGCAAGAAAATGATTTTTCAAAAATATTTATCAAAAATATTTAATAATTAATTTAATTAATTAGTATTTTTTGATGTGGCAATCACTCAAGCACATCAACATAGTGTTCCTAGAGTTCTCAATGCATACTTAGCGTTTGGGAACTCACAGTCTTCTAAATTGACCAAAAATCCTCTTATGATTTTCTCTTAGCCATTTGATACTTCTATCATCTTCTTCATTATTATCATTCTCAATTTTTTCTAGCAAATTTTGTCTAAAAACAAGATTTTAGAAAGGATTGTAAGAATTCTTTTTTTGTAGTTTGAAAGTCATTTTTATGAAGATGAATGATATTTGTGAGAACTTTGGATGATACTAGAACAAATACATAGATGAAAATGTATTTCTAAGAGACCATTCCACTAAAAGAAAACAACGGGTTTTACAACTACAGTTTGCAATTAGTTTTGTAATTGCATCGGGCGTTTGCAACTAGGTGACAATTTAGAGACTGTAGTTGCAGTGAACAAGATGCAATAGTTGCAAGCTAGTTGTAAAATTGGCAAAATTATTTCTCATCCAATAGTCTCTGTAGAACTTCATTGATGAACTCTTCCAATGTGGTTGCTGATGTGGAATTTGATTGCTATGACTCGTTTACAACTAGTTTGCAATTGGTTTGCAATTGGTTTGCAACTTGTTTACAACTAGTTTGCAATTGGCTTGCAATTGACTTACAACTAGCTTGCAACTAACTTACAACTAGTTTGCAACAAGCTTGCAACTAGATTATTTGTAGATTTCAAAATTTTTAATCTTTTTTTTTTTTAGATTAGCAATCCAAATATTTATATTGATAGATTTTACTACTTTCAAAAATTTTACAATTTTGTAGATTTTTATAATTGGTAGATTTTTGTAAACTATAGAAATCTACAAATTGTAGAAATCTACAAAATATAGAAACATTATAGATTTTCATCATTAGAATTCATTATAGAAGAATGCTATAACTTATAATTCTTATATGTTTAATCTAATGGTACTCCTAACAATTAATATGGGATAATTAATATGAGATTTAATCCTAATTGTTTCTTAGTTGTATACAAATTGTTTCTTAGTTGTAATGTAGTTGTTTACTAGTTGAATTCTAGTTGCATGATAGTTGAAAACTAGTTGAATGCTAGTTGCACAATAGTTCACAACTAGTGGCATAGTTGTATTGTAGTTGCATGATAGTCTTACAGTTGCATAGTAGTTTCACAATTGCAAAAAAGTTATACAAATGTATAGTAGTTGCACAGTAGTTGCATAGTTGCACACATACTAGTCAACAACTATAATAAACATTGGATGTAGAATACCTTACGATTTTTTTTCATTCCTATAAACTCTAAACTTCATTTTGCAACTACTTTGCGACAGCTTTGCAACTACAACAATGTAAATGTTGATTTGGTGCAAATATAGAGGGTTGTAGTTGCACAATAGTTGCATAGAACATGCAATTGCATTGTAATCGGTTGCAACGGATACGTTTTTCTTGTAGTGTTCCTATCTTCATCCCACCCACCCACCCACCCAAAACGACATGTGGTGAATTTTGTTGTCACTCATGAGAAAGTTTAACTCCTAAATGCCTTGGGCGTCAAAATTTGGTGTCTACAAAACTTTGAAGGTAGATGAAACCTAATAAAGATGTTATTTTTCATAGTTTATATTTTTTGAGACTTCTTTTTGAAGTCTAGTTTAAGTGTCAAAAACCCAATTTTGAAAATGATTGATTATGATTTTTCTATTCAAGATCTTTTGCAAGGGAGTCCATTGCAATCTTGACTTTTTGTAATATTGAAGGCTCTTGGAAATGAGCCTCAAATACACTATATCTTGGAGAAAAATCCACATTAAAGATTTATTTTAAATATTTGTAGGGGAGGTTTTTTAGAAGCCATACATTTTTTGGAGTTATGCATGTTTGGTCCTTCAACCTCATATTTTTTTGGTGACCATCTTTTTAGATTTGATGTGTGAAAAGAGTGACTTTTGTAGTTTTAACACCCTCATGATCAAACATTACAATCTTTCAAACAATAAGTGGTAATGTTGTGTTTTCTTTTCCTTATGTGATATCCAACATGTTTTATTTGAATTTTTATAATTACATTATAAATTCTTTTGATAAAGCTTGATGAAATGTTGTCTTTATGGTCAATTTTGTTAAAATGGCGGTATTCCAATAAAGGGTAAATGCAAGAAACACTTGTACTATTTCCTGTCACCACCTAAGTGCTGATCTGTTTTTTGGCCATAACTTTTGCATTTTTGCTCGAAATGACTCAATATTTCTAGAGAAGGTATTCATGACTATCATACACCTTACATAATTTTTTCATAATTTTCAAAAATAATTTAATACTAAAATAGTACTAGTGATTAAATGTCACAAATGCCAATTTGGAGGTTTTTAGTACTAAGGAGTACCTTTTTTTAATGATTTTGAGATGAAATTTGGATGAGATGGTCTTCTAGTAGTTTTACATCACTGCACGTGAGGGATTTTGAAAAAAGTTATTTTTATGTGGTGTGGAAGTCTACAAAGTGAGCTTCTTTCTGCTTGAATTTTGAAACATATAAAATATTATTTTGGTGGTTCTTTTGGTTGATGACCATCTCCATAAAGTTGTTGCAAATGGCCACCTTTTATTTTTTGTATTTACTTATTTTTCTATTTTTCCCGAATTAAAATATGAAGGTATGTATTTTCTTGAGGTTTGGCACTTTTTAAATTCTCCTACTTAGAGAATTTTTCTATCAATTTCCTTTGGTGAAAACCTTCATCTTAGAGGTCTATACATTGTTCATATTTTTCAAATTTTTTTCAAATTAATTTTCTAATTTTAAAGTACTCCAGAAAAAGTCATGAGTATTGTAGTAAAACACAACAAATAGTACAGGTGTTTCTTGCATTCACCCTAAAATGGCATGATATTTCGTTAAAATGGCACATTTTCTTCCTCTACCTCTAGGCCTCTATGTCAAAATGGTACATGAAATATGTCAAAATGGCACTTGAAATTTGTCAAAGTGGCACATGGAGTATGTCAAAATGGCACTAGGAATACCGCCATTTTAACAAAATTGACCATCTTTTTGTTTAATTTAGAGCAAATTCCTAGGTGCTTAGAAAACGCATTGGGCATTGAGGGGTTAGAATTCTTAGAAGCGGGTGAATTGTAAACTCTGATGTTTCCCCCAAAGAATTGTATTCCAAGGCCCAACTGGTTTGAAATTGCTATAATGGAAATATAAAGTTTCCCCAAAAGACTGAAGTAGAACCAGCATGACCATGATGAATGCCAATGTAGTGTGAGCCTGTGAGGTTTGAGGAGCTGTAAAGAAAGCAAGGCACCAATGGGTGAGCACTGAGCAGGTACCGTGGAGCAGAATGAGGAGGCAGAAAGAGGCGGAGCACCACGGCAGATAAGTTCATTAATGACTGTCCTCCGTCCCTCCATCCGTCTTCCCTGGGAAGGCGGGACTCCAATCACTACATCCCATGATGAGAATCTGGTTGTGGACTTGTCTACAGTAAGCTTACTGATAATAAGATTGCAGTCCCGGTGACTAAGAAATCTGCAAGGCACCCGTATCTGGTGTGTCACTGTGTCTAGTGTCGGCTCCCAGGTTTCATGCTCACATTCCTTCTCGTCTTGATCATCTAGCAGCAGATTCCGCGTTTAGGATTAGCCAAGTTACATTACTGTGTGGAAGAAATTTGTTGAAGAGTGCCAATGGCCGGGTGAGACGGGAACAGCCTTCAACGAACAACCGTTGGTGCGTAACCAGGCAGTCAGGGGATGTGAAATTGAAGTGGGAAGCGTGAAGACTCGGAAAGTCGTTGCATCTGTCGTGGAGTCAAGAGCAGCGTCGCCATCCAGCTTGAGAAGATTGAGGGGTTCGAAGTTGCTGGAACGCAATACAGGGAACTGGTGAAGCAGTGTTCTGTGCAGGAGATTTGGTGAGTCGAGAGCGATGGGAATGCAGAAAGCTGGGGTCTTACTTGGGGTGCATGTCGAGAATTTCACCGACAGCAGTGTGGACACCAGAGCTTGTGCCCGACGGATTATGACACCGCAACGCGAGTATCCAATCTTCACTCCCGTAAGCTCCTCTTTTCAGTCTACACTCTCTCCCAGTACGATTCCCTTTTCACTAGTGAGGATTCAATAGAAACGAGAGAGGAGTTCGTAATGGCACTTACGCCAGGGCTTGGCCAATTCCAGATTCGTAGCAGCGGAGTGCGTGCGGTTGAGGTTGAAGGGATTCCTCCAAACGAGATTGCTGACCTTCACAAGCTCAAATCCCTTCGGCTCCCGTTGCAGGGAGAGCATTGACCGGCTTAGACAGTGCTGCTCACTTATTCTCAAGGTACTTAGATGGTTTTCTTGTGCTGGTCAAATGTTCCAGCAGCAGTCCAGGAAATGTTCTCAGAGTCAGCTGGAAATTTAACAAATGAATGTAGGCATGACGAACGAAGATGAGCAGTCATTCTCCTCGTCAATCTAAGTTGGTCCCCCGCCCACTTGTTCGCCTAGCCACTGCCTCATTAATCTCGGTTTGGCTCTTTCTGAATGTCGTGTTACTTGAGGATTCCTCTTTTAATGAATCGAGTCAGAGGTGCTACTTCACTGTGATTCCTCTGACGAGAACTTTTTGAAGTAATCATGAATCATTCCAGTTGACTGTAAGGCTTCAGAAGCGTGTGAGCTGCGTGTCATGTCGTTTCTTCTGTTGAGTCTCGGCGTTGTGGCCTATCGGTAGTGAAGAAGAGCGGCGTTCCAGAACGTTCGTATTTTCATCGATTTGAACGTGTATCCAACGTTCTCAATTACATTCGAGAGGTTTTACGTGAAGATCACAGGCATTTGAAAAGACTTAATCAAAACCGATTAGCGAAAACACAGTTCAAAAACCTGGAATCTTGAATATTCGAGTAACAATGCAGAGTGATGGAATGTGTGCAGGGCATTCCAGAATCGGTCGAGCTTCTGGCACGTACTTCAGACCCAAGTCGAGTGAGCTTCCAAGACTCAGACGGGCAAGGCATCTGGAAAGAGATTCACACGGACACACCGAGCACGCCGGGGCACAGCCGCATCCACTCGCTCTTGTTCGAGACGGGCCACAATATTCTCACGCCCTCCGCAAGCGCCACTCCGGACCATTCCGGACCCTTTCCCAAACCCAGCAGCAGCAGTCCAGCTCGACCCGAGACGTACATGGAGCCTCCGGCCGTGCTGATGAACCCCTGCTCCGAAGGCATTGGCGGCAGAATCGCGGGTAGCAACTACTTCATCTCCGTCCCCAACACGCCCGGCCAACGCAATTACAACATCCCTGGACGACACGGCAGCCCCATGGCGCACTCTCCGCATAGCGTCAACATTATGAGCCCTCAACTGCGACCATTGGAGAAGAGCCCCAAGCTCACCCAGATCCACATTGCTAGCCCCAGGATTGCAGAGCGCGCTGTGGTGACTCTCAGCCCTGACCAGCAACAGACAAGACCCGCGTATGACCTGAACAATATCCTGCCCCTTCCTCCCGCTTCCGTCGTGGGCCCTGATCCTCGCCAGGTGCCCTTGAGCAGTCCCGTGCACGCGGGTACAACAGTACCGATGAAGAAGTTGATGAAATCTCGAGGGACTGAACAGTCCCCGCGGTCTTCTGTTTCTAAAGATAGGTCTCCTGGACTAAATTGGAAGAAATCGTTCCGCGCTGTGTCCCCCTTGGCCAGCATCAAGTTCACGGAAGCTAGGAATGCTGTGAGGGGACTCACCAGAGATGTCAACAACTCCTTCGGACAGGACAGCAAAGGCAGGGGCAATGCTGTTAATTCGTCGAATCTCCCCAGCTGGCGAGGTTGTGGTGATGGCGACCAAGCTGAGGTTGGTCCTGCTCTGGACAGAGACATGTTTCAAGGTAAGACCCCTCTAGTCTCTTCATGTCTATTTGTTTTTTCTACAGCATTCAACAGGGCTTTGAATGAAACTGTTTTCATTTCAGAACAATCTTCCCGATGAATCATACAGAAGTCTCCCTCATTTTGCGATGGATTCACTCAGACCTCCTCAATATGACTTTCTCTAAAATGCCTTCCTGAAATATCCGCTACATTATCCTTAAATGTAGCAAGCTTGTCACACATGCAAAATATGTCATAGTTATTTTTCGGGGAGCCCATGCAGATAGATTAAAAGTGGCAAGGGTGTGGTGCCTTGAGAGAGGCGTTGCTGCCGTACCATGCTGAGTTTGACGGCTCATAGACTAAAATTTCTATAATCGTGTTGCAGATTATTCAGGCGATTTTGAACCACCAGATCCGCCGCAGAAAGTAGGAAGCAAGAAGGTGGAGTCAACTCAAAAGTCAGGGACCTACAACATATTTGGGTTCCTGAACTGGGGTAAGAAAAGGAATGGTTCGGGAGCAGCACTGAAATTGAATGAATCGTTCCAATCTGACATGGGGAGCGTGAAACCTGATACTGATTCAATCAAGGTGTTGGACTACACCATCAAAACCTTGCGATACAAGCTGGAGCAAGCCAACCAAAAGTGTGCGGCGGCAGTGGACGAGGTCCGGGCGTTGCAAGCGACAGTGGAGGCTTCGGATGAGAAATGCCGAATGCTAACACAAAGGTGTCAGGATCTGGAGCTTCAGTTAAGCGCCCGAAGGAGTGACCTCCAGTGGGACTTGGAACTCGAAGCTGGCAATCCCACTTTCATCGTAGGAAGACGAGAACCCGGACCGCCACAGATCGCACGCCGATTCTCTCCACTAGTATTGACCCCCGAGAAGTTTTTGAAGGTGTTTGAAGACTCACAAGCTTGCATTCGGAAGTTAGCGTCTGCCATATGCCACCATATTCGGGACTCAGGAGAGTCGGCCACGCAAGTGATCACCTCGCTTTTGGAGCAGCACAAGGTTGGACGAGGGGTGAGTCGCATGCCGCGGAACGTGATCATTCTCTACTTCGAGTCGTTCCTCAACCAGGTCATGTTCGAAAGCTTCGAGAATGTGAGCTTCGAGCCCAATGGTGCCTCTTCTGTGTTTGACCCTGAAACGCTGAAGCAAACATGCTATGAGTCATACCAGAACCTTAAGAACCAGGAGTGGGTCACCATTGAGAAATCACTAGGCAAACCTGGGGCCTTAGTGGTGAACGCAAGCTTTCACCGGTTCTTCGTCGTGCGCATGGAGCTCATTTTATCACAGCTGGGAAAACTGGCAGAGAGTGAAATCTCGTTAAGCCTTATGGCTTCCTTCTTCAACACGGTCAAGTCTGTCTGGCTTGTGCACCATCTCGCATTCGCATTCGACCAGCCTGTGTCAATATTTCGAGTTTCACCATCCGCTGAATTCGACCCTAGATTTATGGAGCAGATCCCAGCTTTCGAACAGGAGGAGCCTGTTCGGTCCAAGATCAGCATCATGGTGAATCCCGGCTTCATAGTGAACCGACAAATCATCAAGTGCCAGGTGTATTGTAGTAGTACATACCAATAACAGATTCTTTTGAGGTCCTAAACCTCTGGACCGCACTTTCCATGTAGAGAAAGAGTTTGTATTTTGTTTTGTATGAGCGCAAGACACCGCTCCCAATGTTTGCGATTCTAGTGTATCATAATTTTAACATTTGTCGCTCAGAAACCGTCACCAGTGTGTCTTTTGAAATCTTATCAAGCCACTCGAATTCGTTTAGGAATTTCTTCTGGAATTCGGTTTCATACGCCGTCTGCTGTACGTCTTTAAATCCCCTTTCACCGCCGTCTCAATTAGCGTAACTTGCCTTGTATTTTGTTTTTGAATCCATGATTGAAGACACGCTAAAAATTACCCTTGATACAAGAAACTTATCCGTTGTTAGAACCTTGTTCTGACCATAGCAAGCTACAGTGTTGCAACCGTTTCATCCGCACCCACCACCGTCTATTCAGTTTAGGAGAGCAACTGAGTAATCAGCTTCCGTGTTAGTAAATCTCGAGAAACTTTCAAAATTCAGTCATATCACATCCTCTCCCAATTGTTGAAACATGCGTCCTGATGAAACTAAGAGTGAAGAGACCTGAAAGAGCACATGACGGCATCTGTGTTAGAGTGAATCCTTCACATGACATCCCAAAGAATACTCACCAATCACGTGACACAGGTAAGAGTTCCAACTTGCTGCAATCCACTTCATTCTTCCTTAAGAGTTTAGTATGATTCTATCCTTAGTCTGTTTCCTTACTAAAACCACCTGTAAACAATAACGCTACTTGTGATTTAACTTCAAATGTCGTATAAAACGTGAAGTTCCTTCATATTCAATGTTTACTTCTTCGGTAAAGTGGTAAAACTAACTCCCAGCTAAAAATTGACATCTCTACTAGTTAACACTTTGGTAGTCTCCCAACTGCTGTCTTTTAAAGAGGTTTGACTGCATTGGGATCTTGAAAGGGGGAGGGCAGCCGTTGAACCAACCGTCCAGCAGAAGTTACCCATGAAGAGGGGTTGCAAAGCTTAAGCGCTGCCCGCACGAAGGTGAGAAGCCAAGCGAGCATGCTTCAATGGATAAGAAAGAATGGAAACAGCAGGAGAAGATCAATCTGGAGGAAGGTGACGACGGGAGTGATGACGATCGAATGGCACAAGAGTAGATGAGGAACGACTTGCGCGGCGGGGGGAAAAGAGGAGTAGATGCATCCATACCGCCGCTTAAGGATGGTGATGGCATCGGCGCCAGGCACTTCGGCGTGTGCAGCTTGCCGAGTGCTTCGCCGGAAGTGCACTGCTCAGTGCCTGTTCGCCCCGTACTTCCCCCCTGACCAACCTCAGAAATTCGCTCATGTTCACAAGGTGTGCTCCCTCATCCATCTGGTTCAAGCACTGTTGTAGCACATTTTACACTCCACAGCCTTCGCACCGTGCCCAATTCATGTCAGTTTCCTAGCGTTTCTTGATCTATTCATAAAAATTGCATCAGACAACTTATGATGTCATCTCAACATATTGCTAAGATCATCAGCCATGAGCGACAGCACGAGCTGCATCAGTAATCATGTGATCAATCTTGTCATTTAACAGGTAGGTTATAATAGAGTTTTTGGTATCACTCGAAACAATACCTGTTCAGGAAATGCGCAACTTGGGTTGTTGGTGATCAAGAGTGGGATTCACTCCGTCATCTAAACACAACCCTAAACTCGTACACAAAGCAAAATGCTTAGTCAGCCAAGCAGTGTTTGCATTGCATACAAAACAATGTAGAGTCCTGGATTTCCTAACATGCAGTGAAATGGACAATACAAACGAGGAAACTGAATGCGTTACCAAGTCGAGAGAAGTGACACATGCTTGAGTCTGACTTCAAAGAAAATGCTTTCAGTCTACCAAAGACAGCTAGAATCTGAATGTTCCCAAAATCTTGCATCAGTCAGGAAACCTAGACGACAGAGAATCATGTAGGTTTACATCAGTAGAACATGTCCAAAGAGATGTTTAGGTAAACCACTTCAATAGTAAGCAGGCTTGAAGAGGGCTGAGTGAAAGGCTGGTAGGTGTTTGGCGTCGCGAATGTCACCAAGATGCTACATGAGTTGCCGCCTCCCCACCGTGAAGACTGTGTGAATTCCCTTGCGTACGAAGCAGATGCACGCGTTCAAGATCCTGTTTACGGCTGTGTGGGTGCCATCTCTGTTCTTCAGCAGCAGGTCTTTCCTCATCCCTATCCCACATGCTGATTATCCTCTTCCTTCTATTTCCTTCCCACAAGCAAGCGGAATCATGATCATCAAAATCTTAAAGATAGTGCATTGGCACAATCCTGAATAATCTGAATTCCGTCTCTTCCCTTCGTTCAACTACTGTGCCTCGAGTTCTTGGCCAGGACACACGTGATTTCTATAGAATTAGGTTTGGAAAAGATAACCCACCAAAGATGGCACGCATAACAGCTATTTTCTTGGCTAGAGATTGCAGTTCAGGTGGCTCGGTAAGAAAAACCCTTGGAAGCGTTTTTCCTTAGTACCTTCATTCAGTGGAAGCAGCTGGCTGAAGGTGGCCATATTTCACTTCCTTCACGCAACTGCTTTCACACGCTTCAGCTGCAAGGACATACCTTGGGTTAGAAAACCTGTAACCCAAGCGTTCTCTGGATGTCAACGGCACCTACTTTTTAGCGACTTGATAGACAAATATTTAAGTTCGAGTCTCTCCATTTCTGAAGAATCACAGTTTGACGAAAAAGCCTAGACGAAAGCAAATACTTACGCCTATAAAACGTCAACTACAGTTGTTATAGCAATGTATTCCATGAAATGTAGCACTTGGCTAAAAATTACAGAAACACTAGCCATCAAACCTAAATATTTGCTGGCTCCCCTAACTCCCTCCAATTTCGTTCAAGGCGTACGAAAAGCGGAGCTGAAAAAAAACCAAATCCGTTTAGGAGTGAAAAGGTTCGGCTTGAGAGACTGCCGAGGAAACTGAAAGTACACAAAAAAAACATCTGGATGGCACTGATAAACTGAAAAACCAATCTTAAAGAATTTTACAAAAGGAAAGAATGAGAACAATGTTGAACGCAGGAGGGCCCTGACTACAGGTGGCGCACCTGCAGACGCAATTGGCGCTAGCAACTTCCGAGATTGCAAGACTTCGTGAGACATTCACCATTGCTGCCGCAGCCTCTACCACGAACTCCAGCCCTCCTGCAAGCAACATTATTGCTCCTTCAAATGGCGGACCACCAGTCTTTCTGGCGTCTCTTCAGACCCCTCGATCCCCTCCTCAAGCCCCCGACAACTCTCCACCGGCCGACCTTGATCCAGCTCCTCCTTCGACCGAACCACGACATCAAGAGTCACCGGAGCCAACACCCAAACAACCAGCCGCTGCATCATGTGAGATCTTAAGGCCTGCGTCGTCATAGCTCCAATTGCCTTTATCCCCCCCGTAACCGTCTGCTTGGAATAACAACATTCTTACCTTCTTGTGGCTTGTAGTGTAGTCAGTAGCCTTATAAGAAAACTGATTTAATCTCATGTATATGGCTGAGGGACTCACACATAGCATTATCACTTGAACACTTTGCGGTAATTACGTCGATTCCGGAATCTGAAGCTACTGCAACTAGATTAACAATAGAGTTAACTTTCATTTTTCTCGCGGCATTGTTGTACCTGACCGATCCAGTCCGTAATTTCCGAAAGTCTTCATGTTATCTTCACTCCCCTGCGACTAGGCACCTTCAAAAAAACATCCACGAGATGCATGTCATGCAACTAGAATCTCAATGCCCAGTCATGACGGGTTATACAATTTCAAAATTGAGGAACTGACCCATCTCCCTCTTCGGAATGGACATAAGATGGTTTTGACAAGTCCACACACTCACGGCGAAAATGTATACTCGTTAAACATGATTAAGTTGTGCCCAGGAAAGGACACTACCCTGTGACGACACGTCTGTATTAGCATGCCTTGAAAAGCACATCCTTAGAAAGAGTGTAATAACATCTTTCGATTTACCTACACAAATACCGACAGTCTCCCGCGACAATCCATAGGCTCCAGTAGCGCTTCCTCTGGTTGGATATAGATGTGAAATTAACACCCAACGTTACAATATGACATGAAGCTGTGACATCCTACTCTCAAAATATTTACACTCAACAAGAGCAAAAGAAAGATACGATCGGAATAGAGACACAATATGGACATGATCAGTCCACTTCTAGAAAATTTGAGAAATTCAAAGCACACGGGAAAGAGAACTTCCTTCTTTCGACAAAGGCAGTATCTGTCAATACCGGTACACTTTCAAATTCATGTACATTGTTCGGGTTGAAAGCAGGGACAACAAGAGCAACATAGTATCCCTCTATATAGGAATCTTCACAAGAAATACTTATCCTACCTCCATTGGAAGCTTTACAAGATGATTTCCAATCAAATTGACGAGGATGAAGGTGTTAAAGAATATCTAGTCTATCATGTACAACCTAAAAAACATCTAAAACTCTCATCTTCCTCCTCCGCAATATGTTTTGCAAGTTCCTGCTCTTGCTGCTGACGCTCACGGCGCTTTTTAGCACTCTCCAGTTCCTTCTTATGGGCGTCTGGTGGAAAACGTAACGCTTTAACGGCTTCATTATGAGTAATCGGACAGAAAGCAATATGAGAGTGGAACGCCTGTTGGGGTTCCTGCAAGCATGGAACAGACATCTTCAATTAGAGGCCCATACTAAAAAAAGAAGTAAACAAATAAACAAATAAAACTATGGATCAACAGAGGGCAAATGGGTTCCTTCAAAATTCACGCATCCCATAATAAACTCTAACATCTTGAGCACTGAGGAAGAATGCATGATATCAGTTTGGACTAACTCCAGTTCAGGCGAACTAAAAACTTTTCACCAGAGACGACAGGACACAAGTCAGGTCCATACGTTTTAAAATGTCTTTGGCCGCATCCATAATAACACTTCGTTAGTCACCGGTGTTGGATATGTCAATTAGAACACCGGTACCGAGCACAACAGAAGCAAATGTGCGAGGGCAGTGCTTCCACAATTCTAAAACAGAGGTAGTCTGCTGTAAATAAGATAGAATCAAATCTTTCCCTATATTCAAGCATATATGAAAACAAGATATATCAACCAACAGGAATTGGTTCTATCTCCTACCTGTCTTATTCTCTGTGCAGCGTACCTGCGTTGAGTGAATGTCGCCAATTTATTTCGACTGCATCCAGCTTTTAGAATGGTCCGCACTAGCGCGCGTCAATCCCTCCATCTCTAATGGCCTTTGAGACAATGCTCTCAGCGTCATCCACGGGTGTCGCAGAGATTAAGTGTAAGTTTGTGGCTACATCCGCTAACGAGATTCGTGAGTAAGCAATACTATTGTTCCGAAGACCTGTTCGAATGACGTAGTGAGTATTTTTGGATTTCTTATTGCAGGTCAAGTGATGTGTTTGTTACAAAATGAAAGCAATGTTCGTTGGGGCCTAAAATTGGATGACCATCGAAGACGCACAATTAGATTGCGGCTCTTGTCAGCAGTGAAAACACTTGAATTTTTCTCAATAACAGAGCGGAAGAGCTCCAAATCCCCAATACGCACAGCCTATCATACAAGGCGGCTCCAAATTAGTGTGCCAGTCATGAAGTGCAAACATTCTAGCATTGAGTCATGAAGATCAGGAAAAATGAATGATCTAGTAAATGTAGCTTACATCAAAAGAAAACCTTGGGCGGCTTACAAGTCAGCCCTCAACAAAAACATGTCAAGTAATGACTAAGTGAAGTTGGAGACATTGCTAAGCTCGAAGTAGGGTCGGAGTGCCTTCCGTATCCCGGGTTGTATGAACGTTGTGCTTTCAGGGAATCTCGCCCAAGAGCAGGCGTACAATAACTGCCCACTTTGTACACTGAATCCTAAAACCTCTGGCGCCGGCAGGGGCCTTACGTGTTGTTTGCAGCAAGCAATCCTTGGCATCAGTGTACTCTAGTTGTATTGTTCGAATCTTTCCCAAATAGTAGAGGTACCGACAAAGCTGCGCGATCAAAGGACACCATGTAAGGAAATTAAATGACTCCACTGCAGAACAGGATCTCCATCAAACCCGAGTCTCAGATTAGTTTAACAAAAATTCATATGACACACTTACAACACTTGCCAACAGCAGGTCCATCAATTGCTGGGAGAAGAATCTCACCCACGAATATCCGAGAGGGAATCTGTGAGCAATAAATAGCAAAATATTTCCAATTCAGGAAGCACTGACTGTTTCAGAGATGCATGAGATTGTCCGAGTGCTGGAGGAGTATCTACGTCCATGTCTATGTCAGTCTTTTTAACCTGGAAAATGACCGCATAGTCAGAATAGAGACACCTACCTTCCTTGACACAATACGCAGAACTTCAACGGGCCCTTCAACAATGTCGTATTAACTCGATTGAGAAGAAACATAGAAGATTCGAACGCGCATTATTCAGCTGAACATTGCACTTAACTTACTTGTCTTCAGTTGTGAAAATGACATAACTAGACAGACTAATTGATAAATTCAGTACGTTTAAGACCAACACTCAACACTACATCGAATGATTACCTAAATGCAGATGGCAATGGCAATTTACAATGATACTCCAATTCCCATTGAAACAAGCATCATGACAAGACGGATTTGCACCTAAACCGGATGTCCGTCAATTACAGTCGACGAGAATCACTGCTGCAACTTATGTTAACCTAAATTTTATTACACGATGTTAAGAATGCTTACCGCAGCAGCGAACGGCAATAGACGAGCCAAGACATCGGAACCAGGAAGAGCATGCTTCAAAAACGCGTTCACCGTGGATGCTTTCAGCTGTCGACGAACTGGAAGCATCTGTCGATTGGCGCGAGTCATCAACCGCATTTCCTAGCCCGTCACACCCTTTTCAATTGGAGTGATCACTCTTTCAGCTCTGTAATTCCAAAACAACAGTCCATAAGATATAATAAAAAACATCGAATACCGAATCCTCAACATTGTCACCCTTTCAAACCCTAATTAAATGAAAAATGCTGCATCATCAACTCTCCAAGCACACCTCCGTTTTCACCACCTATATCAACCCGACTGAACCTCACCCTCCTCAGTGAAACCAATCCCACCGTATCAAAACATGCACAAATTACATCCCTGCATCAAACCTGAAAGCTGTACAAAGAATTCGCAGGATCCCGCATCACGGATCAATCATTTACAGAAAAGTAGCAAAAGGATCGAAAGACTCTTCTTCACTACAGAACTGGGGCGATGATAACAACGAGACAGAGTGGACAGAGGCACAGAATCAGCAGGCTTCATTTCCACGTCCTGTCCCATAGTTGCAGGCAATTCGGTCATTCAGAACACTGCCAATGCTGCTTGTGCTGCTTAGCTTGCTGAGACCGGATACGCAACAAATACTCGAGCTCAGGCAGATCAAAACAGGAAGACTCTCATGTGATGAAGACTTGCGCTAGCGACGGAGAACTTTCTGGCGTTAACTTAGGCCTCAGTCTGGACCAGCCTTTTAGTTTTTCATTTCACTGGGGTATGATGGCTCCAAAAATTTAGTTGGGGCTATCAGTTCTAGTGAATTTTTTACAAAACATTTTCTTATGTAAACACAGTATTTACAAAACATTTTCTTATATAATCAAAATGGTTGGTTGAAACAATTGGCTAAATAATCAAGTTTTCTTTTTAATTTTGATTAGACTTGTAGCTAGACCAAAGTATTTGTATGTAGACTTTGACAATATTTAGCCCCAAAAAGAATAGCCACTACTATAGACTAAAAGGGAGGAGGCTTGGCATTCAAAAATGCTAAATCTTGCGCTAAAGTAAACATACTTGATATAGATTATAGCCCAATCTAGATACCTAGTCTTGAATTCAATTTCACTCTCTTACATTTTGATCTAGTAGAAAGTTGTAGAAAGTGTGCACTTGGGGTTTGAACTCGGGGTGGACTTAAGACTCATAAAGGACTTGAATTGGGTTGAAAAGTCACTATTTTGTGAATTCAGTGAAGACCACTATATATAGAGCTTCCACAAATGACAAAAAATTCTTGCATTATTCTAAAATTTAATTAAAGGGACACTTTTGGATTGTCATTGGAACCCTAAAGAGAATTAAAGGAGTCACATGAACATCCTAAAGAACATGAATAGTCCCCCGTAGACTTGTCTTATTTTCGTCACACACTCATTGTGGAGGTTGTTTTGTGCCCAAAGTATTGCAAAATTGATTGAATGAATATGAAATTCAAAATTGAATTTCCTTCAGCAATAGAAAATGTACTTGAATTATTTTGATTTTTTCAAAATTGATTCAATGGGTGATTCACTCCCAGTTGGTCAATCCGCACACAAGTTACGGCTCCATGGCCAACGACATTCATGCTGAATGTGCTCCACATGTCTGACTCTTGGATAATTTGACCTCGGTGACGTCAATCTCTGACTGTCCTACGAATACTGCACTATATGCTACCGAATCATGGATTAATTCATGTTTCTGAAGAACTTTGAATTTCGTCAAATGGACAGTATTCCACAACTTCGGCACTTCCGAGGACGCACGGCCTGGAATGTACAGAAAATCTGTAACTGTCCTATTTCCTATGGAACTTCTGTGTGTAGATGTATGTGTCACAACTTGTAGTTCCGGTTCTAGGATGACGAAGGTGGATTGCCAACGTCTTGTGGGCTTCTGTAGCTAGCATGCTGAAGACAAGTTTGTGAAAGTAACCAACATACAAATATCCTAGCTAGAAATCTCAATATTTATGCCGAACGTCTGTAACCACGAGAATTTGAGTTAGTGGAAAATTTACAAGTCCCTCCAACAATTTGGAATGATCACGGGCAATGCAAGTTCTGGCCCCTCTGAAGTGTTTTCAGATCCACTCCGAAGCTGAATTCGCGTACTACACAGATCCACAATAAAGGCCGGGTTAAATAGTCATAGCTCAAGGATGTCAGAAGCCAAATACCTGAAGTTTCTAGAGCAATATTGAAGTACTGTAAAACACTCTGCGACGTGACATGACGAGAGTACTGAAAAAACGACGAGGAAAACACATTGACATGCTATCGAGACGAATCAATTGCCAAAATAATATGGATCATCGAGCAAAGTACTAACCATTCAAAGCTAATGCCAGGTGAGATGATTGCAGGCGGACAAAACATAATTGCTCTCTCTCAGCTTGGAATTAACAGCCGACCAGTATCTCCGCAATTCTTCAAGTGATTCCCACTCCGTCAGAATTAATGTACGACTCAGAAAGTGACCGCACAGCTCGCCATGCAACTTTGTGAACCAGAAACATCGGTAACTCTACAGCAAGAATTTTTTAAAATGGAGTTACTGTATGTATAGTTCTGGTGTTTGTTCCCACCGCTAACGAGGCTGAATAATTAGAGTTGATCGATCCCAATTTAACCAATAAATACATAACACCAATTAAATCGCTCAACACAAAAAATTTAACGTCAACAAGCAGGACACGCGCATGTCGTCTCACCTGCACAAGGCTAAAGAAAGTTATAATAACCGTTGGTTTGATACTCTGGAAAGCGCTGCTCATCCAATTAACATGCATTCTCTAAAGTTAATACAGAGCTGGCTGATAAACTGAACTGGCCGATTCTGCTCTTGCAATCTAGCCGATAGCCCGATAACCATTCAGAATTTCAAACCAAGGAAGATGACGAATTCTAGAAGCTGTGGGTGCTTAAAAACACCCTGAAAGTTGGCCTCCGAACTCCACCGCCAGGCAGGTGCGTGGGCAGAGAAATTCATCAAAAGTCCACTTCCATTGTTTCTATCATCAATTACTTGTCATCGGTGCAAGGTCCCGCTACGATGGTTGTGGACTTGTCGGTAGTCGAAAGCTTGATCTCTGCATTCCCGGTCACGGAGATCGCCTGCTCCGTCACCTCCTTGAAGCATTGTCCGATGGCCTGACTGATGTGTCGAAGGCCAAGGTAAATTCCTGTTGCAATCATGGCCATCCCACCCAACATCTCCCATCTCTCGATTGCCATCACGCACAGCAATGAAACGACCTTCGAACGAGCACCACGGGACTTACAGAGCTACAGCGAGCGAGCGAGCGAGCGGCAGCGAGAAAACGAATATACAGTATGAGCAGCGCAGAGTGAGATTGCGCAGGGAAGGGACTGTTATGGGCGCAGCGAGGGCAGGGAGGTGACGATGGCGCGCGGGGAGAATTTGAGAATGACTACGACGTTTACAGAGGCGGGGGCGGGCCAGTTAAGCTCTCGGGAGTCCGCTTAAATAAGTTATTTGAATCGGCTTTGACGCTCAAATCCTTTCCTTGAAATTCTGCACATTAATTTTTATTTGATTTCCTTATATCTTTGTTACAATTATATGGATTATTTTGGATGAATGAGAAATCATTTGGTCACATCATTGTTTTGATGAAACACTTTCAATTGTTCATCATTAAGAATAAGAAATTTAAAGTACTTAGGGATTAACCCTGAAGCGTGCCGACGTCCATATTCTAGACAATGAATAGAGGGCTTCAAAGCCCTAATTCATCCAATGAACTTCTCATTTATCAAATGTAATACTTGAATTTAGAAAAGATAACCTTCTTTAATGACCAAATTCATTAGATTCTGGAAAATGACATATCTGTATAAAGCTATAAGCGAAAATGTGCAAAAATTCAAAAAAGAATTGAGACGCTTAAGGGTTAAACATTTAAAATTTTTTGTCTAGTGGCTACAATAAAATCCATCATAATTATCATCATTTTTTGGATTAAAATTGGTTTTCAAACCATTGATTTAGATGGATTTTATTGTTATTACTAAAGATAAAAGTAAAATTACTAACAAACTAGAATTCTTTCTTTAAATTTTATCTTTTTGCAAAATTTCATAAATAAAAACTAATAGTAGACTAATAAAGATTTGAATTACAAAACTCGACTATGAGAAGTAAAAAGAGAATATTCTAGCACAAATTGCCATATATTCTTTGAAATGAATGCAATGAAGTGTAGGGATGTACTTGTCAATCCTTATTTATTCAGTACCTCCAAAGTGCTTTGAAGTTAGGATGTATCCCTTATTTGCACATAAACAATATCATTTCAAAACTCTTGGGCTACAAGAGATAAAAGACATAAATGATCAAAGTATGTAATGAATCATCCAATGATTTTTGGTTATGATATCTATTGTTATCACCATACATTGTATTTTATTATTTTTCTATTTTCATTTTTATGAAAAAAAAATCAATTGTATATCCTATTTAGAATGGATTTTCCTATAAAGGCCTAAATTTTTAGGTTAAATGTATTATAAAATACTATGTCACTTTGGACTAGTGGATATGTATGTTTTTAGTAACAAACAACCTAATATGATTCATTGCATTCCAAGTAGATGACTATTTAATGGCAATACCTTGCAATGAGTTCATGTCTCTATCTAAATCCTTTAACGCAAGTACTATAATTGTACCTTGAAGCTTGTATATGGTGATTTTCAAGTTAAAAGCCTTTCATAACCACTACAATAGAATAAAAACTATTTGTATTTATTCGTTACAAATGTAACTACATACAATTGCAATCATAAAAATTTTAAATTGTTGTATAAGGATTTGAAATTACGATGATATTTGAAAAAAAATATTAGAAAAATTCAAATCAAATATAATCTACACTTCAAAATACAAATATTTTGCCATTGATATGACTATGCTTTTGTAAAGTACATCATAGTATAAGTAAAGTTTTTACACCATTTTATATTTAGAAATAGAAAAAACAATCTATAGCATAGCAAATTACTTAAATTTAAGATTTATGAAAAATTATTTCTTCAAGAAGACATTGGACTTAGTAAGCTTCATTTTATTAGTTTAACTCAAATCCAAAAGCATTAGAGTTTTTGGCCTTTGAAAAACTATTTCAGGGTTGTTTTCTAAAACTACTCCCAATGTTGTAGACCAACATATTCATACAAATCTAAATTTTTAAATTTAAAACACTAGAAATTATTAAAAATTAATTAATTTAAATATGTATAAAAAAGAATTTTATTTTTAGAATTTAATATCTTTTCAAAATATTTAATAATTAATTAAAATAATCAATTAATTAATATTATTTGACATGATAATTGCTTAATGATGTTAGACTACTAATGTCGTGGTGTTCCCGACATTTGGGAACTTGTAGTCTTTCAAAGGCTCAAATCTCCCCTAACAAAATCATTTGGGTGACTAGAACTAAGATCATGAGTATATGATTAGAAATTCTCGAATTGCACAATAACAAGATCCACACTATGTACTGTACATCATTACTACAATCAAATTTAGAATAAATCCATTATGCAAATGATCTTCAATCAATCTTCTCCATGCAAGTAAACAAGAGACAAATACAACCCTTGGAAAATTACATGGAAATCAATGACTTACTCATTTTTGGCAATAATATCGAACAAACAATTTTCTACCTCTTGCAACATACCAATGTCAAGGTATCCTTTGGGAAGGTCAGATTTGGCAAAAGACAAGTCATTTTTTTATTAAAAGTGCCACATGTCATTTGGTGAATGGTTTGAGGTGATGTAGATCCCTAAAAATGTAATGTGGAGATCCAATTTCAGCACCGAAAGGCCAAATGAGACCTTCATGTATGATATTTAACCCTTAAAGGCCCAAGGCTTTTTAGGGGTTAAAAACAACATTACTTTTAAAGTGTTACAAGTCTAAATGTTACTAAGGTATGAAAATCTCAATCATACAATCTTGTAGTGTAAGTATTGGAGATGATGTGAATAAAATTTAGAGTCATTTGGCCACATAGATTAGGAGACTATAATGTTTTAGTGTTGAGAAAGGATGATGAAATTTTCCTAAAATTATATTTGGAGGTCAAATTTGATTTCTTAACCTATTCAAATGAAAAAACTTTGAACTATAAAGTACTTTAAAACTAGCATACAAACACATTGGTGAAAGAAAACATCATTCAATTGACTCATTGTGTCTATAGAATGGCTTTTAAATGTCAAGAATAGTTGCAAAAAAAACATTTAGGGTTGAACCTCCAACTAAAATGCTTCTCAAGCACTCTAACTTCTTGGATTGATATGAAATTTTATCTACACAAACTGGGCTAGTATGTCCAATTTTTTTTTAAATGATTGGAAATGGACATTGTATGAAGAAGAAACAAGCCACTGAAGTTCATTATAATCTAAAATGTCTAATTTTTGAATTTTGAATTGCTCCCAAACTTTCAAAGCAATTTGGAATGGCACGAAAATTTGACCTCAATAACTAGACTTCTAGAGGAACATGACCCAACAAATTTTATTGAAAAAAAACATTGGAAGGAGATAGAAGCCACCAAAGTTGCAGCCATCAACTACAATTTGGTGAACTCAAATTCAACCTCTAAGCTTCAATTGGCTTTCAAAAAATCTATACATCTTGGATAGATCTGAAGATTTTACCATACAAACAAGAGAAAGTGGAGATTTTCCAACAATTTTTATTGAATTTGGACATTGGATGCAAAAGTTACAGCACTTCAAATTGGACTTCTAGACTGTGAGGACACTTTTGGCCTCCTGGGGCGTTTAGTTGTTAACACATAATCTCCTCTACTACAGTAGTTATGTGAAAAACAGTTCACGTACACATGCATAATGCTTGAAAATTGAAGTAAAAATTCATGCAGCATAACAGGGTCCGCTTGCTTTCTTCCAAGGTTGTTCAATCCTCTAAAGCTCACTGCAAGGAAAGCTCATAACGTCTATAGTCTCTAGACTGAACCCACCATAATTGATCACCCTAGATAATCTCAAAGTATGCAGTGCAATTAAGCAGGTCAGACCGTCAGATTTCCATGCCACCTACAAACAGTGGTCAAATAGAAAACAACTGCCCTCACAGTCAAAAATGTGACCAGTTACTAATCACCAGGTTCCTAAACTCATTTGCTTTCTCAGCGATTTACATGATGAGTTTCGTGTCATTCTTGTTTCGTATCTGCTACCGATAAAACCTCTGCGCATCATCCATGCTTTAGTAAGACTGGAAATGTTCCTTTGCAAAACCCTCTAAAAGTAGCGCCCAAGTGCATCCTCATCGAGAAGTCACTTTGAGACCTTACAAAACTATGACCTTAGAATCAAACAGGTGAACTTTGGCAAGCCAACTTCCCAACTTGCCAGTTCAGAACGGCTGATTGAAAACTGTGTCGAACCCAGATTACAGCAGTGTCCACGAGTCCACTAGCATGTTCTGGTTTGTATCAGTTCCATATCTCACTATCTCGACAATGACCATATGCTACAACAAAAATCCCTATATGCACAAAGAAAGACAAAGAAAACTGATACTCCCAAAAGACACTTTCCTTGCTGACGATTGCTGATCCAGACGCTGAAGTCATTAAATCTATGAACAATCACGTTCACAATCACATTCATAATCATCTAGGATATTGGTCTCTATTGTGTTTAGAGAGCATCAAAACTAGTTCTCCGTCGGTACTTGCTCCTTTGTCCACTAGAATCTGCAGCGGCGTTCTCCCAGTATTGTCCGATACACTGGGACTTGATCCTCTGCATGTCAAATAGCTGTCAGTAAATAAAAAGTATCCACCACTGCAGATGATGTTGGTCAAACATTCGGAGGTTTCCAACTTCAAAGACCTGAGGCTTGTCATCACTCAAAAATGATATGGGAATGGATACAAATTCAAAAAATACCAGAAGCAAAACGTTGACCGGACACGGTGTTAAAACTACGGCAATTGGAAAAAAACACCGCCAAGTCCTGAACTGTAACGAAAATAAATAGGTCTCTCAAATTCGTATTTATATTCTTAGCTGAAAAGGGTTATTGGTTCCTTTTAAGCAACGAACAAGCTAGATTATCTAGAAAAGTTTACCTCGACAGAAGAAGCTTCGCACAAATATTCTTCCCATGTAATACACAATGATGAA
This sequence comes from Thuidium tamariscinum, assembly GCA_947034885.2. NCBI lineage: Eukaryota > Viridiplantae > Streptophyta > Bryopsida > Hypnales > Thuidiaceae > Thuidium > Thuidium tamariscinum. The sequence goes on from OX344753.2 coordinate 5,957,762, forward strand.
GAGATGTTCGACCAAGACAGTCAGCAACATCAACTTGTGCACCGTGTTGAAGCAGTAGCTCAATTAAACTCAGTTCTCCAATGTGACAGGCAATGTGCAATAAATTGCAACCCTGCAAATCATTGGTATCTGCAATGGAAGCCTCGCTAGAACATGGATCCTCTAAGTCATGACCTCGCCATGAACTGGAAGCTGCTGAACGGGGTCGCGAAACATTCTGTCCCGAGGGAAAGAGTGGCCCACTCCAGTTAGCGCGACTGCTTTGGGAAACAGGGCTTTTCCGAGAAAGGGCACCCGCCAAACTTGCCAAAGGAGACCGAGATGGTGCATTAGCACTCATGGCTTGCTCAAAGGTTGTATTAACGTTGGCATCGGCAGTAATTAACAACCGGAGGACAAGCTGCAGTTTGTTAGCTGATACGGCATCCCATACTTGGCGTGCCACTGGAGGATTGCCCGCTGTGACCTTCAACTTGCGTACAAATCTTTTCTCCAAATACTGCGAGAGCGACCACAACATTAGTTGGAGATATATTAAACCTAGACACTTATTGATGTCGATGATCAAGCTCCACAAGTTCTTACAGGAAAACGAAATGGATGAGATCTGATATACATGGATCAGAGCATCAAAATATAAATCCGAGCATCATCTACGCAGTTCTTGTAAGGTTACTACATACTTTTTAATAGGAAGGAGTCACTTGAAAAATAAACACGATTGACTGCGACCCCACTAAAGGGAAACAGAATTATCACGCTTAGGGACGGCTGGGTGCGACAGATGAAGAAGAGAAAAGGACAGAACGACGATAAACGTCAAACAAAAATCAGATCCATTCATCTTCATATCGTGCACATGACGAAAAATCCAAATTCGATGAAAGAACTTGAATGGAACACAACTGTTCAATTTTCAATACTGTTTATTGCGGCCTGAGTAGAACAGATTCACCAAGCTCCCCCTAGTACATCAACGTACCTTCGCGTGTATGAATTTTTCCTTGACAACAATCGAGTCATTGGCTCTTGGTTTTATTCGTGCATCCCTGGTGGATCCATTTCTGTCCTCACTACCTCTGCTCAACATATTACATCAACAGTGAGTAAGCGTAAATCTCTTACACAAGCAAAAACGTAAAATAACAATATTGACCGACTCCTGAGAATACATACCTCTCGCCCGGATACTCCGAGCCTTTCGAGTCTGAAGTCATGAGTTCTTCCCAGATTGAGTTGGCAAATGTATTGCCAACAGATTGAAAGTATCCTATTACAGAAGGTTCCCACACTCGAACATCCAATGTCAATGATCGAACCTGCCAGTTGTAGAAGGGTTATTTAAGGCCACACAAGGTCATAGAAATGCATCAATTAACTTAGAGACGCACCAAGTACCTTTAACCATCAGAATGAACTAGAAAAGAAAATTCTCCGCAAAAGCAGGAGAGTAGATAAGTATAAATTTGCCTACAGAAAAACTGACAATGTCATAAACCATCTCATCAAGAAATGAGATGAAAAGAAACATTAAAGAAATTATATGGCGATGCGAAATACACACTACTGACAGTTCTCGAATCTTACCACTGAACGAATTACAGCCTCATGCAAGACTACTGATCGAAGTTAGGAGGTAAAATACCTTAGAAATTTGCACACTGAGATTTCTGTGCACTCCAGAGCACTCGATACAGAGCAGGATTCCTAAGTTTAAAGACGCCCAATCAGGGTCGCTCGCACCACAATCAGCGCATACATTATTACCAGGCACTCTCTGCAATAAATCCAGGGGCCTTTCCTGTTGCTCATAACTATGCTGAGATTTTGTGCCACGCCGAGGTATGTGGTCTCGGCGAGAGCCACTTGTATACACTCTTGACGAAGCCGTGTCTTCACTGCCATCATATTCTGATGATGCTGCACTCAATGAACTAGTTTCACTGCCTGTTCGTTGGTGGAGTCCCATTGGACTTCGATATGGCCGCTGGCACAAGAACAATGTATCAGGATATAATAAAAGGAACACTAAAAGAACCAAAACAAATCTAGTCAATCTTCTCAAAAGCCTGGTCCCTCAGCAAATTGAAGACATTCTTGTTAAAAATGATCACATTATCTAAAACTTTGAGAGTCGATCCATGCGCTTAACTGAAATGCCTCCCATACCTGGTCTGACACTTGATTGTTTAAAAGAGAAGAAATCACCCCAGTGATCTTGTCCACCCAATCCATTCTATCGATCGCATTTTCTGCCTGAGTACAGACATGCAGGACAACACCAGCATCAGTTATCGAGGATACCATTAAGCATAGAAAATGAATAGGCTAAAAAATGATACGCGGAGGGAAAAATATGAACCTGAAGAGTAAAAGTTTTTGACGGTGATATGATACGAAAACAAAATCGAAGATCCGACTGTTCTGCGTCAATCTTTATTGTTGAAGTCAGAAGATTAACAGTATGGTGAGCTATCGTTTTGTCATCCTGTGAGTCCAAAATAATAGTGATATGTAAGTTCACAATTGCTCATATTGCTCATATTGTCAGGAACTTGGCACAAGTCAAGCATGCAAAAGAGAATCACAGCTCGAGACTCCTAATATAGGACTACACTTACTCCGCACCCAATACTGCAGTCATAATAAAAATCAACTTACTGTTGGTTTGCCCCATTGTTTTCGGTAATAATACAACATTCCTCTACTATCCAGCACAAAGAACCTCCGCTTCCAATCACCTCGCAAATTCGAAGATCGCTTCAAGATATAACCTTGCTTGATAGTTTGTATCTACAGATAGAAACACACAAGAGTTTCAGTGTGCTTCACACTGTAATATAAGCAATTACTACGTAGAACTGCTTCGCTTAATTCACTACCTTTCCTCTTGGGGTGGACTGCATGACAGCCTCAATCATCTTGTGTGAACTGCGTCCAACAGCTTGGATTCCATCACCACCTGGAACGATGTCGGGACCACTGAATGAGCGCTGGTTATCCCTTTCCATTTGCCGCCGATATTCCTGCATACGGTCTGCCAATAATACCTGCTCGGAGTTGGCTCTTTCCCGAGATTGTTGCGCATATGTTAGTACCTGGCCCATCTCACCAAATAACAAACCAGATATAAATTGAAGATGTCAATAAGTTAACAAAATAACAAAAGCAATCTTGCTGGCAGAACGTGCTCACGAAAACTGAACGAAAATATAGCATGCCTTCTTTATTCAAGCATAGAGCAACGGGTACGACACGCATAAAACAAGATCAAAATGGCGGAGAGAAGATTTCCTTTACCTGATGAATATACGGTTCCATCTGATGCAATAACTCGTAACCCTGAGTCCAGGACGCAACATCCATTATGTCATAATCATCACTCAGTGAACAATGAAAATAAGTCAGATGATCCCTAGAAAAAGTGTCTGCAACGAGCAATCTAACACATCTGAGTGATGAAGACACAATAGTTACAATATCTACCTGCTTGAAGTAGCGGAGATGAGCATCCATAGAGCCACTCACAGCTTCAAGAAACTCAAACTTTTTCTTTGCCTCGATGTTGGATAATGCCGTCATCTAAGATTATGAAAAATGAAGGTTAGAAACCAGATCCTGGCACTCTAAACTACAGCCACAGAGGAGATGCCTAGATAAAGTACCGCGTGTACCAGGAGCGCATGAAAGCTACACCTTGTGCCAAAGTAAAAAACGTATTCATGTTTTTGAATAACTTCATTTCCAAAGTTGCGAGAAAATACCAGATTAAATCGAGTTTGCTCAAATTGCGACTTGGAATTCCGTAAATCCTGAGCACGCAGACACAGCATAGAGACAACAACAAAAAAAATTTAATCGTAGAAATTCGGAGGTGTACAGTCTCTAATGACATGTAATTCACTTCAATAATTGACAACTGTTGAGACAAGATTTAACTAAACAAATCAAAAGCCCAGAACTGCACTCAACAACTCATCCTCACAAATTTAAAAAAATTAATCAAGAGAGCACCAACATACCTCCTCAAAATCTGCAACGACCTCTGGCTTTGCATCCTTCTTCAAGGACAGAAACTTTTCCCGCACCTGCTCAATTAAGGGGTACATGCAGGGACAAGAGGAGAATCGATTAATCTGCGGTGCTGGCATATGCTGAACAAGCAGATCACTGCAATTCAAATTTAATAAAGTAAACACACTCAGTACGTTTCTTATGCAGGATTTCACACTATCCATTGAAGCATAGGAGGCTTTACACAATCGTACTAAAGAAATGACACCCGACATGAGTAGGAACATGTCGCAACCTGGTCATAATGTACACTAGCTTTGTCAAATCGCTTTCTAAGTTCCTGCACATTCAATTATCCCAATCACATGTGGGATTCAATGTGACAGAGTCAGAAACTGAAGTTCATGCAGATATGATTCGAAGTGATACGAGCAGTACCTCTGGAAACAGAAAGAGTGGTACCGAGAATTGGACAGTAAAAAATTGATTGCGAACCAAAGAATGAATGTACGAACTCTATAACAAGGAATTTTTTGAGCCCACCATAACTACAGCACACAGAAGTCAATCTTGCAACGCTAGTATCCGAAATATAGCTACAATATCAAACTAGCCAAGTAGTCCTTGCTGACTCCGATCAAATTTGGCCCAAAAGAATAATCCCACTTTGATGTATCAATTAAACAGGACCGTGTTTACAGCTACAAAGAAGAAAACAGCCCCGTCTGAGTTTGAAGCTCCTCACCAACCTTAACATTCTGTCATCAACAAACACAAAACAAGTAAGTTGTTATAACTTCTCATCGATTGCAACTAATCATGATAGCTTCTATTACATAAAGAAAAAATATTAGCAAAATTAAGCATCAGCTTTCTAGAGCCGAGAAACGAACCTTGACGTCTTGAAGATCAATGCTCACAAACTGCGTCAAACGATCATTCAGCATGTGCTCCACCTAAGAAAACCCAAGAAATTCTTACATTATGTTTTATGGTACTAAATGTGACTCATAAGATTGATCAATTGGTAGGACAGGAACTCCCAAAGTGCACTGGAGCTTATTTAGAAGCACATGCACAACACAGAAGATTCACTAGCAACAAAGCCATAAGACAAAAAAAATTCCAAGAGGACCTTGAAAGTGAAGATTGCATTCTGAGCACATGACATTCAGGATCTAAATTTAAGAGACAATATGGCAAGTCTGGAGAACCTGTGAACGAAGGACTTCCTTGTAAGTCCCTATCTCTCTGAGGGCAATAGTGAATCTTGTCATCACAGGTCCTAAAATAATCCAGGACAAAAAATCACAGCAGTGAGCAGAGAGCAGGCAAGACGACAAAAATAAACTTCAAATTTGCACTAAACGGACAACTCAAACGAAAATATAATGATGAAGAAAAATATTTATGCACTTGAGAAGAAAGTACGCAACCAACACAGATGAGCAACGTATTCCACCACAAAGGTCTAAAAAGAAAAAATGATTACTAGGAAAAGAAAAAAACTAAAAACTGTGATAATGACAATGAATGCAAAGCATGGCAGAAGAAAATGCAATAACTCGTTCCTTATTCTAAGATTATAACAAGAGGCTAGTGTAGAAGAAGAACCTCCAACAGCCACACTAATGGGATCATCATGACCTCCTCCAAAGGTCTCCAGAGCATTTGCAAACGCAATATCACCATCGCTAGCTTCTCCCAATCCTTCCCTGTAGTTCCAAAAAGCCAAATGAGGACTTCAAGATAGTGCCAAAACTTAATTGTCGGTATCCCACAACACCCGACGTCACAAAACCCAGAACTCACAGATAAGATGCCAAAATGAAGACAAAAACTAGTTGAAACACAGGCACGAGAACCCTGAGCTAATAGGATCATGGTTAACAATCATACGTATACTTGCGACTACCCTTGTAGAAACGTTGACACCGCTCCCTCAATGACTCTGCACTTTCCTCAAGAGCCTGAAGCTGTTGATCACAACGTTCAAATCAGCTCGACAAAATACATACTGTCAAAGGCCTGAAACACAAACACAGCTCCAAGAACCCATTAACTGGGTCACAGACAGGTACTTGATGTACAGTATACACGAGAAGCACTTACAAAATATAAACAAACTATTAAGGAGCTTATCGAGCCACAACTCTAATTGTAATACTACTAGATAAGAAGCCAAATCGATTTTTTCCTTCAAGCTCAGAATGCAGAAAATGTCTCAATGAATTAAATGGGCTTGCTCTGTATGTACCTGTTTCCTGAACATAGGCGAGTCGTCAAGCTTGGCGAACTGCATGGCTGCAAGATTGTCAAACACTTGACGGGCTAGATTTGGCTCTACATAAATCTGTATTTATATCCTCCAGCGGGTTATCAGAACAGGAATTAAAAAGTGCTCAATAGGGGAGAACCGGGAAGTCAACTTATGCCAAACTTTCTGACGCTCTCCTTTGCTCCGACTGGTGTGCACATGCTATAAAGTACAGATTTGTCGACACAAGAGCGCGTGAGGAAGACATGATCCCAAAGTAATAAACTCGTGAACGCACATAAATTATAAAGAAAGTGTGTCGAGATTTGAACTCCCAATCCTCAAACTCACTCTATGGACCTCCTGTTACCTGCCCCAGCACATAATCAAAAGCATGTAAGATTAAGAAAGACCAGAATTACGCAACACAAATTAGGCCAGTCCTGAAGTACAGAAAATACTTTTAGCATTCTAAAAATTTCACCGACGCAAGACTGACACAGAAGAGGCCCCGAGACGAAAGTTTTTAAGCTTAATACAGAGTTCGTAGCCGACTACTATCAAAGCAGATAGACGTTCTTATATTCAAGTCGGGCTATGATATCAGTGCTGTGAAAGGCGCTGCAAGGGCACAATCCAAATCCATGGATGTTACAGGAGTCTCGTACAAACATAGTTCAACGAAGCGCAACCATACTAAAACAATTATCAAAACATGGACACCGAGACATTAAACAAAAATTACAAAAAAGCGGCGACCGATCTTAAGAGCAGATGTTGGCGACTTCAGATATTGTAACAGAGTCCAGCTTCATCTTTTCATTGAAACTAGTGTGCCCTGTGCCGTTGCCACAGTCAAAATCAAATAGAAGTAATTTTCTAATTTTTGAATGCATGAAAACTTTGAAATTTAATAACTCTCACTCCATAGATCCAAACGCCATGAAACAAAGTTCGTGCACCCCTCCTCGCCAAGGGCTTTCCGACGGTACCAAGATCGCGACCAAAATCGAAGTAAAAGTAATTTTTTAATTTCTTAGAACCTAAAATACTCAAAAATCCATAGCCCGCGCACCCCTCCTCGCCGAGGGCTTTCCGATGGTACCAAGCACGTGACCGAGGGACGCACGGGCCGGGAGATCTCAACGTGACAAACAAACAAAACAAAACAAACTACCTGTCTTAAGGTATAGAAGATTTGGAAAGCACCAAATAGTTAAAGACTCAGTGCTCTCCTATGTCCACTCTCGGTAGTACTAGAATAATCTACAAAACCAGGTTACGCGGGGATCTTTGAGAGGACTTGATCTTAGGGAGACTAAGCCATTCGGTGTCCTATGGAATTTCCCGTCTAACGAGAAAGCAAGCAGTAATTTAGATTACAGGTAAATCTCGGTTGCAAGGGCTGACATGGCTTCTAAAGGGAGACATCGTAAATTTTGCCGGAATTCATTTAGGTTATCACTCATTCAAACCTACACATAAGAAGTATGATATTCTTCAGATTGAAGTCTTCGGCTGTTGAGAATTATACAAGTCTTTACTAAGTGGTGCACAAACATATGGTTCTGGGTGCTCGAATTTTCTTATCCTCATAGAAATGCCAGCATGTTCCAAAACCAGAAAACGCTCGAGAAACCTAAGAATCCACTTAGATAAATATAGAAGCGGAAGGGAGCGTGAGCAGCTCCAGAAACAAAACAGAGGAGAGCATGGCTATTGAGAGTCACTAAACACAGTAAGGGAATTCTAGATTGAAATACACGATCGGTTCAAGATTCTACAATCTGCTTGTCTCCGATAAAAATTTCAGGAAGGTTAGGTCGACATGAGAAAAAAAACTAAGAACGTCACGCTTTACTCTGGCCAATCTAGAATGCACTCCTTCTCTCCCATTTCTGCATGCACATTTCAAGACACTACCATAAACTTTTCCAAAAAAAATTGCAAAATCAGATTGTGAAAAGAATTCTAAGACGAACTAGCAAAAGACGCTCTAAATTCAAATACGCGATCGGCTCTGTGGAAGTTCCACTATTTACTTGTCTCCAAAATTTCCAGAGAGGCTACATCGAGATGAGAAAAACAGTCTAGAATCTCCACGTCTCGTTCTGGCCAATCTAATATGCACTTCTCCTCTCCCATTCTATCATTTAGGTACATAGATACTACCACAAAAATATCTAAAAAAGATGAGAAATCAAGTTGTAACTAGAATTTAAGACGATCGAGCAGAAAAAGCAGAAAAAAACTCTACAAGTGCAAACTAAACCTTGACAATCTTGCAGTAGACATAGAAACCCTACGTGCATTGACGACCAATGAATCAGAGACGAAAGAAAAGAAAAATAAACAGAGGAGGAAGAAGAAAACGAAGCGCACGGCAGTTCACTATTATATAGAAGAGCTCACTAATGCACAACCTGGACGTGAAATCCTAACCTCGATCTCGAGTCAATACTAGGCGCGGCAGTTCCGTCCACGGCGAGCGGCATCAACGACGCTTGATCTCAAATACCGCCCCATTGAAAGCTGGCGCTGGCGCGCTCCTCCAGTTGCAAGAAATGAACAGAGACAAACGCAAAAAGCACCGGTGACGAGGTCCAAAAGCCGGCGATCGATCTCCCTATGGCGGCCCGCCGATCCACCGCGCCATTTCGAATGCAATTTTCGCTCAAACTAAAGGTACCTCACCAGGAGATCAACATGCTTGACCGTGATCAGGAGGAATGTCGATCCTGTCTCATGCGCCAGCACCGCATTGCGCGATCTGATGAGAATCTGATGAATGCCACAGAAAAGTTCACAAGAGCGCAGCATGTGGAACCCACGGCGCCCATTCTAAGCGGAAGCAAACCCCTAAACGACGCTCCCCGAGCCAGCATTATTAAGCTTACTACAGTAGCCCCCACGCTTGTCGTTCTGCTTTCCGCCAGATTCTACATGGGACCTAGATTTCAGGTGGCTGGGGTGCCGGCAATGGAATGTTTTAGAGGATATGAAGGGTGGGTTATTTATGTGCAAGGTGCCACAGCTCAATTTCGCACCATAGCGCTTCCGCTTAATACTCCAAGTTATTCCCCTTGGAATCAGATAAGATTATAGTTTACAATTGGAAGATCAAATTTGGCAAATTTGAACTCATATGTGGACTCAAACAATGATCGGGAGAAATCGGCAACTAGTTCAAAGTTAGCTAGCTACCGGAATTGGGAAAAAAATTGGTTGCAAATAGAAAACAATGGCAAAAAACTTGTAAAATAATTTTGCAGAATTTCTATTTTGAGTAAAAAATAGAGAAAATAAATAAAAACTTACTTGAAAAAATGGTTTTAATTGGAAATTGAATGAAATTAGCAAGTAAAACTCAAAAAGGTTTTAGAGCACCAAACTCAAAGATCATATTTAGGTGAGAGGTGGAAAAAAATATAACCTTAGGACCAATTTAACTTATACTAAGGTCACACAAAAGGATTATAAATACTAAATCCTAAGTGCCCTAGGCTTTAGGGGGTTTCAAAACATCATGATTTCAATTTATTATAGGTCTAAATGCTCTTAAGATATAAAAACCTCAAATATATGATCTTGTAGTATACATTTGATAAATGACATGAATCGAATTTGGAGTCATTTAGACTCACAAATTGCAAGATTAAAGAATTTTAGTGGTTAAAAAGGGTGCTGAAATTTCCCTAACAATACATTTTGAATTGAAATTTGATTTTTAAACATATTCAATTGAAAAATCTTTAAACAATGAAGTTTTTCAAAACCAACATACAAACATAATTATCATTCAATAAACTCATTGAGTCTACAAAATGGCTTTGAAATGTCAAAAAATTGAAAAACAAGTTGCAAAAAGACATTTATGACTAAACCTCCTTCTTCTTAAATGCCTCAAGATCATTCACTCATAACTTTTTGAAATTCTAACCACATAAACTAAACTAATGTGAGAAAAAATTTCAATGAAATTTATTGGAAACGAACATAGTATAAAGAAGAAACAAATCATCAAAATTCATAATCATCCAAAATTGTGCAAATTTTGAACTTTTAATTACTCCCAAACATTCAAAACAACTTTGATTGACATGTAAATTCCACCACAATAACTAGACTTCAAAAAAAACATATTCCAACAAATTTTATTGAAAGAAAACATTAGATGAAGGAGATACAAGATTCCAAAAGTTGCAACCATCAAAATGCACTTTGGTGAATCAAAATTGAATCCATGAACATTGAATGGCTTCCAAAACATCAATCTATCTTAGAGTATTCTGAAAATTTCACAATACAATGTGACACACAATGTGACAAAAAGTGGCCTACCACCCAGGTCAATTAATTAGCCCCCCCCTCCTCTCTCAAAAAATTTACAAGCCATTGATTTTTTTTTTAAAAGCTTACCTTTGTAATCACCATTGATTTTTCAAAAATTCCCAAGCCATTGATCATGTTAGATTTAATCTGAACCGTTCAGATATAGATATGGATATAGATATTCTACATACACTATATGGATATGGTCCAAATATGGTCCAGATACAAATACAAATACAAGATCATTTGTCCCATAATGTTTGTCAATCAATTGGTTTCAAGAAATTACAAGAGGAGAGGGGGGGAGGGAATGAAGATTTAAAAATTTAAAAATTTAAATTTTTTTGGGGTGCACAATGATCGTGTATCCAAAAAAAATTTAATTTTTAAATTTTAAATTCTTTAGCTTGTAAAAACATGCCAAATGTACTAAACCCAAATTAAAATTAATTTTTTTTAGAATTGGTAGTTATTGCCACTTTTTGGTACATTGTTCACACAATGTACCAAAAAGTGGCAGTAACTACCAATCCAAAGTAGAAGAGAGAGCACAAATTTCACAACAAGTTTTATTAAATTAAGACTTATAATAGAAAGGTTATAACACTTCAAATTGAACTTCTAGACTATAAGAAGATGTACATTTTTGGTCCCTTGAAGTGTATAGGGGTTCAAGGTATCATTTTTCAAATATGACCATGAGAGGTAAGAAAAATAATTATAATAGCAATTTGCATGATCTTGATGTAAGGTAAACTACTCTGTTATGGATTAAATGGGAACAAGTCCATTGCAATCAAAACTCTAATGGTGGTTTATATTTCAAAACTTGAATGTACACCACCATTACAATTTTGACCACAATAGGCTTGCTCCCATTTGCCCTGTAATGGAATAGTTTACCTTGAATCCAAAAAAGACTATATTTGGGCTATGTATATTTATTTTGTTGATGGCATTCATATTTGAAAGGTTTTGCTTGTATTGAAGTATGAAACTTTGGTCAATGGCAAGTGCAACATTCAAGGGGAAAAAAATAGTAAATAAGAGTCAATAGCTCTTACTTACAATAAAACCATCAATAAGGATGTAGATCAGTGCAAAGTTTTAATTATTAGATTCAATGTTGTGAACGACAATATTAATTAAATTAAAAAAATCTATTGTGAGAATTTAGCCCATCTTAGTCTTCTACTATGACTACTTCAAAGAGGTGAATAAGAAATGATTAAATAAATAAAAGCATAAAATGTACATAACATTGTATACTTTTACCATATAAGATTCCAAGTAGATTTTCATCCATGAGAAATTCAAAGGCCTTGGCCAAAGTGTAATCCCAACTTGGACCTCTATCTACTTCTTAAACAAACACTTTTTTGAAAATTCAAGAAATTTCATAGTGTGGCCTTGGTATATACCGACCGTGGCTTCATCAACTACAAACACTATAGTAATTTGTCATAGTATATAGTATGGGTGAAAAATTTGTATCACCTATAAAATTTTACTTTTGTAAAGCTTGGAATAATATAATAATATTTTAATTTATTCTAATAAAATTATTTTACAAATAGTGCAATGAAAATATGGTCCAAGCAAACCTTAGGGATGGAATACAAGAAAATTCAAATTATAGAATTAAGTTGTTGTTTGTCTTTTCATGAGTATTTCTTTGATTTTAGTGGAATATTGAAAATAAGGGAGTGTTTATTACATTTTATGACAAGGTGTGAGATTTATTGTTCTTTATATAAATACTAGGTTGTGATATCAATGGCAAGTGCAAGTGCATTGACAATTAATTATGTAAATCTACATCACGGATGAAGATGGTGCTTTTAAATGTTTGAACATTTGTTTATTGATGGAGCTTTTTAACATTTGAACATTTGTATGCAATCAAATGAACAATTTTGTAAAATAGCATGACATGATGAGAAATTGGTTGGTTTTATTGAATTTCTTCTATGCTTTTTTGTTTGATTTTATTGCAATTAGGGAGTTTTTGTTTGTATCTATGTAGTTACAAAAATAGTCTTGTATGAAAAGGAAGCCTTCGATTCTTTAAATATGTCAATTTATTGATATATTGTAAAAGGCAATCTATCTCAATCATGTTATTTTAACTTCCATTTATGCTCTCATTGACTCTTACAAAAAGACTTTCAACTTTTTACAAATTGGTAGTTGTTATGGTTTAATTTAGTTTTGCATCTAATAGAAAAATTTGGTTTTGGCTTTCTTCTTTTACATAAATTTTTAGTGTTTAGAACAATTTTGTATAGAATTTGTAGTCAATTTAAATCATTTATCCCCTAATGTTCTACAAGGTATCTTACCAAGATTCACTCAAAAATCATCATCTTTTATAATTAAAAAAAACATATTTCTATCAACATGGTGGAAAATTTTATTCATACCATTCAAAGTAGTGAGGTGAAAAAATATGAAGAATCTTCTACAATTTATTACTACATTTAGTGTGCCATATATATATATATATATATATATATATATATATATATATATATATATATATATATATATATATACACACACACATATCATTGTCACAATCAAAATCAAAATCAAAGTAATTTTTCAAATTTTCTAATTCTTTTAAACATTGTAATTCAATCATTTTTACACTACAATTCCAAATGCTATTAAACAAAGCTTGTGCATTCTTTTATACCAAGGGCTTTCTAATGATACCAAAAATGTAATTAAGAATTGGCTTAACCCTTTCTATAATCTTCTTTAATAAAAATAAAAGTAATTTTCTATTTTTTAACTTAGAAAATTTGAAAAATTCAAAATCTCTCACACTATAAGTTCCAACATCATGAATCAAAGACCATGCAACCATCTTCATGAAGGGCTTTTGAATTGTGGAAAGAACACAACGGGAAGACATTTGATTCAAGATATTTGAATGTAATAAACACAACAAAACAAACAACCTAACTTAATCCCTAAGTGCCTAAGCCTTGGGGAACACCCTTGAAACGGTGCCTAAACTTAATCCCTGAGTGTGTTTTTCTTATGAAAAAAGAGCATTAGCTTCTAGTAATCTCTAATGAAGAAAAATTTTCTTTTTTCAAAATCCAACTGCATAGATGTTTAAAGAGCTTGCATATTAGTCAACAAACCAGTTTCGAGTGCAATATTGCAAAAGGAGTTGTGAGATTATAACAAGAGAAATGTGTATTTTTTATTTTTAGTCATAAGAGGATTTTTGGGCCCCCAGAAGACCGTTTCAGGGTGTTCCCCGAAATTGTTCCTACTACTGCAGACCAACCTCTTACTGGTCTGAATTTTTGAATTTTGAAAAAAAAAATTAAAATTTTCTTTTTCAAAAAACTTCAGAATGTATTAAAGAGAAGAAAAAAAAATTTAATTTTTTTTTTCAAAAAAGTATTTTAAAAATATTTAATATTTAATTAAATTTAATAAAAATTTATTATTTTCTGACGTGGCAGTCGCTCGACCACATCAACATCACGTTCCCTGCGTTCCCAGCTTTTGGGAACTCGCAGTCTTGTACAGCAACTGAAAATCCTCTTATGATAATGCTCCTCCCCACAATGATTAAGAAATTTGTGTATAAAAGTTTTTTGGGATTAATGGTGACATGAACAAATACAAATAGTGTTAGTATACTAAAGTGTACTTTCAAAAAACTTAATTTCACTTGAAAATCTATCAAGTTCTTTACACAATCCACCTTGCAATTGTGGTAATACAATTATTTCCTATAACTAAAAATTGCAAAAATCTTCAAATCAACACTTGCATGTTGAAATTTTCAATGGTGAAAATCATGAAAATACTTTACTCTTTCTACCAGGACCATTTTCAAAGCATTTGGAAAAGTAGAATTTCTTAGATCTCAAATCAAGTGAAATTGGCAAGTTGTGCACTAAAGTGGAAAATGAAGTAGAATTGGCAAGCTTTACTCTCCACTAATGTTTCATACATGCCTTTGAAGACCTCTAAATAATCAAATATTTACTTTTTTCTGTGAAAAATGAAAGTTTTCAATAGTTAACACTAAAAAATGCTTGAAAAAAAATTTCAAAATGGTTAAAGGAATTAACTACCCATTCAAATTTGAGATGAAATTTTTTGCACGACTATATATGGTCGCCCAGGCATTTTGGGGTTAAGGTATTGATTAGTGATTTTCTAATATATAAAAACTTTGAAATTCAAGAATCTTCTCACTAAAGATCCAAACTCAATGAATCAAAGCCCATGTACCATTCTTTATAGAGAGTTTTTTTTAATACTACAAAGAATGTAAGCTAAAGATGTATATAGTTTGGAGACCTCAGTATATTAGTGAATGAAACAAACAACATAAATCGAGGTATACATAAATAATCATAGGGTGTCTAATTGAAGTTTTTAAATTTATTTTTTGAAGTTTTTAATTTTATATGACTATAAAATCAATGAAGATAAATATTATGACTCTACTAAAATATAAAAAATTTAATGAAGTATGCATTTAAAGTGTATATTTCATTCTATTTTAAATGTCATATCTTGGATGTAAGTGATACAAAATTTCAACATAATTAGTTTATAAATTTTTATTGTTTATAACAAAATTTTAAAATTTTTGTTAATACATTTTTCATTAGAAAAATGGATATTTTATCTAGTGTATAATATATTCTTGAGGTTAATAAAAGTAAATAAATTTTAAAAATGCTAGAAAACTAATTGTAAGATGTTTTTTTGAGGCCTCTTATAGATTGTTTTAGAGTTGTTCTCTTTATTACTTCCTCTGCTCTAAACTAATTACTAATATCAAAATATTTAAATTTAGAAATAATTAAAAAATTAAAAAGTGATTTTTAAAAGAATATTCTTTTAGAAATATAAAAAAAATATTTAAAAGTATGAATGAATTAGTATTATTTCATGTGGTAGTCCCTCAACTACTAGAGATTATATCACTACAAGGGAAATGGGCCCTAATCTACAGAATTTTTGATAGAAAAGTGTCTGAAATGACAACTTGATGTCCGAAATAACAGCCACAACGTCTAAAAGTTAGCACTTTGTCAATGCGATCAATATTTCAATGTTTGTCAAATTCTTATCAAATTCTTGTCAATTTCTCAATCAGTTTTGACAAACAAGGTTAATGTCTTCTTAGAATCCAACAAGATTTTACATATAATTTTCATTTTAGATACAAAATATCATTGCAATCTACAACCAATCATCATGAACACCTTAACATTACTTGTTTAAGGGGAGTAAAGCTCCTTCTATATATTTGGAGTGATAAGAGGTTGACAAATCCATATGGAATATATAAATTCTTGAAGTTGTGAGAGCTCATAGTTAAGTTAAAAATTCAAAATTTTGTATTAAAATTAGGATTTCAGACCTCATTTAAGTATAGTTGAATGTCTTTTTTCCATTAGATGTTTTTTGGGGGATTAGAAGACTGTTTCAGGCCTGTTCCCAAGGCTGCGAACAGTCAGAATAAAATATAATAAAAAAATAAAAAAATAATTAATTTTTTTCGAAAAAAAATTTAATTTTTTAATTTTTTTAATATTATTTTCTGACGTGGCAGTCTCTCGACCACGTCAGATCGCAGATGTGGCAGTTCCCGACAGCGTTCCCACAGTTGGGAACTCGCAGTCTTCTAAACTGCTGAAAAAACATCTAATGAAAAACATTTGAACTAAGACTAGTTAGAATATGAATTGAAGTTTCAGGTCCAAAAATCCGTTTGATATTTCAAGATTTCAATCAAAAGTTATAAACAAATTTCAAAGAGAAATTTTGAAAAAATATAATAAGAACAATATAATAAGAACACTAAGTTAGAAATAGGAATTGTATTAAAACTAGGACTTCAGACTTCATTTAGGCATAATATAATGTATTTTTTCAAAAAAAATTGAGTTAACATTAGTTTGAAAATCAATTAAAGTTTTGCCTACAAATATCCGTTTGACATTTCAAGTTTCCAATCAAAAGTTATGGAATTTCAAAGAGGTGTTTGAAATTATTCTTATTATATTTTTAAAAACTTTCTCTTTGAAATCTGTCCATAACTTTTGATTGAAAACTTGAAATGTCAAACGGATTTTTGAACTTGAAACTTCAATTTATATTCTAACTAGTCTTAGTTCAAATGTTTTTGAAAAAAGACATTCAACTATGCTTAAATGAGGTCTGAAATTTTAGTTTTAACACAAAATTTCGGGTTTTTAACTTAACTATAAGCTCTCACAACTTTAAAAATTCATATATCCCATATGGGTTGATCGACCTCTTACTTCCGTATATGTATATAAGAAATTTTTTTTCTCCATTTGTTTCACAAAATACAAATGGTTCATGGAGTAAATCAATTTAGTGAATAAATGAATTCCATGATCTTAATTTGTTTTGGTCAACATTCTTGAAAGTTGATTAAAAAAAATTAAAAATTCTTAATCATCCAGAAGTATTTCATCTAAATTTTTATCATTCATCTGACAAAATTTCATCTAATTTTTTTTTCTAGCCATTATTTGAACTATTTTATTAAATCCTTGGAAAATAATTTTTTTGAATAAGTGACGTGGAAAAAAATCCACATTGGAAAAGAAAAAAATTCATGGTAGCAAAGGAGTGAGAGGAAGACTTGCTGGCGTATATCTTTGTCCGAATTGACAACCGAATCGACATAATCTTGTCAAAAAAGTGTCCGAAACAGGTACTCCTAATCTACAACAAAGTTGACAAAATTTTGTCAAAATTACTATCAAATAGGACGCAGTTTCCCTTGTAGTGTATACATGGCAGAGTTCACAAAGTTCCCATTAAATTCCCATAGTCAAAGAACTTGCAATTTGTTGAAGGCCTCAAAAATCATTTAATGATTGTCGTATATCAAATTTTGTTATGACCCAAAAGCAGTTCCAAAACTAACAAACATATATTGTACCATGATAAATTTTGATAAAGAGATGTAATAAATTAGCACATGTGAATTTATAATAGGTATCGTATCTTAAAACATCAATGGTATATATCAATTCCGTATATTTTAAACAATTATTTAAATTTTTTTACCTTCAACATCCACAATAATATACTATAATTAAGGAAAAATTTCTTTGAAGCTTGAAACTATTACTTCCTTAAAGCAACAAACCTTATTTTTGTATTTATAACTTCATATAGTACAATTAGAAACTTTACTATTGCACTCTATCTAAAATAAGCTTATTTAGAACATGAATTGTTTATGTACATCCAAATTTATTCATTGTCAAAATCAAATTATGAAGATAAAATTCAACTATAAAAAATTTAAGGAAAATTAGTGAATTCACTAACATAAACCGTAGTAGTACTATTCTATAAGCCTGCAAGCATAAGCCTATAAGCGTGGAGTAGGGATTCTGTAAGCAAAGAGCCCCACAAATAGAAAATACAATGTAGAATTCAATTTTTAAGGAAAAAACCTGAATATCCATACACTTTTTGCAACATTATTAATTTATTTAAAAATTATAGAATGTATTTCTATAAATCTAGGACCGTGGACTTATAACCAAATATATGTACTATTTCTGTTAGAATTGAGATTTTTGAAAATGTACATAGAAAAGTAAATTTGCATTGTAAGAAAAGTAGACTTGTCAAAGTTTAAATAATCCATAATGATAGAAACAAAGCTATATAGAAAATTTTATCAAATACCAATATTTTGTAAAGAAAATAAAAATTACTAGACCTACATATATAAAATTTGAGGCTAAAGTCTTTCATGCTCAAATTTCAAGCACCCCTAGATTCCTAAACTTTTAGATATGTCGAAGATCCTCATTTGGAATAATGATGATATCAGCCTTAATGAGGAAGCACTTCACTTCATTGAAACTAAAGCTTGGAGAATGAATGAACTTGTCTTCCACAAGGTTTATTTTGTAGAAGTAGTAAAATAAGTAATAAAGATGTTTGCAGTTCACGTATTGATGGCGTCCACTAACTGCTAAGACAACCATGTCCACAAAATCTCGATATGAACACTCCAAGTACAGACCGAATATGATTTGATAAACTTTCTACTTGAGCTCTATTCCAAAGTGAAGGAATATAATAGATCCTAGTTTAAGAAAAGGGAGCATAGTAATTCCGAAGATTGTTCCTTTCACATTCCCAGCACTTTCCCACTTATTGCGATACTTTGTAGTAAAAGCATTTGCAATATGTCTAATAGGCTTGTTTCTTCGAGTAGTTGGATAGCTATTAGCATGTAAAGGAATAGGTTAATTGTAGAGGATTGCCTAAAAAACATTGCACATTGTAAACAAGCATTGAGGTAACATAGATGGTTGATCTTGGAGTTGAAAGCCGACTTCTTGCAATAGAAGTGTTTCTTGGTGAGTCAAGTTAGTACCCTCAAATATAGGCCATATGTTTGGAACTTGAAGCCAATCGATTACCCAAGCATATTTCGAGCCTTTAACACATCAATGAATATCATCTGGGCAAAACAAAAAATCTATCATAATCTCCTTGTTTCTACCATATTGTTTTTTTCTACCATAGTATCGGTTGGAACCAGAAAGCCTTTAGAGTCTTTTCCAATTTTGGTAATGCAACAAATGTTTATTCCTTATTGTTGGACGTGACATTTGTAGTTGGACTTGTGAGATAGTCTTGCAATATGTTATTGAGAAGTATCACAGTCACTCCATCGTGGTTGTCATATGAAGTAAGCGCTCAGGGGAACCCAATGTATTTTCTTCCTTGAAGATATTTGTTAATGTATGTGTAAATCTATACATAATTCGAGATTGAGAGAAATTGTCCATATCTAACCAATAAGAGTCCCCATTTGAACCAATGGAAAGGTCAACTTCCGCTTACTATTGCCAAACACTTCTTCTCCTTCTAAGTGTGGAACACAAGTGGCAACATCGGTTGCTTTAAGAAGGACATTCAATGCCTCTACAATCTATTTTGGATCACCATTGTAACTTGCATTTCTTAACTTGAGTTTCTTCTTTAATGGCCTTGATCTTATTATAATGCCCTTTAAAAATGCTCAATAATTTATCATTTGCATAAAGATTTTAATGTATTCATTACATGTGACAACAAACAAATCATTACCTCGATAACTAGACTACTGCAACCATTTGTTATGTACAGTTTTAAATAAGTTGCATGACAACAAGTCTATCATTTTCTCCACAATCAATCCCTACAAGACAAAAATTGTAGTGAAACCTATAATGCAATATTTAAACATCTACAGATGAAAACTTTTTGAGATTGCAAAACTATAAAGTTTTTTTTATCTTGTAACAAGACATCAAGGCAAGCCACAACTTTGAACAATGGTTCAATGCCTGTTTAGTTCAATTTAAAAATCAATTCATGAATCACATACTACCAGAACTATTGATCTCAACAATAGGCTTCTATTTTTCCTCTCAACTCCAAGAGGTAAATTACACCATTCATAATCTGATCTCCAAATTTATCACAAGTAATGATTGTTTAATGCATGTGGAGAAAAATTTCAATTCAAATGTGCATTTCTCTATAAATACGGAAATTAGGGGCATTAATTAAGATTCGCTATTGTATAGCGCATCCCAATTAAGGATATTGAAAGTGCCAAAAAGCAAGCCACAACTACAATTCTCACAATGCATCTTCTGAGGCTGCACTAGATGATAGCCACCGAGATTGAATGGCTTCTTCTATTGTCTTGGACTCTTGTACTATTAGCATAAATGAATATATTGGTGCTGTATATTTTGTTTAATAAGCTTTTGTATATGTTAATACATTGAAGTATTTCAATGCAAGAGATATGTGCGTTCACGGTTCACCATCTCTATTTTGGGATTTCTTGAGCTGTATATGGTACAAACGACATTCCAATTGGTTTGTGCACTATTAGCTATAAAGCCTCTAAAGTTTGGACTGTCTATGCCATTGCGTTTCATCACTTTATTTAGTGACCTTCACATAATGCATTGCACTTTTCTGTCTTCAGATTGCATATCATAGATTGCAATAGTCATGACCTTTCTACATCATGTATCATACACGTGGCAAATCATGCTTGTCAAATTTTGAACAAGTTTTACATGGTTGAACATGAGCCATGCGTTTTTCAAATCTCGTCTGGATTGTATGTGCTTTACAAGGTCCACACTACTACTAAGTCCATCTACCAACTTCTTAAACAAATATACTTTTTTCTTTCCTTGTCTAGAAAAAATTCTATCATAAATGTACTCAAACTTTAAATTTTGTTTCATATTCATAATACTGTCTATAATTCCATCTTTGTCAATACTACAAAAAGAATAGATAGTATTTTGAATGTAAGGGGAACTTAAGAATTAAAACCTATCTATTACATTTCCTAGTGACTTCCCTTGCAACATTTCTTTTGGTTCATCCCGATTATATATAAGATGGTTCTTTAAAAACTGCTTACTAGCTACTAAGGCAATAGACAAGTTAGTGACAGTTGGAGTTCTCGAGATCTCGCAAGCAATTAGCTCTACTTTTATTATCATAGTTGCCAAATCAACTTCTTCTATTGCAAAATCTTCTATTGCTACGCGAACATCTTCGAGATAAAACTAGATCTTCTTGACCGCCAAAGCAACCTTATGTAAAACAATGGTGCTACAGGAACCTTCAACATGATGTTCAAGCTTTAATGATCTTGTTACAAGTTGGGTGTGTTAAGCCCGAAAGCCGGGAAGTGACATTTGAAAGGTGTTTTGAAGGTTTAAACGACGAACAATACTTTGGTATGGTCAAGCTTATCGAAGGAAGTTGCAGTCACGATGGTTAAAAGGGCCGATCAATCTTTTAATAAAAATATGTTGTGTTGATTATGTTGTCATGATAATCAAACGCATTCTCAAGTTTTTGCAGATGAAATGAAACTTTGATTGAAACTTTAGTTTTTTACCTCTACTAAACATTTATTGAATGTTAATTCCCAATTTTATACTTTGAGTATTTTATTGAAATCACAATGTGTGATTATAAATGTAAAATGAGAAGTTGGTGATAGTAATTTAACTTGGGGTTTAAAGTTAAAAAAGAGTATAAATGGGGATGTAGTTGGAATTTTAAGCAGAATTTTGGTAGGGGCATGGGCTAATATGCTTCACTTTTCATTTTAGATGAAGAAGAAAAATAGGAAAAGAGTTTATTCTCCGGTTGAAGCTCTTCATTTTAAGACTCAGAAAAAATCCTCCAGTTCAATTTTTTAATTTTAAAATGCAAAACAAACTCATTGATGGAATTTAATGAAGTTTTAAAGCAAAACCGTCTTATTATGTAGATGGTGTATTTCTTAATAGAATAGTGTTACCTCGAAGTTATTCAACAAAATATATTACAATATGTTTATACATTATGTATGAATTTACAACAAGACAACAGTCTAATTCTCGAGGTACCAAACGAGATGCCAAATACATTTCTTTGAGCAAAGATGACATAGTTCATGGTCCTTTAACTTTGAAGTTCTTCATTGATTCGGAGATTTCCATTCATCAGGTTTATTATAAATTCTTCCCTTACTAAAGTACTACAAGATCCTTTACCTCAAGTATATTGTGATATTTTACACTTCATTGATCAAATTTGTATTATATTCATTTACAAAGTATTTTGAGGTTTTAAGGTTTTCTTCTAATTTAATTTATTATTGATTGTATAAATTACTTTCCAACACAAGGGGGCTAAAAAGAGGTTTTTTCAAGGTAGTTCAAAGTGGCAAACCTTATATGGACTTATTAATTGCAGACATACCCAAAGGTCTACAAGTTCCAAACTTGTCTATATCTGCTATTGCTGGCCCAAAAGTGGAATATAGACTCTCTTACTTGGCTTCAAGAAGTTTTTGAGTTTGCAGATGGATACCTTCATGATGATAAGGCTCTTATTATCATTCATCCTTTGATAAATAAGACTAGAGTCACCATTTTAAGATATGCAACATCATATCATATCAAAAGAAGAAAAAGTAGTGAAAGATGAACCGGCTTCATTTTGCTTCACTTGTTTCTCCTTCTTCTACAGTACTTTCATTACAATAAATTTTGATACTTTATGAATTTCTTTTTTGATGAAATTCATGCTGAGTCCCGTTTGTGATTTGCATATTTGTTTTTAATATCCTTTATAAGGTAGTTTCTTAAGAATGTATTGTTTTAAATGTACTTTGATCACATCTTAATGTTATTGTCTATTTAAATTGGTTTTAATTTTGTAATTTGTTTTGTACTTGAATTTAATGACTTTAAACTAATTTTTTTTTGTAGACACAACGGTTTGGAATTAAATTGTTGGTCAGGAGCTCTGTAGATGTGAGAATTCCTAAGTTTCAACTTCAAGCTTGCCCTAAATTGAAGGAGTTAGGAATGGATGTTGCTGTTGATGACATCCTTCACAATTATATCAAGAAAAAGACTTTAGCAATGAATAACAATTTGAAGCCTTGGAGAAGGACACAAGAAAAGGATCCTTGTTTTTTTGTAGATGTTGATTGAAGCTTCATCTCTCCCATGCGATGTTGTTATGAATTGTACTACAACAACAAGTAATTTATAATTCTTTTTCTATTTATTTTTTATTTCACTAAATTTTAAAATTTGGTGTATTATTCCTTTAATTTCTAATACTTCTTTTTGTTGTTTATCTATTGCTAGGGGCCTCTATTCATACTTGCAAGATTTTGAGTAGGCATATTATTGCACTTGAAGAAGACAAAATCATCTTTGATGCAGTTTTGGCACCAATGATTTGTACAACACCTGTTGTTCTAACTTCAACTGAAGTGGTTACAGTGCTTTTAGACAATCCAGATGCTAAGAATGTTGAAGTCCCACACATCATGAAAAAATCTTATTTTAGTAAGTAGGTCTATTCATATATTGCACTTTTGTTTACAAATGTAAGTATAAATCTTTATCATTTTATTTGCAACTATGTTTTATTTTGTTTCAACATACACAATATACATTATTTATTTCTAATATTCTATTTTCTATTTGCAACATGATTATTAGTCTTGATCGAACAAGTCATCGACCATTTTTCACTTTACCTAAATTTTTTCCAAGCCTAGAGAAGTCCTATATATTGCCTTTATATGTAGAGGCATTAACTTCATCATTTGCTTCTAAAGAAGATATTTGTATGAGGATCAAGTTTAAAACTTTAAATCCTACAATTTTATAGTATATAGATGTGACAACCATAGAGTTAAAGAAAACATCGTCGACCGATAATAGTGGCCATTCTAAGTCTATGTCCATATTATCTACCTGATTCTATTTTTGCTTCTATTATAGCATTAAACTGATTTTTATTTATATTATATTTCATATATTTTGATGTACTTGCACAGTAACTATTCTAAACCTAAAATATTTGTACTTCAAACTTCCTCTTCTTTTTCAATTTTAGCAATTATACATGCAACTCTATTCACTAGATTATAATATTGTGCAAAAATGAGTAATTTTTTTGAATTTAAGCCCTAATCTTCCATTATTCTAAAGTGTACGGACGTAAGTCCCTCTTCAAATTTTTGCTAAATATCTCATACCTTCAACTCAGCAGTTTCATTAGCAAAAATCATTGAAACAATGAGCAATAAAAAATAGGGTATAATATATTTACCATGGATAAATTTTGTAAAAAATTTATATGTAATATATAGTGTTGCATAATTGTGAAACATCATTGTAAGTAATATAACATACCATATAAATTTAAGTTTTATGAAATTGATAGATGTAAAATAGCATAGAAAACAAAGAATAGAAAGGTTGATTTGCAGGGGCAAGTGGTACTACCTCTTACAAATTTTATAATGAATGAAAAGTAAGAGGTTGATATTGAAAACTCCCAAATGAATGTCTTGCACTATAATGGAAATTAGGAAAGACAAGTTGTAAACAACATATAGTATCCTAAGGTATCCTAATAAGGTGTAAGAATCATAAAAAATTAGATGTCAGAATCCTAATAGAGGTTTAAAAATATACACAAGGATATAACCTAAAAAAAAGAGGTGTGAAAACTATAATAGGGGATTAAGAAAAATGGGGTGCCAAAATCATAATGGAGGTTTAAGAATTTACAAATGGAATTTGAGAATATACATGGGGGTCAAGATGGGGGTGTACAATAAAAATAGGTTGTAAGAATCATAATAGGGAATAAAAAAAATGGGGTGCAAGAATCATAATGGGGGATTACACAAAAAAATAGGGAATAAAAACAATAATGAGAGTTAAAAGAAAAAAATGGGGAACAAGAACAATAATGGGAATTTTTTAAAATGGAAACAAGAACAATTATAGAATTAAAGAAAAAAAAATGG
The DNA here is from genome assembly GCA_947034885.2 of Thuidium tamariscinum. NCBI lineage: Eukaryota > Viridiplantae > Streptophyta > Bryopsida > Hypnales > Thuidiaceae > Thuidium > Thuidium tamariscinum. Next base: position 5,982,775 of record OX344753.2, read on the forward strand.
GGTATGAGTAAAATATCCCATTTTAAATTGCTCCCTTGAAAATATTATAATTACTAATACAATGCTATTAATTATCAATATTTACCTTTATTTTAGAAAATATCATGTCTTTTAATCAAATTTTCAAGGTAAATAGACCCCTTTTAAATAGGAAATTGTCATAGGTATATACAAAATATAAGAGAGAGTGAATCCTCTAAAACCTCCAAAGTTCATGGTCATAGGTAACCACTCTTATTTTTGTTCTAAAATTTACAAGCTTATAAGCTTACAAGTTCACAAGCTTGTGCTTAGAGGCTCCAGAATAGCAATCATGGTCATAGATAACTACTCAAATTTTTGTCCTAAAACCTGCAAGCTCATGCTAACAAAATAACAACCATATTTCTCGATTTAATGGTTGTTTAGTTTATTACTTCCTTCTTGTAGTACCTTCCAATGTGAAAAAGAGGATTGAGAATTTATCATCTTGATATAATATTTGTTGAGCTTTTCTAGATGTTTGTGATCACTTTCCTTCATCTTGCTTCTTAGAATTCCTTCAGCGTTGAGGGGAGTCCTATGGCTCCGACCCAAAAAATAAAAAATGAAAAATAATTTTTGGGGCCATAACCGTGGGACTCTCCTAGGTGCTGAGAGGTACTAAGAAGAAAGAAGAGGAGAGTGATCATAAAAATCTAAATTTGAATGGAATACTGTCATATGATTTCAAGAAAATTCTAATTAGTCATCAATTTTTTTTCCTTATAATCTAACACAATACAATAAAGGGTACAACTAAGTTGTTCAAGGGACCATAGTGATAGGTCTGTGGTAATAGGTCTGCAATAATAGGCATTGAAATTTACTAAAGTTAATTATATTTGGCCAAAAAATTTAGATGGAATCTTTTAAAAATAGGGTAGACTTACAGACTCACAAAATAGCAACCCTACCATAAACCATGTTGATAGCATTAAAAGTTTAACTAATTATACCAAAACACCAATTACTAATAATGATGGTAGTAAATTGTAAATTTTGAGAGTTTTCACCATTATTTTTCTAATTATTGATTTCAAAATATAGTTATTTATTTCAATTTAAATACACATACAACTTTATAATCATGATTTTCAACTTTTTTTAAGCATCAATTTCCTAAAAGTTATAGAAGTTAATTCATATTATAATTAGTTGCAAAGGAAATCCTAGTTTGAAACAAGGGTGTTAGAGGAATATTTAACTAAAAATAGCAGGAAAGAATAACATGACACCAAACTCCATTAGACCTTACTTTTTATACTCCAAGAAATTTGGTCTTGTCTTTTTTCCAAACTTTAGCCCCTGGTTCTGCATTGTACACACTTTATAATCAAATCTATTAAAATGAAATTTTTGTGTAAGCCCAATTAACTAGCATTAAGGTCAAGTTTGAAGGCAATGACGCCTCATAACCAATCTTCAATGGAGGTTTAATTCAATAGACCCTAAACCAAATTAAAATTAAAATTTGACTGGTTATAGGTGCCTCTACCATACAAAGACAAGTATAAGGTGGAGTTCAAGGTCATTTCAAATTGAAAAATTGAAATTAGAAAAAACTTTATAGAAGTCTTTTATTCACATTGGTTTTGGAAAGGTCAAAATACTTTTTATTTTGTATATGTATAATGTTATCAATAATATATATAATATGAAGGCAACTTTACACTCAAAGGTCAACCAATCTCCCTAGAAGCTAATACTATAAAATTGGATTGAAGGTTGTTTTCATTACTCATTAGAAAAGGACTATAACAAAGGCCCATTCTCCTATATGTAAAGGCCTCAAGGCCAAAAAGTTGAACTCATATAATAAAAACCCACAAAAAAGGGGTTGAAATTTTTAGGCCACTGAACACCTAGAACCTAGGTCAATTTTTCTTGAGGCCAATTGCACAAAATCCAATAAGTTCGATTTGTTGAAATCAATAATATATTATTAAAAAACATTAGATGTTTTTTGGGTGTTTAGAAGAATGCAAGTTCTTGAGTTGTGGAAACTTTGGGAACACTTTGGAAAATCTACCATATAGGCAATCTAACGTGGTTGAGAGACTACCATGTCAAATTTTACTATTTTAAAAAAAAAAATTAAAATTTTAAGAATTTTTTTAATAAATAAAACATTAAAAAAATTTAATCAATTTTCAATTTTATTATATTATTAAAAAAAATTAAAAAAATTAAAAAAAAATTTCTTCAAAAATTCAGATTAGCAATTAGTGGTATAGTATACAAGGAACAATTTCAAGGAACAACCCTAAAATAGTCTCTTGTGGGGCTTAAAAACATTTATTGATTTAATAGAAATCTTACATTAGCCTTTAGGCCAAGAATTAACTTCTTATTTTTGATATACTCAATTCAATAAGCTTAGGCCATGTCAAATTATGTCTTTTTTGCATTAAAAAAATTTGTTCTATCAAATTAGCCTAGTTTCTAGGTGTCAAGAGGTCAAGCCCAATGTCAACCTTTTGTCAATTACAAATGAGGATGTTGGGCCTTTAACAAAACAAATTGGTCTATCATCTAGGTATAAAGTGGCTTAAGTAGTCGAATGCATGGTTTAATCTATTGAACCAAAATTAATGATCATTCAATGTGCACAAGAAATCTAACACACACAAAGTCAGTTCTAGATGGATGTTCACTAATTTTTAACACAAGGTGTGCTTACGTACCCCCTTGGCATTTTATTCAATCAATTTCCTAAATCAAAAATATTGTTGCCTGTAACTTTTGAAGTAGCCTATGGAACTTTGATCAAATTTAGTGAAGACAAAATAAACTCTTAGGAGCTCGGGTGTTGTGTAGTAGAGGTTCAAATGAGCCGTAAGCTACACACTAGGAATATTTAATTCATAGTTTGAGGTTGGAAGTTAGTCAAAAGACAAATAGAAAAACAAAAAAAGGGAATAGTTGACTTTGTTAGATGCTAGGAATGAGCTATTAGTTTGAATGTTTTGAAAAAAATACTTCTTCCAATTAATATTCAATCACTAAGGAGGTTTCAAGAAATATCTTGTAAAATAATCCATATTAGTTTGTCTTCAAGTCTATGTTTAATTTTTGAAGAAATTAGCAAGCAATGAGGGATTAGATTTGATAGGGTTTTGTTTTGAAAAACACTCTAAAAAAGAAAGAAAAGATTATGAAAGAAAAGAGAGTTAAAAAGAAGACAACAGAAGAAATAGAAGGAAGAAAAAAAAAGTGGCATTTTATTGTGTGAACATTCCCAATACCACTTTTAAATATGAAGTTGTGGAGATGGAGGCAGCAATCAAAGACCTAAAAGATAGTGGCAATGAATCACAATTTGAGGGTTGAAATTGTCAAGGTATGTTTCTAAAGCTTCTTTCTTTTTTCCATTTTCCTCCAAAATTAAATTGAATTAGGCATTAGCAATAGAATTTAGATTTAAAATCAGATCATTAAAGGTATTAGGAAATTAAAATTAGCATTAGGAAGTAGTTAGGAAATTAAAGTAATTTGTAAGAAGATATTACAGATAGAAAAGTGACAAAAACTCTAGAAGTTATGGTCAAATGAAGAATAGCTTAAAACTTTAATGACATTAGAGGGGATTTGAGGCCTGCAAAGGGCCGTTTCAGGGCTATTTTCCAAAATTGTTCCTGTAACTACTAGTGTTGCCAGGCCAGCATTTACCCAAAAAAAAAAATTGGGGGTCTTGAAATATGAAAAAAATCCCAAATTTTATTTATTTTTCAAATGTTTTTTTAATGACATGGCACTCTCTCGATCATGTACGATTCTTGTTCATGTGGTAGAAATTGCGTTCCCGCAGTCCAAGAACCTACAATCTTCTAATGGCTTCAAAAATCCCTAATGAAAAGTTAAGAATTCATCTAAAGGAAAAAAGAAGGGAATCTTTGAGTTTTGGTTGAAAGTAGAAGTCAAAAGTAGAAAACCAAAGTCAATTTAAAATGATCAAGTATCTAGAGGTAACGGATGAAGTTTTAAACATCATTGGTAGTCATTTTTCTACTGTTAATAATTTTTACTTATAAATCTAGAAGTTAGAATGTTACCTTTCTAGAAAGTGTATTTATTGAACTTTGACTAAGTATTACTCTAGTTTCCAAGAATTAAAAAATAGAATAAAAACTTACCTAAAGCAATCAAGAAACAATAATTGAAATAGAATATTTAAGAATTATAAGTAGTTAGAATATCTTATAAGGTTTCTAAAACTATTTTACACTTAGAAATCAAAGCTATTACAAAGAAGTAAGATTAGGATGAAGTTTTGAGTGAAATTGAATGGGACCCGGGGAGATCACTCCTTGTAATTTTAAGCATACACTTGAGTTAAGAGGGTATTTAACATGGGGCTATTTACCTTCATTTTAGTAATTAAAATAACCGTATTTTTACATATAAATTCAATCATTTGGTTTTTATAGTTAGGCTATCTTATATACAAAATTTATGTGTCTAATTTTTTCATATCCATTTACAACACACTATAAAAGTAGTGTCTTACATATACACTATTTTCTTAATATATGCACAACTTGTATTGTAGTACAATTTCAAATGACAAATAAAAATGTAAAATACAACAATAGTTTTAAATATTCTAAATTCTATGCCATGTATTCGAAACAACTTAATATGGTGAATAATAAACATCATAGAAACATTAAATATAGTTATGATACTAAAACTAAGAAAAACACCAATACTAGCAATATAACATGAACATGAGAAATTGACACTCTAAAAACATTGTAGATCAATCCAAGAATATAACCTCTACTCTAATATAGAGACTATATATTTTATTCTTACATATACATTTATAATGGTTTTGAATTTAGAATAAAAAAATAAAAGAGTGTTTATTAAACACTAGTAAAAAGAAGATGATTCTAAACATTTACAAGTATATGTTCAAGTAGTTGAAGCAAATCTAGAGTTTGTAATGTCAAAGTATAGAAAAGATTCCATGCAAATGTTGCACACTCTACACCAATTTCTTAATGGGTACTTTGTGTGAACACAAATCTCCATAGTACAACCTCATTGTAAATTTACAGCTCAATTCTTTTGTCTTGGAACAATAGATTTTTACAAGCTGTTACATATTTGGTATAAGGTAGGTGCACCCAAAAGCGCCACTTATTCATACTGAGCCAAGTTCCTGCTATTAATTAGTTCAAATTTTTATGTAATCTTGTTGGCAAGTGAAAGCATGTTCCAACGCACCAAAGAATGCAGGATTTGGATACCGTATGCAAAAGTTATTAACAGTCAAAGTTTGTTTCTGAAAGCGCCATCTACAGTCTCTAAATATGACTGATTTTGGAAATGTATGTGCACTGTAGATGGCGCTTTTAGGAACGGGGCACTTTTGGGTGTACCTACCTTACTTAAGGAAAGATTTGTATGTACAGGCTATAATTATTTGATGATAACAACAAATCTCCTGAAAAACATCCTTAGATTTACTAAATTGTGTAAGTTTTATCATTCAATTAAAAAGGTTTATTTACATCTATACTCATTGTACTACAAACTTTTTATATGAACCCTATTTATAAACGCTAATTTATTAATACAAATTCCTACTAAATGATGTTTATACATAGCCTAATTTATATATAATAGGATATGTGACATTTCGAGAACCCTATAATAGTTCTACATATGTATAAAATTATCCCCTTTGAATTAAATAGACCCTATCTTTTAACTCATGTAGTTTTCTAAAAATTGCGAGTAATCTCCCCAAGGAATGGGATTTGGATGAAAGTCAATTAAAATTGACCAAATTACTCCAAAGTCAAAATTTGAGTAGAAGAATCAAAGTTCAAAATAACACGACAAACCAAATCAAATTTCAATAGTTAAAACATTAGAAATTGGTGGATGAAGTTTTAAAGATTTAATTTAGGGTCAAATTTCATCCACAAATATCTTTTAGAGATTTAGGTCAAACTTAGTGATCTTTGACTTTTTGAAAAAGCTAAGACAATCGATTTTACTTGCATTTCTTAACTTTTTTGCCTTACCAATTTTAATTGGATTCAAATTTTAGAATTATATCCAAAATTGGTCATATTTTATTCATTTATTTGAATTTGATTAAGCATTTTTAAATTAGGTACTAAAGAAGTGAACAATACAACAACAAGATTTATTTCTTGGAAGGCTTATTTGGATTGACACTTAAACACCCATAGGAGTTTGAACTACAATATAAGATAAAGAATATAGATGTATATATTTTATTCCAAGAGTGGAAATAAAGTCCTTACAATTATACAATTGGATTTGTTAATGAATAAATGTAAATGAATGTTCCTGTTTTGCTTTGAAGACTATTATTTTGAAGCAATTTTTGGCCTCTAAATATGAAAAAACTTTAGGGGTTACAAAACAAGTCTAGTACCATCTTATTAAGAGTTAGAAAGTACCTTGACTCCAAAATGCTCAATTATCTATTAGGAAGAGAACTTATTTTCTTAAATTGTACTTCATTCAATTAGTATTTGCATGAGTGTACACTATAAGGTACGTACCAAGCAAGATATACTAATGGATGGTGTTAATATGTTTTTATGCTAAGAAAAACTTTCAATCCAAGCTGCCAAGCAGCTTGAAATATGTTATCCAAAATTCTTAGGGACAATTTTTTTTTCCAAACTTCTATTGTGATAATTTCTCAATCTTTGTAGTCAAATGGCTTAAAAAAATTCGACATATTGACATTATAGTCTCTTTTGGTTAGAAATCAAATAATAATGTGACTTTGGTGAATGCACCAAAAATTAGCAAAATTTAACTATTTATCTTGAAAATCATCCATTGTCCATTTGGAGCTAAATCAAATACCAATAATGTATATTTTGAAATTTACAATGAAGTTATACCAAGGCGCATCTACTTTTAAATGCATAGACCTTGATAAGATCAATGAAAATCTTTCAAAGTATCTACATTGATAATCAATAGTGCTCCAAATGCAACAATTGAATTTGGACCATAAAGCATTACAAAAAGTGATATATTCATTACATAAGGTCTACACAATCCAAATAGAATCCACCCTCTAGTGAGGGTATATAACTCATTAGTCACTTTGCTTTGACCTTTCATGCTTTAAATGACCTCGATTTTTAGTGAAACTTCTTAAAACTTTCTCATAAGATAGGAAAATTGATTAACTTTGTGGGGGTATAATTTTTTTATTTCAATTGGTGCCCGAGAGCAAAAGATATACCATAAAAAGTCCAAATTTTAACTTGGCGGGTAGAAAAATAAATCCACAAAAACTTTAAATTAAATTAAATTATTTTTTAATCTTATAGATTATATTTTTGTCTTCATGTGAAGCTTTGATTAATTCCATTTGGATTAGTTATATGAAAGTTATAAACAATCTTGTTTTTTGAGTAGTTTGAGCATCTTCTTAAAAAAAATAACCTATAGGATTCATTTTTGAATGCAGTTTCCACATTTTAAAAAAAAATTTGCTCGGTAAGGTTAAATTTTCTTGCTAGAACAATCTCACTGTTGGGATTATTGTGTTTCAATTCCATCTTAATTAGAGCTATTAACAATTTAATTTTTCTTTCAATCTTGGACCTACCTCTATTTAATAATTTTTTAGAGAATGAAAATCAAGAATTTTTTTTGAAATTTTTTTTCTATACTTTCAACTCAATTTTTAAACAAAAAGAATTTTAAATTCAAAGTCCATAGTGCAAAAGAAAATAACAAATGGCAATCAAAATCATCTGAAATTACAAGATAGTGTTTAAAAAGACAATGTTTTTCAACTTTGAATGCTCATATCTTCCAATCTATACAATCAAACTTCATGAAATTTTTACCACGTGATCTTAGACAAACAAAGTACAAGATCCTATGGTTAGATTCTATAAATACGCTTTTTTTTGTTCTTTTGAATGTATGCAACAATAATGGCAGTTTTGAGTAGTTTTTGATAGAAAATGGCCTTGGACCCACACAGGTTAAGGTAGGTGAACCCAATATGAACCATTGACCTAATACCACCCAAATGTGGGGTCATCATCGATTCTACAATAAAAATCTACTATAACAATACATGCCTTAAACTTCATTTATTGTGAAGTTAAGGCATGTACTACTGTAGTAGATTCTCATTCTAAAATCAACAAGAATCTTACATTTGAGTGATATTAGGTCAATGGTTGGTATTGGGTTTGCCTACCTTAATACATCAATCATTCAATAACGGAGCGGGTATTTTAGAGGAGCTTCAATTATTATTTCTTTATGATTATTTTGAAGCTATTTACTCCCTCTAGTCCAAGCACTTGAAGAATTTAACTTACTTGGGTGATTGTCACCCATTTGCAGCCATTTGCAGCCATTTGCAGCACTCACCCACCCGGCCCTCTCCGTCATACCGTATTTCATTTCCTCTGACAGAAAAAGCCAGGCAGACCCCCATGAAGACGACTGCAGGCAATCGTTTGGTTTCTTCGAGTGCGGAGTTATGATTGAGAAGCAATTCAGTACTTCCAGCGCTTGCTGCAGTGGGCGCCCCACCTCGTGAATGCGCGCCTTGCCTTGCCTTGCCTTGCATCTCCTCGATCGGTCTCTACCAACACTCCGGCTCAGTACAAGCGTACTCTCTTGTACATGGACAGTACTAGCTGTACTGCGCAACCGTTTAAAAGCTGGGCCTCATATTACGGACTTGCATTGCCTGCATACAATAAGATACATACGCTTGGGAGATACACCGGTTAACTAATCAGGAACAGTATGCCTGAATTTTTGGCAATGAAATTCCGTTTCATGTGTGTTAAAAAACAACAACAAAAACAACAGTAACAGTACACTACAAAATGCACTTTAGAATCAACATGCGAGGAACAAGCCCACACAAAACTCTGTGAGTTCTTCGGTCACTACTGTTAGTCAATTGGGTTGGGGTGTCTCGTTGGGTTTGTGTTTGTTCCCTGCCAGGCCACCTGTGGCTGGCAGGTATGCTTCATTCTTTGGCAATGAAATTCCGTTTCGTTTGTTTAAAAGAAAACCCCAAACAATTAAATTAACCTGTGTGAGTTCACATGAAGATCGAGTCCAGCGCGACTCAGTTAAATCGAAATGAGACAGCTGCAGATCGCAGAATTGAAGCGAGTCTCCTTTCGACTCTCGATCCGTCACTGCAATGAGCGATCGATCGGGGGTAAGTTTAAGTGAAGTGAATTGATTGGAGGAGGCACTTGAGTAGGAGACGTTGCATTCACTGGCATTCATTCAAAGCTCTCCACCATCTCCCCGTCTGACAATGATCTTGCTCATCAAGTCAGTGGCCCACACTATTTGGCAGCTGCTCCCAACTGGAATGGAAGAGTACACTGGCTTAAGTTACTGAATACTGACGGTCTTCCACTGCACTTGGGAAGTTAAACTTCCGCATCTGAATCCCAGCCAGCCACAATTCGAGCTGCTAATCTCATGTGTGCAGAGCGGCAAGACTGACACCATGTGGTGTTAAGTGGGAATGGTCAAAGGGCTCTTGAAAGAAGTTGTGGAGCCTGTAGAGTACTGCCTGTGGACATAGATAGGTCCAGCCGTCTAACTTAGGGCTGGTATAACAGCCGTTAACTTATATCTAACAAACAAACCCCATTTTCCAAGTTCAGACCTAATTCCAAAAGAATCCACGAATTATGGATTGAAGTGAGTTCAATGTGACTTCGACCCGTCTTTCAAAACAACTTGACCGTAAAATGCTATGAGTTGAGCAACCCCTAAGTTGAAAATTCGACAGAGTCGTTCCCCCGGCCCATCCTAATGGATAGTGTATCAGGTCCCTAACGGTTTTAGAGGCCTCCACGCTATAAGCTATATAAGCTATATGTTTCAGATGAACAGCTGATCAGTTTGTAATAATAAGAGAGTGAACCAGCAGAACTCTTCCACCTTCTGTTGCAGGTCTTGTTGGAGCCGGATTTAATGGCTTTGTAACCAGGCTATGCATCATCCAAACCTGGTAGGCTTAACTTAAGTTAGTCCTTTTTGTTCTTGTCCACTTCCGTTTGTTTCCAAAGAATAGCTGGAAGCTTACGACGTGGGGGGTGTCAGAGTGTGTGAGTAGTATTTGGAGGTCGAGTGTTCGGTTACGAAACGGGGGTCATGACTGTACTGAGTTACCGTCGCTGTTTGTAGAGGATGGTGGCCAGCAGGTTTATTTAATTTACTTTGCTTGCGTTTACTTTGAAAGCTTCCTCATTTCATTGCTGGCTTGGGCGCATATACAGGAGGCCAGGGAGCAAGAGGGAGTGATGGCAGGAGTGTGATGAGGGTAGATATGGCCAGAAAAGCTGCGGGTTGCGCGTCAATCAGGGAATTCGTCGTTCTCTTCCATTGGGATGTTGCTTCTGCAGCAGCAGCAGCAAGACGCAGCACTTTGTGGCAGTAGACATCCAGCAGACTGTTGGGTCGTAAGGTAGCTCCAGGGAGTAGCGTGCTGCAGTGGGGGCAGAGAGACGACCTCTTATGGGCAAGTGACCTTTGTCGGGCTCTTTTGCTGGAAAGAAACGGAAGAGGAGCATGCCGGGTTTCGAACGTAAGAAAAAGATAGACTCTCAAGCTCTTCTTGGTAACTTTGAGAGCTTGCAAGGCGCCGTTATTGATCTTTGAGTGTGCAGGACGGAGCTGGAAACACGACATTCAATTAGCTGCTTCTGTTTCTTCGCCTTCGCTTCTGTGGTGATTTTCACAGGGTTTAGCACCTCAGCGTTGGGGTTGGGCACGCTAGAGTAATTTCTGAAAGTATTTCGGTTTCTTGCGCAGGATCGACGACACCATAGCTGCAAAGTTCAAAGTCTCAACTCCATGAATTTTTCATTGGTGATGCAAGGCCAGTATATTACCGGTATTCATCCTTTTCTTTGGCTATAAGTGATCCAAGGGGAGCAATGTCAGAGCATCAGAAGCGGGCTAACTTTGTGTATTCCAGTGGACCACACGCCGGCCATTTCTCAAGATTGAAGAACGCCATGCCCAGGTTTTGAGTGTTGCTGGGGCCTCTTCCAGGAGCTTTCACCGAATTAGAGTGGCGAGTACAACGAATGTAGCTGATCACTGTTACCGAGGCGTATAATCGCGGGGTGCGCAAGGGATTTCCGGAAAGAGCTGGTTCAAGAAGAGCAATCAATCGGTGAAGCCTATCAGTGATTCGCAACTGAATAGTAGGAGTCCTTGAACGATTACATAAATCAGGGTTTGTGCACTTGGACTAAAGTTGCGTATCATAGTCACAACTGAGTTAGATGTCGTGAGCGACCACAGTTGTAGCTAGCCCTCGGGGGAAAGGAGACAGAGCATTGTCTGTATCACAATGACAAGGATACTTTGTCCATGGGAGTTATGGCTTCGTGGTGTCCCAAGTCTTCTCCTTATTCTGGCTCTGCTGGTTGCCAATGCGGCAGCGAGAGAGTTCTACCGACCCAGTTTTCTTTCAGATTCCATGAATCGCAATTCGCTTGAGCTATTGAATGGGAAACAACAAGCGAAGCCGCTGGGCACTCGGCACTACGACATGAAACCCGTGGCTAAAACTTTCCCGGCGCCGCGAGCAAATCAACCTGCTGAAGAGGGAGCGCTGCTGCATGCAAACATTATGCACAGGTGATAACTATTCCCACTTTTTCTCTTTGAAACATTGATTCCATTGTAATTTGGAGAATTTAATCAAGCCTAGTGCATAATATGGTGTGAGCAGTTGGGGGACTTGATGCAATGCATAATATGAGCTCCTTGCAAGTAGTAAATTGAAGAGAAGCCTCTCTGTGTATCAGGGGGAGGTCTTCCTATGTGTTGCCTGCTCCCCATGATTGATCTCCTTGTTCCATTGCCTAAAAACTCTTGAAAAAAAATTTAGTTTTCCTGTTGAATTTCATTTCTCAAGGCCCTCTCTCCAATCTGCTGATGATTTCTTCGTTTCACATTCAAGTGCTTTCAACCCAAGTTACTTCTCGAGTTGTAAAATCGGACGGTGTGGTTACCTTTGACTGAACGGATTAATTACCTCTTATCATAGCAGGCTCCAGATGTGCCCATCAGAAGAAATCTTCTTAATAGCCACTTGGCCCCCTGGACTCTAAGTTTTCTGAATTCACAATTGCACAACCCCCTGGCTAGCGAATTTTGGTTTTACATGAGGGATGATGTACATGATAGAAAATTCCTTTATGAGCAACAGACTTTGAATCTTGATAAAATTTGACACATAGATGGGAGCAAAATGGATCCGCAAAGTTTTCATCTAATTGAGATCCACGTGAGATATGGATGATGCAGAAATGCCCCCTCGTCTCCGTTCCGACTGAGCAACAGGACTCGCCAGGAGAGGATGCAAGACACTATTCTCAGGGATGCATTGCGCGTGGATTCCATCCAGGGCAGAATCAACCAGATGGTGAACGGAGTTTCAACAACTTTCAGTCATCAGACGAAGATCTTCTCGCAGGACTTTCAGGCGCCAGTGATTTCAGGCCTCAGTTTGGGGAGTGGAGAGTACTTCATCCGCGTTTCTGTGGGTACACCCCCCAAGAACATGTACCTGGTGCTCGACACTGGAAGTGACATCTTGTGGCTGCAATGCTCTCCCTGCGCCAATTGCTACCACCAAACTGACTCTGTCTTCGACCCTTCCCGTTCCTCCACATACAGATCGCTTAACTGTAACAGCTGGCTTTGCCAAAACCTGGATGTCAGCGGATGCTCCAACAACAAATGCCTGTACCAGGTTCCAATCACAACTCTGTACTTCCTCTAATAAGTGCGCTAGCTAGTTGTCTGGAAATCGATGAGAAAATGGTCTGCTATGTTTCCAGTCAAGGAAGACATCAATTCAAGGGTAGCAATCCATGTGTCCACACGTACGTAGCACTTGCAGCTAGTAGAACTATTCCAGCAAACTCTTCATTCTCGCTGGACTGTTGGGCTCAAGTTACAAAATTGATCTTGTTTTGGTGCCTGAATTGTGTTCTTTTTGCAGGTTGACTATGGCGACGGGTCATTCACCACGGGGGAATTCGCGACAGACGCTGTATCCCTAAACTCTTCGACAGGAGTGGGGAAAGTGATATTGAGCAAGATTCCGCTGGGGTGCGGCCACGACAACGAAGGCTACTTCGTGGGAGCAGCCGGGCTTCTAGGATTGGGAAAAGGCCCACTGGCATTTCCCAACCACGTAGATCCAAAGATGGGCGGCCGCTTCTCCTACTGCCTCACCGATCGCGAGACCGACTCATCAGAAGGATCCTCACTCATCTTCGGTGACGCTGCGGTGCCATCCACCGGTGCCAGGTCAGTGATATTCTTAATATGTTGTTTCAAATTAGCAAACTTACAACCGTTGATTTCCAAAATGTTTATGGTAATTTCGTATATGTGGTACGTTTGGCTCATCCTGAAAATTTTTGGTAGGAAATTCATGTCAATTTTTTTCATTGGCTAATTGCACCTACAAGCTCCTGGAATGAAATGAACAAAGGATATTCTCTTGTACGCACAACTGGAATTCATTGCCTACAGGAACGTCTATAGCAACGTTTGAACGTTGCTGATATCACTAGAACGTGATTCCAAACGTGACATTGAAAACTGCAACTAAAATTTTGAAGTTTGCTAAAAGAAGTTGATAGTGCATCATCCAAACCCTTGCTCAAGCATATTCCAAATTGCTGCATGAGCTAAAAACGTTACTGTAAAGGTTGCTAAATACTTAAAATTCTAGTAGACATTTGGCTAAATCTCGTGCGTAAAATTCATTTCCATTTGCCAGGTTCACCCCCCAAGCCTGGAATGCCCGCGTGCCCACGTTCTACTACCTGCAGTTGACGGGGCTCAGCGTGGGCGGGACTTGGGTCACCATCCCCACCAGCGCCTTTCAGCTGGACTCCCTCGGAAACGGTGGCGTGATCATCGACTCCGGGACGTCCGTGACGCGCCTCCAGAACGCTGCTTACGCCTCTCTCCGTGATGCTTTTCGTGCCGGCACCACGAACCTCGTGGCCACGGCGGGCTTCTCTCTCTTCGACACATGCTACGATTTGTCGGGAATGGCGTCGGTGGATGTGCCCACTGTCACGCTGCATTTCCAAGGCGGAGCTGATATGCGGCTGCCTGCAGCGAATTACCTCATCCCCGTGGACAACTCCAACACGTACTGCTTTGCTTTCGCAGGTACTAATGGTCCCTCCATCATTGGAAACATCCAACAACAGGGTTACCGTGTCATCTACGACAATCTCCACAACCAAATTGGCTTTGTTCCCAGCCAGTGCAACTAGCTAGTTTCAATTTTCAGTCTCTTGAATTGGGGGGTGGGTGGGGTACGTGGGGGAGGGGAGTGCTGTAATCCAGGGCAAACAGGAATGCAGGGCTGCTTAATTGAATGCTTCATGTAGATTGAATTCACAATTAGTGTAAAGGTGCATGATCTTGCAGAGACGTACAGTTTCATGCTTGGATCGATCTCTTAATTTCTTGGTTATTTTATATCAGTTCGATCAAAGTTTGAAAGTATGGTATTTTATTTATCAACTAACAGAGCTACTGAGTCATCTTTGACAATGTCCACAATTAAGTTGATTTTGTTGATTTGTTTCCAGTCAGTGCGACTAGAGAATCCTTCCATTTCTTGGGGTTTAGGTGAGTGCTGTAGTCCAGGGCAAACAGGAATGCAGGGCTGCTTGAATGTTCCATGTAGATGGAATGCACAAATAGTATAAAGAGTATCATTTTTCAGAGACGTACAGTTGCATGCGTTGATCAATGGGGTCTGTTGGTATGATAATATCAGTTCAAAGTTTGCAAGTATGGTTCCTCAGATCCATTTGACTGTAAATTGTTACTTAGTTATGATAGTGGGCATCGGTGTTCTTAAAACGGGCTAAATTGCGCCAGAAATCTAAAAAAAAGAAAATGGGGAGTTAAATCTCTGCTTTAAAAAAAATTGAAATTGAAGATTTGAGCCAGAATTTCCTGCAAATACTTTGTTTGTTGGCAAATGTTCCTTCTCATCCATCAATCACATAGCATTCGTTGGGTAGGGATTTTGAGGCCTGGTGTGTGGCACCTCCCCAGTCATTGAGATCTTTTGCCCTGCAGCCACATCTGGGCCGTCAAAGTTGTGTCAAGGTTATACATTGTTTTCTTCTCCATTCCCAGCAGTGATCTCAAAACAGATTCAGAGTTTTTAGCCAAATGTTCATTTTTGAAAGATTTTTTAAAATTTATACAAAGGCCATGAAAAAATTAAGTAGAAAATGAGTGAAATTTAGCCAGTTTTGGGATCATTGATTGCCAATGGGTGTTTTTTTTCCAGCGATTTGGTACAAAATTGCATTGAATTTTTTGGCTCGGCACCAAGCCTATAGAAAATAATAGTAAAATTTTGGATGAAATTGTCAAATAATGGATGAAAATAGAATGATAGATATGTATTATGTGCCAATATAATCCTTCTATCCATTGTGTGGATGAATATTGAGATTTGGAGCTCCACAATAAAAAGAAGTATTGCCACTTCGGCACTTTATAGGAAATGAAAAAAAAACATTATCCATTGTACTTGTAGCCTTCTCCAATATTCTTGTGACACATTCGCAATCTAGAAATTTGTAGTACCTATTCAGTATTCAGACTTTAGAGCTTTGATGAGCTCTCTCCTTCCTCTAGTCCTCTCCTCCTCGGTTCCTTGCTAAATGCTGAATTCTTAATTGTCAACATTGTATATATGTTTCATTAATGGGTTGATTCCAACCATTATTGTGTTTTGAAAATGGCATATTTCCCATTTGATTTTGGGTATTTGTTACACTAGGGTTGATAGGCTCCAAATTTCCAAGGCGCCACTTTCGAGCTCAAGAGAAAATTTTGGAGGCATGCTTCTTGATTGTCTCCTTTGCATTCACTACAATTGGAAAATGGTGGTTGTCTGAGTATTGTGAGGAGTAGCAAGCACGCAAATGTACAAAGAGCGGTTGGCAATTGCCAATTTTAGAATCTTGATGATTCACAAATCACGAGTCACAATGGAAGTTCAAATAATAAGGAATAGAGGTTGTTGTTACAACAAAATTTAATCTCCCCCCATGCTCATTCTCATATCACTTGCTTGTGCTATTCTCTTCCTTGCTCAATCACTCGCAATTGCTCATGAAGTCCCAATTGCTCCCAATCTGTTGAACATTGTAGACTATTGGAGTATTGGTGTTTGTGAGTTCTTTTGTCGGGAGTTTGGTATGGTCTTATGTGGGACTCCAATTCCATAGCACCACGACTAAATCTGCTTGAAAACTTTAGGGTTGATGCTTTGGTTCCAATGGAAATTTGAATGACATAGGGAAGTATGTTGCTGGTCCTTCCCATGTGGTTTTGGTAGACAATTGTTTGGTGGAGAATGATGTGCGCGAGTTGACATATGTCTCCAAGACTCACCTTTCGCAATCCTTGTGTCACCTAATTGTTTGCGAGCCACCTTTTGATGAGACCGTAACATCCCTGGTGCTTGTTGATGTTCAAAGTGAGTGATGTGGAGGTTTGTGGGATAGTTAAGAAGAACAAACTGGATGCCCCCATCACGTGGAAGAGGAAGAAACCCGATGCACCTACCCTCACACACAAGTGGTAGGCGAAGTGGGCGTGTAAATTTGCATATGTGGGTGGAAGGCAAGTTCAATTTAGATGGTCACCTTATTGGCATCATCTGCCAAAGTTGCTCAACAATCATAGGGATGAGGAAAGTGGTGGTTCCAAAGCTTGACAACTTAGAAAAACACAAAGGAAGGAGTCTGTATTTGGAGGATGGTGTGTTGTCACATCTAAAGAAAGGTGATACATTCTATAAACTTGACTACAAGCATGCCAAACATAGCAAACTGTGGGATTCCCACAAGCTTGGTTTGATTGTGGCTCAATAGTTGATGGCCGGAGAGGAAGGCGAGTATAAAAAGAAGGGATCCCAAAGTTTAGTTTTCACCCATGTTTCAACTTCTCTCTCATAGTCGTCCTACGTCTGTTTTGAGAGCCAAAAGTACTTGTTTAGGTATTTGAGATTGAAGAATTTGCCTTACAAGCATTAGTTGGAGTCTACTAGTTGGAAGATGTGCAAGTATTTATACATTGTTGTTCTCGCAGCATTGACACAAGTTGTCCAGTTAGTGCGTTTTATCCCAATCAATGCCAGCAAGGTCGTTGCTATTGATACTACTTCTTGGGTTGGCGTTCATATTTACATTGTAGACAGTTGGTCAAGATATATACTTATCTAGCATGGTTGATGGGGCCACATCTATTGAACTTGCAACTCGTAGTTTGCATTCAGATGATTAACACAAGGAAAGTTCCCTGTTAAGTAAGCTTTACAGGAAGGGGCGATGCATCGCCTACAACGTCAGGTAAGTAATTACGTAAACCCTAAGCAGTATGTTATACTAATTGGGATATAATGTCCACTAAGCTTGTACAAGGTAAATAAGTTACAGAGAGAAACGGAAGCTAATCAAGAGCTTGATTGTATAGGTTTGGATGAACAGAGTGGACTTGGAGCGTATATGTCAACATCCTCCCTTGCTCCAAGAAACCCTAATTGCAGGGTCGTGTAAGCAGCAGAGTGCAGGTTGGCGATGGCGAGGATCTTGGAGCTCCCGATGCAGACGATGATAGTACTGCGTGAGGCAGAGGATGAGATGTCGGTGGTAAAGAGCTATCTTGCACTTGTAATTTAGGGTTCCAGCTACTTGCACGGTGAGTGATTGATTTGGCGATTGGGTTGAGGCACAGGTGCATATCTTCGTGTTGGCGATCTAGCTCCTCGCCTTGGGGTTTTGCCGATTGTGTATGCAACTTCAGGAGCTCTGCTGGCTAATCTGGTGCTTGATTTCGCGAGCCGAAGAGAGACTGCAACGTGAGCTGATCGATTTCTCCGATGTTGGAACAAGGACTCCGGGGCACAATATTGAAGTCGGGCCAGGTATGGAGACTTACTAGTGGGGCGTGGTCGAGCATCCTGGCGATTGGTGGGACAATTGCGCGTCCAAGAGGAGTCCGAGAACACCAGACTTTAGACATAAAATTAGCAAGCAGGCTCTTTGGCTTGATAATAGGCAACCTCCAGCATGGGTTCACAATAGGTTTGTGGTTCAGTAGATAGGACAGGGGAGTACACCTACGAGGCGTCGATTTCAGCGAAGCTCTTGTGTGAAAGAGGCTTCGTCAGAAAGTCCGCTAACTGAGAAGTAGTAGGGGTATATTCAACTTGTACCTTCCTTCCATTGGTAGCTTCTCGAATGAAGTGATGATGGATTTCGTACGAGCGTGCATTACTAGATTCTTCACTAACTTGATGCTTGACTAACTGTCACTGAGTAGCGTGGTAGGGTTTTCCTCCAAGATGCCCAGCTCTTGCAGTAGTCTTCGATAGTGTATAATATCCTTGGCTTCATCTGTGAGTACTCTGTATTCTGCTTTAGTGCTTGAAAGTGATACCATGGGCTGTAGTTTGCTGCTCCACGAAATGCTTGTGTTTCCAAGTCTGTGCAGGATTCTGCACGTCGATCTGCAAGTATTGGGATCCATTCTCCAATCTGCATCGGCATAGGTGTATAGTGTTCCGGTGACATTGCTGGGAAAGAGTATGCCGTAATTGCCTGTGCCGCAAAGGTACCTTAGGATCCTCTTCGCTGCTTGAAAGTGTGCATCCTCAGGCTCTTACATGTAGCGTGCTACATAACTGACAGTGTATAAGATGTCAAGGCGTGTGTGAGCAAGGTAGAGTAGGCTGCCAA
Organism: Thuidium tamariscinum; assembly: GCA_947034885.2. NCBI lineage: Eukaryota > Viridiplantae > Streptophyta > Bryopsida > Hypnales > Thuidiaceae > Thuidium > Thuidium tamariscinum. Next base: position 6,001,626 of record OX344753.2, read on the forward strand.
CTAGGGACCGGTAAGGTGCTGGATCAATCTTCGGGGTGCCCATCTCCTGTTGCATGTACGTTTTAGATTCTATTGGCACTTGCACAGGGTTACAGGATTGCAAGCCGAATTTTTGTAGTAGTTTCTCGATGTAGCCTTGTTGTCCAATGAAAATCCGGTCCTTGTTTTTGCGTATCTCAACCCCGAGGTAGCTACTTGCTGGTCCAAGATCAGTCATATCAAATTCTTGATTTAGTTTATCTTTCAATTGTGAGATGGTCTCTTCATCATCACCTATGATAATAAGGTCATCCACATATAACAACAGTAGTGTGAGCTTGCCGTTTCTCCGTAATATGTAGAGATTAGGATCATTGGTGCTCTGGATGAGGCCCTGGGTCTGAAGCCATTTTGTGATTTGGTCGTACCAGGCCTTTGGTGCCTGTTTCAGCCTGTACAAGGCTCAATTGATCTTGCATACCTTGGAGTTGTCGCCAAAGCCAGGGAATCCAGGAGGTATCTCCATGAGTATATCTTCATTGATTTCTCCATTCAAAAAGGCGGTGATGACGTCAAGCTGGTGCAAGGGCCAATTATTTCTAGCAGCCAGTGCAAAGATAGCCAATATGGTTGACCACTTTACAACAGGAGCAAATACTTCATTGTAATCTATTTCTTCCTGTTGTTGAAATCCCCTGGCAACCAATCTGGCCTTAAGCTTGTTCACCCTTCCCTGTGCATCCTTTTTTATCTTAAATAGTCATTTGGTTGTAATTGGCTTGTGGTGCTAGGGTCTGTCGACAACGTCCCAGGTTCAATTTTTGAGAATGGATGTGATCTCACTGTTGATGGCATTCATCCACTTGGTACTTTGTGATGTTGTTTGGAAGTCAAGTGGTTCCTTTGTTAACTCGGAGAACAAAGTCCAGAAATCTTGTAGTTTGACCGAGGGAGTTCGATTTCTACTTGGGTAGCGTCGCTCAGATGGACCAGCGCTGAGGTTCATTGGAGCAGGGACTTGCCTTCTCGAGTATATGCGAGTCTTGCTTGTTTCAGGATTCGAGGTTGCTTCCACGTCTAATTGGGTGCTATCCTGTTGTAAGTCGGGGTTGCTTTCAATGCAAGGAGCGACTAGGTGGTCCGATGCATTCGATGCATCACCGTCTAGGTCAGCGTAGCCAAGTTCAGCTGTGGGATCCAGTCCTGTCGCTTGTTGTTGTGCAACATCTAGATTCTTTTTTGCATCGCTATCCAATTGTTGATATGACGGTATGAGAAAGCTCAAGATCTCAGATTCTACTTGCGCGACGCATTTGAGATCCATTTGTGACTCTTCAAATACTACATCCCTACTGATGACGACTTTTCTCTTTTGAGCATCATACAGCCGATAGGCCTTTGTCTCGCTATCTATATCGAGATGCATGCATACAAAGGTCTTACTATCCAACTTCTTTCTTGCATCTTTGGGCACGTGGATGTATGCCTTGCAACCAAAGATTTTTAGCATAGACTGGTCAAGGAGTTTACCAGTATATTTCTCTTTGGGGGTCATCCCGGAGTTGGCCCTAGTGGGGCTTCGATTTATCAGGAACGTCGCGTGGGAGATTGCCTCGGTCCACAGGTACATTGGCAAATCACAGTCCATCGACATGCTCCTTGCTCTCTCCATTATTGTCCTGTTTCGTCTCTCTACTACTCCGTTTTACTATGGAATTCCTACTTGCATGAGTTCTTGGTGAATTCCGTTCTCCAAGCAGTAGTCTTTGAATTCGGTGGAGGTATACTCTCTGCCCCTGTCAGATCGCAGTACCTGAATTGGATGACCATTCTCAACTTCTAATTTCCTTTTGAAGTCACGGAATTTTTTCATAGTTTCTTCTTTGTGCTTCAAGAAATAAGTCCAGCTCTTTCTTGAGAAGTCATCGGTGAAGACTAATACGTAACGAGAACCTCCAAGTGACTCCTATTGCATTGGTCCCATCATGTCCATGTGTATTATTTGCCCTGGTCGTGTTGCACGATTCTCTGATGCTTTTGGAAATTGCTCTCTATGTTGACGCCCTACCAGGCAGTAGTGACAAACTCTCTTTTCTAGGTCAATTTTAGGCAGTCCTATGGGAGTTTGCGATAGGTGGTATAGGCTAGGAAAGCTTAAGTACCCCAATCGTCGATGCCAAAGAGTAGTAGTGTCACTGCTATATGTTAATAGTGTTGCTATTCGATTCTCAAAGCAATAGAGTCCATTTGTAGGGTCTCTTTTCCCTGATGCAACAATCTTTCCTTGTCTATTAGTAATCCAACATTGACTGCTAGAAAACATGACTTTGTAACCAGAGTCAGCAATCGCTCCAACAAACACGAGATTCTTCTTCATGCTAGGTGCGTATTTAACGGACTTGAGTTTTATTGATCCATTCTCAGTGCTTACAGTAGCTATCCTAGTGCCATGTATAGCATGTGACTCTCCTCCTCCAATTTTGACCTCTGCTATCTCTACACTAGAGGGAACATACGACTCATCTAACTTTTGGATGTCTATTGCGATATGTCCTGTGGCGCCGCTAATCCACTATCGAGATACTAAGGTCCATTGTCGTAGTAATAGGATTCATAATATTGATCATAGTCACCGAACATCTTTGCCGAGTTAGCATATACGGTGCTTCTTGATGATTCTTGATCGTGCGGGGCGTAGGATCTATGTGGTACCTTGCAGTCTCATGCGATGTGGCCGGACTGATTGCAGTTATAGCAGATCGGTATTGGCGCCTTTAATTTTGCTGGAGCTCCAAGGTATCTTCCAGGGAATCCTTTGCCGCGTACTGGCCATCGTCCACCGCGTCCTCAAAAACTCGCCTGCCGTTGGAAACTAGCCGCAAGGGCTTCTTCATTGCCCATTTGTTGAGTTCGGTGTTGCTGCCTATGTGCTTCGGAGAGGAGACTGGAGCTAAGCTTGTCGAACGTCATGTTAGGATCAATGTGCGTGAATGTTTGAATCAAGCTCTCAAAGGATTTGGGTAGTCCATTCAACACTAGTTGGTTTATGATTTTGTTTGACAGTCGCTCACCCATGCTGCTGAGTCGGTTCTTGAGCTCACGTGCCTTCTTGATATACTCCTCGACTGAACTACCTTCATGCATTCAAAGTGACTGCAGCTGTCCCATCAAGGTAAGAACTTGGGATTGATCTCTAGCGTTGAATTGTTCCTTCAGTGCCTTCCATGATACAACTGGGTTTGTGTATTCTACAATAAGATCAATAACGACGTCAGATACTGATAATAATAGTAAGCAATAAGCTAGTGTCTTTTTCCGTTTCAACTATGCCTCCGTCATAGCTTCTCCTTCTATCGTGAATGGATAAGCCGTGGGTTTCTACTCAATTTCTATGATCGACCACTGACCCTCCACTCTGAAGATGGCCCTCATTTTTAGTGACCAGACATAATAGTTTAACAATCCCTTCAATTTGTCTCCCTCCCTGAATGCTGCGCTAGTCATTTCTGCCATCCTCTTCATGAACTCTTGTTCTCTCTAACTTCTCTGTCGACGCAGGAGCAACGCTCTACGGTCGTTTCGGTATCCTTCCTCATTCTCAGGTGTGTTCCTCTATCTATCTCGATGTCTGTGACTATCGCTCGGAATCCTTCTAACTGCTAACGTTTCTCTCTCGCTCACACTCTCAGTGAATAGCTTCGTTCTGATACCATGTTGAACTTGCAACTCGTAGTTTGCATTCAGATGATTAACACAAGGAAAGTTCCTTGTTAAGTAAGCTTTACAGGAAGGGGCAATGCATCACCCACAACGTTAGGTAAGTAATTACGTAAAACCGAAGCACTATGTTACACTAATTGGGATATAATGTCCACTAAGCTTGTACAAAGTAAATCAGTTACAGAGAGAAATGAAAGCTAATCAAGAGCTTGATTGTGCACGTTTGAATGAACAGAGCGGACTTGGAGTGTATATGTCAACAACATCCGATAATCTTACTAACATCATAATGCATCTTCTCTATGAAGAGGGAGGTCTCACTCACATTGAGATCGCACGTAAACTTGTCTATTTTGATTATGAGGGCATAAGAGGATTTTCAGCTCCTATAAGAGACTGTGAGTTCCTAGACGCTGGGAACGCATTAGGAACGCTGGGAACGCGATGCTGATGTGGTCGAGCGACTGCCACGTCAGAAAATTATTAATTTTTATTAATTTTTATTAAATATTAAATATTTTTAAAATTTTTTTTTGAAATTTTTTTTTTTGAAATCATTTTTTTCTCTTTAATACATTCTGAATTTTTTTGAAAAAAAAAAATTTTAATTTTTTTTTTTCAAAATTCAAAAATTCAGACCAGCAGGGTGCTAGTCTGCAGCAGTGGGAACAATTTCGGGGAACACCCCTGAAACAGTCTCCTGGGGGCCCAGAAATCCTCTTATGGTATTAATACATTTTAAGGTCCTAAGATGGATAAGGTAACCCAAAATTAGGACAAGTAGGCTCTATTTTCTCTGGGTTCTAGCTATGTAAGTTACAAGGTTTACCTTGTAATTGAAGCATTATCAAAGTATCCTATGGTGTCGAGGCTTGAGGAATTTTTCGAGTTTGTGTACTCATTTTTTTACTGCAACAGCAAGAGACATTCTTAGTTGGTGAAGTTAACAAATCTTATGGAAACTAAAGGTAATAAAATGTTTTACAATGTAGAAACAAGGTGGATTTCTATAAAGAATCATGCACCGTGAATACTGTCTGAATATAAGGCTCTCCTTGTAAAAGTTGGAATTGATCTCACTACTGGCCCTAGGCATGTTTTACACCACTTTTCAATGCAATTTATAGCTTGATGAAGCTTTCTCAAGCGCAAGACATCTTTATTTGTGACTTCTTGCAAACAATGAAAGTCTACCAAGTGGAGCTTGCTTGCTTGTTCATTGATCCTACTACTTCTTTTAACAAGGACTTCCTCCTTTACATCAATTTGGTGTCTTTGCAATGTAGAGGCATTCCACTACAATGGAAGGAGCTTCTTGGAGGCTTTGGGATCAATCACCTATAATTTGATTTTAGGATGACTACGATCTTTGTGTGCAGCCATGACAAGTAGACAAGGCAACATACTTTTGTCACCTAGGAAGTTTTCAATTGTATTCAAGATCCCATCAAGTGCTAATTTATAGGTATCAAATTTTCATCCATTTCCAATTTTTTTTTTTTTTTTTAAATTTGTATTCAGTTTGTATGGTTTTGATTCAACTTCCAATTCTTTTTGGTTGTGAGTCATGTTCTTCAAGTTTTGAGCTTGTGTTTGTGCTCATTTTGCTTCCAATTTTTTTTTGTCCACATTGTTATTCAAATTCTTTGCTTTAGTTGCTTTTGATTTACCTTCCAATTTTTTTTGGTGAGACTTAAGAGTCTTTTTATGTATATTTACAACTTGTGTTTGTTCTCATTAAAAAAAATTCTAGTCTTTTCTATTGTACAGCTACTATACTTCAACCTCAATTCGGGTTTTTCTTTGTGCTTGAAGTATTACACAAATTCACTAACACGATTTTTTTGCTCTGCTTGAATCACTTCATTGATTGATGGGTTTTTTTTGCTATTCTTTAGATCTTGTACAAGCACTCTGTTACGAATTCAATTAGAGATTTTTCCAATAGAAAATCTTAGATGCCTTTGGCATAGTTTATCCCCAATTCTAGCGTCAAGAGGGGCCAAGGCAAGTTTTGTCCACCACTTGGTTGTTCATAGGCATTCTACAATTAATGCCAAAAGCTTGAACAATGCTGGGCAATCTTCTGTTGTCTCCAAGATGCTCTCAACATCTAAATTGGATTTGCAACAAGGTTTGTTCAAAGTCACCATACAAGCCAACTATGATGCACTTTATAGGGCGCTTCTGGATGTCAATTTGGTGATACAATTATGGCACAAACTTTCTCAATCATGGCGCATGTCCTCCCTAATTCCTGAGTACTTTAAATTGGTAGAATTATGATGTTGTTTGTTCTTGGGCTCCATAAAGGACAAGCGTTGTTTCTTTTATATTAAGTTCTTGAAATCATGCTATAGGAATAGATTAGGAAAGCATCTTCCCTCAAGGAGATCACTTAGAGTAACCTTTAGGCACCACATGTGTTAAGATTTTGGACCCCTTATTTTATGTCCTAAAATTTAAATAAATTCTTTTTAAATGAGAATATTTTCCTACTTTGAAAGTTTATAACTTGAATTATTGATATTTTTATGTTTTTATTATAATTAGTTTAAAAAAATTTGAAGTAAAGAAATACATTATAGAGCTGAAAATAACTTTTACATTCCTATTTTATATAAGAAAAAATTGTCTAAAAAATAAGCAAAACATTGTTAAAAATAATTTTTCATTGAAAGTTTATTTTTCTTAAACATTGATGCCATGGTCATTTAAATGCATTCTTTACAGATATTCAAATTGAAAAATATGACGGTTTAATTCATTTTTCAACCTACTTTAGAAATCATTTCATATGTTATTTGAGTTCAAAATTTTTGGCAATAGAAACCTATTTTCATTATTAAGCACATATCAAAATTCCAAGTTGAAATCATAGTTCATAAAAAAGTATATAGGGGGTCAAAAAATCACTTTAATACATGTAATTTGTTTTTTGATACACTAAGAAAATCTCCCCAAGCATCTTCTGCTTGTTGTGTGCATGTTTGGCCAATGGTTCTTTTCCCTTGAGAATTTTTCTTATAGGAAAGCTATAAATTTGTGGAAACCAACTACTAAAGTCAGTTGACAAAGGGATTTGTAATTGAGGTCAATAGCAATATCCTTTACTTCTAATTGCCTATGCATTTTATTCCTTAGTTTTCATAAGGTTTGTCCACCTTAGCCACTTAAGATTCCTTGACACTTTATGATACATTCTGCATGGAGACGATACCTTCTGATTTCTAAAGGTGGAGCAACGGACTCAACAGAGCTCTATGCACAACAATTGGAGCAAGCACCAAAGTGGAGAAGTAGGGAATATTAAGTTACTATTTACTAACCATTAAAATGAATGTAGCTTGTGTAGTGGTGTGCACAAACACTAATATTCTATTTTAGGCAGTCTCGCAAAAGAAAGAAGGATTCAACTTCCTTGGTAGTGACAAATTCTGTCAATCTTGCATTCATTGAGTTTTAAGATTACTCTTAACATTGTTTTTCCAAAGAATGTTCTATTTTACAATGTCCAACATTTTCACACCAAAGTTGCAAATTTAAGACAATTCTAACAGTTCGTTAGCAATTGCAGCACTTGAAAAACACTTGTAATAGTCATGAATGCACTTCCCAAATTCTTGAACAATCACAAGTTGTACAATATGAGAAAAAAAAAGTTGTAGTAAAAAAACCACTTTTCTATCATGAGTTTATCCTTTTGTTTTTTCAAAAAAATGGACATGGTCACGGGAATAGCTCCCTTTCTGTATAGGAATAGCTTTCAAGCTAATTCCCCTAAAATCGTTTTAGGATCATTGGTGGACATCTTTTCCAATGCCACTGCAAATGAAGTTGAAAAGAGGATTCCTAAAAACATCTCTACTTGGCTTGGGAAGAGGCTTGGATAGGTAGTATTTAGCGTGAGGCAAGAAGCCGGCTAGAGCATGCAGATTGTGGAGTGAGGTTGCCCCACTCCAGACTTAGGAAAATGGATGGGAAGGGAAACAACATGTTTTCCCCCTAAAATCTTGGCTACATCATGAGCAATTTGAGTATAGCCTTGTTCAGTTTCATGTAGGGGCCCATGCCTAGGGCCCTCTCCCTTGTCTTCTTCGTGAGGAAGATACAATGTTGTTTCGATCTCCTTGAATGTGCTGCAACAGAAGTCATGGATCGTACTTTAGGGAGTGAGCTACAACACATACCGTGCTCAGCCTCCCACTTTCCATTTTGCCATCTCTCCGGGAAAAATGGTCATGGCTAGGCTTTTCCTCAATTTTGTCTTATGTGCAATGGGGAACTCATTATTGCCCAACTTGTCTATATACCCAGTTTGCATCATTTGTTATATTGCGGTGAAATGCTCTAATCACAACAATAATGACGGCTTGAAGGAGTGGTTAATCAATTGCAAGGGTGATGAGTGATTAATTCTTGTTCTTAGGAAATTAATTTTTCATTGACTTTGACTATTTGGCAATTAAGTTTTGTACAATAGATGAAAAACTTAGACCTACACTAGACTGTATTTAAGTCATCAATTGAAAGAAAAAACTGCATGAATTCATGTGCATATCACTCATACAACATTTTTGGCTAGCAAACTTGCCAATTTTTTTGAAATTGTAATACCTCCATTATTTAGAGATTTGTAGTGTGTATGGAAGCAACTTCAATGTTGATGCTAGGCTAGGTGAAATATTCTTCTAGTATATGTGTGATGCTTGGTTAGGTACAATAGAACTTCTCTTATTAAACCTTCTCTAGGCTAATAATCCTCTATAATTCAATGTCTCAGACCGGTCTCGGACTGAGCCAAACTACAAAGGATGTGAGTAAATTTGACGCACTCTAAGTGAATAAATCACTGATTTCAAGCCTCTTTGTCCATCATCTAGTTTGTTTCTATTTTAGAACTAGATATAAGTGAGAAATTTTTTTAATTATTTTTCAAAAATGAAGTTATATGTCTTCTATACTTCACAAAATAATGTAGATTTTTTTGAAAAAAGTTGATTTTTTGAGAATTTTTGAAGAAAAAGTGAAGGAAAATCACATCAAATAGAAAAGTATCTCAATAAATATCAAAATTTCACTATGTGTCTACATTACAATGAAAAATAGTTTGGTGTAAATTCAGTTTCCGAGTCATTCTACACTTTTAATGCAAAAGACATAAAAAATACATCCAAACTTCAATTTGCAATAAAATATTCAATGTTACAAATTTTTTCAAAATTCTAATTGGAATAGAAACCAAAGTATATGACATTCATTTGATTAATTGGGCTCAAATTCAAAAAATATTGTTTTTGTAGAGATATTTTAGATTTTGAGTAAGGGGCAACAACTTCCCAAAATACACTCAAAATATAAATTTTGTAATTTGTTTTTTTAACCCCTAAAGGACCACGGCCGTTTTTCAACCCAAAACCACTCAAAATTGCCATTTCTGCTCCATTCATCCATGAAAAACAAAAAAACTAAATTTTTAGAATCTAACCATAGGATCTTGTACTTTACTTAACTAAGATCATGTGGTGAGAATTTCATGAAGTTTGACCATATAGATAGGAAGATATGAGCATTCAAAGTTGGAAAACAAAGTTTTCTTAAACTCTAGTTTGCAACTTCAAATGACTTTGTCCTCCATTTATGTAATTGTTTTGCACTACAGACCTTGAATTTAAATTTTTTTCTATTGAGAAATTAAACTACGAGCTTAGGAAAAAAAATTCACAAAATAAAGACTTTTTTTTCATTCTTTAAAAAATTGTCAAGTAGATGTAGGTTCAAGATTGAAAGAGAAACTAAATTGCAAATATCTCATAGATGGAATTGAAACACAATAATCCCAATGGTGAGATTGTTCTAGCAAACAAAATCAACCTTGTACAACAATTTTTTTTGAAAAATTGTGAAAATTGCATTCACAAATGAATCCTATAAGTTATTTTTTCAAGAAGATGCTTAGATTGCCCGAAAAACAAGATTGTTCATAACTTTCACATTACTAACCCAAATGGAATGAATCAAAGCTTCACTTGTAGACAAAAATAAAATCTATAAGAAAAAAATAATAATTTTTTAATTTTGAAGTTTTTGTAGATTTTTTTTTCTGCCCGGCGACATGAAAATTATGTTTAAGATGGCATAACTCTTGCTCCCGGTCACCAATTGAAAAAAAAATAATATTCCCACAGAGCTAATCAGTTTCTCTATCTTATGTGAAAATTTCAAGAAAATTCATTAAAAATTGAAGTCACAAATACTTGCCCGAATTCTTAAAGTCCCCCGAGGGGACTCTTGGTCCTTTAGGGGTTAACTAACTTCTCATTTTCATAAGACAAACACTAGCAAGATTGCAAAGCCAATTACATACACTTAATAACCCTCCATGAAAATTCAACAAGCAAAATATGGATGAAACCACCTCCTTGCCATCCAAATGCCACAAATTGGTACTAGAATCATTACTAGATTAATTGAATCTGGTCAAATAAATGAAGTGCTTTGTTATTTATAAATGTTGTGAGAAATCTATCATAAATTCATGTTAAAAACATCCTTTAGTGCCCTAAAGAGTCCACACTCTCCATAATTTGGATGAGGATTGGTATATATATATATATATATATATATATATATATATATATATATATATATATATATATATATATATATATATATATATATATATGGTAGAGCCACCCATTGCCAACTAGGGATCAATACTTAATGTGAAGGTGTATCTATTTCCAACCAAGGTGGGAACAAATTTCCAACCAAAACTTGGAATGTCTTTTTTACACCTTTTCTAGATTGGGACTAAATTTATGACACATAGAAGTAGAGAGTAGGAAAATAGTTTTTGAATGGTTGGAATAAGAAAATTCTATATATTGGTAATGGTTTCAAGCCAACTTTTGGCTTCCCAATTCCCAAACTCATAGTGATTTCAAATTAAGGAAAAAAATTATGAAAAATTAACAATTTCCAAGATTCCTACCTTTCTACATGGATTTCTTTTGCATAATTAGCCTTGTATTGTTTTAGAAATGTATGGAATTGCTTAAATGGTTGACTATATATAGAATTCTATCAAAATACTTGCTTTTTTAGACTATTAATTGGATGGACAATAGTTATATATAGTATAATGCCTAAGGAAGAGGGGGTTGCTAGAAAAATGCATCAAAAAGGTGTGCAAGGCCCAAAAAAGAGGCACATTTCTTCTTGCAATTCTTGACAATTCTAGGTACCCTTAAAGTTTTAAACCTTCTTCCAAATTTATAAATCTATAAGAATTTTAGGAACAAATGAACTTTCATTATCACTAAAATCATTATTTCTTGGATTGTTATACTTTTACATAAAGATCTCTTTCCCAATTTCCATTCATGCTCTACAAAAGGCATATACTACAAGCTTTAATGTCATCAATTTTTAAATTTGATTAGAAGATTTTTTTCCTTTAATCATCTAAAAAGTTTTGTCCCTATTTTCTCAAGAATCATTTCATCCTACATCAATTCCAATTTAGACTTCAAACAAATCATATATAGTATTGTTGATTAATATTCTAATAGTTATTAAAAAAATATAATTTGTTCAATTTTTCCCAAATTGACATTTGTCCCATGCAATTTTTTTTCCATTATTTTAAGTCTAGGATCTTAAATTTTAAGCCTAAAACCTTAATAAAAGGTAACTTAAGTCTCCATCATCATTGTAAACTCTTTAACTTTTGTATTTCTTTACAAATTTACTTTGAAACAAATGAAATTTGAGTCCATTATAGCATGAAATGATTTTTAATTTGCTCAATTTTGCCAAATTAACTTTGAAAAGACAATGCTTGTGTGTCATTTGAGTGCTAAATATGCAAATACAAAAATTTAATCCTAAAGGACCAAAGCATTTTCTAGCTTGAAAACCATTCAAAACTACCATATTTGCTATTTTCATCCAAGAAACCATTTTTTTTAAGAATCTAATCATATGATCTTGTGCTTTAATTGTCTCAAATCATATAGTAAAAATTTCATGAAGTTTACATGTGCTAGTTGGAAGATATTAGCATTCAAAGTTAGATTTTTTTTTTTAAAGTTTGGCTTGCAATTTTAGAAGAATTTGATTGCCATTTGTGGAATTATTCTACACTATGGACCATGCATTTAAAAAAAATTTATATTGAAAATTTGAATTGAGAGTTAGAAAAAAATTTCCAAAAGAAATATACTTGATTTTAATTCATTAAAAATTTCTTAAGTAGCATTAGGTCGTTCATTGAAGAAAACACTAATTGTTAATAGCTTTAAGATGGAATCAAAATACCATGACTCCAACGGTGAGATTATTCTTGCAAACAAATTTAACCCTACCAAAATAATAAATCTAAAAAATCTGAAAATTTTTATTCAAAAATGAATTTTAAGTTTTTTTCCAAGAAACTACTTAGATTGTCCAAAATACAAGATTTTCCATAACTTTCTCATTATTAGTCCAAATAGAATGAATCAAAGCTTAAAATGTAGACTAAAATATGATCTTTGAGAAAAACAATAAATTTTTTTTCAATGAATTGTTTTTAGAACTTAGAATGGCACTACTTTTGCTTTTAGGCACTCATTGAAATAAAAATTCTATTTTCAAAAAGCTACTCTGATTTCTTATCTTTAAGAGAAAATTCAAAAAATCATGCGAAAAATTCAAGTTACGCAAGCCTACCTAAAACCTCAAGTGTTCCTTGAAGGGAATTTGGTCTTTTAGGGATTAAATGTGACATTAGCTAATTAAAAAAAATCTTGATATGATATAATTTTTAGGATCAAAATGGGACAATTGCAAGAAATACTTGCACTTTTTCTTGCCTCCCATTGCACTATGATATGAGTTTTGGCCATTAATTTTTCTTTAAGGGTCTAGAGGATCCAAAATTTACAATTGGAATACATAAAATTGCTATAAGCATTTCAAAGTTATTTTTATATCTATCAAAAGTAATTTACTATTTTTGAAGTCCTTTCAAGTAGCCTAGATGCCACTTAAACCATTTTAGAGTTTTTTAGTAAGTACTATTTTGGACTGAAAACAATTTGAAGCTAAAAATTGAACATCAAGGTCACCTACAAGGATAACATAAAGGAATCAAATTTCTCCATCTTGCACTTGTGTTTAAAGTGTCCTATTTTTGTTTCAATGTAGATTTGTTGAATTTGGTTTCATCATGATGTAACTAGTTGATTAGAAGCCCCTTTAGAAAAGAAAGGGTTGCTATTATGTGAGCCTAGGAGCCTAGAAAACTATAAACCTGGGTGAATGCAAGAAACACTTGTACTATTTTCCGTCACAAGCTAACTGCTGATCTGTTTTTTGGCCATAACTTTTGCATTTTTGCTCAAAATGGCTCAAGATTTTTAGAGAATGTACTCATGTCTATCATACACCTAACATAATTTTTTCATAATTTTCAAAAATATTTTAATACTAAAATAGTACTAGTGATTAAATGTCACAAATGAGAATTTGGAGGTTTTTAGTACTAAAGAGTACCTTTTTTTAACGATTTTGAGATGAAATTTGGATGAAATGGTCTTCTAGTATATTTACATCTCTCCACGTGAGGGATTTTGAAAAAAGTTATTTTTATGTGGTGTGGAAGTCTACAAAGTGAGCTTCTTTCTGCTTGAATTTTGAAACATATAAAATATTATTTTGGTATTTTTTTTTGGTGAATGACTATGATTATAGAATTTTTGTAAATATCCACTTTTTATTTTTTGAATTTACTTATTTTTACTGTTTTTCCCAAATTAAAACATGAAGATATGTATTTTCTTGAGGTTTGGCGCTTTTTAAATTCTCCTACTTAGAGAATTTTTCTATCAATTTCCTTTGGTGAAAACCTTCATCTTAGAGGTCTATACATTTTTCATATTTTTCAAATTTTTTTCAAATTAATTTTCTAATTTTAAAGTACTCCAGAAAAAGTCATGAGTATTGTAGTAAAACGCAACAAATAGTATAGGTGTTTCTTGCATTCACCCACCTATGGTATATGTGTCTTTATTAGAGAGACATTTTATTATTATAGTATATTTTTATTATAGATACTTGCATTGTAGGTGCTTTTATTATAAGTACCTTCAATGGTTATAGTATATATACTTATATATGTACTCAAGGTTCACATACTCACATTTTCATGCTCATGTACTAGCACCGTTGTAGGTAGGAAAAAATGGTGATATCTTGTTTTCACTTTTTAAAATTAATTTTTTTATTATTTTAAAATATGAAATATCTATTATCTTAAATATTTTGTGCATAACTTCTAGAGTTCTAGAGAAATGTTTTTGACTTGAATTTTATGGAGCATATTTTTTCCAACACTATACTAATTGTTCATCTCTTATCAAATCTAAAAATAATAATAATAAATTTTTTTAGTACAATATTCAAGTAAAATGGTAAGAGATTTCCAATAGTTTTTTTCCTTCAAACATGGAAGGATTCAAGTTAGGATTGTAAGTAAAAGGAATAACTTTGAAAAATGTATAGAAGTCAAAAGTGTCAATAATCATCTTCTATTATATCTAAATTTGGAATTGATGGTTAAAAAAAATATCCACCTACAAAAATATTGAGTAGAGAAAGATAAATCTTGTGTTTTTATCATTAGATATCATAACAAGGGCAAGATTAATACTAGCTTGCTCAGGCTAGGAAGATCAACATTAATTATTACCTTCATTTTTAAGCTAGATCAAGATCATCAAATCTTAAAGTCTTACAATCTTATTTTACATCTTTTTTTTCAAAAGAAATATGCCATTACGATATGCAGTCCATTTGAAAATGAAAGGAACAAATTAGGATTATTGAATTTGGTAAGGATTGATTTTTTTTAATACAAGTTAGATCAAGACCATCAAATCTTAAAGTTTTACAGTTGTATTAAACATATTATTTTTCAACAAAAATATGCCATTATGTGATTTTGCTCATGTGACAACATAGTATTATTGATTGTGGCAAGTATTCATTTTCTTTTTACTCAAGTTAGATCAAGACTATCAAATCTAAGAGTTTTACAATCCAATCGTACATCTTTTATTTCACCAAGAATATGCCATTATTCCATGTGACCCTTGTCATACTGAAAGTAAAAAACTAGGATTTTTGACTTAGACTGTTTGATTGTCTGACAAGGATTCATTCTCTTCTTCTCTGTATATATTGCCTTTCTTTCTAAACTAAATCAAGACCATCAAATCTGAAAGATTTACGACCCTATCAAACATATTCTTTTTCAGCAAGAAATGCCAATTGTATGCCATATGGCCCATGTGACAATGAAAGCAATAAATGAGAGCTTTTGACCGTAGGAAAGATTCTTGTACTCGTTATCCAAATTGGTGGCTACCTTCAAGATTCTTCAAACTCGATCAAGACCATCAAATCTTAAAATCTTACAATCTTGTGATACATCTCTTTTTTCAACAACAATTTGTCATTACACCATGTGGCCCATGTGACAATGAAAGGAATAAATTAGGATTAATTTAATATGAGGATCATGACTGGAGATACTATTGATTCAGGTTGGTAAGGTGTCAATATTTTTTAATGCATGTGGTTGATCTCTAGAGGGTATTGGAATCCTTTTTCAAGTAAAAGGTAATATGAATTAAATCAATGTGCCCTATGCCATTGGCATGGCCAAAATAAAAGTAAAATTATTTTCTCATTTTTAATTTGTAAAATCTTTAATATTCTATATATGAGAAGTTGTGTTCTTGGTACAAATGGAATCAAATGTCTATGCACCAAGGAGTGTAAAGGCTTAATTTCATGGCATTTGGACATGTGATGCAAAGGTCATATTTTTTCCAATAACTTCTATACAATATGTCCAAACCCTACACACAAAGCCCATGCACCGTCCTTGCCAATAGCTTTTAAGTAATACTAAGAGCATCACTAGATGACTTACAAAGGAGCACAAAGGGCTTTGTTGTGATGTGAGAGGTTGCATTCTTGATACAATTTGTTGTGGTGTATAAGAGGTTGCATTCTTGAGAAGTGGAGTTTGAATGTGTAATGTAAAAGTTATGGTTTTGATAACAAAAGATAAAATTTAATTCAATATTTTTTCTTCATAAAAACTTTGAAATTCAATAATTTTCACACTAAAGATTCAAACGCCATGAAACAAAATCCATCCACCCTATGAGCCCCATAGTTGTCACTTAGGCCTTAGATTTTTTTTCCCTCTTAGTTTTATCAATATTTTGAGTGAAAACTATAGTAAAAAAGTATTTACATTGTATTTCATAGAAGTCCCTACAATAAAATATATCAATCCTAAAAGTTTAGAAAGTACATTAAGCACTTCCATTTCCATATTCTAGTGTCTAAATTAGGTATTAGATATTTAAAATAGAAGTTTTGAGTGGTTTTAGGCTTGATGACCAAAATACTTGATACAAGTCAAAAAATGGGTAAAAAAATTTGAGTGGAAATGTTAGACAATTAGATGATAGGAGTTTAGAAGTCAAAGTGGGAATTGCCTCTCTAAATTTTAGAATTTTAATTAAATTGACCTTGAAGAGGTCATCCTCCCATTCACAAGAATTGATGAAAGGCACTTTCTTATACTTTGTAGGTGAAATCCCACAAATACAGACAATTCACAATTGCAAGTTGAAGAGAGGCGTTTTAAATTTCAAACATGCAAGGAGCACAACAACAAAGTCAGACTATGAAGATTCCCTAGTTTGAGAGCAATTCTTCCCAGAAAGAATTTATGTGATAGATGTTAGTTTAATGCCTCATTTAAAAGTGAGAGTTACAAATAAAGCTCTACACTTGGCCTCCTTGAGGTTTTCCAAAAGGTTTTCCAATTTTTTAAATTGCATAATATGATTCAATAGGAAGTCAACCGCTTTTACCCTCATTTGAAAATTCATAGAAAATTCCCTAGTAATGGTAAAATTTCAAATAGAATAGTCTATTTTAGCATAAATAAGGGCCCTAACAAATTTCAAGACATTCCAACACTAACAAGTTCCAAAACCAATGGCAATAACAACTTTTAACATAATAATAAAATTATTTGTGAGTTGACCAATATACCAAGAGTATACAATGTCTAAATGAGGCCAACTTGGAGTTTATTCTTACATCCTTGAACCTTCTAAGAAACCTTAACTATTCAAAACCTTGAAAAAAAGAAAATTCCAATAGTTGGATTTTCTACTTTTTTTCATTAGTTTGCAAATTACGAGCTTTTGCTTGCAAAATGGCCTGAAAGTAGAGGTTGGAGGTTACAAAGAGTAATTTGGATCTTCTAAAGGTAATGGCACATTCCATTTGGAAATCGGAGCATTTCTTCAAAAGTTGAAATGATCACAATAGTAGTAGAAAGCCCTGTTTTTTTGGATGTTTGAAGAAAACAAGGTAGTTTCTAAAGACATAATGTGGAAGATGGGATATTGGGCTTAGAAAAATAATTCAGTTCAATATTTTCTTGAACGACTGCATGTCATTAGAAAAACAAGTTTATGTTCTGTGTAACATCCGTGTTGCAGACAACACGTGCTAAAACATAGTTGCATTTTCTTTAACACACTCCGAAACAAGTGACTGCCAAGTCGGCAATAGGGTTGCCTCTACTATAGGTAAGTTCAGAAAAGCACCTAGGGAGGGGGGGTAAAACACTAACCAAGCTTCCAAACACTGTGGAGGGCAGTTCTTACGCATGTTCTTTTTCTGAAATAACATAGATGGGTACAGAAGGTAAAATTTCAAAATTATTCCCTATTTCTGATCCACTTGAATATTTTTTTGGTTGAAGACATCTTAAGCTTCTAGGTATTGCCTCTTAAGTATACAATAACTTTACTTTATAATAGGCTACATTAAATTTTTTATTTATGTATCCATACAAACTAAGCAATGAGATGTTAGATATTACTTAGGAGAAGAAAACACAACAATACCACCTATGGATTGAAAGATTTTAATGTTTCATCATGAGGTTCTTAAGATTGTAGATGTAAGTTAATCTTTTGAACTTGAAATTTACAATACGTATTATCAACATAGAGCTAACTTCACAAAATAAAAATTCATGGTAAGAAACCAATTTTTTAGCCCTTGGGAGGGTGTCACAGTTGGCAATTGTTAAAATTTTCTCAAAACTATGCATGTTGGGAGATTTCAAAGGTCTTTTTTTAAATTAGCCTTTTGACCTTGAAATTTTTCACACATATTAACCCCTAAAGGTTTTTGACTATGTTTTCACCAAAACTGCTTCAAACTATCATTTTTTAGACAACTACCAAATTTTTAGAAAAAAACATTTTTTGAGAAAAGTAACCGTAGGATCTTTTATAAAACAAGTTTAAGAATATGTGGAAAAAAATTCAGCAATTTCTGCCGTGTAGATTGCAAGATATTGGTGTTTAAAGTGACAAAAATCATTTTTCTACCACTGCGGAAATCCAGACAGCTGCACTTCAGAACACCATATTTGTGTGGAAAAATGTCCAAAATGATTGTAACTCTTTGGAATCATTTTTCAAGTGAAGTTGGCTACATGCTTGAAAATTTTCAGATCATTTGAAATTGTACAACATATAGGAAAAAAATAGTAAGTAGAAAGAAGTAGAAAATGAGCCAAAACACTAAATTATTAACAATTTATTTATAGAGTTAAAAAAAAGACAATTCCAATGGTTGTAATATTGTGTTAAACAATATACACCCAATTTTTTATTTTATTTTTCAAAAATATTAAAAATTGAATTAAATAAAGAGTTTCAAACTTTTTTTTTGTAGTGTAGAGATTTTATAACTAGCCAAAACTACCTCAAACTAAAAATCCTCATAACTTTTGACTCATTAATCAAAATGGAATGATTCAAAGGTTTACACTTTGATAAAAATCAAAGAAACCAATTTCAAATTTTAATTTCTTAAAAAAGTAATTTTTGAAGAAGTTTTTTTTGCTGCCCGGGCTGCCCACCGAGTAGAGAAATTACATAATTATCATCCAATAACTTTTTCACTATGTAGTCAAAAGTTAAGAAAATTGTTGGGCCTTAAAGCTACTCCTCGGGCACATGTTATGTAAAAATTTCAAAGAAAAAAACCAAAAACTCCATTTGTAATGAGCTGCCCAAAATTGCTATGTTGCCAAAAAACGCAGTTTGGTCCTTTAGGAGTTAAAAACATAGATTTTATTTCATGCCAAAAATTTCATGGCTAAAAAAAAACTCAATCCTTGGGAGGGTATCAAAGTTGGAAGTAGTAAAACGTTTTTCACCGCTACACATGTTGGTAGATTTTGAATATTTTTTTTTGGAAATTTTTTAGCATTGAAATTTGACATGCATGTTATTCACTTACAGATGATGTTGTAAAAAAATTCATAGGAAAATATCAATTTTTGAAGTCTCGGATCTTCGGAAGGCTATCAAAGTTGATAGAGCTGAAATAATTTTCACTACGGATCCCAAAACGCCATTTTCATTGGGACCCCATTGTGCAATAATTCATATGGGATATATTAAACCCTGAAATTTCTTGACTGTGTTTTTGCCAAAACCTCTCTAAAATTAGCCATTCTTAGTACAAATACCAAATTTTAGGAAAAAAATATTTTTAGAAATATGTAACCATATAATCTTGTTATGTGTTGATTTGAGAAGATGTGGGGAAAAAAATTCAAAATATTCTACTATTTAGATTGCAAGATATTAACATTTGAATTGATAAAAATTCTTTTTTGACCCTCCAAAAAACAAAGAAGCTATGATTTCCAAGGTCACATTTGTAAGAAAAATTCTCCATGTTGTTTGTGTTTTTTTGGATTCATTTTTAAAGGCAAGCTACTACATGCTTGAAAATTTTAAGATCATTTGGAATTGTACAACATATAGGAAAAAAATAGTAAATAAAAAGAAGTAGAGAACAATTCAAAATAATACATTGTTAAGAATTTAGTTATGGAATTTTTAAAAATCAATTCCAATGGTTTTATTGTTTTAATAAACAATCTAACTCTAAGAAATAAATTTTTTCAAAATAAATTGAAAACTTGAGTTAAATAAAGAACTTCAAAGTTTATTTTAAAGTAGAAAATCTATAACCAGCCAAAACTAAAACTCATAACTTCCATCTCATTGATCAAAATAAAATGATTCAAAGATTTCCTCTCGTGTATAAATTTGAAAAAACAATTCCAAATTTTTGAAAAAAGTGATTTTTGTTTATTTGCCCAGATTGCTTGATTAAAAAAAAGTTACATATCATATAAGAATTTTTTAACCATGTAGTCAAAGTTTTTGAAAAGTGCTAGGCATTAAGAAAAACCTTGTTTTCATATAGCCTGAAAATTGCAAAGAAAAAAAAAGAAAAATCTATTTATAGTGAGCTACCTAAAATCACTATGTTGCTGAAGCAACACAACTTTAGTTAGTCTTTAAAGGGTTAAACAAGAACTGTATTCAAAGTAGATTGTTACATTTAACATATGGATTTTTGTATTTAACACCCATATGTTAAATACAACTTCCATATGTTTGTAGCAACATCTAAAACAACATTTGAAACAATGTCTATAACAACATCTACAATTTACAATGGTTAAGTTTCTTCATTGAGTTCATTCCAGTTATCCCATATCTTTTGTCTCCACAAGGGCAGACCATAGATATAAATATGACTTCTTTCATCTTCATTCTTACAAGTAAATAATAAAATAATTAGTTAATAATAAATTAATTGATTAATAATGAATTGAATAATTAATTAATTAACTAATAATAAACTAAATAATTAATAATGAAATGAATAATTAATTAATTAATAATGAACTAAATAATTATTAATTAATTGAATGAATTGAATGATTAATTAATTAATAATGAACTAAATCATTATTTATTTATTTATTGATAATGAAAAAATATTATTATTATTTAATTAATTTGCACCAATCTTGCCTGCTCCATGGGATGCACCAATTGATGTTTTAGAAAATTTCTAGGTGTCTAAATTGATGTTGTTGAAAACAAAGCTGAAATTTTTCTAAACGTCTTAGTTGACATTGCTAAAAACAATAATAAATTTTTTGTGAAGTGAATAAAAATCCCATGTGGCACTATTTACTTGTGTGGCACTTAAGTGGCTGCCAAATGGCACACTTTTGACAACTTCTTTGTCCATATTTTCTATGATGTTGCTTTAAAAACAGGACATGTTTTTCCAAAATTTCTTATGTTTTTAGCTTGTTGAACTTGACGGATTTCTCTAGACATGCACAATAGACGTGTGTGATGTTTCATTCAACATAACGCATGTTCACGCCCTTGTCTAAAAGAACAGGGCTTTCTATTGTTGCAACAGTGGGATAAATTTTTGATGAATAGTTTTTTTTGTTTTTTTTTAAGTAGTTTATTAGGTAATTTCAGGAAGAGGCTTTGGAAAGGTATGAAATGACTCCCCACCTCTCACTTTGCACTCCTTTCTTTTATTCTTGTTAGGCCCCACATGGCCACATTGTTGAGTGACTTTTTGGTAATTTGCCGAAAGCCATTGTTTTTTTTGCATCCTTCAATTATTGTTCTTGTTTTCAATTTTCTTGCATTTTGAGCTCATTACAAAGGACTTGGATGTTCCTTTGTTCTAATCTTGCTTCCTTTTGTGTTTTGAAGCGACTTAGAGTCATTTTACACTCATCTTGCAATCATTGTGGACACTCATTTTTTTTGTAGTGTTTTGAACTAACATTGTTGTTAGGTGTCATTTCATTGACTATTTTGAGAACCAATTGTCTTTTTGAGTTATTGGAGTGGGATTCAAGAACCTTCAATTGAAGAAAATCCCACTAAGACTTAATTACAAGGAGTTCTTGTTGTTTGAGTTGTGCTTCAAAGTATGAACAATTCTTAACTACATGTCTTGTGTGGGATTTTACAACTCTAAGTTGTTACAAATCCCCCTAACACCTACACATTAAGACTATAAGTGGTCCAAAGTGCTAAGTCATTTGTCAAATTGGAGAAGGTTGGGTTGGAACCAACTTCTTAAAGTCTTTCATACTAACAAGTGCTGAATTTTTGGAAAATACTTGTCGCACTAACCTGCCTAATGGTGAAGCTTTGCCCATTGACTAAAGATTCCAAGTATTATTAAACTATTATTTAGAAAGTTGTTGAGAGAAAAACAAAGATTCTTTTGTTTGTGAGATTGTAGGATTCAATATACAAATTGCCTAAATAGTCAAAAATTAATCAA
The DNA here is from genome assembly GCA_947034885.2 of Thuidium tamariscinum. Lineage (NCBI taxonomy): Eukaryota > Viridiplantae > Streptophyta > Bryopsida > Hypnales > Thuidiaceae > Thuidium > Thuidium tamariscinum. Next base: position 6,023,619 of record OX344753.2, read on the forward strand.
GAGGCCCTAATGCACCCTAGTCAGCATGAAAGAGTTCAAGACATTTGTTGTTGTTTTGTGGTGTTTGGATACGCAATGTGAAAGATATAAATTTTCCAAGTTAAAGATAATTTCATTCAATTTTTAAACCTATTAAAACTTTAAAATCCAATAACTTTCACACTATAGTTCCAAATGCTACAAAACAAAGTCCATGCACCCCTCTCTGCAAAGAACTTTTGGGTGGTAAGAAGAATGCCATCAAAAACCTGACAATTTTTAATATCTTAACATGTCAAACAAAATTAAATAAATAAAATATGTTACCTTAAAATAGTAAAAAAACTAATTTAATGTATAGGTCTATGTATAGATATAGAAACATAGATGGCAAATTTCCACTTGCCAAAAAAATGAGACATCTACAAACTAATTTTTACAACTAGGATATGCATGTATAAGAGTGGTTGCAAGAAACACCTCACATTTTTGGTTCAAATTGCGATTTTTGGCCATAGAACTGGTTGTATCTATATAGTTATTGCAAATGCACCAGCAAATCTAAACCATTAATTTGAGGCGCTTGCAAATCTAAACTGTCGATTTAGTACTATAAAATATTATGTAGTTCTATTGACTACTACAAAGTATTACAAAAGCCACCGAGAGCAGAAAATAGCAAAAAAGGGGGATGTAAACCTTTTCATTTTTTATAATTAAAAATAAATAAATAAATTTTCATAGGAAAATGCATTTTGTTAGAAAAGATTGTACTTGCATCGAACCAAAAAATTCTTCTAGGAAATTTTTCCCTTCTTCGTAGCCTTTGTACAAAGGAAGGTCATTTTGACTCTATAAGTCTATATGCACAACCAATAAATTTCTATTTTCATTAAAATTCATTTTGAGTCCTTGTAATTTTAGTAAACCTCCACTATGTATGTCCAATTTGTAGCTTCAAATTCTCATTTTTGGATTAAAAATAGGACTAAAGCCTCTCAAAATGGCTATGGTAGACATCCAATTGGGGGAGGTTTAAAATAGTAAATTAATTTCAAAATTGTCAAAATAATTATTCAATGTCTACAACTACCATGTGCATGTTCATTTCAAATTTTATATCAAACAGACAAACTATATATGCAAAAGTTATGAACAAAAAACCACTTGTCCAATGGCAAGGGGACAAAAAATAGGACAAGTGTTTCTTGCAATCACCTATAAGGTGAGTACATCCAAAATTGCAACTTGCCTAAAATGGTCATCATCACCCCATGTACATCTCTAAAATCAATATATAAATATATTAAAGAAACAATTTTAGAACCTCAATCTACCAATAAACATTTCAACCCTTTTATAACTTATGCATATAATTGATCCAAATGTTGCTTTCTTTGATGTGTTTGAACTTCCTTTCACTTGCCAATAAAAAAATGTGAAAATCTAAATAGTCTAATAATCAGAGCTAATCATAGTATAGATGGTAGTTTAAAGAATACCCACCTAATTACAATTAAAGAGTCAAAGACATGTGATTGGAAGTGGACTCTTTCCACAAGAGAAATATCACTCTTTAAGTCAACGAGAGTCATGAAGTTGACCAATATTTAACCCTCAAATGCCTAAGAAAATGGTGTATTTCCTTAAGATTACTTGAGAGAGGCCTCAAGGATTATAAAAAAGAATGTATTTTATCTAATTTCAATTTTGGGGGAGGTTGATAAATCTAATTCCAATGAAAAATGTTGTATATTCTCTCTTTGTGATATGTTTTTACAATCCTACATAAAAGAAATGGTAAAACAACCATGGATAGTCACCGTATAGTGTATTTTGGAAAATTGTGATCATTTTCTAAAATTCGAATAAAAGCCATAAACTCAATATTTATTCTTGCTCCAATTTAATAATACAAAAATTCCTAATTATTAAATATCTTGTTGTGATTTTAACATTGGACCTATTGCTGTTGAGTATTGATTTTCTAATTTTTCACCACAATGCTTTATACTATAATTTATATTTATAGAAAAAATTATAAAATTATAAAAATATTTTGTATTTGATAATTGATATATTAATAATTTTTTATTCAAAATATCTAATAGTTTCAATTTTTTTCAATTTTTCAAAATTCTTACAACTTTTAGAATAAATGTAATTGCATATGTATCTAAAATATTCCATTCATACAATTATATTTGAGGTCCATTTGATATCACAAATAAGAAGAATCCTTAGGTTTGAAAAAGTGGTCATAGGCTCAAGTATTTAGGATTAATTTCTAAAGGTGTTGTTGATTTTTTTCTCAAACATATCTAAAACAAATCAATTTTTTTTTTAAATTCTCCTAGTAGACAAGCCTATGAATCTATGACTATAGAATGGCAATTCAAAGTTCTTGATGGAAGTCTATTTTTAAATTATTGTACAATGACATATATGAGCCCTTGAAGGATGGACTAGTGATTGTGGAAATCATCCATTTTGATACTATAAGAATTATAGCACTCATTGGAAATCAAATGGCTATCTTTTGGCCCTTTCCTTACAAAACTCTAAGGATGAATAGTTGCCCTTCAATCCCACATAAAAAGATTATTTGTCATCCGCTGGAGTGTTGGACACATCCATCTTATCGTTTAACCTCTAAAAGTCCATCAATCCATTTACTAGTAGAAACCCATGTTTAATGTGACAAGGCCTAATTTTTCTTGACGGATTTTGCTAGGCATCAAAAGTAACAACCTGTATTTTTATGTCAACAAAAACGTTCAACACAACATCAATGGCTAATATAAAAACACGGGTTGTTACTTTTGATGCCTAGCAAAATCCGTCAAGAAAAATTAGGCCTTGTTACATTAAACGGGGGCTTCTACTAGTGATTAGGGGACAATCTGGAATTTGGGCAGGTTTTGATGACTTCAATATTTAGTGAAATCTTTGAAACTTTCTCATAAGATAGGAAAATTGATTAGCTATGTGGATAGATAATTTTTATTTCAATTGGTTCTAGGGAATAAAAGTTATACCACAAAAAGCCAAAATTTCAATTTAGCATGCAAAAAAATAAATCCACAAAAAATTGAAATCAAAATTTTAAATTCTTTTATCTTCTGGATTATATTTTTGTTTACATTTGAAGCTTTGATTCATTCCATTTTGATTAGTTATTTGAAAGTTAAATGAACAATCTTGTTTTTTGGGTAGTTTGAGCATCTTTGTGAAAAAATCACTTATCTAGGATTAAGTTCTAAATACAATTTTCACAATTTTTCAAGTTTAAAATTGCATCTCATCAATCAATCTCATTGAGTTATTGTATTTTGATACCATCTTAGAGATATTAATGATTTAGTTTTTCTTTCAATCTTAGATGTACCTCTATTCAATAATTTCTTAAAGAATGAAAATCAAGCATTTTTTTGAAATTTTTTCCCTAGGCTTTCACTTGAATTCTTCAATACAATATTTTTTTAATTCAAAGTCCATAACTAGTGCAAAAAATTCAATAGATGGCAATCAAAGTCATCTGAAATTGCAATACAGTGTTCAAAAAAACTCTTTTTGTAACTTTGAACACAAATATCTTTGAATCTATACAGTCAAACTTCATGAAATTTTTACCACATAATCTTAGATAAATAAAGTATAAGATCCTATAATTAGATTTTTTTTTTAAACTTTTTTTTGTTCTCTTGGGTTAATGCAGTGAAATGGCAGTTTTGAGTGGTTTTTGACTGAAAAATGACCTTGGGCTTTACAAGGTTAAGGGTCAGGCAAAAGTGTCTCCCAAAGGATTCAGGCTTTAAAGGGTTACATCATTGGAATATATAAGTTACCGTATCCGAAATTTCGGATAAGTTACTGAGCAAATTAGCAACCTCTGTGACTCCAGCGAAGGGCCGGGGCCGATCAACCTGGATCCCCTTCAAAGTCCCGTACAGTGATATGCCTTGATCTGCACGAACGTCATTTCACTCCGGGGATCCCCTGTCATGGACTGTGGACTCTTCGATCGGCCCCTTCGCTGCTGTCCAGACGTACGTCTCGATCGCCATCGTGCAAGAGGTCCAAGTGCCACTGGAGAATTCCAGAGACCAACGATACTTATCGATCGAACTTGTGGAATTTAACCACTACGGCCCATTAATTGATGAATCAACTGACTGATGAATTAAACTGGATTCATTTGGAGACATGCTAGCTGTAGGTCCTCATCCATCCATTGATGGGAGAATATATAATCATCGACCTGCAAACCTCGCCGGGCATTTGTTGAGTATTGTCGACTGAGTGTCTGCTGGGTTATGAACTTGCTGCTTCCCAGTTTCTTTCCATTTCGCTGTAGTGGAATGCGCACAGATCGAGAGCGCAGTTGGAAGGTGAGGTTCGTGTTCGGGACATTATATTGGATTGAATTCGCTCTACGAGCTTGGTGATTGATTGATTGATTGATCGAAATAGCTGGCTGCAATTAATGGCTGTAGATTAATTTCTGGCTGCAATTGTAGACGTCTCTTGATCTGCGTTGTGGCTTTTTGTCGTCACGGTTGCAATCCATTGATCGAACCTCCAATTGAACTGAATCGGTCTTGACTTGAATTTAGATCAACGTCGTCGGTCCTATCGAGATTCGCCGCTGGTACCTAACTTGAATTGATCAGTTGCAATTGTGGCGTGTGTGCTCGCAGTCACGTTAATTTCCGCGACGTTGTTTAAAAAGTCGGATCCACATTGCAACCGAGTTCCTCAGGGCCAGCTCCCCCTACAAACTAAAGCTTCGACAGTTCGTCTTGACTTGCATTTGTAAGAGCAACTCTTCACCCCTCCATTGATTGATTTGATTCCACCACAAAAACTCTCACTGATAGTAATTAACACAGAGATTGTAGACCGGGTTCGAAGCTGCGGGGTAGATTATGGTGAAGTTCGCCGCGCGTCTCTCCACCTTTCGCGCTGTTGCATACGTGTTAGTGATGGTGTATCCCCACAACATGGACTAATTTAGTGTATATATGTAGTAATTGAATTGTTATTCAATTAAATTGTATATATGTGCAGATACGTAATCGGCCAAGTTCAGTTTCCGATCGATCCAGAGCGATGGCCCAACCGAACTATAACGACACTCAGGTCACCAAGGTGACCAAGTACATCAAGGACACCACCGCAGCGATCATGGCCACTACCACCAGTGTCCCCGACGCAGCCTCCGGCACCGAAGTAGTCCCGCTGCACTTCGTGCGTGAAGCGGTCGTCCAGCACCAGCACTACATCCTGGAGCTGCACAAGGAACAGGGCTCCCTGTGGTTGAAGGAGCTCACCGTGAACTGGGTGCGGGAAAAGGACGCCAACCCGCCTGGGGAAATGTCCTGCACCACCTTCACCAGCAACGTGGAGGAGGAGAACTTGCTGGGATGTAGGGGCCGGGGGTTCTACCGAGCCGTCTGCGAGACGTCGGAAGATTTCGAGTATTTCCTCAGGCTCCATGTCTACCGTCTCTGATGAGATCGACTCGCTCGCTCTACGGAAATTTCTCACACTCAGCACCCTCGTTTGGGGCTTCTTCCAAACTCCTGGGAGTATAATCAACACTAGCTTAGGCTACAGGCCGGTAGTTGTCAAGATTAGTTTACAAGCTATGCATATTTTCCCACTTATGCATGTGAGGGAAATTCTGAGATTCACCAGAAATTCTCAAACTCATCAGTCATCTCATCGCCCACGCATGGAGACTCTCTTAAAACTCAGGAAATAAAACAGGTGGAAGAGCTGCCAAGTTTTGTGTAGAAGGAGTTTATTCCATCTTATGTATGGTAGGGGCGGAGAACTTTGATCTGAGACTCTGCAGAAACTCTCATACTCGAATAATTCAATCACTTATCAGTCATCACCAACTCGCACTTCTTTGGTTGCCTTGAAACTCCGGAAATTTAAATTTGGTGGTGGAGCTGCCAAGTTTTGTGTAGAAGTGTATTTTGCATCTTGTGTATGGAAGGGGTCTATGTTTTTTTGGAGGAATGTGGAAGCCCTTGTCATTAGGGAACTTTTGGAGGGCATTAGAGAAAATATGGACTCTCTGGAGGGCTGCTAAGAAGTGTCGGAAGGGACCCTTTAGATAACATTTATTTCCCCTTCACAAATTTTTTTCCCTTATTGTTGCTCATGTCAGTTTCGCAATTGTCAGTGCATTGAATCGCAAAGAACCATTAGTTAAATGGAGGAGCGTGCAATAGTTACCCTTCATTGATAGATCAAGAATTAAAAAAGGCAAGAAACTCATACATACCCAAGATATTCACACAAGTTGACGCACCTCTGTCACGCACCTCTATCAAAGATTCCGCCCTTTCTGTAGCTTCATAGGGCTGTGTATATAGACTGGTTTGTCAAACCTTGGCAGCCTTCTGGAGAGTCTATATTTTCTCTAATGGATTTGAAGGACAAACTCATGCATGACAAAAGCTGGCCATAACCACAGATATTTTGTTACAATAGTGTGTATTTTATATGCCATTTTTCCATTCATTTTCTATAATGGGTATAGATTTCAAACTGCATGGTCAAAAATTTAGGATTAGTATACATTTTAGATTGCAGTCTAAATGTAAAAGTGTTAATACCACTATTTTAACAAAATATTTGTCCAATACTTGAGATATATAGCTAGCAATAGAAATGTAACATTATACAATGGCCTTGTTTAGTCCAATCTCAAGGGATATTATTTGTTACAATGTAGTAAACTCTCCTAGCCCTTTTAACCCCTAACTACCTAAATGACTATATATAGTTGATTTGAGATTTCAAGCCTATTTCTATACAAGCAATTAAATTACTTTGACCGATATAAAAATTTTGGACGGCAATTAAAACAATTATTTATTGAAAACGTTCATTTTTCACTAAAAAAAGTACATATTTGATTATTTAAAGTTTTTCAAAGGCATACATGTACCACAAGTGAAGAATAAAGCTTGCCCCAATTTTACTTCATTTCCTAGCCCTAATGTATGCAAAGTTTAGCAATTTCACTTGGTTTGAGTTCTAATTAAGAAATTGTACATATATGGCAAATTTTGTTATAATGGTAGTATTCCATTAGTTTAACACTTTTAACAATTCAAACTACATGGTTTGAAATCTAAACCTCTTATAGATTTTTGGAATCTATATGTATTGTAGATGTCTGAAATCTATAGTAGTCCAAAATGTTTCAAACCACATAGTCTAAAATCTAAATTAGTTATAGATTTTGGAAATCTATATGAGTCCTACATGTCTGAAAATCTATACCAATCCTTAATGTCACTTTTTTAGTTTAGACTTTAGAGTGTGCGGTCTCAAGAATGGTATATCAAATACTGCCATTTTAACAAAATTTGCCATATATACATTTGTTTTGAGAATGGTTATAAATCTCCAATGGAAAGAGTAAAATGTTTTCATAATATTCACCATTGAAAATTTAAAGATGTAACTATTGATTTGGAGTTCCTTGCAATTTCTACTTATAATAAATAATTGCATTTCAACAATTGCAAGGTAGATTGTATAATGAGTATAATAGCTTTTCATATGAAATTATGTTTTTTAGAAGTGCATTTTAGTGTGCTAACACTCTTTGTAGATGTTCATGTCACCTCCAATCCCCAAAAAAATTTATTTGTAAATTTAGGAGACATTTGAGTTATTCATAAAGTACCCTAAACTGGGGTTTAAACCCATGAGCTTTGTGAAAAAGCCGGTTGAGTTAAAAAAGTTGAAATAAAAGTGGATATGAAACTTATTTTTCCATCAAAATGGTGCCTAAAAAAGTTTGGTCCCCACTTTTGAAGTCATGTGATATAAGTATCTTGCAAAAAAGTTTGACACTTCAACTATAGTTGCCTTCTCAACTTCAAAAAAGTCATGCCCAAAGTGAGGGGGACTTTACAAAGAACTCAATTGTAGAAAAAGGTAGTATACTAAATGTATAAAATATACTCTTGTCTTGTCATGAGGGTCATGGCAAGAAAGACCTCCCAAAAAGTATTTTTGCACAATACTCATTTTTTTGTTTAGAAGTATTGTATAATTAGTAAATGAAATTTTTTTTAAAGAAAAATATGTTTTATGTATATACCTTTAAGAAGAAGGTACCTTAGGAAGGAAAACCATAGAAAAATTCTCTAAGTAGGAAAACTAAAAAAGTGTAGAATTTCATGAAAATTGTAACTTTCACTATAGTTTCACTTTTTAATTTGCAAAAAACGGGAAAAGAAATTTTTCTTAAAATTTAAAATTGGCTACTTGGGAAGACTTCATGGTGAAGAGATTTTACCATGATAATGATCTCAAAACAATCTTGATTGTTCAAAAGTGCATGCTCAAGGGAGGCATGTGGAGGAAAATAATGATTTTTTAAAGTTCGCTCAATAGAAATATGCCTACCTAATGTAGGAATGGATCCTAAAAATCTCATACCAAATCATTAATTTTAAGTACTCCCTAGTACTAAAACCCCATAAAATGCAATGTGTGACAAATTAGCTAAACTTAAATTTAAATATAAAATGATTTTTGAAAATTTCTAAAAAATAAGGGTTCTAATTACTATCAAGTTATCCATCTCCAATAAAAATTTCAAGTTCAAAGAGTTAATTCTTCAAAAGTTATAGCACATGACAACTCCATCACTCAATGTGTGACACCAAATAGTACAAGTGTTTCTTGCACTCACCCTTAATCTCACAACTTCTATGCAATTTTCTTCTCAAAATTTGTGTACTTACTAATAAACAAGCTCTTTAAACATCTATATGGTTAGATTTTGTAAGAAAATCAATTTTCTTTAGGGACAACTACAAGCCAATGCACTTTTTTCATAATCAAAACTTGGAAAGGCATGGGCATTTAGTGGATAATAAGGAATCCAAAAATATAATTATATACATGAAATGAATATTTTTTTTGAGACATAATAGCACTAAAAACCTAATTACATGAAATTTTATAATACATGTATCATGATATAAGCTATCCAACTTTGGAGGCTTTGTAATAAAAATTTATGTATTTTAATTAAAAATTAAACATTGCAAATGAATTTCAATTATAGTTGGAGGAAACTTCTTGTATGGATTTTTAGAAACTATGTATAGGTGTTTCAATTCAATGCAAAGAAAAAGAGAGAATTTTCTTTTGAGTTCATGGTGAAATGTTGCATGAATGCATGACTACCGTTAAGTAGCTTGAATTGTATATCCAACTTATGCAATAATAAATGAGGATAAAATTTTGTCAATCTCCAAATCCAATCATAAATTTGATCACATTTCAACAATTGAGGGGAAGAAAGTTTATAGTGAATTTTGTATTTGAAGTTCATATATTGCTTCACTAACAAACTTAATATACTCGAAACTTCTATTGAAAAGTTTTCAAGGATTTTTTTTATGTTGCTTTGTACCACACTTGAAGTATTGATGAAACTTTCTACAATTTCCAATTATTGTTAAACAAATGAATGAGGAGTTTCTTGAAAGTTTATCTTGAGATTGTCAATGGTCAAAGTCATTTGAACTTGTAGATTGATGCAATGTCTTTGCAATGACCCCAAATTAGGTAGGGGAGATTAAGAATATACCCTAGACATAGCCCCCCAAAAGTGTTATTTTTTTCACTTTTACCCAAGAAACCAAAGTTTGCCTTTCTAGACCCACCTTCAATGGTAGGATTTAACATCCTACCACATGGTATTGTTGTTTGCATGAAAACATTTCAAATTTGTACTCAATTATGTTAGTTGTTATACTATATATTTGGAAATGCAAACAAACTCATAGTTTTAGAAACTAATCTTTTATCTTCTACATAAGAACTTTACTTACAAATACATTCTCCTTTTCTTTCATGTAATTCAGTTTTTTTTCCCTTCATTCAATTTTTAAAAATTAATCTGGTAAATGGCCAAGTTCTATATGGCCTAATTTCCAAATTCCATCAGATTTGCAGTGTGAAAAGTGGATAAAATTTATTTTTAAATTATCAATGCAATATGTAATTATTTTAAAAATTAATCTGGTAAATGGCCAAGTTCTATATGGCCTAATTTCCAAATTCCATCAGATTCGCAGTGTGAAAAGTGGATAAAATTTATTTTTAAATTATCAATGTAATATGTGAATACGGCTGGGGTGAACTGACCCCCTCCATCAGCCCCTCGGGAAAACGCTGAAATTTTTTATTTTCTACACATGAAAAAATTTGCAAATTTGAATTCATATTTGCAATCAGTGGTGTAGAAGGTAAATTAATCAAGCACAAAATAGGGGGCTTTTTGTTACTTCTACCCCTGGAATGCCTTACGGACCGAGAGAGTGGGGGGCGTGAATACTCTTCAAATAAAATTAAAAAATATATATATATATATAACTAACTCAATTCACCATGGATGTATAACTTCATTCAGTAAGGAGGCTCCTAAATATGTTGACAAATATTGGTGGCATGGACAGAGCATCGAATTAGAAGAATAATCAGAGGACGTGCACAAAAACCCATTCCACTTCTCCCACAAGACCACCTGCTCAAATACTAAGAGGATTCATCGTCATTGTCATCGTCATCATTCTCAGTAGCCCACCAAAAACTCACGGAAAAACTATGAGTAAGGGACTGCACATAATGCCACCACTTCGGTGGAATGTACAGCATTTGCCCTTCCTCTAAAATGCAATCTATGAACATCGCCTGTACAAATTCGGGGAATTCTACGAAGTCTACACTGGTCAAGTTTACCTGGAAACATAAAACCGCATCAGTAAAATTAGTGTTGCTAGTAACCACTCTCCAAAAAGTGCAATGGTCAGCTCACTCACTGCGGAGAGTCATGCCTTGAACAGTGCAAAAGAAGGGACAAAACAGATCTCAGCGTAAGTTTTGAGTACCTGACTCGAGTTGCAAAGCATCTGTTCAGTGTACGGATAAAGTCTATGAGAGGCTTCTGGTGAATATAGTCGTACATACTTCCGACCTACCACCTGGAGGACCACAAGGATGCAATCAAATTATTTGTTCACAAGTGCAGATGAAGGTAAACATAAAAAGAAGACTTCTTTCTAAAGCAGGTTCTCAAATTACTCTCATGCGACCTGTTCAGGCATTGTTTACCAAAAAAATTTTAAACAGCTCCCAGATGCGTGCCACGTGCTGACTTAATTTGAAAAGCAAGAGTGTCCAGTGCATTCAATTCATACCTGTGCTAGAAGATTGTGGTGGGGATCGTGATGTAAAGGAGTTATCGTTCCAGCAGGGCCCAACCAGGCGTTTATGGATTGAAGGTCACCACCTCCGACGGAACAATAGTCTGGGATAACTATGTCTGCTTGCAGCTCTGGAATCTGGGTTGATAAACCAGATAACTTCTTACAATCGCAACAACAAATTGCACCAGCAATCCACCCTGCTACCAAACATCTAATCCAAAACACCATGATTACATCATATAAGAGTTTACAAAAACAATGTCACACGAAAGAGGAGACCAGACATAATATCTCTTGCACATTTCATACCTGCTCAAAAAGTGGGTGCTGGGCAAGATACGGACGACTGGTGGCTTGAGCATCAGAATGACCGAGAGATCTCTCTAAAAATTGGGAAAGAGTCATCAGCTCCTGCTTCCAATCTGAAGCAAGATAGTGTTCTCCCACCTGCCCTGATTGCCACAAGTTCAAATTACTAAGCCCAGAGGGAAATACCACAAATTATAGACTGCTTACTCCAAAACTATCAATCAAAGGGAACACACGGTCTTTCATCGGCCATGATTTCTGAAGGAGTCACCGAAGGCCCAAAAAAACCCATCAAGCAGGACGCCGATTATTTAAAAGGGGAAGAGAGCATAGAGAGAAAGGCTTTGGCGTAATCAAATTCATCTTGTTCCGTCATCCGGTGAGATCCCCCACAAAAAATTGCGGCTAGTAAATAGATCGTGAAGACATGAGGAGGGAGAAAATAGTCAGAACTTACCTCTACCGGAACGGTGCGATGCCCAGCGATCTTTTGAAGATAGGTGATGTCATTCCACTTTCTCATAGCAGGCCAGTGATTCATCGAATTTGAGAGTACTACTGGTACTCCAGGCAGAAAAGAATCACGAAGAAAACTTTCCAGTGAAGGGCAGCTTCTTTTATCTACCAAAGAGCCCCGCAAAGAGCCTGCCGGTAGAGCATTCAGCTCCTGACATTATCAGAACGTTTTCCTATCAGTGTCTTACACCTCTCACTACGACAGGTCATCAAGGATGCTAACGAAATGTGAAAATTCACGAACAGTGCCAGAAATTCTTACTATTCCAGATAAATGATAAACAGAGATATGATGATGTGAAAGAGAAAATTGTGACTTCCACATATTCAGAATACACATACGCGGTTTCACACGAGGCACGACTAGGAATATGATAGCATTCAAATTTGACAGTCAATAGCATTAAAATGCTCCAACAACAAATTTGAAGCCTCCTAATTGAGATAGGAATTAGCTCTGCCCCTGGTCTAACTTCATCCTAAATACAAGAAAGCAAACCACATTAGAACGCCATCAAGAAAGTGCACAACATGGGTAAAATAAAAGAAGTTTTACTTACCTCATGTAGCACTTGCCCTTCTTTCTTCTTCCGCAGAAGCACATCCGGCGATGCTACTTGCTGATGACTCCCTTGATTAGCACCATTTAACGTGCCAAGGCCCTTGGCTGTACCTATCGCCGGCCCAATGCTGCTGAGGTAAGTGTCAATTTCCTTACGAAATCGTGGGCCACCCATGATCACTCCAAGATCCAGAACTTTCAGAGACTCTACAGGCCGGTTGGCTCGGTGATGGCACGACGCCAAGGACAAGCAGGAGAGAGAAAAGGCATCACGCCAAACTAAAGACACACTTTGCCAGGGCCCTGCGTGTAACTCCTCCCACGCTAACTCATATGCAGCTTCTGCAGCTTCCTCGTCAGCCCCACGCCAGGCCTTCTTTGCAAGGCCAGCAAACACCACGCCCCCTTCATTGCGTACCTGTGAAGAAAAATGACAACAAAACAAACCAGCCCTCAATCTCAATGCTCAAAGTATGCAGCCATGTAGTCATCCTAAAATATCTGAATGAATTCTGAAATGAGCATAAAATCAATGGACATGGGATATGCAACTACGATAAAGCCCACTCAACCTGGACAGTGATTCCCACACCAGCACTCTTCACCTAAGAGGGACACTCTCTTACACAATTCAAAGCATTGCTAACCTTACATTACAAGATGAGAATCATTCAAAATATCATTAGTTTGTTTACTAAACCATTGGAACTTTACATTGTGAATTCCTTAATTCATCAACATGATTTTGTGACAAATATCTTCATTATTTTTGAGTCATTGCAGTTCAAAGTAATAGATCCTGTAGAGGAAATAGTCTGTTTAATTTCAATTTGATTTTTTGAATAATTATTACATGTTAATTAAAAAGGATTAGTTTTACTTTTTGACTCGAATGGTTTTGAACTAGTCCCTGCACACTTCCACGAACAGGGATAGAACAGTGCATGTTCGATACCTGAACCGGGTGTACACAATACAGAATCGACTCCCTCTTCAAAGACAATGACACTGCTAAATTGAAGCCCCGGATCATAGGTGATAATATAATCCCTTTCACTACAAGATTCCAAAACCACTCCAAAATCGTATGCTCTGCAGCAAAACCTCACACACTAAACGACTAAACCTCGACTCTACCTTCTAATACACTTCACATAACCAGGAAGAACAATGCACGTTAGACACCGAATTGACAACCTCTTTAAAACCTCCGAATCATACAAACAAACCCCTCCCACTCTAAACCCCTCCAAACTTCGAAATCCTCTATTTTGCAACCTCACGCACCATCCTTCAAATCCTTTCGATTTCAAACCTCCACAACTAATCTCAAGCACAAAACAAAAGCTCCCCACAACATCCAAACCGGATCAAGAAAATTAAGAACAATGCAACAGAAAGAAAATTCACGCTTAGGTCAATTTCCACGCACACCTGGTGAAGAAACGCCACGACCTCCGACTCCGCGACAGAAGGCGGCATGAGCAACTTGCGTTCCGAACACCCAATTTGGCGCCACAAAAGATCAAGAACTCCACCAATGTACCCAATAATCTATCCGCACCTACAGAGGAAATGCGGGAGCACAGAGTCGCCTTACTAACATAGAGATGTTTGCGAAGACAGTGAGAGTTCTTGCCTCAAGTCAGGAAGTAAGCTTGAGCTAAGCTATCCTTGCACTCCACTCATTTGGACAAAGAAGGAAGCGTCCGTTTCACTCTTGCAAGTTGCGAGCAAACGAGTGCAATAGCTGATTTGGTGATTTCTCTCTGACTGACTGTACTGTACGAGCACTACTACTGTAGAGCTGCGGCGATGATCGATCCAACCGACGGCGGGACGGGAGCTTTTGGTTCTGGCGATGGCGGACCGGAGCTTGGGCAAACAGCAACTTGCACAGGGAGAGAGATCTTTTGACGGTGCCTGCTGACATGGAGGATTTGCCTAAAGGACCCTACGGAGTGAGGGTCAGATTCAGACATAAATTAATAAGTCATTTTTTTCTTTTTGGTAATGTCTGAAGTTTTGAAATATTAAGGGAGAAACACCCATTTTCATCCCTGTACTTATTCCTGGATCCTAGAGTGCCACTAAATTTGTCCATAAGCATTCATTAAAGCATCTAACAAATGTTTAATTCTAATTTGTTGACGCAGTTGTAAAACACATGTATAGTTTTCATTCACTAATAGCTGATTTCAACAAGTGTTCAGTTAAAGGTACACCTACAGGACGGTTCCAGTGGTCTAGGGAACCAACACTTTGAAAATTCATAGAAATTACATATTGATTCCAAAAAATTTAATTTTTTTTTTAATATTCATGATTTTCACTTGCTAATACTAGAAAAATATCATTTTTAGAAAAAGATGCCTCCAACTATGTTGAATCCCTTATTTGGACGGTTTTGGGTGTTTCCACAATATGAGTGGAATGTCCAAATTATTGCAAGGATATTTTGGTTACATATTGCCTGATTTTTGGAATATTTTAAAATGTACTAAGACAAGTCAAAGAATAACCAATTTTTTATACTTTAATTAAAATGTTTATTCAATGATTATCTATCATCAGTTTGAAAAGACAACTATCAACAATAGACATAGCAATCAAAAACAAACCAACTAAGAAAATAATAAAGTCATCCTAGAATAGTTGTAGCAGATAAAAAAACATAAAATTTAATAGTCAAGAATGCCAAATTTCTAAAATGGGATTTTCAATTTACCAAAACCATTCAACATTGGAAAGAAACGTATTCCATTAGCCAAATCTAACCCTCATCTATGACAATGTTACAAAAAATTATTATTTAAAAAATAAGATAATACCATATGTATTCTCTATTCAATAAAACTTCAATTTTTTTGTGAATTTATAAAATTATCATGCATTTTTTAAGGAAAAAAAATGAAAGAAACACATTCATTGATTATATGTATAAACTATGTTCAAAACATTTAAAGATATCTTGATAGTAAATACAATAGTGAATAATATCACGAGGTAAAAATATTTTATCATATCTTTCTATAATTAAAAAAATCAAAAAATTGTGGTGAAAATGTCCCAATTTTAAATTGCAATAAATTATAAAATTTTAGGAATTCTTCAAATTTTCATCGTGGAGCACAAACTAAACTTCATTAACATCATTTCATTAGTTGGGCCACAATTCAAAAGCATTATTTTTTATTATCATTCAATTCTCATTAAGAGCAAGGAACTTGAAGTTTCTACAATATACTACATAGTAATTCACAAATTGCCTTGATCTTCTAACATCAAAATGTCAAAATTTACCGCAATAAGGAGGGAATGCCCAATCTTATACCCAACACCATTCATTAGAAATCAATTCAAGAAACTCCTTCAAAAAAATTCAATGAATAATTTATTTTCTCATATTAAAATCATTTAAAGGACATAAAACATCCTTTCAAACATTTCAAGATTAACAACTAGTCAAGGTCCCAACCTTAATGAACTTGGTTAGTAAGACTACAAGTGACACATTTTTTTCCACTTTGATGTCTTTTTATTTTATTTTTAAAAGAGTTGTTTGTTGCCTACTTGAACTTTGGAGGTATTTTAGGTATATGCTAACCTTTTATAAATCATTAGGGGAGATTTAGCTTCTCTAGAAGACTATGAGTTCGTGGCAATTGGAGAACTTGTTGTAGTACTATACTACGGTTCTGGCAAAACTGTTGATGTAGTCAGGTGACGACCAAGTCATTATATATATATAATTTTTTTTAAATTAAAAAATAATTTTTTAAAATTTTTAAAATTTTTGTTTGTTTGTTTGTTAATTTTGGGTCAGACATCCTCACTACTATGGGAACAAAATTGGAAACAATTTCTTAGAGAGGCCAATTCTCTTCTAATGATCCTATTGCAAAGTATCTAAAGATTGGTGTAAAGGTTTATAATACAAGCTACAACCAAGAGGTCAAATGATGCCTTCTATATTTCGTCTAATTTCAATCCTCTATTATATTTCTTCCAAATTTGATCTTCCATTGTATCAAAGGTATTTCATTGAATTTCCTAGTACAATTATGGTGCTAATATTATTATTTTCTATACAAAACTAGAGAATATATATTGTATAAGAAAATATTCAATATTATTCACCTTGGCTTGTTGTATCTAATTTGAGTAAAATGAAAGCTTTAAAATATTCTACCTAAGTTAGTCGAATAGTTGATTGCATAGTGATTTTGTAATTATTATACCAATACATTGTCTTAATGAATTGCTAAAGCACCTTTAACTTGTGGCAAATAATTTACAATAATAATGATGAATTTATTGATACTAATCCAAACCAGTGTTGTAAACAAATTTGTTTAATATAATTTTCAACATTATTTAATGTGAATGGTGAATAATAAAGGCAAAGCATTTATTTTATAGGCTAATATCATAGGCACTAAACAAAAATTATAACAAGCTTTTAATAATGCCTTGTTCACAACATCTATGTTGGTTTTAACATCTATAGTTGCTTTAATGCCATGTTTTAATTTTACATTTTCACATATACAAACATGGTATTTTAAGCATCAACAAAAATGAATTATAATCCCTTTGTTCCACAATACTAATCCATTTTTCAAGTATTGAAAATATTAAAGATTTTGGCAATATTTGTTGATCCATGTTACAATCAAATGACTCTCTTGTAAATGTATTGTGTGTCATTTCAAGTGTAAGAAAAGTGAATATGAGTATTAATCTACAAATTCCTATTGTCCCTCTAAGGGACATATGAAATTTTGGGTAGGTTCCTATATAATTTTCATTTTTATTAGTATTTGGAAAAAAACATTTTGCCACCCTATGCCCAAATTTTAGGTTGTGACATAGCAACTTTTTTGCAAAAACTTATTTTTTAAAATTTCTCATAGATTGTATTTCTATCTACATAGAAATCTTTGATTCATTTCATTTGAAATAGTAATGAAAAAGTTATGGAGCTTCTTCTTTTGTAGGCAATCATATAATTTTTTTGAGAAAATGTCATATTTTAATGATTTTTGAACTCAATTCTCACAATTTTCAAAAATAAAAGTTCCAAAAGGCTTAATATGCCTCTTAGAACAATCTCACCATTGAAATAAGTATTTTTCAATTCCATTTTAGAGTTGTCAACAATTTAGATTTTCCTTCAATCTTGTACAATTTCAACCTAACAATTTTTTAAAGAATGAAATTTCAAAGAAATCTAGAAAGCAAAGTACCCCGCAAGGTACTCATAAGTTTAAAGGTTTATGATATTCCACACACTCATACTACTTGTAAGTCTACATTCTAGACTATCAACTCCATCTCTCAATTGAAAATAATTAATTTAAAATAGTAAACTAAGAAGTTTTTAAGTCTTTTAATGAAATCATATAGGATGCAAAAAAATCCATTTTCTTCAATTTGAATGTACATGTGTGCGCACATTCTATCTATTTGGCTATCTATTTAGCAAAAAATTGTGAGATTTCTTTCTATACAATCATTCTTACTTTAGTCTAGTACAAGATTCTATGATTAGATATAGAAAAGGATCAATTTTTTAAAGCTTTTTGCTCTTAAATTTGTAAGAATTGAGTTCAATAATCATTCTAGTATTTGGATTTGTAGAAAAATTAAATAGCTCTAATTCAATAGATTCAATAAAAAAAATTCATAGTCTATGGCCTTTATCAAATCAACTTCAAATTGCTATAAAAATTCATTTTTAGAATTTTTTGATTTGTAAAGTAGAAAACAAACTAGACTATTGGTGCTTGATGTTGTTAGATACATCAAAACAAAACAAATCAAATTTAATTCTAAAATCATGTTTGAACAAAAAAAAAAAGGACTAGTATTATGGGACATGTATGTAATAGATGGTTATGTTATTATTGACAACTTCAATTGTAGATCTTAATGAATTCAATGATAACAGGCGAGAAGAAGGTAAGCGGCACACTATGCAAGTAGGGAGATATAAGGCATGATAATCCACATGGAATGTGTCAAATGAAGTAATTACAAGTTTTTAGAAAAACTTCTAATTTCATTTAAGTATAATAATTTGACTCTTTAAAATTTGGTTCAACTTTTGAAATGAGGGAATTTATGTTTAATTTCATTTCCAAAAATTTGTTTGTGATTTGAATAATCCACTAAAAGTTTATAGACAAAGTTTACAAAGAAAGTACATATGAAAATGAGCTTCTCTTTTCTTCTTTGAACTATGGTTATAACTTTCTAATAAAGTTATAAATCACAAATAGATTTTTAGAGACAAAATTCAATTTTATTGAATACATATTTTACTTGAATAAATATTATAATTTTTTAACTATGCTTAAATGAGGTCCAAAATTTTGCCAGGTTCTCAATTTTTGTTGTTTTAGTATGAATAGTTATGCTTTGCCCTTGCTCTAAATTATCCCATATTCTTCTTACGTTCTTGGTGTATGCAACTAGAACCACTATTCTTGTTGTATTCAACATAATCATGTTGTATGCAAGACTCTGTTAAAGTTTTGTTTGGCATTTGTAATCTCACTTATAAATACTTCACTTTAAATTCAAAAATAATTCCATGTTCCTTTTTATGAAGAAAACAAGCATTAGAAACTAACTAGATCTAAATATCATTGTTTGGATGTACTATTGTCAAAAGCAATTTATCCAAGTGTAATTATTCATGTCCACAGATACATGTGATTATACCTATATGAATTATTCTTGATTACAAAAATTTATTACAAGTTAGAATTACTTTTCACTTAAAATATCATTGGTAAAGATAACAATAATTTTATATTAAAAAAAATCAGGTAATTAAAGATGTTTTGTTTAGGTACCTAACAAATGTGCTAATAAACATTATGATTCTCTAGTGATGTAAAGGTCCTAGCTTTTTAATGAAACATACATGTACACTAGTATAGATTTCTAAAATGATGTAGGTCCAAAAATTGTGTACAAAACAAGTTAATTAATTTTTTTTAAATTGTAAATTTTTAGAAATAGTTCATACGTACATTCATGAAAATGAATGAAATATAATTCCTCTTTGATAATTTGATAGGGATAAAATTTCACCAAAGAAAGTGTAAATTCCTAAACATATGCACTTACAAGAGCCTTCTTTGCACCCATGTAGAGGTCACAAAAAATTCTTATTTGAGATTTTTGTTGAATTTAGACATAGGCCTAGCTACTACATGAATGTGTTTTTCCAAACATGATCTCTAGATGCAACATGTTGGATAGCTGAAGTCTAAAAACATGTGATTATGAGCAAAATTACATTTTTCATTTTTACTACTTCAAGAATAAGTAATGCTCTAGAATAAGGCCCATTCCAACTATTTTAACCATTTTGTAAAATTAGAAATGGATCCATTCCAATCACTTGTTCAACCTAAAGTCATCATAGTGATAAAAGACTAGTGTTCACAATGATTCTTTACAATCATTGAAGGCATTTTTTTTTTCTAAACTTACATAATCATTCTTCAATAATTGAAAAAGATTTAGGCCTCAATGGAATGAATGGTAGTTACCATAAAATATTCATAGATTTTTGACAAATTCATATTTTGTTAAGAAAATATAATTTCAAATGCCATCACCTTTGTATATCAATGAATAGAAAAAAAGAAAAAAGAATGTTAAGGAAAGTAAGGTAACTTAGCCTATGATAGGCAAAATGGGAATCAACCAATTACAAGCAGAGTTATTTCTTGTAATGTAGATTTCATAACTAGAATGTACACCATTGATATAATTTTGTTTGTTATGGACTAGCCCCCATATAAGGCTGAATTACCTTAAGGCAATCATTTTGCCTACAAGGGACTAGCCTAGACCAACCTATTCCTACCATCTAACTTTTGGCCCCATCTCCACCATAGAACTCATTAAATCCATTTACTTTAAAAAAAATTTCAACTTGGATAACATAACAATTTTTTATTATTGGATACTTAAGTGCTAATAGGTACATGGAATGGTGGTTATAGATTATTTTTAGGAGATTTATGACTACAATTATGTATGCTTTTGTAATTTAATGGGAGATATTCATAGAAATTAGAATATTAATCAAACAATTGTAATTTCTCTTGAGTTTTATTTGTGAAACAAGCACACATTCTGACAAAATATGCCCCCGGATATTCGGATTGCAAATCAGGGTGGTAATAGGCTGGTCTACCTTACCTCATCATGCATGACAACAGATTGAAAGTTCCAACTAGATTACACAATACCCAAACAATGCATGACCAGGAGGGATTGTAATCCCTTTGGAACTGCAAATAATGAGAGGAAAATCAAGTTCTCGTAGTCACTGCGGCAAATTCAATGCCTCTACTGTATCGTATACACTAAATTGTCGCCAATTTGGGCTTTAACGTGAACATAAATGGATAGTACTGCTATGCTGTTCAAGATCCACACGCGAAGCAATATACCACTTTGAATACTGCAACTGCACAGAACCTGTTAAAATATGCCCAAGAGAACGAATTCCAGAGGCCAGTATCATCCAACAATGGATCTCGACATTCGTTTATAGAGCTACTCTAATCCTCAACATGCTAGGCCACTTCGTAACCAGTAGATGTATTGCTTGAGCTTAAAAAACCATGCACGACCAATACATCACGATGTGTGAACGGGCATTCTCGCTACCTGCGTCGATGTGGCCTCAAATAGTAGAACTTCCGCCAACAGATGTTCCATTCATGCCAGCATTCGGGTACGAGTGTTTCCACTTCTTTGTATCATTCTTGGAGAGGCGATCCAAATATCGACTCCACGCCAGCATGGCTGACCCAAACGCTGGTTCCAACTGAAGACATAATAGTTAGCAGATAAACAAATTTTGAATTAGTACTGTTTAAAATTGTAGCCTATATAACTAGCACCACTCTTGGACAAACAGTCCATTCGAAGGTTGCTATAATAGGTTCTAGCTTAATGCAGATTCCACGGATAATCTTTCAAAATCCTCCATGACACTTGCACCATTTAAAAAATTTAAGTCTTGCAGTACAGATAACATTTATCTAGAAAACCAGTAGAACGCTGACTTTGAAAATCTTGCAGCACAAAATGGTCGTCAATTATCACCTTAGGTATAATTGGCTGAGCTCCAGGAAACTTCCTCAAAACTTTCTCGACTAGGGACTTGCGAATATCCCATCCATCCTCAGAGTCCAACACTCCTCCGACCATCACAAAAGGGAATGATTCCTTTCCATCTGCACAGAACGAAAAAGGATCTCACAAGCTGAGGGATATTATTAAAACATAATTCCTACGGGTAAAATCACACGTACAAACCGCCTCCTACCGCTAATTGGAGCTTTATTTGGAGCTTTACTACCTTCTGAGAGTACAATTCGTTGTGGTTATTGCTTATTGAAAACAGAAGTACTCTGGCTCATTAAATAAATCATCTCTTTCACCTCTAAGCCTTCGCACTAAGTAAAGTCGGGTTTGCTGTGCCACCATGCCAAACAACTGACAAATGCCAGTTGCAAGCACTGGCGACACGCTGCAGAAATCCTGCTGCTGAGCTTTCCTATACATGTCCATTTCGCAAACGGCTATCGCAAAGAATGACACAGCTACATGACTTCTACATAATGGTACAGATGATTAGAACACCCATTTTTGTTGATTTGCATGTAAATTTGCCGAAATTCCTTCCGTTCTCACTATATGCCACGTACCAAAAAACATGCTGATAGAGACACAGCAAATCCTACGATGCGAGACAAATCAAAGATTTCAGACATTTAAACAAAGAAACAAGCATGCGACATCACCTCTTCCACCGAGGCTTAACGATTTAACCACGGCTTGTACACTGCAGGTCAATTCTGAAACAGCACTCTCGAGCAGCTCTGAAGCCACGGTGTCACCATCTTGAGCACAAGCTTTCACCACAGGTAACAAAGCAGCCACACGAGCCCAGGACAAGTCGGCGTAGACCCAGCTGGCCCAACCGGAGGTCAGTAAAGACTTCTCAGCTGATCATGAAAAATTGCTAAGACGAGGAAAATAAAATAACTTCTCTGAAATAGACCTCATGCATAACTTCAAAGCATAACGAGGGTACCCAATCAAATCTTCAGCTGAGGAGAGTTTTAATTCCTTCAGTATCGACCCCGTAAGAGAGGTTTTAGGACCCCGTCCATCCTCTGCCCTCATCACTGCTGCCAAAGCCTGCGATGCGATTCCATAACCACTAGGCAAAAAATGCCGGTAGATTTGCATCAATCTCAAATGATTTGTACCCTGAATTAATATCAACTGATTGAAATTAGACCATCTTCACTAAATAATGCCTAGTGAATTCATGATAATATGATATGATAGTCTAATCTCCTTCGCACAAGAGTCCAATATAAATAACAAAGGATGCGAAGTGACGACGTCAGCATGCTCCAGATATTATACAAATAAACTTGAGGTCAACCTGCCATGGTCTCCGAGCAGAGATCCCCCTCCTGCTGCTCTTGCAAACTCGCCGCCTCTATTGAATCCCAGGGCTATGGTTCCCGTGCCGGCAACCAGAACGCAGCCAAACAGTTTCCCATCACTTCCACTGGCAAGTGCCGCGACGGCATCATTTTGAACAAATATCTCCACATCCTCTGGAAATATGTTTCTGTTAAAGATCAGTAGATTGTCAAAATCATAGAAGGAGAGAACCAGATCGTGGTGACTTCCCCGAGTCCTTCAAAATAAAGCTTGAACGACAGCTTTACATCGGAAACAGTGGCACTGATGCAAAGCCAGGAAGAGCAGTATGGAGAAGAAAATTTTAGAAGAAGTAAACGTAGATAATCGAATCAGGCTCACCTTCTGCATCTGAAATAAATGGATAGATCCGTCTATCAAACTAAACAGAAACGAAATTAAAGACAAAAGCATTACCAAAAGAAAACATGCAATGAACTCGTCGATGAGAAAAATAGATGTAAATCTTAGTTAAGAATGCTACTATGAAGGCAGCCATACCTCATCCATGTTCGGTAAGAATCAATATCCGACTGACGATCAATTCCGGCAGCGGCCAGACACACCGATTGCACAGCGGATCGAGGTACTTGAGCCTTCTTCAATGCGCCAGCCATTGATTCCTCGATGGCTTGCCTTGCCGCTTCCACTGAGGACAAAACAGTTCCCTAAACTTCGTGAAACTCTAATAAGTACCCATAACTTTGCCATAAATCTGCTGATAACCGACTACAAAATGTCTGAAAAGACAATATGATCATTGACTAACGCTATACACATCCTATGCTGTAACCCAAGTGTTTGCACATTGCATAATAATAATAGTTTTTCTCCAGCTCGAGATAGACAACTTTTATCACCATGAGCATTAAGATACTCGTAAAGGCTTATGAAGAGTCATTGTCAAAAAATAAAAAAGATCACAGGAATAGTGCATCCTTATCACATTATGCTCATTCCGATGCAAGTGAAGTCAACGATGATTACTTCGGGAGTAAAAAGCACATATCTAACAGTTGCAAAGTTGCACAAGAGGATGGAAATCTAACTTGGATGAGCATTATCTCTGGACTAAGGTCGTTGAAAAATATTCCGGATTGGTACGTAACGCCAACATCGCCAAGATCATCGAAAGGATAAGGACTCTATCACAGAGTCTAATTAGGAGTATTTTATGTATCTCATTATGTCTGCCAATGCCGAACTGCGAGGCCGTATTTAGCCCAGCATTTCTAAATGCTGCCCCAAGGAAAATAAAAAAAGAACGACTTGCCTCTAATTCTGCTCCAATTGGATAACTATCTAAATGGTATTAAGCTCAGGAGGATGGAAACCTGACTTGCATAGGCACTATCTCTGGATCATGGCGTCGTGGAGATTTCAGGTAAGTAACATCAATATTAACAAGATCATCGAATGGAAAAGAAGGGAGAGTCTAACTACACGACAGTGCGGGTTGCATATATGTAATAAGGTCTGCCAATTGCCGAATTGCGAGGTCGCCTATTGGCCCGAAGTTTCAAATGAGCGAGCAAAACACAAAAAAGAACAAGTTCACTTCAGTTTTGCTCCAAAGCGATAGATATCAAAATGCTATTGCACACAGAAAAGACAGAGAGAGTGCATACCGCCAACGCTGTTGTAATTAGAGCATCCAGTCTCGACTCGGGATAGAGGCGACAAATCATCGCCCGAAGTTGGAAGAGGAGTTGCGACGCATATGCACGCAGTTTTAGTACCACCTCCATCCACGCCGATCACCACCTTCTGCCGATCGGCCGTCCAGTACAATTGGCTCTCAAACTCCCATATCCAATCGTTCTTTTTCAAAGGAGAGCTCACAGGAGAGCTCGGCATTGCTCAAGATCGACAGCGAACGCAATCGAAAAAATACAATCCTGCAAGCTCCTCTCAGCAATTCAGCGACCAAACATGTTGATGAGGTCTTCTGAATTCTCTTAGAAATGGTTCATTCCCTTAGAAACCGTATATGTAGTCTCATCCATTCTCCAACTTGTCTAAAGGGTACACCCAAACCTCTTTAACTCTTAAGCGAATCTGCTGCTGAAGCTGATAACGAACATGGAACACAGAAAATTCAGCAAGTTGCCTGTACGTCACATCTCATTCCACACGAGGCAGTTGGACGACGGACCATAATAGCAATCAACAACACAGCAATCACTGAAGGCACAATGAGAACTGCAGCTGAGAGCAGGGCCCCATGGAAACCCTAAAACGCCAAGAAGATGAAGAGGACGACAGTCACTCAACAGTTTCAGAATTCGATATAATTGATTAGCCACGACACAGAGTAGACCGAACTCCAGCTCCAGAAGCGGCAGATTACGATGAATTGACAACAATTAGAACCTTCCTTCACAAGCCTAATTCCGAGACCACGAGAATTACAAAAAATTGGTTCATTCAGGCGCAGAGTTCTTCGTCGCTCCTTAAAAACCTCTAGAATCTCGGAATCTCGCAAGTGTAGATCTCGACGACGCAATCTCGGAACTCACGCAGAACTCGGGAATCACGAAGTATACGCAGTATCGAAACGGTATGGAAAGGAAGAGCCTGGGGCCGAGGACAGAGAGCGTACAGAAACTAGGGTCAGCTTCTGTAGACGTGGAAACTGTTGCTAAAGTGCCTTCAAAGCAACCAGTCTCGCAAGCAGGCCTCGGTAACTCCACACGAGGGCTTGCCGCGCCTGTGAAGGCAAAAATGGCTCCGCACCAGCACCACGTCATTTGTGTCGGTCTCTCGGTACTCCCACACTGGCTCGGCGACCGAGGGCCTTTATAAGATAAGGCAGCCCATTGTGGGCAGAATAAGGAGTTTGGCCTCATGCTGTTGTTGAACTTTTCTTCTTCCCCCACATAAAAACAAGTCTGCAAACAACAAGTGCAATTGAAATTATATTTTTCTGACAAAGTGTGAATTTACTTTGAATTTTTAAAAGTGTTGAAGTGTATTGTGGCCTAAAAGAGGTTGTAGATTACCTCACAGTCAATAAAACCTAAATTCATAATGCTCATCTTCCTATCTAAGAGCAGCCCCACATCAACTCAGCAAAGCAACTCAGCAAATGAAATCAACGGATGGCATTCCTGCTGCAGAGAAGATCAATGGACCAGACCATTTACAGTGTTGCTTTGGTGAGTTGCTGTGGTGCTGCTCTAAAGGAGTCACAATATTTTCTAATGTGGAAGATGTGAAAAGTCAATTCTTGGAATGAAATTCACATTGAAAAGGAAGAAGTTTCTAATGAGGTAATTAATCACTCCATTGTTGTCATGTAAGACATTGATTGTGGCCCAAATCTCACATACTAAAACCCCCTATAATGGAGTCATTTCCTAGGTGACCACTATAGATCATGTGACCACAATGGGTTGTTTTACTTTAGTGAGTAATTTTACACTTATGCCCATTTGGTCAACTTTAACTATAGATTTAAGTAGAAAACATGGAACGAGGCCAGTAAGAGGTGTGAAAAGAAAGGGAAGAACTTTAGTGAGAACTTTAGGAGCAAAAGCATCGGATCTTGATTGCATTGCCACATCTCATAGGGTAGTAAGTGCCGCTTGCCACTTCTTCATGTTGTAGTCTACTTTTGCAAAATTGGTAATGATATTCTTATAAAACAATATAATTGCCAAAATTTCTAAAATTATATATTACATGCTACCTTCATGGAAATTGTAAGAAAAGCAATATGGGGTCAAACATCATATACATGAATATTTTTGTTACCTTCACAAAATTTTGGGAATCTGTAAATATGAATGCATTTAATGGGGTCATTTTTTCTTCATAGAACAAAATTAAGCACACTTTCGATTAAATTTCCCCCCAAAATGGATGAAATCCCACTTATTAACATTAAGTACATGATTTGTTTGTCATCGATTTGATACAAAACATTTGTGTCATTGTTTATGGGTCAACAACATCTCTAATAATATCACATCTTTTATTATCTTACCAAATTCTAATCCCTATTTGTGTACTAGCTATCAATAATTTGTATGGAGTAGAGAGTCAATTTCATTCAATTAGAGGCTTCTAAGAAAATGGTAGTGGCTCGGGAGGGACACTTCTTGTGTATTTGGGGGACCCACATGCAACAGTGGGGTATTTTTTGGGGGGCTATTTACCTCCTAGAAAGCATTTAAAGGACCCATATTATTACATAAAGCAAAAAAATTACCTATATTATCATATCTATCATTACTTATAATATGTAGGCCAAAGGAATATATTAGAGGCTATTTTCTTTGTAAGGAAAAAAACTAACAAAAAAAATAATGAGAATACAAGTGACTAACAAATACCTTATAGAAAAAAAAATTCAAGTTATAACAATGCATGAATACAAATACAACACAAATACATGCATGAAAAACAAGACATTAGGGTTGAAAAAGTATTGAAGAGATTTTAGGGACAAAAATGTGTTTAAAAACACAGACATGAAGTTCATCTGTGAACTATGACCACAAATATATGCCTCATATAAAAAAATTACATAAAAAATATGCCGTTCTAATGCCCTCCATCACATGTGAAAAAACAAAATCAAGCTTTATGACATGGTGCTACCCAAACTTCAAAGAGGTCATTCATAGCACGAACTCCTGCACCCAACCAGATTGCAAACATCAATGGAGTTAGATATGACTTAAAGATATGACTTAACCCTGAAACGCTGGGCCTATGACCACTAGTTTCAGGTTGCACTGTCTGTCACTCAGTTTGTTACCATTTTGTAACCAGATGTGTATGAAAATTTTTATTTTTATTTTTCAGAGATGAAACTGCATGTCCTCTGTACTTCACAAAAAATTTAGATTTTTTTGAGGAAAATTGTATTTTCTGAAATTTTTTGAAGAAAATTTGAAGAAAAAATCATTGAAAAAAAGAAAATAATCTCAAAAAAACTGAAAATTTCACCATGTGTGAAAAATACAGTGGAGATCATCGTGGTGTAAACTAATTTGCTGTGTACATCTATAATTAGAATGCAGTGGACATTAAAAATACAACCAAAGTTCAAACTACAATAAAATATTCAATTTTACGAATTTTTCCAAAATTTCAATTGGAGAAGAAACTAGAGTAGAGGACCTCCATTTCATTAGTTGGGCTCAAATTCAGAAAATGTCGTTTTTAAGGAGAAATTTCAGATTTACTCAATTTCTCAAAATACACTAAAATGACAAATTTTGCCATCCGTTTTTCTTAATTACTTTTCAACTACATGCAAAAAACATCAATTACACTAAGAATTCAGTTGGATACTCTTTGTAACTCAACATGAAAGGTCATTGAAAAAAAAATGGATGATAAAACTATTGTTCAAACCTTCTAGTGGCTTAGAGAAGTCATCCGAAAGCCACGAAATGGCTCTGCCGGCGCTTAGGGGTTAAAGATATGCCGTAGATGAGCTGTAGATATACCACAGTACCTAATGAGCTATAGATACACTATAGTACCTGTATCTTGAGCTATATCTGACTAGTACTATAAATATTAATTGAACCTACTAAATTTTTTTCCTAGGATCCCATTCTTTTGCCCCTAATTTATATCTACCTAAATTCTAATGGACCATATTTTTCGGTTCCCTATATTACTTATAAAGGACATGCCACTTTTAATGTCCCCTAATTTATATGTAAATTTCTTATAAATTTTACTTAAGATTATTTAAATGTACCCTATATTCCGCCGCACATAGGTTATTAAAAAACGGAAAGTGTCCTCCCCAGGGGTAGTGGACATTATTGATAGTATAAGAAAGTTATCTATCATAAAATATTGGAGTAGATATTAAGTAGAAAGTCAGTTTCATTCAATTAGAAGCTTCTAAGAAAGTGGTAATGGACATTGTTGATGGCATAAGAAAGTTATCTATCATAAAATATTGATATTTTTAAATTGACGTAAAAGATGATCTATAGAAAATTAAAAGTTAAAAAAAATTAGAACAAGAATCTAATTTTTTTAAAATTCCTATGGAAAACAATAGCAAGGAATATTTGACTAAATTGATGATAGTCCAATCCTACAATATAGCATGAGTGTAGGCAATACTTTCAAATTTTTGAATTGAAATTTGACAAGTGTAAAAAACTTCTTGACTACCTTCTCAACTCTTGCAATCCTAGATAATTTCCTATTGTCACTTTCAAAACAACAACTGTACTCATTGCAGAGGCTTGACATTCCATATTGAAAAATAAGTCAAAGTTGGCAATTGCAAATTAATAGACATATAAAAATAAGAAGATTCATTTTTTTTTAAAACAATTTTTTTGTAAAAATAATATTTCAAAAATTCCAACACGTATTTTTAATCCCTAAAGAACCATTGTCCCTTTTGGGGACAAATGGGATTTTGGATAGGTACCTATTGGCCAAAATTTTATTCTAATTTTTTGAAATTTTTTTTGGTGATAGAAAAATTGATGAGCTTGATGGGAATATAATTTTTTTCAATTGATGCTTGGGAACAAAAGTTATGCCCAAATAAGCTCAAAATTGGGGAGACGAGCAATAAAAAAAATTCAAAATTTGGGTTTTAACTCCTAAAAGTTTTTGACTATGTTTTTACTAAAACCACTTCAAAACTGTCATTTCTTAGACAACTACTAAATTTTAGAAAAGAAACATTTTTAGACCAAAGTAACCATAGGATCTTTTAGAACATAGGTTTAAAAACATGTGAAAAATGAAAATATCTTCTCGTAGATTATATTTTTGTGTACATAAAAAGCTTTGATTCAATCGATTTGAATTTATTATGAGAAAGTTATGGACAATCTTGTTTTTTCGGCAGTTTGATCATTTTCTTGAAAAATACTTGTAGAATTCAATTCTAAATGCAATTTTTACGTGGTTATTTTGATTTCAAAAACAATATCACCATTGGGATTAGTGCATTTTAATTCTATCTTAGAGATATTAATAATTAAGATTTTCCTTCTATCTTGTATGTACTTCTATTTATACTTTTCTTTTTTTCCTAGACTCTCAATTCAATTATACACCACAAAGATTTAAAGCTCAAAACTCTATAGTGCAAGAAAATAAAGTTAAGAAGGTTCAAAGTCAAATAATCTAATTTTGCATACTATAACAAAACATGGTAAAAACAAACCACATTCAAAATCGAGTGTGGGTTTTTTTTGCCACGATTTTGTGCGGATTGATTACACGTGCTGTTAGTGTTTTTTGCAATTTTTCACTGCAATTTTTTGAATTTTGTGGCGTATAATATACTATTGGAAAGGTATTTTCAACTCTGTTTTGAATTTTGTGGCATGTAATATAAGCTCTTGAGCACTAACCAATTCTTGATTTACATGTTACTCCATATTGGCATTAGAGCACTCCTTTTGTCAAAAATTGATAGCTTTACATGGTTTTTTGGACAAATTTGGATGGGTTTTTTGGGATAGAATTGATTTAAGAATGAAATTGGGTTAGTCTACTTTAATAGTGACCTTTGATAATTGGTGAACCTCCTTACAATAGGGATAGTCACACCTTCACTCCATTTTCAATCTTCAAAGAATGAAGATGTGGCATTCACTTATTGGCTCTAAGTTATGACCTACAAAGGTCCCATTTTCTGGAAATTAAAAATGGCCATTTTTTTCCGTAGATATAAAAAATAATGGTGATTAGATCTCTACTTCCCAAAATTTCTATGAGGAATGGAAATGTGATGGTTAAGTATTGGCTTGAATTGGCCCTCAATTTGAAGAATATTGTACCCTATTTGTTGGTTCAACACATTAGTGACGAATATTTATTTAAAGTCCAAAACCAAGATTAGACAAGATTAAATTTAATTTGTGATATTCAAGTAACTATTCAATATTGAACAAGGTATAGGCATTTGGATTGGTGTAGATACTTCATTTGATGGTTTTAACCCCTAAAGGTGTTTTATTATGTTTTCACCAAAAATACTCCAAAATTGTCATTTCTAGTACAATTGCCAACTTTTAGAAAAAAAACATGTTTGGACGCATGTAACCATAGGATCTTGTAGTAAACTAGTTCAAAAGATGTGGAAAAAATTTCAGAAATTTCTACTATGTAGATTGCAAGATATTAGCATTTAAATTGGCAAACATCCTTTCTTAAACTCTACACAAAATTGGGTAGTTGCACTTTAGATGGTCATGTTTGTATGAAAAAATGTCCAAAATGGGTATTTATTCTTTTTTTTTTCTTCACATTGAGTTGGCTACATGCTTGAAAATTTTCAAATCACTTAAAATTATACAAGATATAGGAAAAAAATATTAAGTAAAAAGAAGTAGAAGATGATTAAAAAAACTAAATGATTAAAAATTTATTTATGGAATTGAAAATGCCAATCCCAATTGTTGTAATGTTGTAAGAAACAACCTATACTCAATAATTTTATTTTTTCCAAAAATATCTAAAATAGAATAAATTAAAGGACTTCAAAGTTTATCATAGAATAGGCATTACATAATTATCTCTAAACTTCTTCCAACCTAAAACTCCTTATAACTTTCATTTGCATGATCAAAATGGAATAATTCAAGGATTTTCATATATATATATACATACATAAATCCAATAAACCAATTTCAAATTTCAAATTTTACAAAAAGTGATTTTTAAAGAAGTTTTTTTAGTTACCTATATTACCCATTGAGCAATGAAAACCACTTATCATACAATAACTTTTTAACCATGAAATAAAAATTTATGAAAACTTTTGAGCCCTAAAGCTACTCCTTGGATACATGTTGTATGAAAAAAAAATTTAAAAAGAAAAGAAAAACTTGATTATAGTGAGTTGCTTGAAATCACTATGCAAAACAAAAGAGATAATTTCTTAAAAAATTAGGCCACAATTGTTAAAATTATTTATCAATGAAGCTGCTAGTAAGCTAGGATGTTCTTCTCTAAAATTGAATAATGGATATGTAAAATTTTTATTATGGGATATATATCTTCACTATGACCTTATACTCTGAGATAGTTGATATTCATTGTGTGTTTTGTGCATTTTCACCTAACCATCCAATAGATCTGATCTATGGGAACGCTTTGGGAATTTGAGAAATGCTACCATATGAGTAGATGTGGCCAAGAGATTATATGTCAAATAATTATTATTATTGAATTTTAAAATAAAATATTGATTTGAAAAAAAACTGAGATTAAAAGAAATGAGTTTTTAGTTTTTTTATACATTCTAAAATTTTTGAAAAAAATTAAATTTGATTAAATTTCTTTTGATTCAAAAATTCAAACCCCTGTTATAAAATAAAATATTTAAAAAATAAAATAAAATAAAATATAAACTTCAAACTTGCAGTGGGTTGTTCAGCCTCGTCTCCAGCCAGCCTCGAGTTTGAGGGAAGGCTCCGCTGATCTGGGCCCTTCAGTGCATTGACGGACCAGATGCATGGGCATGACACGATATGATTTTGGGGAGTGCGTTAAATAATACATCAAAACCCTCAAGGAAAACACTGAATTTTTTTTATTTTTTATTTTTTTTCAAATTTTGAATTCAGATTCAGATTTAGAGACCCCAAATTAGCAAGGGGAACTTAAACATACCAAAAAAACCCAACACAAATATAAACCCCAAACCCTTGTCAACCCCTAGTAAAATGAGATTTACCACGCTGCCCAAGCAACCTTCCCTCCATCTGGTCCGTCAATGGCGTGGAGGGCCCAGATGAGCCCTCCCTCAAACTCGAGGCTGCCTGGTTGCCATGGTTGTCCAGTGCAGAGGGAACAATTTTGGGGAACAATTTTGGGGAACAATTTTGGGGAACAGCCCTGAAAGGGCTGAAAAAACGTCTCAGGCCGAGTTCTGCGCATCTCGTTCTCCACAGCAACAAAGACCAACAAATATTCGCTGCTGTGATCCGATGCGGCGGAGCTCCATCGAGATTCGACAAATTTTGAAAGTGTTCGAGGTCTTTTTTTTTGTGACTTTTTTCTGAGTTTGTCTACGGGTGTTGGAGGTTCCTCGGATTATTTCACCGATGGTGTGAGCTTCTCTGTCAGGATCGCATCTCCTTATCCACTTTGCGATCCCAATGCTACACGATACTAACTCTATGGTGAGTTTTGAGTTTAGTTTCAAGAGTTTCGTAAGAGGCAAAAATTCTATGGTTCTATAGATTTCTAGCGCTTTGAAACTGAATTGCTCGCGTCCCTGGAGGATTTCGTAGTGGACGGCTGACCAGATGTGTCTGCTTGTGGTCGTTTTGTGCACAGTTGAGGTTTTAGGGTTTTCAGGGATTTGGCATTTCGAGTTTACTGCTTGTTCACACTCCTGACGCCACAGAGGGAACTAAGTTAATGGTTCTGCTTCGACTTTGTATAGTTTGGTTGCTGATTGTTTCGCAAGCAGTGTCTTGCCCTTGTTTTCTTTGAGTTTTTATGCGTGAATTTGATTAATTCTCTGAGGCATTCTACTGTTGTGACTCTTCAGGTGCCGTTTTAGTTCTTCGCTACAAGATCCTTCAACTTTTGCGCACAATTACGGTACTTGAGCTCTGAATGCCTTGGTTCCTGCGGACCGACAATTGAGCTGGCGTGCTATGGCTGATAATAGAACTGTTTTTCTGGTATGCATATTTTCTACCCACTGATGCCCATCAATTTGTGCTGTACATCGGTTGTTTACCATCTTCGATTTGCCAATCTGTTCAAGTAAAGATTATTTGCACTATCAAATATGTGCAAACATGTGCAAACATGTGATTTCAAGACAATTTGCTAGATTCTATCTATACGACAATTATCAAAGTATGGCAACTTATTTCTTCAGCCTCGCCATTTTCACTTGGAACTATAATGCCAATCAACCCGTTAAGGCTTACAGCAGTCTTCGGTTTCCACAGCCGAAGACAGTGTTCTTGATTTTTAATAACGAGCACTTGGTTCTTTTTCGGAATAGGTCAACACCTTCATTGCACATACGGTCCTTCTACTCAATAACTTCTCTGCAGTCTGCGAAGATAAGTTGGCTGACGTGCACCTGTGAGTTTTTCATACCAAATATATCTCGCGTTGTCCATGATTTTGCATGCTTTTTTGGTGTTTATTTTGTTTTCTACTTAATTTGGTACTTTGACGCTATGGGCAAATGATGTCTTAGAAAACATTTAGGGTTCTCTTTCACTCTCTTCTCATTTTTTCCTCCTATGCGAACTTTTTTGCATGTTCTGTTGGTGGTCTGCTCGTTTTGAAGGACTTTAGTTTGTGAATCTACCGCACTGGTTGTGACTGGGTGGCAGATTAGAATGTTGCCGTAATATTGCTGAAGTGCCTTTTCAAAAGATTGGTTTGACTTGGAATAAAACATCTGAAATCTGTGTTTAACCACTATTTTAGAAGGATACTACGTTTGGAAGCAACTACTACACTGTTGGAAGCCAAGCTGGACAGTGTAGCTCGGTCGCGGGGTGAAGCTGGTAGAGTTCTCTTTTTCGCTCTGACAGATTTATCTATTGCCGTTTCTGAACACTTCTACTGTAACTTTTGATTCATTACCTTTTTGGTTGATTGCACACCGGTAGTCATTTCTGAATTTTTGTGCAGGTTCTGGATATGCAATATCAGAGCAGGATGAATTGCTCTATTTTGCAGTTTTAGAGGACGTTCTTTTGCCATATCTTATTTTGTTTTATTTAATTTTACGTTATTGTTGACAAGAGACTTGCAATGGTCGTTACTGATTTTCGTGATGTAAAAATCGGATCCATCTGAATTATCTTTATCACAATGTGATCGATTGAATTGGTCATTTTCAAACCATGAATTCTTGGTCCTTTAGGTGCTGAGCATAGCTTGTCAGAGGAAGTAGGCATTATTAGCGTGAAATTGTGTGGCTTAAGCTGCATTCCGTGAGGACTAATTTGTTGTACTGGAATGTGCTGGGAAAGCATCTGAATAGGGCACTTAGACATCGTTGAGAAACTGACAGCGTGATTCAAAAAACTCGTGGGTGAACTGGAGTCACGATGAGGGAAGCCGTGGCGAAGGGGAAGGAGATGGGAGCACGGTTCGCTGGGACGCAAGACCTTGTGCGTGTGTTCAACCGTGCCCTTGAGCTTCTAAACAGCAACACTCCAGAAAGTGATCAAGAGCTTCTTGAGCTTGTGAAGAAGTCAAAACGTGAAATAGAAAAAGAATCATCTGTTCCTCCTGCCAAAAAAGCACGTATGACTCTTCTTTTGTATCTTACTTTCTGTGGCTTTGAAAACTTTTGTCCTCCTTACTTTTCCCGCTATGTTAGTTGCTGAATCCGGCTATAATTTTGTCTGTATATGAAGACATCTTCAATTTAATCAACGCCTACTTAGCATGAGATCGACTTTGGACGGCAGTTTCGTTCCCACTACATCCCGTTTTCATCCCTCACTGTCTCAGAGAGGCCGGGGTTGAAATTCTGAGGAACATTGATGTTTTGCAGGTCGAGGACCTTCAGAGGTTGGTGATTTTCAGGCTCTAGGGCATCGTCCCAATTTAGCCACACTCACTGGTGACCATGTAAGTGAATACTTCTCTCTTGTATTTTATGATTCCAACGTCTGTTGCTCAGTGACTTTGTCTATTTCTCAAGAAGATCAAGACACTTGCACAAAATCGCATAGATTAAGCGATTGAGATGAAAATGAAACTACTTGAAGTGAGGGAGCTTCTTTGCATTTTGCCTTAGAATGTATAGGAGTTCAATATGACTTCAGGTTTCTGAGACTCTTCCACACCACTAAGTGCTTATGAAACAGTATGAATTTTGGTAATGGTACCTCGGAAGGCTTGCGCTGACCTGAACGACATGGGACCTGTGTAGGGAAGCGGACAATCCGGATCTGGAAGCGAGGGCACACCTACGCAGTCCACGTCTGGAACCAGTGCTAGCGTAGCGCATGCACAGGTTCGACCAATTCAAATAATTCGGAATCCGGGACGTGGGGGTGGAAGAGGTGAAAAACACAAGCGGAAGAGCGCTCGGTAGTATTGCCTTACAATACAAAGTTCTCTTTGTTGTGCATCCTGGTGGATATTCTGATTCCTGTTTCTGACCCCTCCCATGATTCCTTCCACTTACAGGTACTTGTTAGTACGATAGTTTCATTCCTTGCATTGTGCAAGTTTTTAACTTCAAGAGATGTACATATAGATTGCAAATTTCAGTGACCTTCAAAGACTGCCTATTTCAAATTCAATTCCATCTCTTGGAAATTCATTCAAGATATGTTTTCGAAGCAATGTCGATGTTGAAAGGATAGATTATCCCTGCCGTTGCTTAACCCCTAAGAGAGCCGGGTAGGGAGGGGAATGTAGGTGTGAAGCGTTTTATGCATAGTAGAGAATGGCTTGAGAAGAAAGTAGATATGAGATCTTCATTTTTGCAAGTTTTTTGTGTTATCCCATCCACACATGAATCAATTCTTAACTTTGCACAAGAATTGTGAAGCTCTAAGTGATGAAGTTAGTCATGTCTTTGAAAAATAGACAATATTCGCTTTTTCATCAAATTGGATGTACTTTATCTATTTTGTAGTGCTCCCACATTAAGCTCTTGGAAGTGTTCATAATCTATCCTAGTGGATGAAAGGTTTCTTGGGAATTAATGTATAGTGTTAGCATATACTTTTATGCACTCTTTGTTTCCTCTTACCTTTCCATATGCAACCATAAGAATACCTAATAATCATAAATCATGTGAAAATTTGGATGTAGGCTCAAGTTCATAATTGTTTATGTAACCATTCAAAGCACTTGCTTGATGCTATGTCCTCATGAGTATGCCAAAATTGGCTAAATTTTGTTTAGATGCTACTTAATTTCTTTATGCCTTTAGTGTAAATTGAAAAAAAAAAATCTTCCAATAAATAACATTTGGCTAAAAAGATTAAACCTATTTTGAGATTGCTAGTCCTTGCATGATAAGGAGTCATTAGGAAATTGAATCTCTTGAATAAACAATTAATGATGAGTTGAAAATTTAAAGGAAAATTTAATATTTATTTGTAGTTCTTGAATCAATATTTGTCCATTTCAAAAATTAAAATTCTTAGAAAGTTTGGTCCTAATGGTTTGGGCGTAAATTTTGGTAATAAAGTTGAAATTTAATATTTTTTTAAAAAAAAATTTGTAAATGTGTTTTATAATACAAGCTTTCCAATATACTATTGAGATAAAAAATATAAAGTTGTTTGACCTATCCATTTTGAGAGCCAAAAAATTTATATTAGACATCATTTTTTATCTATTGATCTAAATTTTAGGAAATTTAACTTGTGTAAAAGACAATTCTTATGTACACCAATGAGAAAAAGTTGAATTGTAATTTACAAAAATTGGCATGTTAGATTCTTAGCCTAATCTTTTTTAAGACCCATAAGTCAACTTGTTGATTTTTTAGGAGCTAGTATATAAGTTGACAATATACTTTTCGTAAATGAAGGCGAATGATTGGTGCACAAATATTGCAATAACAATAAGCTAGATTGAACAATGATGTGAAAACTCAATGTATGATCTATTGTACAACATTTTTGAACTTCAAGGCAAGGCCACCTATAATTCAAAAGCTCTTGTTACAATAAAAAAAATCTCGACTATAAACTCATCTATGAATTGTGGTCTATTGTATTACAAATTATTCTTATTACAATGCCATTTGAGGAAGATCCTTCAATCTCCCTATCCAAAAATGTTATATGTTTAAGAATTTCATAATTATATGTGGACCTAAGATTTCAATTTTCAAAACAATGGCTCATTAGTAGTCACTTAAGGCAAAATAAAGCAAATTAATTTATGATGCAATATCATCTTTTACTTCCACCTATTGAAGATTTCTTAGTAGTACTATTGCATTCGCCCTCATAAATAGAATCTACTACAATGCAATTTTAAATGTAATTATTGTAGACTAAGTCAGAATTCACATTATAAATTATATATTAGTATAAATTGTTACGTGTAACAATTTTTATTGCATAAAGATCAAATTCAACATGCTTTTATACTAACCATTTTATTAAAGAAATTAGAAATAATATTCATTAACTTAACTAATAAAGAAACAAGGTTTAACCTAATTGTATTTTATTGTGACCTACTTCTAAACTTAAAACCTATAGATTCTTGCCTAAAATGTACAACTTCTATTCATAAGTGACTAAAGTCAATTCTAAGTACTTCTATCTCTAATTTTCATAACTTATTCACATGGTATCCAAAAAATGCAAATTAAGAGTGATTTGAGTCCTCTATTTACTCTCAACAAGATCCCACTTAAAAGGTTGAATAATATGAATCATGTTCAAATGCTTATTAAGAGGGTTGTAGGTGCAATTACCTTACAAACTCTAAAAGAATACTCCTAATTCATTAGTAATTATCATTACTTTGCAATTCAACTATAGATGATGGGGAGTCAAATGACCTTTGTTGTCATATGAAGATATTAGAATTTCTTGGGAAAACATGTTGGCTCTTTGTAGGATCCACACGTGGATCCACACCCTAAACAAAGACACCAAAGATGGAATTTGCCATCCAAGGTAGGGGGCTCTAAAAATGATCCTACTCTAATAATAATAAACACTAAAATAGAGATACATTTTGCTTTCTTCAATGTACCAAAAGAGTATATTTGAAGGTGGGGTCACTTTTAGTGATTATTGCATTTCAACTTCAAAAATTCATCACTAATTCTATAAAGGTTCAAAAAATATGAAACAACTTGCATTAGATGGCAATTCTATTTTTCTTCATGTCGAAATTTATTGAAAATTTGTTTCAAGGAATTTAGCCTTTCTAAAATACAATCACTTTTTAAGAGGTCATTTTAGCCTTTCTAAAATAATCCAACATTTCACTTCATTTAAAGTCTGCAATTGGTATACTTAGTCTCCATTAGATGTTTTTTTCAAGGCTCTAAAAGACTATTTCAAGGTTGTTCTCCGAAACTGTTCTCAATGAACCAACCCCTATTGGTCCAAATTTTTCAAATTAAATTATTTTCAAAAACATAGAAAAATAAAAATAAAAAATCTTTAAAAATTCAAATCTAATAATTAATTATAAAAATTAATTAATTAATATTATCTAATGTGACAATCTCTCAATCATGTCATATTGCTTATATGTCAAAGTTCCCAGTGTTTCCATAGTCCAAAAACTCATAGTCTTCTGTAGGCCCCCAAAACATCTAATGTACGTCGCTTTGCAACCTCTCTAGCATGAGGCTGCGCGCCCCACTTGTGAGGCTTTCCTTCTTTCAGGTGTCGGCTGTGTGTGAACTTTGTGCATTCAGAAAAACTTTCCAGGCTTTTGTGAATGGACTTTCGTGTTGTCTGGGAAGTCCACATGCAATGGGCCGGGATTCAAACCTCGGCAGCAGCACTCACTGCCTTGGAGGGAACGATTACATTCCTTCGACTTGGGAGGAAGCTAAGTTAGCAAGGCGAACTTCACAGTGGTACGCACGGAAAACCAGTCCATTCTCTAACTCGGCCTATTCTTATTGCATCTGAGAATCTGTAATTGTAGATTTATCCGACTGTTGTCACCCTCTTGTGATTGTAAGCTGAATCAATTGTTCTACTACTCGCTTAGAAATCAATTTGCAAACGGACAAGGATTGCTGGCAATGTCACCCTGGTTGTATATGCTGCGCTGTCTTCCTCGCTGTTGAGTGACTGGATGGAGCTAGGAATCGTTTCTCCCTTACATTCTTCCTCCCTTGTGCAATGTCCTAGAGTTTGCGAAACACATCTGCTCGTCTTCATGGGTTACTTGAAGCGCTCACTCTTCTTTAGGTCATACCGTGAAACCATGAATCTCCAATTCATTGTGTGTCTTTTAATGGGTTTGCAGGATTGTTGTTGAATTCCAATGGCAATCGCTCAGTGTAACAAGGCAGTCCTGTTCTCAACGTTACGCCCTGGGAGTCAATCGTTCCATTCAATTTCAGCCCCGACACCGTCATTTCTCCACAAATCAGTGTCTCACGGAGTAAGAATCGGCAGCTCGCCACCTGCGTTGGCGAAGTTGGTGCGATTCACAGGGCGGAAAGAGGTGTCCATCCCGTTCCAAGAGCGCTCACTCCCACCGGCGGAGTATCTGAAGGAGACGGAGCGGATCGTGAACGTCACGTTCCCGGACTCCGCAAGGATTAAGTACTTGGGCGACTCGGTGTGGCAAGCGCGACTCATGACCATCACGTTCTTCAATTTCTCGGCCACCCCTTTCACCGACGTCAGGTCCGCGGGATCCACCTCTACATCATTTGTACTAACACTTCTTCAGCTCGATGAAATTCATATTTGCTTCGTTGCATCTTGAGGGAGTCAGAGTTGAGGTCGTGGCTGGAACCTAGTTCGTCGATCATTGGAGATAATGAATGGGAGACGGAGACATTTGCATAGAGAATGTAATAATAGAGATTGTCACCTAATCCTCCTGGGTTTTTTTCCAAGAGAATAGGGATGAGGTTTAGAATTGAACTAGTTCCCTTAAAAATCGACTGTGACTCCTTAATTAAGCTTTGAGATGAGTGTGCCAATGTGATCAGAGAGATATAAGGTAAGCCCACCTAATTGCATCACTATGTATACTTCCTCTTCATCTCAGAATCTAATTGTAAATAGTCATTTTGGTATTGTCTTATGAGATTTGCGCCACATGAATAAGAGAAGAGTGTCAGCTCTACGTTTAGGTTAAAAATAAAGATGGGATATTTATTGTGATGCAATTATGGAGGTATACTTACCTTAACCCATTATGCTTCTGCTCATTTTGAGTTAAGCTTCCAAACTACCTTTCTCCTGAAATCCGTCTCCGCACAGTTTATCCTAAAACCTCCTGAATTTCCAGGGTAGAGCACGACGACGGGGTGCTCATCATCGACTCCTCCAAGCTGACTCTCGACGTCACGGGACTACCGGAGCAGTTCCGCAACATGGATTTGCAGCTGAATCTACATGGAGAGCTGCGTGTGTTTCCGAGGAAGTTTGAGGAGGCTCAGTGGGATTTCGGAGGGTTCGTGAACATTGGCGTGGCGGTGAACCTGCCGTTGCCGCTGTCGCTCATCCCGGAGCGGTTGTTGACGGGTGTGGGCGACCAGGTGGTGCAGCGCATTCTGGGCGCCATGGAGGGCGCTCTCTTGCAGGGCATTATTGAGGATTACAATGCCTGGTGTGCTTTGGCTCCAGCAGTCCCATCTGCTCAACAATTGTAGAGCATCAGGGTTTTAGAGCATCTGGGTTTAAGGTTTACGGTTCGGTCTGCTAATTTTGATGAAGTTTCTTGATTGGCTCAGTGATTTGTAACAGACTTCGATTAGGGTTATTCTCTCCACCTGCAGGAGGAACAGACTCTTGATTTACTCCAGCCTCGCAAGAGAGGTCGGCATTTTTCTTCTTTCCATCTTGACAGCATGCATTGCATTCTGTGTAAATGAGGCATTTATTCTTCAGCTCAATGGAGCTCACACAAGCCATGACTTCAGGAGACTCTTCAGGAAATCAAATATCGTGCATCAGGAATTTGCATTCCTTGTGGTGAGAAGTGACGCCAATTCTTGTAGTGTTACTTCTTGATGTGGCTTGGTTGTGGCGTTCAACAGGTTAGTACCAGTTTGTGGGTTTTAGGGCATCATAAGTTTCATAAGAGAACGCTAATGAAAGTGCCTCATTTATGTGTACGAGTCCAAAGAAAAAGACGAAGCCACTATTAACTCGTGTTTCAGAGTTAGCATTAAGCTCGATAGTTCAGCGTAATTAGCAGCCTAGTTTCTTAGCATTATTAGTCTACTTTAGAGATAGTTACTTTAAAGGTGACCTCCAATTGCAGATGACAAATGCAAAGCAAAAAACGTATATATCCTCCGAAAACTATTGTATCCATGTCATATTTCATTTTCAACAATATTGCCAGCATCATTCATTCAACCCTCACACTTCAGGTATATTAAAATCTAATCATATAAAACAGCCAAAAGTTTGGCAATACAACTGCTATAGGTACATCAAAGGATAAATATACAGTCACTTCGGCACAAACTTATGCTCGTTCTGCTGACAAGATAATGTACTACTTCCACTCATCTGAACTACAGTACAGTCATGCATCTCATATTGGTCTACAACTAATTCTTCCGGAAGCAAAGCTAGTGATACCGTATAAGATTCTACTGTTAGCATTGTAGGGAATTACCACGCCTTTCATACAATCGAACCCCTCCATCTGCAGGAATACGAAGTTCACTTCTCACAGAGTCTGCACTGAAGGACTACGCCAATCACCTCGGTGCAGTATCGGTGCCCCACAAGCTTTCTCAGCATGGCGTCCTTCTTCAAACACTTGCCGGCCTCGAGCAATTGTAGTAATCACCTTCCCTGAGTACTTATGTCCCAGATACGGCGACACCTGGATGTGATCATGCAGGTGTTAAATTAGTTTTTGACCAAAGTATTGTGCTTCCAACAATGGTAATTATTGTAGCTGCATTTAATTGTAACCTATTTCTAAAATGAACCTCTACATGTTCTTACTTCCAGCCCTTGCTAAATAGAGCCCGGATCTGATTTAGGGTTTATCTGTTTCCAGCATTTCGTTCATATTCTATTCAATAGGAGTCCAAAAACTGCATTCTAAAAGAACGTAGAATCCACCTTTGACTCCCAACAAGACCCAACAAAAACTTACGACAGATTATTAATAGAAATCCTGTTCAAGAAATGCTTAGATGGACAATTTTAGACAGAAAGGAGAGGTTTTATCATACCCTGTTTTTGAAGTAGACGGGGTATTGACTGTCAATCACAAACGACGCCTCTGGATCCCAGACAACAATGTCGGCATCTTTCCCAGATTCCAGGGATCCCTGTTCACAGCACCACAATTTTAAGCAACAGTCCCAACTGCGTGTGTATCCCAGAATCTGGCAAATAAAAACACGGAATGATAAATACAAAAAATCATGTCCACCGAGGAGAATGATGACGAAATTCAAAGAACCTTGTGCGGAAGGTTGGTCAGTTTAGCAGGAACCGTGCTCCACCATTTTGACAATTGTTCAAAGGTAATGCCCCGGACACTCCCATGAGTCCATGTAGCTGTCAATGCAAACTGCAAAAGCCAAAAAAACTCAGACTCACATGCATTCTTCAAGATCCCCCACAAAACTTGTCCGAACGATTGCTTGCTTGGCTGCAGCAAAACGCAAGATAACGTAAAAAAGAAAAGGAAAGACAAGTTCGCGCCATACCTGGATACCCGAAATACCACCCCAAGCCTTCAAGAAATCACCCGCTTCCAAAAGTTTCAAATCCGGAGTTGAGGGTGAGTGGTCCGTGGTTATCATGTCAACATCACCATCCTACACACAGAAAAAAACGGGAGGCTAAGGGTTATGTTTAATCAACCAACATACTTAACAGTAAATCAAAAGAGTTGAAGAAATTTTGAAACGGGATTCTCAGTAAAATCAGACTGCTTCAACAACCTGTTAGACAACATCACAGAGAGAATTTTCCGTGTTAATTCTCCGTGGATAGGCCTCTATATTATCACTGTGACCAAACGGAGACCACCCAAGAATCGTAGGGAAGATTCTTTGTGATGCGCGTTGTCTAAACGTTCCAGAAACGGTCTAATCTTGCTGAAAACCCAATTCTCATTAAAATCCCTCATCTTTCCTTCATTTCTGTATATATCAATCTCTCTGTGTATATATAGGAAGAGATATAAGTCCTGTTAAAAGAGAAGAATAGGCCGGTAACCCTAACGCTAGCACGGCCAGGAAAGAGACCGCTCCAAAATTTGAAACATTCATTTCAAAAAAGCTGGACCCACCTTCAAGGCTTTCCACAGAAGATCGCGATGCTTCGAATGTCTTAATGGTGGAGCACATTTGTATTCAGTGGCCCCTTCTGGAATATCTTCAGCAGAAAAGGAAAGGTAGTGTGCGCATGTCTCCACGGTCACACTGGATCCTTCAGCCTTGGCTTCCTGTGCAAAGTCATGTACATCGACTCCTAAGAGAGTCAGAAAATGGGTATATGATGAATGTTTTCAAATAGCTTACAGCAGGATTTTTTATGAAAAGGATGACGTACTTCCTCCAAGTATGTTGACAAAGCAATTTTTTTGCTTATTCTCTCCTCTCTAACATTGAGATTAGCTAAGTCACTTGATGCTTCATGATTTTTGTGTAAAGTTCTAAATCAATTCATGTAAAAAGATGGGAAAAAAAGGAACGACTTGCACAAATGGAGAGATTCCGTCTTTTATAAACCCTCGAAAGCTTCAAATCGACCTTCTCCCGCTCTAACCAGGCTCTCTGAAAACACGCACTTGTTTCGCAATGAAAGTCGCAAGATTAAAATGCATCTAAAACCATAAGACATGTGAAAGATCGGCGATAGAAAATACATACCTTGATACGAGAGAGGGATTCTTCTGCATCTG
Organism: Thuidium tamariscinum; assembly: GCA_947034885.2. Lineage (NCBI taxonomy): Eukaryota > Viridiplantae > Streptophyta > Bryopsida > Hypnales > Thuidiaceae > Thuidium > Thuidium tamariscinum. Next base: position 6,068,295 of record OX344753.2, read on the forward strand.
AGAGGTGGACAACATGCACATGAGCTCCCTCTGCAATACCTCCTGGTTTTGTGTCTTTGGCCACCTCCATCAACTGTCTCACTGCTTCTCGCTCCCTGCACCAAAAAACACGAAATTTTGTCAAAAATGGAATGAAGTTACTCGACATTTTAATATAAACAACCATTATAATCTACGTAACCAACAGTCTAATATGAGCTAGAAGGTAGCTTGAGTACTGGGCAGTTGAAGGATCAAACTAAGGGCTAAGAATGAGTACCATGTAATAGGCCTAGCTTCCAAGTATCTCTCGTAAATGCGAGCATTGCCTGCTGGCTCCCCTGGGGCCAACTGCGAGGGGTCAGCAGGTGGGTCCGTCACTTCCTGGTGCACCAGAATGGGGCGTTTGAACTTTGCCAGCACTGGCAACGAAGCCTACAAAAGTAGTAAAATCGTTATATCAGTATCAAAATATAGATCATTAAGAGAAAATCAAAGGTCATGAGCTTGTGTCTTTAGAAAAACTGCAATAGCAGTTCGTTTTACTTTAGTTGGGCTCACAGAAAATAAAAGCATCAATTCAATTACATTCAATTCTTTCAGACCTAAAGAGATTCAGTACGATTGAGAGTGCATTCAACCCTCATCCGACATGAAAAATGTTCTAAATTGCACCAAGCGATTCGCGTTCTTACTGAAAGTCTCCACCAATCTAAACATAGACACCATGCTTCGATGTGCAAATGAAACCATGAGGTCAAAAATTCATGAAAGGAATCAATAAAAAGACACAAGTATGCACAAAATTACGAAAAATTCAACAAGATGCACAAGCAAATTTACTGCACAAGCTGCTCGCTCACCTTTATATGATTTGCAGTGGTGGCTGGGAAGTCGCTGATTCCTGATGGACACATGAACGACTTCAACAACGTAACCGAGAGCGTCAGTCTCTCCTCGATTTAATTTATCGTAACTCACATCTGGTTAGATATGAACTTGACATAAACCAAGATACTCACAAATAACCATGTTGTAATCGTTTTCTGAGATAAACTTGTGAAGGATTTTCTGGAACACAAAAATTACTTTGTCATCCTTTCAAAAATATACCCAGATAACATAACAAGGAGAAAAGGTATTTTCCAAACCTTCAAACCAAGAGCGCCAGCTTCAAGGAGACCCTCCAAGATCGATGCATTGTAAGCGTTGTCTGGGACTAAGCCTCCCCAAAAACCTGAAAAATTCAACGAGCACAAATTAGATACCAAAGAGAACCTGCTCTGCATACTTCCCAATCAAAATCAAAACAGAAAAAAGACATAAAAAACAAAAAACATACTGGAATATAATCAAACTAGAACAATCTCGTTCAAAGAGGACTCTAGTTTGCTAACTCAAAAAAAAACTTTGTTCACTAGAAACTACTTGAAATGGGCAGGAAACTTACCAACATCGATATAAAGCTTATCTTTGGTGGATTCTATCTTTATCCACGTTCATGCACACAACACAAAACTTACTCAGAAATCGCCGCACAAGAGCATAACAATCTCTCAAAATTGCAGCAGAGACGTGCAAGATGATGAATTCTCCACACAGAAAATTCAGCAATTACGACAAGAGGTCTGTCTACCTTTTCCTTCAGAATCGTATTTGTCGTCGTCGTGGGGTGAGCATTCAACGGCATGTCCACAATAGTAGTCGTACCACCTGTAGAGCACATCCTTATCGAATTAGTACACGCCTTTCAGATAAAGGATACCATTTTATTAAACATACGTAGGAGAGTGATTTTATGAAGATCTCTGAAGAGCAGTGGAGAATTAAACTCTCGTGAGATCGCATTATTATCAATCACTACGCATGGATTCTCATACAATCATTCAAAGTGGGAGGTTGTAGATCACTATTGAAGGACAGGAGACAACCCAATTTCCACTTGAGAATGAATGGCCAAAGGACATTCAACCGAGGTAAGCCTAAACCAAGTGTTGACAGTGAGAGAAGCGCACACTCGTTTATCCTATTAGAGCGCGTGTGATACTAATTTACTGAGACACTACCTGTGGTATACTTAAGTTGGTGGAAGCTGAAATATTACTAGATTGTACTATTTTCCACCAAAAAAAGAAAATTTAATGACACTACATTTGCATGTGACTCTAATTTTGCCCTCACTAATTGGATAAATCAGTGTATTTGCGTGTAACGTACCAGCTGCAGCGGCCTTCGTGCCGGTGAGAAAACCCTCCCATTGCGTTCGCCCCGGCTCATTGATATGCACATGACTGCAACAAAATACCAGGATTCATTATTGTGCTTATGAATTTCACTGGCACAGATCTATTCAATTTCCAAACATGGATTTACACGCCTACTACGAGTAGACAACTAACCCTTACATGCTTAAATCTATTTTTTAATTTCTGGCGCATTTTGTGCTTTATCTTTGTATGTATATACTACTCCGTACTTTCCTCAAATACTCAAGTTTATTTAAAAATTCAAATGGGTCGATTGATTACTAAACCGAAGCAAGAAGGCAGAAAGAACCCCTTCCACTGCCTTGCAACTGGAATGCAACATGGTTAAAAATCATACGCATCAATAAGTCCGGGCATGATGACGGCATTTCCATAATCCAATACCCGAGGCCCTCCGTCTGTACTCTTGGGCGCCTCACTTCTCTTCGTCACAGAAACAATCCTTTCGCCCTTCACCTCCACTGCAACAAAATTGGAGAAAATCGTACATTCTCAAAATCAGGGATCTGAATGTTTGTTAACTTCTACTGACGCAAAGAACACGTCTGCATTTCGCAATACTAGGTCAGGATAAACGTCAGAAAAAAAACTAATTACGATCATCCTCGAGAGAGTGTGGTACTTTCACCTGCGGTATATCAATGCCACTACTTGTAAAAACTAATACAAATTGTTTGTTTAGCGTAACGAACCTGCATAAGGCCCAGTGCCGTCAGGAGTTACAACACGGTTGCTGTAGAGCACGAAGTGGGTGTCAGACAGCAGACTGCATCCTTTGTCGATCTGCAATTCAAAAACACACCAGATCCATATAAGACCAGCCATTCCAAAATCCAAAGCAAAATCAGTATCCCTACCATACACTTAATAGAAACTTGAATGCGCTCACCTTCCCTCTAAGCACTCCAACCCGTGTTCAAAAACCATCAACCGAGGAGCTTCCAACCACTACCAAGAACAAGAGCACAATTCCAGAGCTTCCAAGTGATCATTCGAACCACCACTCGTCACATTCACTAAAACAAGAAATAAGAAAAAAGAAAATTGACCAAAATTGACCAAAATTCCAGAAATTGGTCACTGGTAAACGCCTGTTTTAACCTCACATCTGCGCCAGTCCAAGTTTTCAGAGCTCTGTGCTCTTGAAATTCACAATTTCGGCTGTTCGAAACACGCCATTACAGCGAACGAACACGACCATATCATCATGTCCCATCCAAAATACAAATCACGAACACCTCTTTTTTATTTCCCAAGCCTCACACACACCCCACTCACCCCGTAAAACCAAGAGATCCAAAGGAAAGACTAAGCTGCTACTACAAGCCCCAACAAAACTGGGTCCACATCGACTGAATTTCGAGGAACAACGTAACAATTCGAAAGCGTCAGAGCTAAACGTGAAACGAACTTCCACTCGAAGGACTTCAAGAAGGAGCCTCGCTTGGCCGCTGCATGAGCTCCGGGGGCTTGCTTGCTTACCTGCGTCTTCGTATTGGCAAGGAAGGGCACGCAGACGAGAAGGAAAACCAGAGTGAGCAGTAGCAGAGGCACAAAGGCCGTCCGCAGGACTCTTGAAGCTCCTCCAGGCGGCGCCATAGCTCCACGACTCTTGCAACAACAAAGCTACGAAACTTGGGTTGCACCAAAGTGAGGTTGTGGAGAATGTTCTCTGGGTTTGCGCCTTCGAGTCTAGGCAAAAGGCCGGCGAAGGGGTATCCATGGGAACCAGGATCCAGTAGGCAGTCTGTGTTCCAGTGAATGATTTGTCCTTTTTTGGAGTTTAGTCTCAGTGGACGGAGTCCCTTCCTGGCAGGCAGGATTTTTGGACTAAAATATTGTATTTCTCGGAGAAAGAGTCGGAGTGATGTCTATCCGGAATTCCGGACGAATGTTCACTGTAGGAATGAGCAGAGTGGGCGAGACTGACGGACCGGCGGACTGCCTGTGGGAGTGGGATGAGTCCGTCCGTCAGTTGGTATCTGCACCAGCTGGGAGTCTGCTTCCGCTGCCACTTGGCTGAGGGGCAAGGTGGGTACACCCAAAAGCGCAGCTGACCTTAAAGCGACATCTACATTTCGTGTACATTTTAAAAATCAGTTATGTACACATGTTGTAGATGACACTTTCAGAAATAGACTGTGATCTCTAATAATGTTTGCATCCTGTATCCAAATGATGTGTTCTTTGGTGGAATGGAATGTACTTTCACTTGCAAATAAGATCTGTCCTCCAGGCGTCTCCAGGCCTTTGGGTGTGTACCTGCCTTTGAGCGTCTTTTTGGCCTCTTGGTTTTTTCAATAAAGCTTCACCCTTGATGGGTTGATGGGTTTCAACACTTGCCAACAAGATCATATGAAAATCTGAACAGCCTAATAATAGTAACTAGGCACAGTACTAATAAAGTGCCGCTTCTGGGGCATGCGATTTTCATGCCGAAGATGCCATACCCGGGGCCTACTGGAAAAGCATCTCCACTGGCCCGGGGAAAGTCCTTCTCTGCATGTTCCACGGGCTGCTTTTCCGTGTTCGAAACCCCTGGTTTGAAAATGCCTTCGGAACCATTTATCAACCTCCGTAGCTTTTTGTTCTCTGTGCGGCTCATGCCGCACATGGGCCCCTCTTACTAACTTGTAGTTAGCGTTAACCTTCTGTCTTTAAACCTGCCCAGGCCGCTTGCGGTTGGGAGTTTGTATTTGTTCTCGTGCAGTAAAGGATTCCTTTATTTGTGTCAAAAAAAAAAAAATCCCTTCGGAACAGGATATTTTACTTCTGCAGCTACTGTGGTTTGCCAGCAAAAAGAATCTCCAGCACCGTCAATCCAATGATCTGATTTGCAAAAGGGGGTTGGAGCGCGTTAAAGAATACCATCGAAACCCTCGGGGAAAAACGCTGAAATTTTTTATTTTTCGCATTTTTTATTTTTTTCAAATTCAGAATTTAGATTCAGAATCAGAGACCCCAAATTAGCGAGGGGGATCTTCAATGTACCAAAAAACCCAACACAAATATAAACCCCAAACCCTTGTCAACCCCTAGTAAAATGAGATTTGCCCTGCTGGACCCCCTTTCAATGGTGTTCTTTAACGTTCGGCAAGGGGGTTTAGGTAGAAGCACCTATTAATTTCAGTGTATTTATAGTTTGACACTAGAGATCCCTAGAGAGTGTCCCCAATAGTACCTTGAAACTTTAGTTGTGGTTGGTGGGCTTTGATTATTTTAGATTTTGGTATGAGAATCAAGGCAAATTTACTAGGAGTGCAGATTTAGGTGCTCTAATAAGTCCTATTTTGAAAATTCATAGAAATTGAATGCCTTGTCCAAAAATTTTAATTTTAATTTTGAAAATTCATCATTTTTAGTTGCCAATACTTTAAAAATATTATTTTAGGGAAAAGTTGCCTCCAAGTATACTGAAACTACTTAAATTGGTAGTAATGGATGCTCCTACTTTATGGCAAGGTTACCATCCCTAACAAAATTGCAACTTTCACCGTGCCAAGACTGCCAATGAGAATATTTTGCCAAGTTTTTTAACCCTGTATTGTTGCTGCAAACAATAAGTGTTTAATGGATGACAAAAAATTCTTGCACGTAATATAGAAATGCAATTGTTCATCCTTGGAATTTTGTGCAAAAAGGTGAGGTCATGAATAGTAGTTTGACCTCCAATGAATACTTTTGAGTTTTTTTTATAGCAGACAATTCGCATTGTTCCAAAAGAAAATGATTTCCACATAGACCATCTTGTCCTTCCAAAGTTAACCATCTAGATGGACTAGTGACCATGGAAATCATCCACTTTGATACCATGAAATTATTGGTTTAAAATAAATTTGAAAACATTCATGAAAAGATCTCCCCTTTCCACACAAAATTTTGAGGATATATAGTTATACTTTTGTCATTTTGTCATGTTGTCATTCATTGGACTCTAAACCTCCATGTCAACATTTAAGGTTTACCACATTAGAAGATACAAGTCCCATGACCACTTGATCGAGGTGGTTACCAAAATTCTCTTATTCTTGGACTAGTAGGCTTATTTTCTCAATTTTCTGTAATTAACAAGGAAGTCATCCATGGAGCCTAGTATGCAACTTTCTTACAGGGTTCATTAATTGCACACTTTTTTTTTTCCAAATGGAGTTGGGTCAATATAGCATCACATTGGCCATGCTCTAAGACCATCTCTACTCATGTAGGGAAAGTTTGTTTTTGGAAAATACAATCTTGCATTGAATTCACATAAATTAAATAATTTTTGTAAAAAATATGGGTGATTGCATGAAACACTTGTACTGTTGTGTTGCATCATGTTTTGTGGTGACTAGTTTTTTAGCCATAACTTTTTTTTTTAGCTCCAAATGATTCAAATTTTTTTAAATGGGTACTCATAACTATTATACATCATTCACAATTTTTGAGGATTTTTAAAAAATATTTTACTATTTTTAAATAGCCCCCGATTTTTTGTCACACATTCCAATTCAGGGCGTTTTAGTACTATTTAGAACCCCAAAAAATGAATTTTGAGCTGAAATTTTGAGAGGATGTTTTCTTAGTAGAATTATAGCTTATCTCAAAAGGACTTTCAAAAATAGTCATTTTCATGTGGTGTAGAAGTCTACAAAGAGACCTTTTTTCTGCTTGCTTTTTGAAACGTGTAAAACATTTTTTTGGTGATTTTCTTGGTCAAGCCTTATCACCAAAAAGTCTTCTCAAATGGACTATTTTTATTTTTATTTTAAAAAATGTTTTTTATTTTTTATTAATTAAAACATTGAAGTATGTATTTTCTTCACCGGAATTCTATGTGTTCTATGTCCAAAATTCTAGTGAAGAAAAATACAGCTTTAACATTTTAATTTGTAAAAAATAGAAAAAACAAATTTAATGAAATCTAAAAATTGTCGATTTGAGAAGACTTTTTGGTGATAAGGCTTGACCAAGAAAATCATCAAAAGAATGTTTTATATGTTTCCAAAAGCAAGTAGAAAGAAGGTCTCTTTGTGGACTTCTACACATCAAAAAAATGACTATTTTTAAAATTCCTTTGGAGATAAGATATAAGTCTACTAATAGAATATCCACTCAAATATTCAGCTCAAAATTCTATTTTTTGGGTTCTAAATAGTACTAAAAACCCCACAATGTCAAAGTGTGACAAATTAACAAAATTGAATTTTAAATATCAAATGATTTTCTTAAATTTGTAAAAAATAAGGATAATAATGTGAGTCAAGATATCTAGGAAGCGTTTTTTTAATTTTGGGCACTTAGTTTTTTATTCAAAATTTAGAGCCATCTTAAAGCGGTCAATCCAAAAAAACGCAACAAATAGTACAGGTGTTTCGTGCATTCACCCATATAGTGCATCATCTCATAATTGGTATAATGTGACATAGACATTTAGAAATCTAATATGGAAATTCAATTTTGGCACCTCTTACCAAATTTGACCTTTGTGTAAGGTACTTGTTTGTCCCTATTTAGATAACTCACTATTTTCTTTCCAACCAATCACATGTCAAGTCTCTTAGTGTTGTAAAGCAAATAGGACCTTTATCATTGTTAAACCAATTGTTAATCCTTAAAGGACAAACTCACTAGCAAACTCATAGTTGTGGAAATCATGCATTTTAATACCACGTGACATCATCTACTTTGAATAAGCCAAAAATATTCATTAGCAATCAAAGTATTGTAGAAGATCTCTCCTTTCCATTCCTAATAGCAAGGATGAATAGTTGCACTTCTTTTGTACAAGGAAAGATTCTTTGTCATTCATTGGACACAAAATGTCCTTGTCAATGTTTAAGGGTTAAAGGACCTCCTAAAGTTGTCAATCTCTACCAATAATGTAATTTTTCAATGTACAATAGAGGAGAGTGTTCTTGTCATGTTAAGTATTTAACAGGTCATTTTTCATCCCCCAAAGGTGGAAACAAATATACAAATTGTATTGTTTGAAATTATCTATTTTGAATAAAGAAAAAAAGCATCCATTTTTCCATGTCTCATAATGTCCATAGATGTCCATGTTTGATGTTTGTCACTCCAACAAAAAACACTTTTTGTACTTCTCATAATAAATGAAACAAAAATTATGATTTAAGTACATTTTGGAATGCATAGGTATTCAACATACTAAAATCAAATGTACAAAGTTAAGTGCAATAATTAGTGTAGGGCAAATTTGGAAGAAAATAACTCAAAATATAGATGCCAATGTTTTAGGATTTTTTTATAACCAAAACTTTTGTATGGTAAAAAAAAAAGAAAAAAAGAAAATTAAGATCTTAGCTTTTGTCAAATGTTACCTTTCAACAAAGATGTGCCAATCATGCCTTTTATTTACAAGATTGGCATGACTATGAATACACACACAAAAAACTCTTTGTTCCTTGGATTACACTTCATTTTCTATAGAAGGTAGGGAAACCATTTGCATAGAGGTACCTTTTGTATGAGATGAAAAGTCTTTCACCATTTACTAATCATCCAAATCCATAAGGCACTTATTGGCTTGATTCATTTCCTATAGAAGGTAGGGAAACCATTTACATTATGGTACCTTTTGTATAAGCTGAAAAGTCTTCCATTTACTATACATCCAAATGTATTTGGCACTTATTGCCTTGCATTAGTGGGTTTGGTCTTAGTAAACTATAAAGAGGTTGAAATTCAAATGTTGGTTCATATGGAAATTCTAGATTCTCTTAAAATGTATTCTTTGTTATAAATTGAGGTTTAGGATTTTTCACTATGTACAGTGGGGTACCAATCAAAATGTCGTTTTCGAATTCGTAGTGAAAAAAATTTCAATACTGCCAACTTTGAAAGACTCCCGATAGATCAAAAATTGGTATTTTACCACAAAAATTTTACCACAACATCATTTTTAAGTTAATTATATGTACGCCAAATTTCAAGGCCAAAAGATTCACTGAAAAAAATTATTCAAAATCTACCAACATGGGTAGTGGTGAGAAACATTTCACTACTTTCAACTTTGACACCTTTCTAAGGATTGAGTTTTTTTTCTTTTGCCATGAAATTTTTGTCATGAAACAATATCTATGTTTTTAATATGTATAAAAAATTTCAAGGTAAATTTTTTTTTTAAGAAGATATTTGAAACCTCCCAACAGGTGTAGTTTTGAGAAAATTTTCACAATTGTCAACTTTGACACCTTCCCAAGGGCTGAAAAATTGGTTTCTTACCATGATTTTTTTTTGGTGAAGTCACCTCTATGTTGATAATATGCTCTCCAAATTTCAAGTTCAAAACACTTACCAAAAAATGATATTCAAAATCTCCCAACATGTGTAGTTGTGAGGAGGAGTTTTTGAGCCCTTAATATAGTGTTATTTTGTAGAGCAAAGTTTGACACGAATGTAAAAACTCAACCTCACAACTACACATGTTGAGAGATTTTGAATATCATTTTTTGGGTAAGTGTTTTGAACTTGAAATTTGGAACATATATTTGAGTTATTTATAAAGTCCCCCCCACTTTGGGCATGACTTTTTTTGAAGTTGAGAAGGCAACTATAGCTGAAGTATCAAACTTTTTTGCAAGATACTTATATCACACGACTTCAAAAGTGGGGACCAAACTTTTTTAGGCACCATTTTGATGGAAAAATAAGTTTCATACCCACTTTTATTTTGACTTTTTTAACTCAACCGGCTTTTTCACAAAACTCATGGGTTTAAACCCCGGTTTAGGGTACTTTACGAATAACTCAATTATCAACATAAAGTTGACCTTATTCAAAAAAATTCATGTTTAATAGACAAATTTTCAGCTCTTGGGAGGGTGTCAAAGTTGGCAACAATGAAAACTTTCTCACAACTACATATGTTGGGAGATTTTGTATATCTTTTTTTTGATAATTCATTTGAACTTGAAATTTGGAGAGCATATTATCAACATAGAGGTGACTTCACCAAAAAAAATTCATGGTAAGAAACCAATTTTTCAGCTCTTGGGAAGGTGTCAAAGTTGACAATTGTGAAAATTTTCTCAAAACTACACCTGTTGGGAGGTTTCAAATATCTTCTTAAAAAAAATTTTACCTTGAAATTTTTTATACATATTAAAAACATAGAGATTGTTTCATGACAAAAATTTCATGGCAAAAGAAAAAAAACTCAATCCTTAGAAAGGTGTCAAAGTTGAAAGTAGTGAAATGTTTTTCACCACTACCCATGTTGGTAGATTTTGAATAACTTTTTTTCAGTAAATCTTTTGGCCTTGAAATTTGGCGTACATATAATTAACTTAAAAATGATGTTGTGGTAAAAATTTTGTGGTAAAATACCAATTTTTAAGCTCTCAAAAGTCTTTCAAAGTTGGCAGTACTAAAATTTTTCTCACTGCGAATTTGAAAACGACATTTTGATTGGTACCCCATTGTACAATACAAGTCTCCAAGTTTAATGATCTAGAGCTCAAACTTTTATAGTCTATTTTTACAGTAGAGAAGCATATATCTACCAAAGGAAATTAAAAATATATTGTTTTATGTCCTTTGCATGTGTACAAATAATACTCCCATTGCACACAATTTTTGAACATTAAAGAAGCTTTTTAGATCATTCTTTCAGTGAAGTTTCATTACATCAACTCTTCCCAAATGGCCAATTTTTATTTTTTATTTTTTTTAAATCCTATTTTGTACAAATTAAAATGTAAAATTATAGTAATAGTGACTATTTTCAGAAGATTTAGTACTTTTCTAATTCACATACTTAGAAAAAATTTCTATACTTTTCCTTCCAAGGGTCCTTTTTTCTTAAAGACATATATATCAAACATATTTTTTACTTTTTTATAAAATTGTTATTCTAGTTTTAAAGTACTCTTGAAGAAAAAAATGAATACTGTAAAAAACGTTACTTGTTTTTTATACCCTTTCTTGCTATGACCCTCCTAGAATACAAAATGAATAAACTATGAACTTCCAAAGTGCTCAAATAAGTATACCCAAAATCAATCCTACACTTAGATGAGCAAAGGGGTCGGTTTGAAAATTAGGTTGCAATTGATGGAATTACCTTATTCAAGGTTCACAGCTCATGACCTTACAATTGAGGTGACTTGTTTAATTTACTTGGTATCCCCCTTCCACTTGAATAGGGGTTTTAAGTGGACCCATACAAATTAATTGGCATTCCATACTATACAAATATCTACATTTGTTATACATCAATAGTTATTGAAGTGTTTTGGGATTGTACATCATGTTTCACACATACAATTTTTGGTGATTAGTTCTTTAAATTTTTTTTGTCTCCTTACGTATTTAGTGTCGCTAATTTTGGGCCTCCAACTATAAATATTCCCATTGTCCCACTGATAACCTCCAAAAATCTTTCCCTTGAGGAATTAACTAGATTTTCAATCATAGTGTCACCAATACATGCATTGAAAAATGAGTAACCTATCCCTTAGATCTATGCAAAATCTTAAACTTAGGCATTGCCAAATAGGCACCCAAAATCCATGTAGAAAGTGTGATGTTCGAGCTCATTTTGTGAATGCTACCTACTTTGTCATTTAAGACAATTAAAAACATGGTGGTAACAACAATATACATATTGTCCAACTTATATATTTGTAATCTAAAAACTTGACTCACTTAATGATCAAAGTTTCATAGTGCTAAAGTGGTCAATAAATGCATCAACACCATTGTCTAAGGAAGTAATTAGTACAAGGTGCCTCATATGGGCAAGGCCAAGGTAGCAAGGCTTGAAGAATGCTTCCAAATTATTTACCCCCTAAGTACTCAAGCGAGGAGTTAAACAATTCAACAAATACTTACTATACGGTCAAAATCAAGAAACAAAGCTTTAGAAGGGACAAAAATCCTACCTAATTTGGAGGGTTTTAGTAGGTCAAAGAGACTAAAAATTCCAAAATTGAAAATTTTATCATGCGTGAAAAACAGAAAAATTTCAGTATTTTCCCGAGGGGTTGAGCGAGGGGGTCAATTGAAATGCTTTTTGTGGCTTTTTGGTGTCAATTTGCACCCAAAAAATAATCTAGCTAAAAAACACTCCAAAAAATGCCAGAAAATTTGGATGAAATCTCCAGAATACTTTGAAATAAAGAAAAATATTAGATGAATTCACCTAATTTTGGATGAAAACCATACTATACATCCAAGAAATGGATGAATGTTGCAATTTGGAGCATCCCTATAACATTCTATGTTGCCACTGAGGCTATTCTCCAAAAATGAAAAAAAAGAGCCCTGGTCGGTTCACCCCGGCTTGACGTTACATACTACAAACTTCAAACTTCAATATTTTGTAAGCCATTCATATAGTAAGGGAGGAGGCTGAGAAACTGCTCATTTAAGAGCTGATCTCCCAAATTATTTCATATTTTTTGAAGCATTACTAAATTAGTTATGAATTTTCAAATACAATCTGACATAGGGCCCTATTTGTGACCAATAGGCCTTAAAAACTCATATGTACATAGTTTGGAAATAAATTTGGCTTTGATCAAGAACTAGCATTGCAACATATAAAAAGTAATCAAGGTGGTTTCTAAATGCATTCCTTCCTAAAGCTGAAGTAAATGGTTTCTTAATCATTATTTCAGATTTTGTACCACTTGTAAGAAGGGAGTTCAACAACCAAGTCTTATTTTATTCACTTGGTTAAGAACGAAGTCACTATGCTCTAAAACCATCCATTGAAGAAGGAAAAACCAAACTCTTATCATGCTCCAATGTAATTGGAAGTTCATTGACTCTCAATCAAGCTCCATTTCACAGCCTCCTACTGGGCGGTTGCAAAAGCCTAGGCGATTTCAGAGCCCTCTCCTATATAAAAATCCTACATGTTCTTGCAAATTGACATTTCTAGAAAGTAGGGCCAAGACGAACAATATTCCCAACTTATATTATACCAATCAGAACAGCTGAAGCCACCACTGTAGACTAGGGTTCCTCCATAACAGTTGCAGTGAGCTTCGGGTAGCGGCAATCGAGCATTTGCCTGTCCAACAGACCTTCCTCTGGTTGAACAAATGAGGAGAAAATAGCAGATGGAAAGGTGTTGTTTTACCACTGGGAATACTCAGTAACACAAATTGCCCGAGTAAAGATACATATATTATTACCTAGAAGACAAAACAATTACAGCTCCTAACCAGCCACCACAGATGCCTCTTAACTTACAAAAGGTGCAGTTGGACGAAGCTGAGCTAGGAACAAAAATCACATTCCTTCTCTACTCATTTTAGCATTCTACAAAAGAAACCCACGGAAGCAGAAATAGGACAGGGTCGCTCCGTTGGATTTGAGCTGGATATAGCATTCTCCTCTCTGCCTACAGGAAATGGCCCACTGACATCACGGACATTGCACATCCCCAAGTCTAATCCTCCCTATCGAAAGTAACCTCCACTACATAAAACTGTCTATAAATTAGACTTGGTTACAGAGGTAGCCCTGTTTACCAGAAAGCCACTTACACAGTAAAGCAAACTACAGACGGAGATGACGCAGGTATGGTCCAGCAAGCCTAGAATAAAAAGAACCAGAGCATAGCCCATCACCCCCATGCAGACATATATATATTCACAGATCCATAGACCATGCCTCAGGAGGTAATCTTGAGAGTTGAATTTAAAAGCCTCTCACAGCTCCACCAAAGGGAAGGATCCACATCCAGATGGGGAAAAAAATTGTCGCTGGATGAGTCAATGATTGCCTGCGTTTCCGAGATGCTTCAAAACTGCATTCATGGCACGTCAAGAAACCATTTCTGCTCAAGGCAGAGATAACCATGCGATCGCATAGAATAAAGTTCGTACAAGTGACAAAATGTACCATCCTGTCACCATACCAGGTGCACTAAGGGCTTCACCCTTGAATGATCAATCATAGTTGTCTTTGAATGCACTCGAATAACCACTGCAAACAAATTGAGATGAAGCCAGGTTAGGAGGGGATAATCATACAACATAAAGATGAAGTGCGAAAGCACTCTACAAGGGCCTCCTTCCATGTACCGTCAGGACCGGTGAAGGCCGCCGATCTTCGGTGCGATAGAGACTCCGGAAAAACCGGCCCCCCATTCCACCGCGGATCGGTGGGGCTTCACCGGCCCCTGACAGCTCACATGGAAGCCTGCCCTAACTCGGGTGTCAAAAAAATGAAGAGCTCGTTCATACATTAAGTGAACAGCACGTGAATACTTTCATTGCATCATTGAAGAAAGCTAAAACACTGTTTTTTTAAGAGACATAGTTATTAGTACAAGCAGGCTACAAGTAAATCCTTGCAGCAATCATGAAGGCATTGCAGTATACTTTGGGGTCAGTTTAGTGAAAGGAACTACATACTCACATTTCAAAACATGGGTTGCTGTTGCCCGTTCACAAAATAGTGCAGCCGCAGCCCTGCAATGAACAAGTACATAGATTACATGGAGTACACTTTGAAGGTCATTTCAATGGGGTCCCAACTTCTGCATTTTTCTTAAATTGGATCTCGCAGCAATTGTAGCAAATACCAGCTGCGAATGAGAACTCGAAGAGTTCCTTACATCCATCATTCAACACAGCATTCGTTACTTACCGGTGAACTGCTAGCTTGTTCTTTCCTTGGGCCACCAGCTTGACTTTGATGCTTCCCATAACTACCCTCGTGAGAAGACGACTGGTCGGAATTCAACCTTGGAATGTGCACAGGTCCACCTTCTTTCTTCTCATTAGAAAGTTTCTGAAAGATCATAGTAAAGCCATCTCCTGCATTTGGATCCTTTACGTCCCACGCTCCAAATTTCGGCAATGCACCGCCTTTCGCAGACTGTCCACATACTCAAACCGAACATGGCAACGTATTATCGACCAGTATGAGGCATCATAAGAGAAAAAATCAGCAACCACAATTTGAAATCGATTCGCCTGTCAAGAACTATTTTAGAGCACTACTTTTGCCACTTCTAAACACTTGTCAAGAAAGGAATTGCTCTAACCGGCTCCTCAGATCTTGGGACTGGTCGTAGACGAGTCTTGGGAGTACCCGGCGCCATTACAGACCCTTCATCACCTCCAGAAGGATGCCGACCTCTTCGATCCCAAGCAGGTGAGGCAGCTCCTCGACCAGTCTCGCGGGCACCCACTCTATTTGCATAAGGATGTGCAGGTGAGCGTTCATTATTATGACTCGAACCATCTCGATCGCTATGGGCATCCCTATCCGCTGTGCGCCTAGCCAGCGGTTCAGCTCCTCCACGACCTGCAATCACAAGGAACAAGGAAGAACATCAATAAGAAATCAATGACAAGAAAAAATAACTATCTGCAAATACATTCAATTCCCTGAGGTTTGATCATCCTAAAGACGATGGTTCTCCAAACTTGCTAGCAGGAGTTCACGCTTCTGAGCTGCAGAAAGAGTAACTTCATGTCCCCAAGAAGGTAATGTTTGAGACGATCATGGCCTAGATGCCGTGCTTAATATTGTCAGTAACTGCGTGTGGTCATTTATCATCTTTATCACTGTACCCAGAGCCCGGCACCACCATCCCAAAGGGTTCACTATCTGATGCTAAAAATGAGAAACTTAAACATAGGAAACTCAACTGGATACAACTCAAGTGAGAAAGAGATTAAGGATATTTACTATGTTTATAAATCACTCCATAACTACGAAAGAAATCTAAATTCTACGTTCACTGTACAAAGTAAAATGTTATAAAAGACGTCAGAACCTCACTGCCAACTGCACCTGGAGGTCTGCGGGCAGGTGGCTCATACGATGGTGCCTGACGGCCGGGAAGATCGCTTGATCTGCGCACATCCATGTCCTCACGGCTCGACCGCCTTTCATGTCGCGGACGAGTTGGTGCATCGTCTGTTTGCTCAAAGACATGAGTCGAGAAAGAACGTCAGGGTTCACGAAAGAAGAAGAAAATGAGTCAACCTGATGTTCAAAAAAAAATCTCTGTAGCTTCTAAGCTTCAACGTCGGCTTTACCATGATCAACCGACGCCCTAAAACGAGGGGGGGGACGTTCACTATTTCGCTGGGGAGCACCAGAGCCACCATACATTTGAGCTGCAAGAGCTTCATTCTCAGCTGGATCATTCGGATTGATCATTTTTCCACCCTTGCCAGTGCGAGCATTATCAAATACTGCAGTGTAAGCGGCGCCATTTCCTCCATTTGAATCCCAGGCTCCAAATTTTGGAACATAAGGTCGCTGCAACCATAGTCAGATGAAATTAAGACACACAACGATCTGCAACAATGAAAAGAAATTCTCGCATCCCGTTTTGAGCAGAAGAATTTACTTACTCACAGTAGCATTCTAATCCACAATATGCGACTCAATGACTTATACAAGAGATGAGGCTCAGACAAGAAACTTGCGTCGAGTAGGACCGCAGAGCCCTGCTATGTAGCAACCCTTGTCAAGAAAGCAAATTATTGTTCACACTTCAGTCTCCAGAAACTGTTCCAAGAAATTTTGCGGAGCAGGAAATTGCGTAGAAAATCATCACTTCAAATATCATCGCCATCATCACTGAGATTTCTCTCCTGCATCGACGAAAATACCATAGAGACAGAGGAAAGGCCTGCATAACTCACCGCCATGAGATGATTTCTTCAATCCAATGATCAAGTCTTCCCTTTTCACCTCCTGCACTTAGCATGGGAAGGAAGATCTTAGTACTGTACACACTAAAAGAGGGTTGCATATCAACGGTAAAGGGCTGGATATCAATGCCGAACAATACTGGATACAACAAGACTACCTTCTGAGAACGCACTGCAAAATCAGATGAATCAGCATACAAGTGCAGAGAGATAGCCACTAAGAACAACATGGCCCTCGTTACAATAGTGTCTAAGCACTGCAAAAAATCTAGTTCTATTACATGTCAGGCTACCACAATCCTGAGCCCAAATGTGAATTTTCCTGGAGATAGCATCCGCCATTTCCCATGAAACCACTATAAATAGTAAAAAGAGTCTTCTCCTCCTGAAGGAAACTCACAAAGTCTAGGACATACTCTATAATCAATAATCGATTTCAGGCCTCCTTGGGCGGAGCCAGTCAACTGTATGAACATAGCAGCATTACACTTCCCAAGCAACCAGTCATGTTTCTGTAACGATGGAAGAAGTTAAGAGTATTCTCAGCTTCCAAGATGGACGTTATTTGAGAAAACAAAAGCAGAAATTAGGGTTTGGTGAATAACACTGAACTGTCTTTGCATCTCCTCGCCACAAGAGGACATGATATCCTCCCATTCAATAGCTGGATATCGTCAGGAGCAAGTATACAGCTCCTACTGACGCCAGAGTGCGATTTTTGTCTAGGTCAATACCAGTTTCTAGAAACTTAAAACTTCATCTATAGAGAGACTGAGGAACCCTCGCTTCCTCTAGGATACCTTTACATAAAAAGACATGTATTCAGACAAGGTTTTGAGTGATCCAGGCCGACATAGTTCAATCCAATAAGTCAGGAGCTAGCCAAAACAAAACAGAGGCCGCAACACCACACAAAATAAACGATTCTAGGTACGACCAGCCAGTCCACTGATGGTCCGTGCCATCCGAGCTTGCATTTGCCGAGATTCAGCTGCTTATCCTCATTCCCGATCGTTTCAACTAGTGCTTTGCCAGAATTCATAAACCAATAATTATCTCCGCAAAAATCAAAAACTAGTAATCCCATTCATTTGTAAGGCTAGATACATTCTTCAAAAGAGTGAGAGCAGTCGCCATCCTGCTGCCTCCAGAAGAACAACACCAAGACTAACTAAGACTACCAAAGACTACATCCCAAATTAATTAACGAGAGAAATCAATGCCGTACAAGTAACGAAGTCAAACCAAAAAGAAGCACCCCTACAATTACTTCGAAACTACGCCGACTCAACATACTTGTTTAATCTTTTCGCTTCAACCAACCACGTGTTGCACGCACAACCCCGTTCCATCCAGGAAAAAAAACGTTCTAAAATCCCGAAAGTTGGATCCAGTTTTCCGAAAACCGCCTGTCGGCACGGTCGCAAAGGCACATTCCAATGTCACCAGGTCATGTTCTCCTCGACCTCTAGCAAGATCTAGAGCACACTCACCAGTGCGCAACTTGACCAAAAAAGTGACGACCGATTAACTAGACCTCTCGGTACTCAACTCACCGCGAGATCCAGAAGTGAAATCTCACAATTACCCGACAGTTCATACAGAAACCAAGCACAAGACGTGACATCCACACACAGCATTGAAAGAAAGAGGTTTGTCACATACCTGGATCGATTCCGGTTCTCTCCACGGCGTTTGATGACACGAGGTCCGCTTGAGGCGGGGAATGGGAGATCTGGAAGCCGAGGAGAGGGGGGAAGAGAAGAGCGTGAAGGCGGAGGAAGGGAAGGTGAAGGAGGGACGAGAAAGCAATACCCTAGGGAGCTGAGCTCACTCACAGCCAGCAGGCGCAAAGGACACCATCACCTGCTTCAAGGGAAGGGGCGGGGAGAGGAGACAAGCAAGCTGGCCTGCTCGACTGCAGGGGCGACGAACGACGACGACGACGAACGAGGACGTTCAGACGGGCGTTACAGCGACGACAAAGTGGACTGGACGATGATTGCGACGAACGAACGATGGGTGGGACGTGTTCACACTGGCGTGGTTGAGGATACCGACGACGACCCCCGGAGTCCCGCTTCTGCGCACGTTCTGGACTTCGTCACGCCTTTCCTCCAACTTGCTGGCTGGTTGCCTACGCCTTTTACGGAGCCAAAAAAAGTGACTTATAAATGGTCAAACAATTTTTTTTTCACATATTGGGTGCAGTAGTTTTTTTTGGCTCCTTGGCCACAAGTACAAGGTGACTACTTGTACACCTAATTTCAACTGCTTTCTAAAACTGCATAGTCTAAACTCTTGCTTAAAATGTACCCTCACTATTGCAATGTGACTCTAGGTTGGTTTTAAAATCACCTATTTTCAATTCTTTGAAAATTTGTATGTTTTTCACGTAGTATCCAAAAAATGCATCATAAGAGAATTTAGATTCCCCTTTCGACTACCAAACAGGTGACCCAACCAAAAAAAATTCGATATCATTATAAAAAAACATATTGAATTGCTTATTTGTACAATTTTAGGTGTAGTTACCTAATTTACATCATTGAGTATATCCTAAAAAATTTAAGAGAACGTTTTGTGTCCTTAAGAATATTTCAAGGAGACCTACACTAAATAGGGGTTTTAATCCTACAACACTCTAACATCCATATTTTGGACAATGAATAGAGGGCTTCAAGGCACTGTTTCATCCAACTAACTTCTCATTATCAATTGTAACACTTGAATCTAGAAAAGACAATCTTCCTTAATGACCAAATTCATTAAATTTTGGTGAATGATATATTTGTACAAAGCTACAAGCTAAAAGGTGCAAAAATTCAGAAAAGGATTGAGACATTTCAAGGTTAAGGTGACCAAAAAATTAAATGGACTTATCATAGAAAATTGTAGATGTTTGAAACATGATGTACAACCTCCCAACACTTCAATGACTATTGATATACAATCAAGGTAGATATTTATATAGTGTGGAATGTTGCTTAATTAGCATGGGTCCCTTTAAAACCCCTATTTAATGTAGAAGATGAAAAAAAATCATTTTTCATATGGTTTTTATTGTAGGAGTTGCTTGAATGTATTTTGAGTAAATGGAATTGAATATTCTCCCATTTTGGTATATTATGGTTTTTTGCATATGAAAATGTT
The DNA here is from genome assembly GCA_947034885.2 of Thuidium tamariscinum. Lineage (NCBI taxonomy): Eukaryota > Viridiplantae > Streptophyta > Bryopsida > Hypnales > Thuidiaceae > Thuidium > Thuidium tamariscinum. The sequence goes on from OX344753.2 coordinate 6,088,330, forward strand.
CAATCCATGGATCATCTTGTAGTGTACTTTGGCAAGACTAAGCTCTTTAGTTTTGATGTGAATTTGAACTATAAAATTGGTCTTTTTGTCAACTACTGAAATAAAAATAATAAAGTGTAATTCCTACTCTAAATTGAAATTTTGCTAAAATCCTAGCATTGAAGACTATACTACATGATAGGATAAATATTGTTCTACTATAACATTCTACACTTCTAAATAAGACAATGGAAAAAAAAATTTAATTGAGCATATTTGGTGATTTTGGTCTAAATCATTCATCTTATTTTACTTTAGGAATTCACAATAACTTCAAACTTTCTCAAAAGAATTCAAAAGTTTTGTAGCTTATAGATGATACATTAGATGTTTAATGAAGAAATTGGAAAACTAAAAGTTCCTAGCATGTTCCATATGTCCACCATTGTTGGTAGGTGTTGTTGGAACAAATGTGATGTAGTTATGAGATTGCTACATCAAATAAGAAAATTATTGTACCTCAATAGCAAGTTTAGCTTACATTAATTAAAAATGAAGGAAAATCCAAACAATCCATTGAAGCAATTATTTATCTTTCATTTGACCATGTACAATCAAAACAATTTAAAAGTCAAATGAAAGAATAAATTCATTGGCATTTTGTCAAAATGAAAAGTAGGGAGGTTTTTTTTATAATAAAATGTATTGTACATCAAAAATCCTCAAAGGATATGGAATATTTTGAAGTCAAACACTTGATTGTTTCACAAGAGGAATTTTTGGGGCACTTAGAGACTGTTTGAGTCCCATTCCCCAATTTGTGAACTTGTCACTACCGGTCAAATTAAAAAATAATTATAAATAAAATAATAATATTGAAAAATCTGAAAAAATCTGAAAAAAAACATTAAAATATTAATTAAATATTATTATTTGATGTGGCAATCTCTTCGCCGCATCAAATCACTTGTGTGGCAAATTTCAACGAGTTTCCATAGTCCAAGAATTTGCAATATTCTAAAATGGCCCCAAATCCTCTCATGTTGTCAAAACATATGAATTAAGTTCACAATACAATTCTAAACTTCATTTTGGCTTAACTATAGGATAATTTTTGTCAAAAAACTTTGAACTATAGAAAGTTGGAAAATCAAACTAACTTTCATCTTTAATACCCACTTGAGATTTTTGAACCTCTAAAAAAAGTTTATGAACAAAATCCAAAGAGGATATTTAAAAATGTTTAGGAAAATGTCTTTTCCACTCGAGGGTAAACTCCTAATGCAATAGAAAGTGGCATGAGATAAAAAAAAATAGGGTCAATTTAATTCATACGAAGAAAAATTTATATTTTTTGTAGATGTAAAATAGAATTGATAATATATCTTGGTTGGGTTTGTATATAAAAGAGTGTGGAAAGAAATTCCTCATTTTTTTAATAGTAGAAAAAATAGGATGTCAAATTTTTAATTCCCCTATAAGTATTTAGTAGGTTCAATTTGATATTTAATAACTTTGGTAACCAAGTTGTAAGTTAATTTAATATGTTGTCTAAATTTGAATTAGGCGCCTTTAGGGTGGTGGGAAATGAGTTGGCATGATGGCATGGCAATTCTATAGAGCTATCAAGGTTTAGAGTATTCCCAATGGATTTTCTAGTGTGCATTGCACAATTCCAATTGTTGGCTTTTGAGTTTGTAGACGCACATTGAATTCTTGTGGGCCATGTCGAAGTCATATGGATTTTTGTAATCCTTCTGTAATTCATGCCTATGGTTGAGGGTTCAAGTCAAATTTCTTGATACTTTGCTAATTCATCATGGAAACCGTGCTAATTGAAGATTTTTTGATTGTGCCTAAGGGAGAAACACCCATTTCCGTCCCTGTACCTACTCATGGTCCCTAGAGTGTCACTAAATGTGTCCATGAGCGTTCATTAAAGTGTCTGACAAGTGTTTAACTCTAATTTGCTGACGCAGTTGTAAGACACATGTATAATTTTCATTCACTGACAACTGATTTTAGTATAGTTCAGTTTAGGATACACCTATAGGACGGTTCCAGTGGTCTAGGGAGCCAATTCTTTGAAAATTTGTAGAAATTACATACTGATTCCTAAAATTTTAATTTTTTTTTTGAATATTCATGGTTTTCTCTCGCTAATACTAGAAATATATCAGTTTTAGAAAAGATGCCTCCAACCATACTGAATTCCTTATTCGGACGGTTTTGGGTGTTTCCACTATAGCTACCACCAATGTCTATGTGAGCTTTATGGTTTAGGGTGCACTAAATTTGTTGTTTTTGGTAAATTATATATCTCCAATGTCTGTCTTTGATTTGTTTTCAATTTAGGATTCAAGTTGCGTTTCTATACATATTGTGGGTTTAACGCATCTTTTAGGATTTTGTTTTTGATTTCATATATGCAATGTTTAGGGTGTGAGAAGGATGGATATGGGTTAGAGGTTTTGGAATCATTCTCCAATTTGTACTCAAGGTTTAGGGTTTAGGTCAAATCTATTGCTAACTGTGTTGGTTCATCATGCTAATTCAAGATTTATTGATTTCTTTCACTACTATTTTAGGGTTGAACTTCTAACTTTACAGTGCCTTTCAATTCTGTATTGAAATTGTAGAATTCGACAATCTTGCAATGATTTAATACTACAACTTCTAGTAAATTACATGCTCTATGATGTTTGCCTTGATTTGGTTTAAGTTCTTATGCACGTTGCGTGCCTTATGCATACTTTAGGATTTGGATTTTAATTTGGTTTAGAGTGCACTTAGGATGTGAAAAAGGGGGCCTAGGGCCTGGGATTTTAGAATCCTTCTTCAATTTTTATCTACAATTTAAGATTCAAGTAAAATCTATGGACGGGTTGCTAACTCTATTGATTCATCGTGTTATCTTAAGCCAACTTTTTGAATTCAAGACTTCTAACATAGATGAAGTTCAAGACTTCTAAGAAAGAATCGAGTTCCACTCTTGACATTGGAGAGCCTAAGAGGGCCTTATAGTGCATGGAAGGATTTTGTTGAAGGCACGCTAGAGTGGGGTGCTCTTGTTGTGGCACATGAGGAGTTTTGTGATCTCTCACCACTAGTGTAGACTGAGGAAGAGGAGTTTGTAGTCTTCCACTTTGAGAAACATCATGGTATTTTCGAGAAGAATTAGGACTTGCAACACCCTCTCCTTGACGATAGATGACAAATTGCTCCTTTTGTTGAACTTTCAGTCACTAGTAGAAACCCCTGTTTAATGTGACAAGGCCTAATTTTTCTTGACAGATTTTGCTAGGCATCAAAAGTAACAACCCGTGTTTTTATGTCAGCATTGATGTTGTATTGAACGTTTTTGTTGACATAAAAACACGGGTTGTTACTTTCGATGCCTAGCAAAATCCGTCAAGAAAAATTAGGCCTTGTCACATTAAACAAGGATTTCTACTAGTGAGTTGATGATCTTCGTGGACTAAGTGTAGCTTTGAAGGAGGATGGCCAAGAGTGCATGTAGTGGCAACATCTTGGAGGCATCTGTCCAAGCCTAGATCGGTGGATTGCTCTTCAATAGCTTGATTGTGCTCTCTAAAGTATAATGGTAGTTTTTTGGGTCTCTTTTCTTGTTTTCAGTGGTTGTAACTTGTAAGTTATTTGAAAATTGTCATTGCTACAACTTGTGTTCAAGTACATGAATTTGAACATGCCGGTTTTATTAGAGGAGATTTTAGGATTGTAGAAGATTGCGAGTTTCTAGACTATAAGTATGTAGAAACTACCATAGGAACAAGAATCTAATGTGGTCGAGAAAGTACTAGGTCATCCATTTTTTTTGAAATTGACTTCTTTTTACATTTTAAGACCCCAAGTTTTTTGGAAGGGATCAATAACTAGCCTAACAATGGCTAACAGTTCAAGAATAGTTTCACAAACAAGGCTAAAATGGACTTCTTTTGTCTTAAAATCCCTTCTAATGTCAGTTTTGAAATACAGTTGAACTTGTTGATTTTAAGTTTTGAAATGCACTTAAGTAGAGGCAATTGTGTTTGTAAACGCTCTTATATTAAATTTTTATTTGTTTTTGTATATGTATGTCACTGCATTCATCTTCTCTCAAATTCTCATTGCCTTGGATTGTATGCTATAGGGCATTAGATGAAATCTAAGGCCTTCAAAGTGTTGTTTTGGGATTGTTCCCGAAACAATTCTCAAAATAGCCAATTGTTGTTAGGCCGACATTAAAAAAAATTTAATGGATTTCAAAATGCAAAAAGAAGTCCAAAAAAAAAAATTTTCAAAAAAAAAATGACATGGCCCTACCTCGGCCACATCAAATTCCTCCAATTCTGTACATCATTGCATTTCTAAACTATGGGAACTCGTAGTCTCTTAGACCCTTCAAATCTCTTCTATTGGCAATTTATGCATTTGAATTTGTTTACTGCAAAATGGTGAGATGTATATTTAGTGTTGGTTTTTAATAGGGTCCACTACTATAGCTTGTTCTTGGAGAGAATTAGACATTTTAGGTGGTGACTTTTGCTTTCAACATGTTTGTTTTTGCAATATATTGCAAAGTCTTTTGAGTACTACTTACTTTTTGAATGTAGAAAAAAATAAGGTGCCCAAAATAGGCCCTCCAAGATTTTACCAAATAAAATAGGATATAGAAAAATATGCACCAATAGATTTTTATTTAATAATAGGGGAGAAAAAAAATTGGGAGGGAATAAATACCCCCCCCATTAAATCCCCCATTATTGCATGTGGTTTTAAATTGTAAAGGAGAGTTTACCCCCCGAGCTTTTCCAACCCCTTTATAAATTTTGTCCATGAATTTTGATTAGAGGCTTGAAATCTCAAATTATTTTTTGGAGATGAAAAAACTTATTCTATTGAGTCTACATGAAGTCTAAAATTCAACTTTGAAAACAATTTTTTTCTTTTGACTTAATTGTAGGCAATTGAGATTCCACTACTCTTCATTTATATATCCTATTTAAATTGTTTTACCTATTACTACCAATTGTATAAAGAGATCATCCTCTCATCACTATACACTCACAAATGTGAATCTATGTGACTTAATGAATATCTTATTGTTTGATTTTTTTATAGTTCAATGCTAAATTTTCAAAAAATAATATTATAAAGTGCTAAATCTAGATACTTCACTAGTAGTTACTTTAGAAATGATGTAAGACATACTACAAGATAGATTTTAAATATTAAAGCTAATAATTTAAAAATTATTCAAGTTACTATAGTGTCACTTTTTTGTAGTATACTACAATATAGCTACTATACAATACATTATAATGATCTATAGTATATAATTTGTAAATCTATTTAAGGAATAATTTTTAGAAAATGAAGGAACTTGCATAAAGAGCTTCCATTTTCCATTTGCAAAAAGATAAAATAATGAACAATGTCTCATTTTTGGTTGTGTATGTAAATAATTAGGTTTTTTTAATTTCTAAGTAGAAGCTATCACTGAACCATATCTTGAATCCTAAATTTTAATATAAATTTTTCTTGTTGGTACATTTTATAAGATTTGGGGATCCTAAAGCACTACATTTGAAAATGCACAAGTCAAATTTAGCCAATACTACTTCAAGAGTTTTTGATTTCTGTTGTTTTTCTCTTATTGTATATATATGATTCATTTGTATAATTTATTTCATATTAATTTTTTGATATATAATGTGTATGTATATATATATAAAGAGAGAGAGAGAGAGAGAGAGATTGTGTTCAATAATAGTTAGAGTGTACAAGTTGTAGTTATGAACTGTAAAACTGTGTACAAATTTTTTAATTACAGTGGAGACATGTTTCAATACTTCAAATTTTAGTTTTAACTACCATAGGAAATAAGAAAATGGGCACAAAATAGAAGAAAAAAAATTTAGATACATCTATTGTAAAATAATAGCTAAATAGTTTTTGTAACAAAAGTTTCAACATATGTATTAATAGATTACAAATATACTAAAGTTTTTAACATATTGTTCAAAGCTTAAGAACTAGTGGGAATATAACATTGGAGCAAACTTGAGCCATCAACTTGCCAACTATTATTGCTCTTAAGAAGAAATCATGAACTTTCTTTAAAAAATTCCACAAGTGGGAACTTTTGAAATTGGTGACGAAAGAGAGAATAAAAATTAGACTAAAGCACCCTTCTTATAAGTCAAATCTCTTCATAATGCGTGCTTTTATTCTTAAAAATAAATATAAAAATTTAAGAACAAACAATTACAAAATCATAACATGCAAAGAAAAAGAATTTTAGAAATCAATTCCATGTTCATCCAGCCCATTCTTTCTCACTTAAAGTAGATGGAACTTTTTAGAGTTTTACATTAGTTTTCATGGACAAAATTCCTTAGAAGGTAAAGTAATTATTAGTTCCTTTGACTTTAATGAGTATTTTGGGCAAATCTAGGTGTATTATAATATATGAATCTTCTAACTTTTCAAAGTCATTTTTAAGAAAAAGATGTTGAACCTTCAACAATGGAAGGACAATGAAGCTAAAAAGTAGTTGATGAATGACTACAAAAATAAAAAATGAACCTAATTATTGTTTCCTAAATGAAATCATTTTAGCATATTAACTTTAGTTAGTGATAGGTCTCAACTTTTTATGGTTAAAGATGGCCAAGTGTTCAAATTTTGAAGAACTTCTAAATGTAATATATCCTATTTTAACAAAATCTTGATTTTTTGTATACCTATTTTTAATAGATTTTTATAATGACTTTCTAAATTTGTATAATATATAAAATAAATAATTGTTGTGCAAACATTCTATTTAAAAGTGAAATAAAAATCTTAAATAGGTACTATGTTTAGCTACTATTATTAAATTATATATATTTTCATATTGTCTCATTAGCAAATGAAAGCATGTTCCAATGCACCAAAGAATATAGCATTTAGATACAATATACAAAAGTTATTAAAGGTCAAAGTTTGTATATTTCCAAAATTACTAATGCACTTGTTTGGATGGAGTGCTTTCAAAAACACACACTATAGATGGCGCTTCAAGGTCAACTACATTTTTTGGTATATCCACCTTAATAGAATACTTCTTTGAGCATTCAACAATGTCCATCATGATTTTCTTAGAAGCTTTCAATTGGATGAAAACTAACTTTTAAAAAAATGATACATGCATATAGTACTTAACATTTTTTTGGGACGATTGAAAATCAAAATTTAATTTAAAATTAATGCCTAAATAAAGTTTTAAAGATCCTCAAAATTTTAGATGATAGATGGTTTTTATTTGTGAATCTTTCTCATATATTTGTAAGTTTTTAGTGTCGAAGGCATGTTAACAAAGAACTTAGTAAGTGAAATCATAGATTGGAGCAATAATTGTTGGGATCTTAGGTATTGATTATGTGATGCTAATTTTTTGGATATTAGAATATTGTTGTAAGTGGACAATAGAGTCAACACATCTTATGAATAATTGAATCTTTTTACAAAAATAGCATAGTATAAATGCTAAAATTAGACTTTATCATTAGAGGGGATTTGAAGCCTCCAAAAGGCCGTTTTGGGGTTGTTCCCCAAAATTGTTCTTGTAACTGTTGGACGCTGTCATGCATGCATTTATCCAAAAAATAAAAAAAATTGGGGTCCTGAAATATGAAAAAAAGCCCCAAATTTTTTTTCAAAAAAAACACTTAATGACATGGCACTCTCTCGACGACTTAGGATTCCTATTCATGAGGTAGGAATTATGTTCTTGAAGTCTTCCAATGGCCTCAAATATCCCCTAATGAAGGTTTTTTCCCTCTATAAAAAATTATAGTTGTTTTTAGAAGTAAAATCTATTTTAAAATAGGCAATTCATTGCAATAAAACATCCAAAGGCAATTATACACCCATGGTGGCAAAATTATATTGAAAGAAAGAAGAATGGAGATATAAAGGTCTTTAGTGATAATTTTTCATTTGAAATGCTTTAATATTTTTTGTGTGTACTATTTTCTGGTTTTAAAATTTACATGTTATTGTACAAAAACAAAAGTGCACAATATTGTAGACAAAATGAAAAATAGGTTTGTTTGCAATCTACTTCAATTCCAACTCATTATCTTCTAATATTGAATTGCATATAACCACCAAACAGCTTTTGTTACTATTCTTGAAACATGTTAGAAAGGTTTGAACCAATTCAAGACATCATCTACCAATAAAACATACATTTTAATTTCATGTCAGATCCTTGAAGGATGTCAAGGTCCAAAAGTAGTCTATGGATGACTTCATCATTCATTGTAGAAAGAATGAATGCACCTATGGGTCATTGCAAGAAATATCATCGGTTTTTTGTAGCATTTTGGCATAGTATTAGAAAAACAACTATAAAAAAAATGTGAAAAATATTTTACCTCCACATGAATACAAACAACACCCCTATGCTTGCAAGTTAAACCTTTAAGAAAAAGGTATCCTAGAGAGGAAAAACATTAAAAAAATCTTGAGGTAAGTGAACTAGGAAAGTGCAAAATCTCATGAAAATTGGTACTTTCACATTTTAATTTGTAAAACTAAAATTGACCATTTAGAAGAGTTGATAGTGATGAGATTTTACCAAAAGAATGATCTTAGAAGCACCTTCAATGTTTGAAACCTACACACGTTGGATTGTTGTTTGTATTTATGTGGAGGTCATAAAATAATATATTTTCAAATTTCCTCTGGTAGATATATGTTTTACTACTATATATACAAATAGACTATGAAAATTTCATCTTTAGATTATTAAGCTTGAGGTCTTCTAATATAGTAAAAATTCCTAAATCTTAGATTGTAACAAGGTATTAAAATCCCACTTTTAATTTTGAAAATTTATTTAATTCAGAAAAAGAAGGCATCTAAATAACATCAAGTTTGACATGTCTAATAATTATTTCATATTATTAAGGCTTGGGATTCAAAAGTTATAGTAGAAAACAACAACATCATTTCAATTATGACATCATATAGAACTAGTGTTTCTTACAATGACCCCTATTGGTCCAATAATCAAAGCAATTTTGGTGGCTACCTTGGTCATGGGGGTTGCATCCTTTAAGGTTAATCTATACATGATCCCATAGCCATTTTTTGGTTGATGAGTGACAAACAATCTTTGTATATAGGAAAGAAGTGCAAGATTTGTACATGATTTTTGGAATTTTGTACAAAAAATAGAGACCTTATTCTATAGTTTGTCTCCTAATGAATATTTTTTTTTAAAAAGTACTAGGCCATGTCAACTCAATATTAAAAAGGGTGATCATTTATCCCTAAATTCCCAAGGCATTTTTTGGCCTTCTTGTAAATTACTCTAAATTGAATAAAAATTAAACCATAAGAGGATTTTCAACTGCTGTACAAGACTGCGAGTTCCCAAACACTGGGAACGCATTGGGAACTCTAGGAACGCGATGCTGATGTGGTCGAGCGATTGCCATGTCAGAAAATAATAAATTTTTATTAATTTTAATTAAATATTAAATATTTTTAAAATATTTTTTTAAATCATTTTTTTCTCTTTAATACATTCTAAAGTTTTTTGAAAAAAAAAATTTAATTTTTTTTTTCAAAATTCAAAAATTCAGACCAGCAGGGGGTTGGTCTGCAGCAGTGGGAACAATTTCGGGGAACACCCCTGAAACGGTCTCCTGGGGGCCCAAAAATCCTCTTATGATTTTGATAAGTTTTATCAATATGGCGAATTTCGTTAAAATTGCGGCATTCCATTAGTTTGACACTTTTGACAGTTCAAATCGTGCGATCTGAAATCTAAATATGCCATAGATTTTTGAAATATATATATATATATATTGTAGATGTCTAAAATCTATATCTATCCAAGATGTTTTAGACCGCATGGTTTGAAATCTAAATTTGCCTTAGATTTTAGAAATCTATATATGTCCAAGATGTCTATAAATCTATACCTATTTTAGATGTCAATTTTCTGAAAATGGCATTTGGAATACTGCCAATTAATGAAATTCACCATCAATTTGCTTTAATAATATCCATAAAGATTCAATCTAGACATGTTAGAAATCATTTTGGAAAAACAAACAAACTATATTATTTATGAATTGAAAGATAATAATGTTTGATTATGAGAGTGTTAAAATTGTAAAAGTGATTTGAGGTCTTTCAATCATCTTTACACTTATTAAATTTTAAAAATGGGTACTAAAAAATATAAAGTTTAGGGGCACAAAGTCACAAACATGTATCAATTTACACCTTTTCAAAATCTACTTTACATTTTTTTAAATGACCTTCCGATGTGATTTCCCCCTATAGATTTAGTATATTTAAGGCTCATTTTCAAGAGCCTTCAACACAAGAAAATCAAGATTTGCAATGAATACCCTTAGACAAAATCCTGAATAGAAAAATCATAATCATTCACTTATGGTGAATTTCATTAAATTGGTAGTATTCCAAATGCCATTTTCAAACTGTGTAGTCTGAACTGAAAACTGACATCTAGAACAAGACAACATATATATATATTTTTAGACATCTTGGACATATATAGATTTCCAAATTCTTAGACAGTTAGATTTCAGACCATGTGATTTAAAACATCTTGGATAGATATAGATTTTAGACATCTACAACACATATAGATTTCAAAAATCTATGACAAATTTAGATTTCAAACCATGCGATCTGAATTGTCAAAAGTGTCAAACTAATGGAATGCCGCCATTTTAATGAAATTCGCCATACTTTCAAAATGAGATTTTTGATGCTCAAACTAGACTTCAAAAAGAATTTTTAAATAAAAAATATAACCTTCCAAAATAGTAACTTACTCAGTGGTTAAGGGTTAAGGATGATATCTAACACAAATATTTGTCATATGCATAGACAAGCAGTTCTTTCAGTTGGGTCCGTCTTCTGCTCAAGTCTGCTGTCCCAAAGTCCTTCAAATCTGACGTTTATATCAGGCTCACGTGAACCGTCGGTCATCCAACTCCGAAGTTGCGTTCATTCTCGATCTTCTTTGAATAAGTTACCGTGGAGATTGAAATTTGCTAAAGTTTAAGCTCTCCTGACTGAAGTCGATCCAGATATTGCAATTGCATGCATTGAGAATGCGACGACTCGAAGTTACCTGAACCGCAATGTTGTGGATCGAACATACAGTACATGTTGGCCTCTGCACGTACTGACAGATTGTGAGTACGTTCAATTGCAGAAATTACAGTAATTGTCGGCCTGAAGTAATATATATTAATGAGAAGAGGATTGTTTTATTTGTTTATGCAACTTCAGAGCATGATTCGTAAGATGCGTACTTCTGTCCAACACTGCTCTTCTACTGCAACATTACGTACTTCGATCAGACTGCACCATGCATTTAGAAGCGGAAAAAAATCTTCGAAGTCATGCAATGATGTTGCAAGCTAGTCACACTGAAGTGCAAACTAGGACCTACTGCATCAATTCCAGTCGAAGTCTGTCGAAGTCGGCATCGATCCCGCCCCGGGGTCAAGTAGAGATCCTGGTCTACCTACGCTCAAGTCCCTGCGCGCGTCGATCTACCACGCATGCACTTCAGTTCCATATACTATCCGAGCTCCACACCCCTCCGGTGTTACTGCTTCTCCGTAGATCATCTGTTATAAACCCTAAACCCTAAACCCATCATCTGATAAAAACATCTGGTTGGGTGGGTTGGCAAACGAATTGAATTCGACCCCACTGGAATGGTCCTTGAGAAGTTAACCTCTAAATGTCCAAGGCACCAAACTGTAGTATTTGCCAAACTTTGAAGTTAAATAAAACCTAACTCCAATTTGCTATTTTTAATAGTTTATTTTTTAGGAAAATTCTTTTTGAAGTCTAGTTTGAGTGTCAAAAATCTGATTTGAAAAATGAATGATAGTGATTTTCCTATTTAAGATTTTGTGCAAGGGTATCCATTGCAATCTTGACTTTTCATAGTGTTGAGAGCTCTTGAAAATGAGCCTCAAATACACTATATCTTGGAGAAAAAATCACATTGAAATTTCATTTACAAAAATTGTAGAGTGGATTTCGAGAAGCCATAAATTGATTGGAGTTATATATGTTAGGCCTTTTAACCTCATATTTTTTTCGTCACTAACTTTTAGATTTGACTTGCAAAAAGAGGGTAGAAAGACTTGACATCACTTTTGCAATTTCAACACCCTCATGATCAAACATTATAATCTTTCACTTCACAAGTGATATTATTGTGTTTTCTTTTCCCATGCAATCTCTAACATGTCTAGTTTGAATTTGTACGGTTACGATTCAAGAAAATTGATACAACTTATCAAAATGTTGACATTTTGTTCAATTTAGAATAAATTCAAGAAGCTCAAAATATACAAGCCTTAGACATTTTGGGGTTAACTAACATGAAACTATGTATAGTTGTATACCAATACGTATCTTAGACAACTACATTGGCATTTCCTACACCAAAGCTAGCATATATATATCATTTGATAATTCTATTTTAATTCACAATTTTGTGGCAAAAAGCTTCACTGTTTGTTGCCATTTTTTAGCCAAATTATTTTTTTTGGTGCAATGGGTGAGTGCAAGAAACACCTACTGATTTTATTGCGTTTGGCTGATTTTTTTGAAAGTCCTTTAAAATTAAAAAATTAATTTAAAAAAAAAATAAAAAAAAAATATATATATATATGACTTGTCTTTAAGATGAAAGTACCTATGGAAGGAATTGTACAAAAAAATTGTCTAAGTAGGAGAACTAGAAAAATGTCAAGTCCTAAGAAAATACATACATTGAAGTTTTAATTAGGAAAAAATAGAAAAATTGTATAAATTCAAAAAATCAAAACTAGCCATTTGCAACAACTTTATGGAGATGGTCATTCATAAAAAAAATCACTAAAATAATACTTTATAAGTTTCACAATACAAGCAAAAAGAAGCTGACTTTGTAGACTTCTACATGACATAAAAATAATTTTTTTCAAAATTCTTCATGTGGAGAACTGTAATTCTACTAGAAGATCATATCATTCAACTTTCATCTCAAAATCATTAAAAAAAGGTACTCCACAATACTAAAGATCCCTAAACTACTAAGTGTGACATTCAATCGGGGTCTATTTTTGAATAATAAACTATTTTTGAAAATTATGAAAAAATTAGGGAAATTGTATGATAGTTATGAGTACCTTCTCTGTAAATCTTGAATCATTTGGAGCCAAATCATAAAAGTTATAGTCAAAAAATAAATTAGCACATTAGGTATGACAGAAAATAAGATAAGTGTTTCTTGCAATTTCCCCAATCTAACACCAAAAAGCCTAGAAAAAAACCCTAACCTACATACTCGATGCCTTCAAAATTATTTATTAAGTAATCTTTGAGTCACGGTAGCAGGGTCATTGCAAGAAACACCTGTACTATTTTGTGTCACACGTTGCATGCTGATCAGTTTTTTGACCATAACTTTTGTGTTTTAGCTCCAAATGACTCAAGATTTATAGGAAAGTTATTCATAACTATTATAAACCTTCTTTGATTTTTTCATAATTTTCAAAAATAGTTTACTATCCAAAAATAGACCCCAATTGGATGTCACACTTGGCAGTTTAGGGGTTTTTAGTACCTGAGCTATACCTTTTTTTAATGATTTTGAGATGAAATTTGGATGAGATGGTCTTCTAGTAGATTTCTAGCTCTCCAGGGAAGGATTTTAAAAAAAAGTTAATTTTGTGAGGTGTGGAGGTCTACAAAGTCATTTCCCTTCTGCTTGTATTTTGAAATATATAAAATATTATTTTGGTGGTTTATTTTGTAAATGACCATCTCCATAAAGTTGTTTCAAATGGTTACTTTTTATTTTTTGAAAATACTTATTTTTACTATTTTTCCCTAATTTTTTAATCAAAATACCTATTTTCTTGAGATTTGGCACTTTTCAAGTTCTCCTACTTAGAAAATTTTTCTACCAATTTCCTTGGGTGAAAACCTTCATTTTAGAGGTATATACATTATTTCTATTTTTTAAATATTTTTAAAATTAGTTTTCTAATTTTATAGTACTCCTGAAAAATTTATGAGTACTGTTGTAAAACGCAACAAATAGGACAGGTGTTTCTTGCAATGACTACTCAGTGAGAAGGTTATCGAATATAACCAATTGTTCACTTTTCAATCACAACTTTGAATCTTCAAAATTAAAAAGTATATATAGAAAGCAAGTTACAAAGAAAGAAGGTTATGAGTTGCATTGTGATGGCGATGGATAGCCCATGGCATAGAGCCACGTTAGCATTGAAAAGTCAACAACCGGTTATGATTCACCGAACCGACTCTCCCATGTGCATGCAATTTAACGCAGCACTAACGATGCAATTGCATGCACCAGTTGTCGTAAGTGATCGACCTTCTCTTCTTCTGCGCTTCAATTCGAACTCACAAATTAATGCATGCTGTAAGCATACGTACATTGCGTGGTAAGCAGAAGCCACAAGCTCTGGAAACTTGGACCTGGCTCTCGATCACACACATCCTACAGTTTATGCTGCCTCAATTCAATTCAAGTGGACCCCCTCGTGTGCTCTCCATTTCTTCAGAGAAGCATTTCGAAAACTTCGGGAATAAACGGCTTTCCTCAGCGGGTAGGGGACATGCATTCAACCGCGAAACCTCCTTGGTTGACTCCGACTGGAAGCCTCCCTTCGAGTCTCTCCGACCTCGTGGCAAAGCACGGAGTACTGACTGACTGCGCATACCACAACACAATTAAAGAGCTAGGCTCAACATTAACAGAATGTCGATGCATCGATCTTCACATGATCGACAGATCCAACATGTTTCACTTTAATATTTATATGTCCAAGAACTTTACAAGACACCCATTTAATTTGTGGACCGGGGCGGCTGCTACATTCTGTCCAGATGGAACTACGTACGAAAACAACTTCGCACACGTATGAACGCTTTGAAACTCTTAATAAGCGGCTGAGAAATTCCTCCAGGACAAAACATGCACGGCAAGCAATTAAGTGCCCAAACAAGCACAAGAAGATACAGCCATGCAACCTAAACTGCAACATCGGAAACATAAAGTCTAGCTGGGGTCGATCACTCTCGATCTCCGGAGTCCTGTGAATTGCTTTGGAAACAATCGTGTGCCCAAATCATTCACGAATTCTTTAGATGTTGGTCGCATCCATCCACTGCATGCATGCCTTGAACCATCTCGTCATTATTTCATTTGTTGTTCTTCTTGGTCACCCCAGACACGAAGAGTCTGAGTTACTTCAAAACGCCGCATGTACTCGTTGCCATATCCCAATTGACATAGAATATCCCTCCGCCATACTTGCTTCTGGTCTCGTGTAACTCTTCAAAGTTTTCATGTAACGCTCTCCTGGATATATATATATACACATCCAAATATAATGCACTGGTCTATAAATCAGATTCTATAGTTTTTCAACGAGATGAATCATCACGTGCGGCATTATGTCCATAAATGTCAGAGGACTGAAATTTCCTTCTCCAACATGCACAAAGCTTTCGCTGAATCTGAAATGTCATCCGAGTCACTTTCTTCGACCCATATTAAATCCCCTGGTTCATAATGCACGGTTAACACGATTAATTCAACTTCAATATTGATTTCTGGACGTTAATTTTCATCCAAGGCATCACGCATGCATGGCCAACGGGAGGACCTTCACGCGGAAGACAGTAAACAGCACTGCCAAGAAGGACAGTCGGTGCTAATTAATAAGGGCACTGAAAAATCAAAACAATTAATAGGGCGCTGTTCGTGTAACTTGGGCTTCCCGGCCCCTGCTGTCCGCGATATTGTCCACACGCGCAAGGCACATGAATTTTCGCTGAGAACACGGTCACCTCCAACTTGGGACTACAAAAAATCGTGTAATGCTCTAATGATCCAATGAAGAACGTGGCGATCTCTACCAAGGGTAAACTTAGCCCAAGCTACGCCGGTAATATTGTACAAACTCCACCCAGTCACCGAGAAACTTTCACTGTAAAGTCTTGACGACGGATCGGTTAGCATGTTTGCTTCTCAAAGCCCAAGAAGAATATAGTGCCGTAGGACAGAAGCTACGGATCGTTTGTACAGCACACAGTTCAGAGGATATATGTAGGTCTCTTCAACAATGCAACTTCGACAACAGCAGCAGGTCTGTGAGTCTGTCGATCAACTCTATGAAAAATAACAACTTCAGACACGATCGAGTTCACCTAGTGGAAAATCATGATATGGAAATCATGGGACTTCATATACTGCAATTTTCCTTCCATTAGACACTTGTGAATCGCTTCAACACAGTTCAATGGCATTTTCAGTCTTCTAATCATTTCCATGACAGTTCTGCGTTCCAGCTGACTGGTCGAAAACATAATGCCCGCGAGGAACACTCGATGCATCTCGCTAGTTCTGAGCGGACGGCAGCCACAACTCCCTTCGGATACGTAAAATTAATCTCAGTCTTTATGATGATTGTCTGCTCCCATACGAATTTTCTGCCCATAAGAACTAAATAATTTAGTAATGTTTCGCAAAGATTTTTTCTCACAATGCATGGGATTGAGCAAATGCCGGACCATGAGTTTCTGCAATTGCATCTCCCGCTCCAACGTGTGAAATCGGCAAAAAACAAGAGGATAAAGAATTCTCAGATATGCTACGGCAACAAAAAAATACAAAAAAACACGGGTCAGTGGGTTAGGTTTCAATTCTACACTAAAGAACTTAATGTACTCCGTACTCCGTAATGCTTAGATTACAATTGCAACTGTTGATGGTAATCAAACTCGTTACCACATACAAAGCTTTAGACTTATCAGATGAAATCATTTACCAAAAATGGAGTTTTGCTTTTGTGAAAGCTGAAATCTGGATTTATGCCTATTGGGAGTGTGTAAGAATTCAATGTTAATAATGCAAGACGAAAAATGCCAATTGTATTCTATACTATGCAAAATTCTTTGAATGGCACAATCGGGAGTTTGAAAGATTTTTGGACCCTACTGACATATGGGTGCATGAATTTGGGAATTTTTCATGAATACAAAGGGTACCGTTTCCAGCCTTGAGTTCGTGAAATATTGTCCTTGTTGTTCATTTGCTGACCTCCAACAAGTTTTCCCAGTAGTTTCTTTGTGCTGAACTCGATTATCAGAGTAGGTCTGCTGCGAAATTCAATATATTTCTGAATTCCTCTTGTATTGACAGAAATTTATTGCTGGTTATCCTGGCACACAGGTTGAGTCACTTGTAATTCGTAAAAGCATTATAGCTCTCCAGATGGATGGTTCGTGAGAAGAGGGTTGGCACTCAACCCTCTCACATGACATTCTATACTTGCACATTAATTTCATGTATATTCCGAAAACAAGTCACACATCGTAATTGAACAACTTTCACATGGTAAGTTGCGAACACATGTGATCGAGAGCGCATTTCGAAAGCTCAGTTTATTGTCCCCAGGTATCATTAGGAAAGATTGAGTGTAACTTAAGATCTTGCTCAATGCACGTGGCCTTGTAATTAATTAGAAAGCAAAGATCTGAACCTTAGATGGGACAACTTTGCATTATGCCCGATGACCTCCTCAAGCCTCCTGGCTCAAGAAAGCAAAGTAGTCCATTGATTGTGGCTGAGTACAACATCCACCATTGGCGCGCTTGTGACTGACACTTGCTTGGTTCAGTTGATCAGTGACAAAAGCTTTTCCTCCTGCTAACTGCAATACAATTAATTAGTTCTGTAGCCAAATTCAAGCCACAGAACATCAACTCTGTTATGCTGTTACGATTCAAAGAACCAATGTGGTGCCATCAACTGCACAAAGGTAATAACTTTGGACGGATGTTGAGTTTGTGAACATTTCAAGCTACCCGCCTTGAATGGTGCCAAAAGAATCGTCCATTTCTATCAATTTGACGAATTTAACAGTCACACCAAGGTACCGAGAAATTCCAGGTCTAAATGTCATTGTCCAATGACTAATTTTAAACAAATGACTCATTTTAAACAAACAACTAATTAAGTTAGGCAACGAGAGGCTCTATTATTGTAAATTTGAATGCAGATTCAGTAAGAGTACAACTCACTTTTTGAGTATTCAGATGTACGTCAGAATCAGGTTCTATAATCTGCAAGACCAATTGCAAGCAAGCAAAGAATATCACAAAGAATGAAGTCTACTTCACGTTACTTATTCTTTCACAGGGTGGGAGTGTTCATAAAATGTACTTCTAAGCCTTGATCAGAATCTTCAAAGGATTGCACAACTTGAACTACTTTTCAGTTTCTTTTTTTAAAAAACAAGAAAAATTGTAGAAAACTAGAATAAAATAGATCGAATTCATCTGAATTCAGATACCTTGAATTATTTTAGAAGCAGTTAGGAATTTTTGAAGTTGGAGTGGGGGGTGCTATGAAAACGCCCCCACGTTGAATTTTTTTAATATATAGTATACTTGTGCTAATTTACAGTTTTTGAAGGGAAGAAGTCATAGGACATCTACCTTATACCTAATTCAAAAAAATATTGTAATGACTTCAAATAAGTATATACAGCAAAAACCTTAATAAATCACCGTAATTGAGTCTAACATTCTAAAATGAATGAAAAGACATTCTTTGACTATCACTAATATTTATTGCCAAAATTTATTTTTTGAAGAAATTTTCATCATTTGGTTCGCTTCAAATGTTATTGATAAATATTGTTTTGATAACTATTGATAAATGTTAATACAATAGTATTAATAGAGTCAATTGTATAAATGTGATATTGATATATGGGTCACAATTCACAATTTTTCTTTGAACTAATTATTAATTTAAGTTACTATTGTTAACACTTAAACAATGTGATGAACACTCAAACGACAAGGCCTATCAACAAAAAAATCACAAATATATCACATTCCTAGTAAAATGGTGCACTCGTTATTCCTATATATCCTTTGAAAGTCGTGTGATGGACATTTTTATTCTCTGCAGCGTGAGGATAAGTTTTGAAAGATGTTTAAAAATATGGAAGAACATTTTTGCAATTTTGCAATCCAGTAGTTCATTGGTCTGTGCGACACTTGTCACGTCACAATTGAAGATGTTGAAGTACGTTTTGACAATCATATATATTGGTCGAAAACTTAGTTTTATGTCGAAAAGGTTCTAACAGAAATCGGTGATATTATGTTGTTTATCGACATGAAATCTTGGTAACATTCAACTGAACATATGCAAGAACCCAGGATGAAAACCTCCAAGATTCTACAGCATACCAGATTTCCTATTGAAATGTGCAGCAGCTATGGTTGGCAGGTTACAGTATTCTATCTTCTCGATCTGCAATGATATTCCGTTTCTTTTGTTTCAAAATAAAAATTTGTGCAGCAGCTGGCCAACTTTCCTTTCTCATGAAGATATGGCAGGATGTATCTGTGTGATACTGATACTCATAACGCACGTACTAAGCTTAAACAGTTTACCGGCTTCCAAATTCCAATTAATTGTGAGTGGTTTCACCTGGCATGAGATCAGTTAAGTTTAGAGGTTGACCCGCCTATCCACTTGAACGCATGTCAACCAGAAATCCACTTCCATTGCAGTTCTGTAGGTAATGTTCACACTTGTGTTAGAAGTGATTTTAAGAAAAGCGAATCTTAGATCCAAATGTGAACTGAAACAAAATTCAACAAAATTCAAATTCCCTCACTAACAGAAACCTGAAACCAAGGGAGGACATATGAATTTATCATTACTTTCCGTCCGATCTTGCATTCTCATGTTCCATATACCCAGCAAACCCTAGAATTAATCCTCAGCTCCCCCGGTCTCCGGTAGGTATTAGAGTCGGAATTAGAGTGAGTTAGAATTGAACCACCCTCGATCAAAATCAGATCTGTATTGACCGGTGGAAGCAACAAAAAAACAGGACACAACGAGACTGAGTTCTGGAGTTGTGAACGCCAGACACTTTCAAATCTTCAGGAAATTAGTGTGGGCCTCTCTCTTGGGGCGAAAAGTGATTAGCAAGTCAGAATCCTCTCGATCGAAACATTAGATTGGCAATGCGAAACTGGTGAATTAACTAACTAACTTGCTGCAGACAGCCTAATTGGATTAGCAAGTTCTTCATGCATCAAATAGTTTGTTATTTAATCAGCGCGCGGATCAGTCCAAACAAACAAACACACTTGTCTATGATCGATCATTGCGTGGTAAATGCTCGACTGACTGAATTTGATAGTACAGTACTGGTCTTCCGCAACGGGATAACTTGAGGAGACATTTTCCTCTCTAAAGATCGACTTTGCGAGTCGATCGGACGCTGCGTTCCGTTGACATGCATGTGAAAACGATCCAAAGTTGCGTGCGCACTAATGACTGAAATCAAAGGGATCATTAATTATTGACTCGACATCATTGTTGCAAGAGGCACGCATGATGCAGCAATATGCTCTAATAAAAATAATTGTACGTACAGACAGCATTCAATACCTGCCAGACATGGCATGTCTGAACTTTTTCTTTTCTTTTCCTTAAATCAAATGGAACGGGATTTCATTGCCAAGAAACAGTAAGGTACAATACGTTACAACCAGACACGAGGGGCACATGGCAAGGAGCGCATGGGTGTTTGAACTTTGGAGACTGAGGTGGAAAGTCATCGAGGTAAGTATGATAAAACAAAAGAATCGAATTTACGGGACTGTAACTTATCACCTGGAGGATAGACGGGGTTGACCTCGTTGACAGGCTTGTCAGAGCAGCATATGCAGATCAAGTCCACGATGTGTTACGTGGATGGACACTTGGACAGAGAAAGAGACGCTACCAGCCAGCCAGCCTTCCTCTGACGGATCTCTTCGGGAACTCGGCCAAGTGGGCCAGCCCGGCCCCTCCAGAACCCAGAAGCACAAGAAACTTAAATAACATAATCTTCATTGCTCTGGTTAAGTTAGTCCGAGTAATTACCGGTCAGCATTGCATGCTCAGAAGTCGGGATTCCCTCCCTGGAGGTTACCCTCTGACGATGGTCGGGGTGTACCATTCTTTTTTCCAGTAATAACGACATCGATTCGTGTTTTAATGTACATAGAAACACTATTTGAAAATTAAAACAAAAAACAAAAAATGAAAATGTAATGAAACAAACAACTATAGCCGGGAGGCTGTGTCTGTCTGTCACTCTGTAACAGTAGCAGTAGCACTGTCTCGTTTATTTGTATTTAACCCAATTTGAAGCAAACTCATTGCAGACAAAAATCCTCCCTTTTCGAGTAAAGTCGTACTCAAACTTCCTCACACAAAGGCTCCTCCCCTTCCGTCCAGAGCCAGGCAAGAAAAACAGTGTTCAGAAGCCAGGATTCTAGGAATATGGATCAGTTGGCACAGAGGCTATCCTAGGGATGCTTCCGTCACTCATAAATTTCGCCCTTGGAATCCTGTTTCATTTGTTTCAAAAAATAATAAATAAACAACTTTAGCACTGAAGCTGAGGCTGCTGAGCTATCCTTCTCAAAATCTGTCACAGGCCCTCGTGCCCCATTTTCGATCAGTACTTCTTGCACTGAATTTCGAACGCAGTTGAGTTAAGATGCTCCTGTTGGAGACTGCAGTGCTCGCGTGCGTCGTGTACTCGTGTCCATTACTCTATGTATTCTAAAGTGGCTAAAATCTTTCTTACCTATTTTGACAAAAACGGGAAATCTCTAGAGCCAGGTCGAGCCAACCAGGATCAGGTTGACGTAGAATGAAATTCCAACAGGAAAATTCGGAGAGCCAAACGAAGGACCCTGGTAGTCTAGTTCTGATGTCCGCACTACTCTCTTGCCAAGCATATTTACCACGGAACTCTACCTCACAGGTTGGAATCCGAAAGCCTTTTTTGGAAACTCATTCGATAAGAATTAGAATCTCACCAGCATTGGATTGCTTGCCCGAAATCTTTATCTCCAACAGCTACGGTAAATTGGTAACATGCGAACTATAGGCGACATATTTGTCATGGCAATCAGGAGACATATGGTGAGTTGGACAGTCAGACAAGGATTTCACGTAGACAAGAAATTATTAAATCTCCATTTCAATCTCCCAGTACAGAAATACATGCATTCAGAATTGATGCAGTTTTTTCCACTGATGCACTGAGTCCAACACAAACTCAGATGGAGTGTGATCGAAGTATTCGATTTGGTACTTCACCTTTTGACACAAATAGAGGATCACTTGTAGCAGACTAAATAAGTAAATTTTTGCTGCACATCAACCGAGACAAAAGATTTTCGACAAAATGTGAACCGGAAGATTTTTAATACAAAATAAATATAATCCATTGATACCCGAATACGTACACAAAGGATACTCTAGCATCCCTTCACAAAGTATACGCTGGCGACGTCGCCAATCTTATGATCGAGGAGGTAAAACTAATATCACTAGTAATTTTAAGCGGCCTAGCTAATTAAATGTGCGCTCATCACGAGCACAATGTACTTCGAAGTCATTTCCAATCTCACCAAGGAAAGAGGCTTGCATGCAATTGAAGGATTGTGATCTCACTGTGTAAATGTACTTACGTCTGCCAAGCCATCATGAACGGATCGCCAAAATGTCATGCGTTGCCTCCGATCCTGGAGTCATAAAAAACGGAGATTATCAATACAACGCCCGTCATTAAGTGATCGAGCGCGCATTTAGTTAAAACTCCCAGGAATTAATTAATTCAAGCTCGATCGCTTCCGATCCTTCCTAGCCAAGCTGCCTCCTCACATCCACAGTCACGAATTGAAGGTCACCGTTTAATTAGACTTTCTATTCCTCTGTCTATCTCAGCGTCAGTATCGAACTTTTCCCCGGACTGTCGCTTTTGAATTACATCTGAACAGATACAGGATGCTGAAAAAATAATTGAATACAGCGGAAGTTGAAGAAAGAGTTAAAAGAGAAAAAAGCGAAACTCGGAAGCAAAAATTAATTAACGAAATCCAAGAAACTCAAACCTGGAATTGAATATTCGATCATTCTCGTTAGTAATGCTCGCATCCTCTTCTCCGCACTCGCTCGCTCGATTGCTCGCTCTGTCTCGCGCACTCAAGAAATTCAAAACTTCAGATCGAGCGAGCGAGACAGAGCTGAGCGAGTGCGGAGAATGAAGAAGATTTCGAGCGAATTATACGGTGTGCTCCAAAGCTAGCTTGCGCAGATCGTACTAATTCAAAATCATAGGCAGGCGGGAACATGCTAACGAAACGTCTCATGGTGGGAAGCACGGCACCGTCGGATGGTAGTACGGCGATCTGAGCCGTTCATAACGTCCACGGGAGTTTCTGGTTGTCGGGGAGGTGCGTTATGACACGTGGAGTTACGGGACTGTTTGTTTGACGTCCGGGGGGGCGGCCGCCGTGGGCGGGTATCCAAGGAAGGTACAGTACAGGACGTTGCTGGCGGAGCTCCAGCTCAGCAATGGTGACTCAGCCAGCACATTATTTACCAGTGCCTGGAACTCAAGGGTGCACTGACCCTCGCTCGGTACCTTGGGAAAAACGCTGAAATTTTGTATATTCCACGCATGAAAAATTTGCAAATTAGGAATTCGTATTTGCAATTGAAGGCTGCCAATTTGGTCAGAGATATCTACAAGGTAAAGTATTCAAGCATAAAATAGGGGGCTTTTTTTTACTT
Organism: Thuidium tamariscinum; assembly: GCA_947034885.2. Taxonomy (NCBI): domain Eukaryota; kingdom Viridiplantae; phylum Streptophyta; class Bryopsida; order Hypnales; family Thuidiaceae; genus Thuidium; species Thuidium tamariscinum. The sequence continues at coordinate 6,112,061 of OX344753.2, forward strand.
GCACTCTTGGAATGACTTGGAGGGATTGAGAAAGGGGACCAATTCACCCCAAGTCTTGGGTGTGAAGAAGCAAATTTTGGACATTTTCTCTTTTGAGTGAGGTGAAGTATTCTTATTGTTGTTGATTTCATTTGTATTAGAATGAAGGTAATTGAAATGGGTGGTTGTCATAGCACTAGAAGAAAATCGGGGCTTTTGCAACTGTAGTTAGCAACTAGTTTTGTAGTTGCATAACACGTTTGCAACTCGGTGATAATTTGGAGCCCGCAATTGCAGTGGACAAGTCGTAGTAGTTGCAATGTAGTTGTAAAATCGAAAAGATTGTTTTTCATTAGATAGCCTACGTGAAACTTCATCAATGAAGTCTTCTGACATGGAACTTGCTTTTGAGCAACTACTTTGCAACTAGTTTCTGATTGCTTTGCAACTAGTTTACAACTAGTTTGTAGCTTGTAGATTTCTAAATTTCTAAATTTTTTTATCTTAATGATTGTAGATTTCAAAAATTGAGTATCAATGATCTATAGATTTTAGAATTTTAGATCTAGCTTTTTTTAGATTATCAAATTCAAATATTGATATTAAATAGATTTCACAAGTTTACAAAACTTTAAATTTCAAAAGTTTTTAAATTTCTTATACTTTAAATATTTGTAGATTTCTATAAATTGTAGAAGTCTACAAATTATAGAAACTTACAAGTTGTAAAAATCTACAAAGTGTAGAAATATTACAATTGTAATATTAAACTTTATTACTTAAAGATGGTATAACTTACAGCTCTTATCCATCCAATCTAATGGTACTCTTGACAATTAAGATGGAATAATTGATATAAAACTTGATTTAATTATTTTTTAGTTGTATTCTAGTTGAATTGTAGTCAAACTTAGATTATTCCCAACTGTAGTTTGACACACTCAACTCTACAAAACCTAAAGTGTTTCATGTCAACAAGTGTTCCATATCGACAAGTGTGATGAATTTTGGATGTAGAATACATCACAAAAATTCTTTTGTTAGATTTCTGTAATCCAAACTTCAACCTGCAACTACTTTGCAACTACATGCAACTCGAAACTTCAATCAACAACTACTTTGCGACTACTTTGCTACTATAGTAGTGTAAACATTAAATTTGGTGTAAATACAGAGGGTTGTAGTTGTAGGGAAGTCGTGTAGGATGCGTAGTTGCATATCAGTCAGTTGCGGCGGACATGATTTTCTTCTAGTGTAGTGATAGTGATTTTATTTTATTTTTAAAAATCTTGAACTTGAGATCCTTATGTTTCTTTGACATCCTAACATTGCCAAAAAAAAATAAGACAACCATTTACTCCCTCTGTCTCGTAGAAATAGCTAGATTAATGTGTGAGTTGTTCCTATTTTCAAGGGAATGTAGAGATATTATAGCTTATACTCACCCCCACTAAGTGTGAAAGAATGGAAGTTAAAGGTGAAGAAGTGCATGTTGAAAACAATCAACAAAAGTGACAAATTTTCACCCTTTTTGGAATTGCTCCAATGGTATCAATTTTGTCATTCTTCAAGCAATGTTGGTGGAGTGACGTTCAATGATGTCTTGTATATTCAATTCAAGTAATGTCTTGTGATTCAACACCAAGTAATTTTCAACAAGAGATTTGTTAGTAGCAATTTCTATATAGTTTTGGGTTGAATTCTTCATCTTTGGTTGGTTAGAGGGTGTGTTTCAATTCCTTTTGCAAGGATTGAACTACCCTATAGTCTTTGGAGTGTAGCATCTATAGTTTCTTTTGCTTGAAAGTGTTCAAACTAGCTTCAATTGTTGTCTGTTAAGTTGTAGAGAGATAATTTCAAATTTAGTTTGATGCAAGTATGTTTGGAAAACTTGGATTTATTGCAAGACAGAGGGAATATTTGCTTTATATATGTATTTAGCAACCATATATGTATTTGAATGTCTAAAAAATCTTTTTTCTAACTTATTTTGGGAGGCAAAAGGTAATTGAAATGGTATGCTTGCTTGAAATGAGATAGTGAGATAAAACTAAGAATGTGCAAAGTATGTGGAAAATTACTATGCCTAGTGTTTTTGATGAGGTGGTAGTGAGGAAATGGTATAAGAGTGTAACTTTACTAATAGAAGAGTCAATGAACAAAATTGTAGGATTCACTTCAAGACTTGTGTGGAGATCTTATCAACAAACACCCTCTATTTTTTTTAGTTTTAGTACTAGAAGCAAATTGGCCAAAACTGTGTTTTTTTCAACATAATCGTGTCAAGTGGGTTATGTTGAAAATTGTGTTGTAGATGCAATTAAGGACCAGTCATGAGGCTCTCCCACATCGCTCCATTAGTGAGATGGTGTTTTGTAGAACTATTTCACGTCCTAGGATTGAGAATTCCGTATTGTCAGCAAACTGGGATATGAGTTGAATAGATTCACTATCAGAGAGTTGTATACCACAAATATTGCCAAGGTTTTGTTCCACTGTTGCAACCATGTGAAGGACCTCTTCGATTAGTTCGATCAGTAAAAATAAATAAGGTGCTAGGGGGCAGCCTTGTCTCACTCTATATTTAATGGAGAAGGCTTTTAAAACTTTCCCATTGATTAACACCATTGCAGAAGCATCTTGCAACATCATCAATACTAAGCTGGCAAATGAATCGAAAATCCCGATTTGCTTCATAACCTTAAAAAAGAAATCCCATGAAATGACGTCATAGGCCTTAGTAAAGTCTAGTTTTAGAAATATAAGATCATGCTCGAACTCTTTAGTCCATTGAACAGTTTCGTACTGCAAAAGACTATTTTCCAGTATGTGGCGAAACGGTAGGAAGGTAGTCTGCTCGACACTTATGACATCCTTGAGAATACCCTGAAGTTGTGATTGTAACGCTTTGGCGATTATTTTGTAGGTAACGTTCAGTAGGGTAATCGGGCGCCAGTTGAAAAGATCTATCCGATCCCTTGTTTTGAAAATAAGTGCTATGGCTCCCAAAGTCAATCTAGTGGGAAACCTACCCTGTAGAATGGATAACCAAACCATTTCCGTGAACTCATCACTGATGAGGTCCCAAAACTTATAGAAGAATTTTGTCGATATGCCATCAAGGCTAGGACTTTTACTTTTAGCCATTTGTGACAAGGCCGCATGTAACTCGTTCTTGCTAAGTGGTTGGTCAAGTAATTCTCTCATAGATGGAGAAAATCTCTTGCATACGCAAGCTAAAATCGCCTCTCTATCTTCCCTAATTTTGTAGACTTAAGGTTTCCTCATCGTACAATTGGGAATAAAAATCCAAACAAATTTTTTCAATCACTTGTTTGTCATGATGTAATCGGCCATGCTAGTCATGAAGTTTTGTAATTGAAGAAGTGTTGGATGCTTCACCAACTACTTTGAAAAATTCAGCACTGATTCGGTCACTATGCATGCGCCACCCAAATCTGGATTAAATCTTTTGACCTTCGAGTTTATGTTCTTCAAATTCCACCAAGTTAGATCTTAACTGATCCACCTCCTTTTGCAATTGAACCAAATGGGGGAGGAGGTATAGTTTTGAAACTTTTTTGTCTAGTTGGGCCCTCAGGTTGACTTCTTGGATCTTAAAACTTTGTGCTTTGTCTATGCAAAATTGGCAGTAGTATCTAATTATCCTTCTCAACTTAGAAAAGAATGAAGCGATAGCAGGTGTCGATGACCATACTCGACGAATTCCTCCCTCTACACCATCTAGGTAAAGAGAAGACATCGCCCACCTACTTGGCCAGGGGGGAGATTGGACGAGCTCGAGCACAACTGAAATCGGACAATGGTCCGACCGAGTGTGGTCTCCTCGGATTCTGTATTTCAAAACTCGCCTTTGATGAGATGGTATTGATGGAAAAAGGTAGCATCGATCTAGCTGTGCCATTATGTGAGCATTTTCACTTCTCGCATTATCCCACAAGTAGACCAAACTAGGTAGTGTTAGGGGGTCTTCGCAAACATTGAAAGAGTCTTTCAAGTTGTTAAACAACAAACGTTCTTGGCTTGATATTGATCGACCACATGAGCTAGTTTTATCACTACGTCTCTCAATCATATTAAAATCTCCTACAAGCATCCATCTACAGGTCCAGGGCAGTTTTCTTGAGAGAGTTTCCTACATTATTTTACAAGCTTGGTCATGAACTGGAGCATAGATGTTAACAAAATTGAGGTCTCCTATTGGAAGTCAAGAGAATATAAACCAAAGAGCCCAACTTCCGCATAGTGATCCAGATTATGAAATATGGCTAGACCATTTGGGCGATATAAAAGAAGCCACGCCACCCCTTCCAGATTGAGATCCCTCGCTTGAGTAACCTAGTTCTGCATTAATAAACAAGGAAGTTGCTTTGCGCCACAATTTCCTACCTAGGTTAGTATTACCCTGTCTCCGTAGTTTATACTCTTAAATGAGCAGAATGTCAACAGGTTTTTGTGTAATATAGTGTCGTAAGTTTTCGATGGCATGGGGATCATTAAGATCCCTCGCATTCTAAGAGAGGAGTCTAATCTTCATTTACATCTTGGATCGGGAGTTTTCCCAACGCTCCTTGCACAATTAGATTCTACATTTTTCTTGAATCCCCAAGAGTTGAGGTCATGGTCAACAATATCTAACGCTATGTTGCCTTGTGTTTGGTGTTGGAATCTATTAGGAGCCTTTCTTGCTAAGGCTTTGAGGTTTCGTACGGAGAATGCGTCATTTGCTACACACTCTACAATTACAAGATCGATGGTGTGCCAGTTGGGGAGCACTCTTGATATGTGATCGAAGACTCATAATGCTAGTGATGTGCCACTTTCAGATGAGGGTGATGATGGTTGAGAGCATTCTGGATAAGGGATGAGGTTCATAGAGGCGTCTACAAACATATCTAGATCTATGATAGGTTCTAGTGCTAGAGATGGAGGATTGATGTGTTGTTGGATAGGGTTGGATGATTCATCAGTTGATGGAGTTTGTAGGATTTGATCATGTATAGGAATGAAATTCCCTTGTAGCTCGTTGAAATCCTAGTTACTAAGGATCAATTGCTTTGGAGAGAGGCTTTTAAAGAGTATCTAGGCTCTATCAAGTGTGGTTGATTGGCAGTTTAGTGCACCTAGGCAATTAGAATTGGGTGCAGGGTAGGGTGAATGTTTTGGTCTACGAGTTTATTGAGGTATTGAGTAAGCTTTATACAGTTGACTGGGTATTGGGGGATAGTCCGACATTGGGATTTGAAAGAGGTGAGGGAGAAGGGGGAGAGGAGGAGGAAGGATGTTAGAGATGTCATGGCTGATTCTATTCATGGATGGTGAGGGATGATCCGAGGTGAGGGATTTGGCTTCTATAGTAGATGTGGGAGGTTAGGAATTCCCTTGGTTACTTAGAGCCGTCGGAAGGTATAAAGGTGAAAAATAATCGTAGTCATTCATTTTCGCTACTTCCTCTCTTTAGCGCTCTTACGAAACCTTCTTCGCCCAGTAGTGGCTAGAGCTGGCACGTGTGGCGGATCTCCAATGGACTAATCGGTTTCTGCAGCTTCGTACTAGAATGAAGCCATCTCTATCTGAAGGAGTAAGGGAGGACCGATTGTAATCACCATGTGATTTGCTATGTCTGTTATATTTTTTCTTTGTGCTGGCTAGAGTATGATGGGTGTTAAGAATATAATTGTGCGAGGTAGCTATATAAGAAAAAGATTTGATGTTGGTTTGGTTTCTTTGTTGATCTAGGTCCTCCAAAGATTGGGGCATGGGGCAACCAAAAGAGGGGTGATTGGAATTGTGACATTTACTATAGTTTAGTTAAGAGTTTTCATACATAAGTTGAACCTCAACTATTTCCCTATTTCTAGGTTCTACACGGATCTTTGACCCCCATCCTTGGGAGAAATCTAGAGCAATACAATAGCGATGTGGATTGAACATAAGGTTGAGAATATCTACTGCTAAAATAGTTCCAAGCAATTAACAATGGATTCCGAGAAGGAAGAGAATTCCAGTGGGAGACCTTCAACTGTCAACTAGTAGGGATGGCTATGACCTGAAGGAGATAAGTGGTTGAAAGAGGGTTGCCATGGAAGGTAGGTTGCTTCCCCACTTGGAAAGCTATGTAAGCGCAAGTTAAGCAATTTAGAAACCGCTATAGGATTGTCAACCTTAACATAGTGGAAGCCAATACTTGTCCATTTGTGCATAAGGAGGCGGTTAGGAGCAAGAAGATTTTCTAAATTCAAAATCTACGAAAGAGTAAGGAAACCCTCTAACGATCCGCCCACGAAGTTGGCGATGACAACATAGTTCTTGATTGACGAGATTTCTTCTAAAAAGGCATAATGATCAATAGCATTGTGAGGAAGTACTTTAAATGGCTGAATCAGTCTCCCTGTCCAGTTACGTTGTAAGTGTGTTGAGAGAGATTCGTTGGCGGATCTGGAAGACGGGTTCAAATTCGGTATTAGAGGAGCTATTCGGAGCTGATCTTCATGAGGAGAACGGTAAGCTCGTGTTGAAGCCCCTCTCGGTAGATCGGACAACTTTAGGCCCTAGTACTAGTGGCCTTTTAGATTTGGGATCTAAGATTCCAAAACGGGGAACTGGTCACATCTGTACTACTAGTTTTGTTGACTCTTGTTTCCCTGCGACTAGCCCACATCGTTATGGTTGTTAGAGAGTAGATCTTGTTTTATATTCCTAGCATGTTGACGGTAGAGGTCTAAAAATTGGTCCGCCGTGTAACTTCTTCCTCTCCGTACTACATCGCTATAGGACTCCATGGTGATAGATCTAAATGTTCATACTAAAAGAGGATAAGTTAACACAATGTAGGTTGAGAGAGAGATAAGGAAGCTAAACGCTCAAGCTTAGAGTGACTTGTTTTGAAAACTGAAAACACCAACCGCATCCCAAAGGTAAGTATAAAGCTACACAATAGACTTCACTCTTTCAGAGACGACGACAATCTTGTTTTGCAAGAAAAAACACTGGAGTTTTGCTTTGCAGCTATGCTTGTGGTCCACATCGCCATCACGAATCAAGAAGAATGATGTTGCTATTAGAAGGGATTTGAGGGCAATGGGAGACCGTAGGCTTTTTTAATTCCTGAAATGTGGGAACATGCCACATCAACAATTTGATGTGGTCAAGAGACTACCTTGTTAGAAAATTTTAATTTTTTTGGAATTTTTTTAATTCAATTTTAGTTTTCTTAACACTTTTTGGAATTTTTTTTAAAAATTTGAAAAACTCAGCCTATTAGGCTTAGTCGCAGTTTTCTAAGAACACAAGAAACAAACTAGGGAACAACCCTAAAACAAGTTTATCTTACCCTCAAATCCCTTCTAAAGATTGTTTGTGACAAAGCAATAGCATTGTCAAAGTTCACAATTCATTCTTTGTAAAATTACAACCATGAATTTACACATTTTTATAGATTGGCAAACGTTGTCACTTTTGGCCTCTAAACCTTAAATATCAAGTTCTTTACTAGTTCCTACTGACACATCTTTTATTCTTTTTGTTTTGAATTCCTATTTGAAAAATTCATACAAATATGTGCCAAAAAAATTTGTATCCTTCATATTGATTGACTTTTGAAGAATCTTATGGCTTTAAAATTGATTTGAATTTGGAACTTTTGATTCCTAAATCTACTATTCACATTTTTACATAATTTGTTTAACTATATTCTTTGAGTGATTTTATATTGAATTTATTTCATTATGTATTACTTTATCAACATTATTGTTTTAAACCCCACCAAGACATAATTGACATTGACTTGATCCCTCAAGGATCAAGGCAAGTGAATGTCTTGACCACTTCAAAGTTTCAATGGCAATTTTTTGGTAGGGTAAAACAAATCTCAATGTATTGTAAAGTAAGATTTTGTAGAGTAATAAATCGAAACACTTGTTTCATTTTTCAATTTTCATAATTTCAATGTGAGAAGAATTTAAATTTTATTTAAAAATATAATCTAATAGAAAAAAGGAGTAAATATAATCTCTTTTCAATGAAAGGAATAGTAAGAATGGAAAAAATAATATCATCTTAGACATCTCTAATCATTACTCTACACAAATAAATTGGGTCTGGAATATTTTACAAATTTTTATTTTTAGCAATTTTATTAAAAATACTAGGCTCAATCTATTGTAATGAAGAATACAAAAGGAGTAGAATGATTCACAAAATTTTGAAGATGTTCCAAACAATATATTGATAATATCAATTGGTAAACTTTTAAAATTTGATAGATGTATAAAATAAATTCAATATGTAGAATACAATTTGGTTAGTTTTGGTTTTCAATTACCTTTTGTTTGAGAGTGTGTACAAATTTGAGAGTTTTTTCATTTTTCATTTTTTAGAATTAAAAATTATTTTATTTGCCTTACATTTGAATACAATTTTTGTGTATCTATGTATGTAAAAAAAACATTATTCACCTTTTTATAATTTTTCTTCTCCCAAATCTGCATTTCTTGACTGTAAAGTCAATCATCCAAAAAATTTATAAACTCAAATTCCAACAAACAACATTTTCCAGAATTAATTCCATCCATACTAGACAAAAAAAGTTTCATTAGAGAAGATTTGGGGCCTTTAGAAGACTATTTCAAGGTTGTTCTTTGAAATTGTTTCCAATGCTACAAACTAACCACTATTAGTCTAAATTTTTGAATTAAAAAATAATAATTTTAAATTTTCAAGAAGTATAAAAAATAAAAAATAAATAAACATGTTTTAAAATATTAATTAATTAATTAGTATTATCTTACATGGAAATTGATTGATTGTGTCAGATTGCTTATATGGCAACATTTCCAATATTCTAGAGCCATCCTACAATCCGGGATCTTGTAATCTTTTCAAGACTTCAAATCTCTTCTAATGTCACTTTTTATTGTTAAAATTTCAAGCAAATCCATGTACAACTTTTTTTAAATGAGACGTGAAATGAGACAATTCATTGAAAATGTCCATTGTAACTAACAAATTAAAGTTGATAGACTTTGAGGGATTGAACAAATCTAAAATAATTTGAGACAATATTGTGCTTTATTTGATACAAGCCTCAAATACCGTTTGTACAAGTGCAAAGAGTACAATTTTACTTTTTTGAAGATAAAAATGGTTGAAAAGAAGAAACTTTTAGTTAGTAAAAATGGCTTCTTTTAGAGAATTTTTTGAATTTTTTTTACTATTTAAAAAAATCAAACATCAAAGTGTTCATTTTCATGGTATTTTCCATCACTCTTTGAGTGTGCATAACTTTCAAAGATAAATTTTTTTAGACTTCAATTTTCACACATGTTAGTTTTATAATGCTTTACAAATTTTCCATATTTTATTTTATTTAAGAAAAAACTTATTCCAAAAGTCACAATACTCTAGAACTAAAGCCATTTTGAGCCAAAATCATTAAGTGGTTCTTACAATGACCAAACTGCAAGTTGAATAGATAATACTAGATTTGTAAAATATTATGAAGTTCTATTATTCAATTTTCAAATATAAACATTGCCCTTTATTGTTTACTTTGTGTCAAAGTTACAGTCTATAATGTCTTGAGATTTTTTCTAGCACATGATGGAATTGATTTAAATTTTCTTATCCAAAAAGTTTTCGAGCTTAATTTTAAGTTGTTTTCAAAAAAATTGGAAAATTTATCATATATAGATAATTGCATGACTTTATCTATAGAATATACAAAATTAGAGGGTTTTTTTTCTTTCTTGTGACCAAAAAGAACAAGACTAAAGTTTTACCTTCTAGGGCAAAGATCAAAATTGAGCTTACACATCTTGATGATGAATATGCTACAAATGAGCAAAAACCACCAAAACCTCTAATGTTGTCTAAATAGCCTATATAGAATTTGGTTTAATTTACACAAATAAAATGGCCACCATCCAAATTGGTTTACCCAATTGTTTGAGAGACTCACTCCAATTAGTCTAGTAGGATGCACAAAAAGTGTCCATGTCCTAAAAATGTTTATTAGCAAAATGATACATATTGCTTTTTTCAATGCACCAATTCCATTTTGTAATGTACCAATAATGAATAAACTAGGAAATAATTCTTTTAGTGTCTGGTATGTGTTTCTAACTTCTAAATTCCTTTATAATTTCACAAAGGTCTCCTAAATATGAAACAACATGGATTAGATGCTAGTTTCATTTTATCTTTCAAGATTTTTTTGAACAAAAATCAAACTACTCCAAAATTTGACTCCACTAATAATAGTCAATTTTATGGATTCTTTATCTAAGATTGGCTCCAAGAAGAAATATGGAAAATATACTATAAATAAATAAAAAACGTGATTATAATTTCATTTATCTTTAAAGAATTTTCTTATTGAAAGTAGTCAATCTCCCCTCAAATTTGACTCTATTGAAAAGGCCTTAGTGAATTGACCCTCTCACTTACCTCCAAGTAAAAATACTATATTTTTTAATTTTCCACCAATCATCTAATTTTCAAATTTTCAATTCCTATTTACATTGAGAATCCCCAACTTAGATACAAGAGGTGTAAGAAATAAAAAATTTCAAGCACAAAATAGGGAGACTTTTTTCTTACTTTAATCTCTAGAATGACTATGAGTGGGGATGAACAAAGAATCAATTGACCCACTCCACTGTTAAATGGTTACTTTATAAGGTAGAAGGCTCTTAAATGGAGCGGGTTCTAAAATGGTGCCCTATCTTAACCCCTAAGCGCTCAAGTGACCATTTTATGGTCGCTGCCCAACTTCGGGTAGCATTTTCGAGCAAAAGAATTTTTTTTTCAAAATTTCAAAATATTGGATTGTGTTTCAACATTTGCATTCAAAACTAAGATCTATACGGTCAAACAAAAGTTATAGCAAAAAAAAGGAGAAATAGCACAAAGTGTCTAAAATTGCTTAGTGTTGAAAAACTTACTATTTGGGGGAAGTATTGATGCTCTGATTAATAATATTTTTATTTTTAACAAATCAATAAAAAAACACAATTTTGAACAATCAAAAAAATTTCAAATCCTAAAAATAGGAATTGTATTTTTGGTGAATTTTTGAAGTTATATCTTCAAAATTCATTTGAAGAGAATCTATAAATATTTTTTTAATTTTGATCATATGGATACTTTCTACTTTTTGTGCTTTACATTATCTTCTTTGATGCTAACTTCAAAAAAGTTGTAAAGCTTATATTTTATAACACATTTGTATTTTGTCTTAATCCCTTGGGCTTTTAGAGGTTGAATATTTTGCATTTTCTTATAAATCAATAAAAAACACAATTTTGACCAATCAAAAAAAATTTCAAATTCTAAAAATAGGAATTGTATTTTTGGTGAATTTTTTAAGTTATATATTCAAAATTCATTTAAAAATAATCTAAAAATATTTTTTTTACTTTGACTGTATGGATACTTTCTACTTTTTGTGCTTTACATTATCTTCTTTGATACTAACTTCAAAAAAGTTGTAATGCTTATATTTTATAACACATTTGTGTTTTGTCCTAACCCCTTGGGCTTTTAGAGGTTAAATGTACAATATTTGTACATGCTGCTTTTTCATAGCCTTTAGCAGTGTACCAACAATGTACATTTTAGCTAGTGCACCATTTTAGAGCCCTATGCCCTTTCAACTTCAAAATTCAATAACTAATTCCACAAAGCTCAGAAAAATATGAAATGACTTAGGTGAAATGTCAATTCTACTTCTCTTTCAAGGAAAATTTACTGAAAAATATTTCTAAAAGTTTTACCTCCCTGAAATTCTGTTTCAGTCCTTAAATGGTCCATTATAGGACCTCTTACCTTAGACCTCTTCTCACCATAATTTGGTTTCAAAGGACCATACACAATATTCAAATTCTCTTTAATGGCTCTTTTTTTCTTTTCTTCCTTTTTCTGTTTTTCTTTTGGAAACAAATGAAATACAATTAGAACAACTTTTTTAAAGTGTTTTACTATTTGTCCAACTAATTTACATCCATGGGTTTGTCAGTCCATTTACCAGTAAGTCACTAACTAAACTTACTTACAGTTGCAGTGAGCCGTGATGTGAGTTGAATGCCCATGGCTCAGTACACAGTCCTTTTACCATGATCATCATGGATATATGGTCCCCATGTCACATCCGTCAGATGTCAGGAATTGAAGTTTCAATGATTGTGATTGGCAGTGGACATGGAGATGTTTAGTTGTTTACATAGATTTTTATGTGACCTCACTAGCTCACAGGACGGTAAATCCTACCATCGACCAACAGGGTAAATTTTGGGTTCTCGGGGAACTACCAGTCTTGTAAACCAGCTGAAAATCTTCTTATGAGATCAAGTGGGAACATACCCTAATTTGGGGCCATGTCTAGGATATGTTCTAGGGTATGTTCTAGGGTATGTTCTAGACTGCTTCTATACAATGTGGGGACTCTGATTGCAAATATGAATTCAGAATTTGAAAAGAAAAAAAAAGTAAAAAAGAATTGCAAAAAGATTTTAAAAATTCTGCATTTTCCCCAAGGTAAATCCACCTGCTGAGCCCACCTTCCGTCGATGGTAGGATTTACCGTCCTGCAGTGACCTCCCATCCCTGCATGGTACAGGCAGGGCAGGCAGCCAGTGTTGCACTGGTTCAGAATACAGAAACTTACTGGTAAGTTACCAATTTCGAGAATAACTTACTGCTAAGAGTATCGCCACCCATCCACTGCAAAGCAACACTGTAAATATTGTGGACCACTGATCTTCCTTGATCAGTGGTTACAGTGTTGCTTTGCAGGGAATGGGTGGCAATACTCTAAATTATGTAAGATCCATCAGTTATAGTATGTGTAGGTTAATTTTGGAAATAACTAAGGTAGGAACACCCATAACCATCAAAATAAGCAATTCAGTAGAGTTGAAGGTATCTTTTTCTAAATTTTTTTTACAGTATTAGCAACTGAAAATCACGAATTAAAAAAAAATAGAATTTTTGGACAAGTCATCTAATTTTTGTGAATTTTTAAAGTGGAACTCACTAGGGCACCCTATACCGCACTCTAGTAAATCTACCTTGATTCTCACAACAAAATTTAAAAAATTCAGAGTTTACCAATCAAAATTAAGAGTGAGTGACAATTTGGAGGTACTCTTGAAGATATTTTAAGGGCACTCTACTTGTCAGTGATGGGTGCAGTAACGGTTATGGATGCTGCTACCTTAGAGAAAGTTTTGGAACATGTCCAAGTTTTTTTAAATTGTAGAGCTATTTTTGGGAATCTGAAATTTTTTCATTGTTGCCAATATGGAATATCCAAAAATTATTCTTGAGAAGATTAAGAAAGAATAATGCATTTATACATGGATAGAATAAACTAATTCAAAATTGAGAGTGTTAAAAAAGTAGGATGAACAAAGTACTTAAAAGCAAGAAAAGGGAAGCAAATTGTTGAATTGTTAAAAGTCACAAATTAACCCCTAAAGGATCAAATTGCGTTTTTTGGCAATAGAGCACTTTTGGGCAGCTCACTATGAATGGAGTTTTTATTTTTCTTCTTTGATTTTTCACACAACATGTGTCCAAGGAGATTCTTTGAGGCCCAACAATTTTCATAACTTTTGACTACATGGTTAAAAAGATATTGCATGATATGTGATTTTCTTTGATCTTTGGATAGACTAGGCACCTCAAAAAACTTCTTTAAGAAATACTTTTAAAAAAAATAAAAATTTGAAATTGGTTTATTAGATTTTTGTCTAAGTGGATGCTTTGAATCATTCCATTCTAATCAATGAGTCAAAATTTATGAGGAGTTTTAGTTTGGGATAGTTTGCAGGTAGTTATAGAATCTCTACTCTAAAAAAAAGTTTGAAATTCTTTATTTAATTCAATTTTTAGTATTTTTGAAGAAAAATTGAAACATTGGGTGAAGATAGTTTATAACAATATTGCAACCATTGGGATTGGCATTTTTCATTTCCATAAATAAATTGTTCACAACTTAGTATTTTGAAGCATTTTCTATTTCTTTCTAATTACTATTTTTTTTCCTATATGTTGTACAATTCCAAATGATTTGAAATTTTTTGAGCATATAACCAACTTGCATTGAAGAATGAATCCAAAGAATAACCACCAATTTAAACATTTTTTCATACAAATGTGACCTTGTGAAGTGTAGCTACCAAGATTTTTGCAGAGATAAAAAAAGAATTTTTGTCAATTCAAATACTAATATCTTGTAATCTACCGATTGGAAATTTCTGAAATTTTTTCCACATCTTTTGAAACCATTGTACTACAAGATCTTACAATTATATGTGTCAAAAAATGTTTTTTTTTCTAAAATTTTGCACTTGCATCAGAAATCATAGTTTTGAAGCATTTTTGGTGAAGGCATAGTCAAAAACCTTTAGGGGTTAAAATATTTCAGCAACAAGTTGCCAAACCTAATCACTGTGTATGGTAGTTGATCACCTACTTGCATAACATTATTTACCAATGAAGTCACGATTAGGGGTTTGTTTTCCATCCTTGAAAAAGGTCCAAACAAACTAATCCCTTACTAGTCCCCCTAAAGATAATCTAAGGGTGTAAGTAAAAAAAATCCCCTTTTTTTTCTAAAGAAAGACGTGAATTAAGGAGCAAGGAAAAAGTATAAGTCAATTCAGTTCATGCAAACAAGGTAACCTTGGAAGGAAGTTTAAAGATAAGTGTCACTCCAGTCAATGGAAGCTACTAGAGCAAAAGATATTGCCTTTACACCAAATGTTCCCAAAGTCTTAACAAATAATTTCTCGTTTATCTTTATTGCACTTATAATAGTATGTAAGGGTATCAAGATCCCTATTTGGTGCTTGATTAATTTATCACTTAAATTATTTTCTTAGCTAATTTGGAGCCTTTGATTGCAAATATGAATTCAAAACTTGCAAATTTTATTATGATTAGAATTTTTTTAAATTAGTATTTTCTCTAGAGGCTAAGCAAGGGGATTTACTCACTCTAGCCTTGAAAACAAGACCCTTGTAGTAAACAAAACTATTTCAAACTTATAAAGCTTCTTAGACAACCCCAACTAATCTTTGAATTCTAAGAAGTATAGATAGTCTTGACCAAGATCTTAAGAAGGCATAATGCCTTTCTAGCATGGGGAGAACCATTATCTGACTATACAATATTATGTTGAAAATTGGGTAATTGCACTAGTAATTCCAATTCCCAAGGATAATTTTTATAATTAGTTCTATTGGAAAAAAACTATATGTATAAATTTTCTTAGGATATGTTTGCATTTGGTGTATGATACCTTTGATTATTAAAAATAATACCTTTGCACATAGTGAAGATGCTAAGTTTTGTTTTTGTTTTTAATGTATAGATTGCATTGATTTGGCAAAAATGGATTCATTTCAAGTTATCCACCACTCAAATATGCAAAACAATTCCTTGAGCCATAAAGTCTTCATCCTTCAAAATTGCAAAATAAAATAGACCACATACAACTTAGACTACATTGTCTGTGTTTTTTCTTAAGCAATGACTAGAATTTATCTAAAATTCAATTCTAGAAAGCATTCCACATAACTATCTTCTTAGGCAACATCAAGCATGACTTATCCAATCGACACTACAAAAAAAACTATCTACTACTCACTCTTCACCTTCACTTTCGATAGTATACTGTGCCACAATATAGACATTGTTATGAGGTTTGTAGTCAATTCAAAAAAGTATGGGGCTCTTGGCTATTGTAGTGTTTGTATAATTTTAATCAATAAATTGAATATGTGTTTTATTTAATATATCGACCGCCATCTACAATCGTTCAATGTTAATAATGTGAAATCATAATATATTTTCTTTCAACACAACCCTATTCTTTCTATATCATAATCTTTTTTTCTTCTACCTATTGCCTTTGTATTGTTTTTTGAATTAGTAAATAAAATAAAAGTTAACAAAAAAAACTATCAAATAACCTCTAAGTTAACTAATAATTGAAAGAAGATTGCGACAAAAAGTGAGAATGATACTTACAACATTGAGCTTCACAATTGTTGTTCCTTAAGCTTGAAACTAGCATTGCTAGAAGGAATTACAACTACAGTGTCAACCAACAACAAAACAATAGAAAATATCAAAGAAAATGCTCCAAACACCAAAAACCGAACCCCACATGTGTCTAATTATCAATGGCCTTGTTTTTTGGATTCCAATTAACAAACATGACTAATGCTAAAACAATAGTAACAAGTAACAAGATTGTTAAGGTCTTTGGATTTAAATTAGCCATTATAGGGTTTAACAAACATCTGAATGTTATTGTTGCATAAGAGTATTTTTTGCCGTATTGGAAGACCACGAGTTTTCAAATTGTGGGAACTCACTGAAATCTACCGCACAAGCGATTTGATATAGCCAAGAGACTACCACATCAAATAATAATATTTACTTAATTTTTTAATTTTTTTTCAAATATTTAACTGGTTCACAAATTGGGAAACAGGACTAAAACAATCTCTTAGTGCCCTAAAAAATCTTTTATACCACAATAGTAATATCCTCAAGGATGTCGTCAAAAGAATTTACACTCTTCTATCATTTCAATCTTATGAGAGTAGACCTCTCTAATGAGGCATTTAGAGCACTACTAGATAAGAACACACTAAAATTCTTCAAATCTACATTTTAAAAAGACTACCACATTCTATATTGGTTACCAACATTTTGAGAAGTAGTGGGCCTAAAACTACAAATAACAAAAGGTTGTATCACTCTTTCTCATATCATTCAATGCTACATGATGTACCACCTAAAATTTGAGGATACTAAAGAGTACATGTAGGAATGCATGGCCAATCTTTAATACATCATTAGCCAAATAACAAAAATTTAACACCACATGCAAATATACCCTAAAGTATTGTCATACATATATCTAGCTTTGCATGTGGTGTTATCAGTCAATAATACTTTGTATTTGGACTTGTCTTCCTAAACGGTGTTATACAACAATTACTAGGTCTAGCTAGAATGTGTAGTAGTAGTGCATGATACTAAAGTCCTACAAAACTCTTAGAGGTAAGTTACATCCAAAAATTGTCCCCGTATCCATTGATATACAATAGATTATCATTGAAGTGTTCTTGAAAAGTATCATTAAACAATTCATTTACTCAATTGCAATTAGTTGACTATTGATTTTGTGAGATTTCAATTTTAGATCCATCTACAAGACAATTTTCAACAAATGAATGTAGGAGGCTTCTACTTTGAAAGTTTATAGAAATCACATGCCATATCCAAAAAATCTAATTTTCTCTTAAAATTCATCATTTTCAATTGCTAATACTTCAACAATATTATTTTCATGAAAAAGTGCTTCCAACTATGTCGAATTGCTTGTATCGATGGTTTTAGGTGTTTCTATTATAATTATAACAAGGTAGATATACCAAAAGCAAAGAAGCCCCTTGTAATAACACAATAAGAGGCCTACAATGGTGAATAGTCAATGGATGTATTGTTGATTGAAAAAGATTCTCTCATCTCATCTTTACATCCACTTATATTTCTTCTTATATTGACGAGAAATAAATTTCAAAGCTAGCTATTTTAGGTAAAGCTATGACATATTGATGGGTCACGATGGAAAAATCCACATTGATATTTAGTAAAGTATTCATTATTAAGAAAAAATTCCATTTTTTGCATTTTTTTTATCATTCTTATTTCACACATTGAGCTTAATTTCTCAACAAGTTATCCAAATCCTATAGTTGTAATCATTAGGGGAGATTTGAGCCTTTAGAAGACTACTAGTTCTCTAATGTTCGAAATGCTACCACATCAACAATTTGATATGGTCGAGCAACTGCCACATCAAATAATGTTAATTAATTATTAAATATTTAAAAACACATCCTTAAACATTTTGTTATCTTTTCAAAACAAGTTTCAAATTTCTGAAATTAATAAAAAAATTCAAACTAGTAGGGGTTGGTCTACAATATTGGGAACAGTTTCAAGGAACGACCTTGAAACAATCTCTCAAAGACCAAAAACTCTTGCTTGTACTTTCACAAAAGATTATGAAGGGTACCTAATTCACTTTGTAGTCTTGTGAGTGCTACTTTTAGTGTATTCTAGGAAGTTGTTTCTCTTTGCTCTAAATCTGAAATTTCTCCACAAAAACAATATTTTTTGAGTTTGAGTCCAACTAACAAAATGAAGGTCATCAACTCTAGTTTCTTCTCCAATTGGAATTTTTGAAAAAAATCATAATATTGAATTTTTTATTGCAATTTGAACTTTAGATGTATTTTCAAAGTCTTTTGGATTGTAATTCTAGAATGACTCAGAAATTGAGTTTAAGGTAGGTACACCCAAAAGTGCCCTGTTCCTAAAAGCACCATCTACAATGCACATACATTTCCGAAATCAGTCATGTTCACAGACTGTGGATGGCGCTTTCAGAAACAAACTTTGACTGTTAATAACTTTTGCATACAATATCCAAATCCTGCGTTCTTTGGTGCATTGGAACATACTTTCACTTGCCAACAAGACTACATAAAAATTTGAACTAATTAATAGCAGGAACTAGGCTCAGTATGAATAAGTGGCGCTTTTGGGTGTACCTACCTTACACCATGATGTTTGCCACTAAAATGTACACACATGGGGAAATTCTCTGATTTTTTAAAATAATTTCTATTTGATGTGATTTTTCTTCACTTTTTTTCAAAAATTCACAGAAAATCAATTTTTCTCAAAAAATCTAAATTTTTTGGGAAGTACAGAAGAGACGTAACTTCATCTCTGAAAAATAAATAAATATTTTTAATTCACATCTAGTCCCGAAATGGCATTTAGGGGTTAAAAAAAACTCAAAAAACTCAAAAAACTTCCCAGACGCTGCCCCTACCCTGTTCATACTTCATAGCAAGAAGAAGAAAATTAACAGCGGATTTGACCAAATTAATATCCTGCATGCTCTGTAGAAACTAACGAAGTTATTAGAAATGAGTCTGTCAGTAGGGAATCAACTAACAGCATAGAATGTGCTGCCTGTAAGGGAGGAGGCTCAGAAACCGCTCATCTACGCTTAAGGGCTGGTCCGCCTTTTTCATGTATCTCCTGAGATGAAAATATTTTTAGCTTATTTTTCAGTCAAAGAGAAATAGATGAGGAATTTAACACAACTCGTTTCATATTTTTTGAAGCATTACTGAATTAGTTATGATTTTTCAAACACAATCTGATGTAGGTCCCTATTTGTGATCATAGGCCCTTGGAAACCCATCCATGCATATTTTGAAAAAAAATCAGGGCTTGTTCAAAAACTAGCATTGCTACATGTGTAAAGCAATTGAAATGGTTTCTGAAAGCGTCGCTTTCGAAATCTGAAATGAATGCTTGATTTAATCATTATTTCAGATTTTTCAATACTTGTAAGAAGGTAGTTGAACAACGATTCTAACTTTGAATTAAATTAGTAGGCACCTAGCTACTTAGTTAGGAATGAACCAAGTCTGGTTCTTAAACCATCCATTGAAGAAGTAAAAACAAATCTCATCAAACTCCATTGTAATCCAGAGTTCACTTTTCCACAGTTCACATGTCCATTTCAAAGCCCCTACTGGATGGTTGCAAAAGCCTGCTCAGTTTTAGAACCCTCTCCTATAGCAGTTTTTTGTTTTGTTTTTGGACAAATGGTGATGTGGCCTTCCTTTCAAGAAGGTTTTAAGTTGATTGGCTCTTTAACTCAGGGGCTTTTGATTGAAGGAGGCCAAATTTTGAGTATACAATTTTGAATATGTAATTTTTGTATGCAATTTTGGCTTTGCATGATAAATGAAATGAGGTTTTAGAAGCATGTTGGCAACGATAAAGAGGGCTCTTATTTCTATTTGGCATTTTTTCACATTTACCCTCATTTTTTCTATAGGCTTGAAGTTGCCCCATTTCGTTTTGAGGAAATTGGGCATTTAACCCCTAACTACCCAGTCGACCATATATGGTCGATCTGAAATTTCAGGCCCATTTCTGAATGGGCAGTTAAATTCTTGTGACTGTTTTAAAAAAAATTTCGGGCAGTTTTTAAGGGTTAACTATTGAAAACTTTCATTTTTCACTGAAAAAAGTACATATTTGATTATTGAGAGGTCTTCAAAGGCATACGTGCACCATAAGTGAAGTGTAAAGCTTGCCAATTTTACTTCATTTCCTAACTTTATGCAATTTCACTTAATTTGAGATCTAAAAAATTGTACATATCCATTTGCTTTGAAAATGGTCCCAATGGAAAGACGAAAGTGATTTCATGATATTCACCATTGAAAATTTAAACATACAATTATTGATTTGGAGTTATTTGCAATTTCTACTTATAAAAATAATTGCATTTCAACAATTGCACGGTAGATTGTGTAATGAATTTAATAGCTTTTCATGTGAAATTAAGTTTTTTTAGAAGTGCATTTTAGTGTGCTAACACTTTTTGTAGTTGTTCATATTACCTCAAATCCCCCAAAAAATTTATATGCAAATTTGAGAAACATAGTGGGAAAAGGCAGCATACTAAGTATAGAAAATGTACTCTTCTCTCGTTATAATCTCACAACTCCAATGCAGTTTGGTGCTCAAAATTTGTCTACTTACTAACAAACAAGCTCTTTAAACATCTATGTGGTTAGATTTTGGAAAAAAATCAATCTGCTTCACTAGGGATGACTACAAGTCCATGCACTTTTTCCATAGTCAAAACATACTTAAAAAGGCTTGGGCATTTAGGGGTTAATTGCCTAAAAAAACCACCCTGGCCTGTAGGCCCTAAATTTGAGGTTTAACCCATAAACGTCGACACGGACGTTTGGCGTTCGATGAATGACAAGGGAGTTTCCTTGTACAGAACGGAAATACAACTATTCATCTGCGGTTATAGGGTGGAAAGGAGAAATCTTCTCCAATGCTTTGACTTGCAATGAGTGGTTTTTGAATTTGATATACCAATGCTTCACACGGTATCAAAATGCATCATTTCCCACGGTCACCCATCCGTCCTTTAAGGGTTAATGGTAGATTAGTATAATAACTTG
The DNA here is from genome assembly GCA_947034885.2 of Thuidium tamariscinum. Lineage (NCBI taxonomy): Eukaryota > Viridiplantae > Streptophyta > Bryopsida > Hypnales > Thuidiaceae > Thuidium > Thuidium tamariscinum. The sequence continues at coordinate 6,133,159 of OX344753.2, forward strand.
TGCCACAATCATGTGCACAGACAAATGGCAAGTTTGGAAGTAAGTTAAGGTAGAGAACACACTAAGCTTCCTCTTACTGTATCCGTCTAACTTACGGCAAACTGGAGATGATGCTGTTTTAATTTGTAATTTTAGTTTTAAATTTAAATTCAATTATTTTTAAGGGGGTGATGCTATTGATGGAATCGGTGAAGTCCCAGAAATGCTCCCTTGTGAGTGGGTCCAAGGAGAAACCACACGCCACCCAGCTGACGAGGCGGAGTAACCAGGAATCAATTGAACCAAGGCAACTCCAAGGAACAAAACATACCAAATTGCAAGTGTACCCTTATTAATATCAGAGTAATTTAGTAGCTACAGTAATTGAATACCTACTGTAGAGTTGGAGGTGGCCAGGTAGGGCAGTACCTACCCAGAAGTGCAGCGCAGGTGGGTTTTTTTGGCTTTCTGGTGCCAAATTGCACCCCAAAAAAGATTGGCAAAAAAAAGGGGAATAAACCCTGAAGTTTTTTTTTGCCAGAAAACTTAAAACCAATAAAAATATTGGATGAAATTCCAGATTATGGATGAAAACATAGTTATGGAAGTGTGACGAGTGCTAATGTAATAATTTTTTATCCAATATCAATACCTTAAGATAGGTAGTTTGTTTTGTTTGTTTGTTTGTCACATTAAGATCTCCCGCCCTGTGTGTCCTCTAGTGGCATGCTTGGTACTATCAGAAAACTCTCGACGAGGAGGGGTGCATGGGCTTGGTTTTGTTGTGTTCCGACCTACGGTGTGAAAGTTATAGATTTTCTAATGTATTCTTGGTTTTACAAAATTTTAAAATTACTTCTACTTTGATTTTGGTCACAATCTTGGTACCGCTGGAAAGCCCTTGGTGAGGAAGGGTGCACGGACTTTGTTTCGTGGCATTTGAACCTATGGTGAGAATGATTGAATTTCAAAGTTTTCATGCATTACAAAATTACTTCTATTTGATTTTTGACTATGGCAATGGCACAAGACACACTAGTGTGGATGAATGTTAAAAATTTGGAGCACAATTATAACATTTAATATCACCATTTTTTTTAAAACAAATGAAATTCCATTGCAAAGAAAAGAGTACAAAGCAGCCAAGCCCACTACATTGGACAAAAATAGAGAGAGAAAAGAGAGGAGAAAAAACTACATAAAATGACAAGGATCCAGACCCTGCTTGGTTCAAACAATGCTATCACCCATCCTAGAGGCAAGGACCGGGGAGTGAATCCAAACAACATTGAATTTGGACTAGATTCTGTTGGCTTGTTGGGGATGTTGCTTCACTTGGCGTCTGGCTTTAAGGAGCGCCGCTCTACCACTATCAAGAAGGGCCTCCCACAAAGCTTCACGAATGTAAATCATAGGCCATCGTTCTTAGTTGAACATGGTTTTGTTCCGTGATGCCCATATAATCCAACAAGTAGCTCCCCTGAGGATGTGCCATATCATCCTGAAGGTATAGAATCTCCTCGGGAGACAAGTGCCAAAAATGTGTTGCCAGAAATTGAAGCGACGATGTAGTCCTAAGATTGGTTGAGAGCCAACTAGGTGAAAGAGGATAGACTGAGAATAATCCCAAGCTTCCTTGGCTCTTGGACAGAGGGAAAATTGAACCAAGTTGTTTCATATTTCCTGAAGCATTATTGAATTAGTTTTAAATTTTCAAACACAGTTTGGCATAGGGCCTTATCTGTGATCATTAGGCCTTGCAAACCCATACATGCATAGTTTGAAAAAAAATCTAGCTTACTTCAAAAACTAGCACTGCAACATGTAAAAAGTAATAGCATTTGTTTCTAAAAGTGTTCCTTTCTAAAATTGAAATGAATATTTGAATGAATCATTATTTTAGATTTTTGAACACTTGAAAGAAGGTACTTCAACAACTAATTTTTATTTTAAATTTAATTAGGAAACACCTAACCACTTAGTTGAGAATGAAGCCATTGGGACTCTGAAACCATCCATTCAATTAGCAAAAAACAAATCTTAGCATACTTCAATGTAATCCACAATTCATTTTTTGACAATCAATTATCCATTTCAGAGCCTCCTAATGGACAGGTGCAAAAGCCTGAACGACTTATGAGCCCTCTCCTATACAAGCCCTCCAAGTATTCACCACTACCGCACAATGCCACACCGACCAAGTGAAAGTTGCTTCTTTCTAAGGGCACGCCTTATGCCATACCATGCGCCAATCTGGGATGAAAGAATTGGGAAGGGAGTCTGGCCATTTCGACTGGATAGAGCGTTTGAAGGTGCTGTTCCTAGTAATATCACCACTTTGGCACTTCATAAAAAATGAAAAAAAAAAACAAACCCAAAAAACCCTGGCACTGCAGTAGCAGCCACCAACTCAACTCAAAGTTGTTGTTTTTTGCAGTGACTGCGTTTGGTTAAGTTTAAAAAAACATTTAATTATAAAGCGGTGGGTGGGTCCCAGTGGTGGGGAATGCTGGCAGTGCAAGGGAAACGAGTTTGGGGTGGGGTGGGGGTAAGTTAACGAGATTCCAGAATGAGTACAGCATATCATATTTGATTGGTCATTTTAAATCCAAATAATATTATTTAACCGGGTTTGGGAAGCTGAGATTTTGCCACAAATGACCAAGTACAGTACTTCCACCTTAAAGAAATATATTAAAATGTTCCGTACTATTTATTGCTGCGAATTGCAATCCCATTTGTTGAAAATAAGGTGCAATAATAAATAGTACAGTTAAATATATGACAACCAATAGTTGACCAATACAAATTTTTATTTATTTATTTATTTATTTACTTACTTACTTATTAGAGAAATGAAATGGAAATTTTAGTTTTTATTTTAAGCTCATGTTGGAGTAGCATTCCAATGAAAGGTTTCAATTGGTTGTATGGATCACTTTTTTACTAATTTATTCTCAAAAATTCCAAGTGGAAGGAATCAAGCAAATTGAGGTTATTATTGTAAAAATCAACTTGTGTTTCAAACTCATCTTTTTGAGCTATCTTTAATATAATTTTCAATTACTTTGGTCACTGCAAACCATAATCAATGTCTTCATGAGAAGGAGTGTAAATATTAGGTCCCATTAAAATTCTAGGACAAATAAAGAAATTATTGGAAATGATTAAGGTCTTTAAATGAAGTTTCTGTAGATGAAAAGGAAAAAACAATTACATGTAAGATCTACTCAATAAATAATATGGCTTCTATGAAATATGAACCATTTGATTGACAAGATACAACCTCTTCAATTTCCATACACTTGAATTGAACATGAGAGTTCCATCATTCATTTGATTGACAGGATGTGTCTTGATTTCCCACGCTGGAAGATTTAACATGAGAGTTTCATCACCCGGCTTTTAAATTGAGGAGATGTGTCTTCATTTCCTACATTGTTGGATTCAATATGAGGGTTCCATCATTCATTTGATTGAGAGGATGCATCTTGATTTCCCACACCAGTGGATTCAACATGAGAGTTTCATCACCTTTTTAAATTGAGGAGATGTGTCTTTATGTCTACACTGTTGGATTCAATATGAGAGTTACATCATCCATTTAATTAAAAGGATGTGACTTTAATTTTTTTTTAAATTCATTTGAGAATGGTGCAGACAAAAAGTATTAGCATGGACAACTTTCATATATTTAAATTGATATTTGTGTGACAAATGAAAGTAGACTCATGTTGCTTACTATTTTTATACATATTGATTGAATGCTAAAGATAATAGAACATTCTACATGATTGAAGTCAGGGACCTTTGAATACTATCGAAGGTCCTAAAAATATAGGCTCAAACAAAGGATCACCCTTCTTGTAAATCATAAAGGTGTGGTCACCTTATATCTTTGAAGGCATATTTTCCATGATATTTGGAATTTTTTTGTAGAGAATATAAAGTTGATGTAGTTAAAATAGGAGATTCTAAATTTGATCAAGAAGATACTTCTTTTGTGTTTTTTCATATTATTAGATGAATAATAATACCTTGTTAAATTTGAAAAACAAATATTATAGTACCGTGATTGCTATTGACAAAATTATGTTCTAATTCCATTTTTTCACTTATTATCATTTACAACACCTAAAGACTTCAAACTCCAATATCTCAAATGCTTCATATATTTCAATGTGCTGATTTACTTCAAACATGTCAAAGTTCATGGTTGAAAATATGTCAAGTATTTCAACATCCAACATTTCAATAGACAATATTCAAAATGGGAAGGGAACCATCCTAACAATCACAATCACCCTTGTGCTAAGACAACAACCTTGTTTCATAAGTTAACGTTCCTTTTCTTCCTAAATTATACCAATGTTTCTTATGTAAAATATAAAGAAAACATCAATATTATTTTTGAAACAAAGGGATTATTTCTGAACAGCATTTGGAGAGCAAGTGTGCCTAATTTCATAGTTTAATGCAACTCAAATAGGTACTAAACTACTAATTAGGTTCACAGGGCGGTCATAGGCACCTCTTTGCGCTTGCAAGAGACACCGACCAGCTCCTCCAAAACGGCGCCCACCCGCACGCCCACTGCCCGTAAACGACTGACCTGACCGGTCACCCTACTCCACTCTACGAATACTCGCGTACCCCGTACTCTACTCTACTACGATATCATCCTCCTGAATCATACTTTTCATCCCTCAGGTCTCCGTAGTCAGTACTAGCTCCCCTCTGCGCCAGGCAGGCAGCTACTGCCTAGCCCTGAGACGTGTATTCATCCCCACCCTCACCGTAGTATACGTCTCAGAGTACTGTACCGTCTGAGCTCGTACGTACGCCTCCTGGTAGAGGTCCTCCCTTTAATGCCTTTGCTGCAGTGCTGCCTTGGCTTTCGCTTTGCTTCTTTCACTCCGTGCTAGATTATGATAAATGTCCGCAATCCCCGCCTTCGCCTCTGCCAAGAAGAAGCAGCATCTCGCAGAAAAGATACCGGCTGCGTCTTGATCGTCGGCTATGCTCCTTTTCTGCAGTGTTTTACACTGTTTTGGGGAAGAACACGAGAATATGGGTCTCGGGGGCACTGTTTAGGGGTGGAGTGAGGGTTTGTTGTTTGTGGGTTTCGAGAGCTGGAGTGCGTGTGAGTTTTCGAGGATTGTTGCTGATTGTGGAGGATTGCGGAGGGTTGTGGAAGATTGGGAAAGTGGGGAGGTTGTTTGAGCTATGGCGCAGCAGCCGAGTACGACGGTGATGATGGCGATGCAGCAGCAGCAGGTGCATCATCATGGAGGCATGGGAGGGTTTCATCATCACGGAATGGGGATCGGAGGAGGAGGACCAGGAGGAGGAGGCGGCGGCGGGGGGCCTGTGATGGATGATTACTTGGACATGTTTGCGATGCAGGGCGGGGGGATGTTTGATATGGCGGGGAGTGGGAGAGGAGGAGGCTCGCAGTGGGATTACAATGTGGCTTCCGGGGGGAATAACAAGGCGTTTGGGATGTTGAGCAAGAAGGGGAATGAGGGGGTGGATTATGGTTTGCCGGAGGTGCAGATCCGTCAACAACAGGGTGGGGGAGGAGGGAGGGGTGGGGAAAGTGGGAGAGAAGCTCGCAATGGCGCGGCTGGACATGGAGATTCACTCACGCGCTCAGTGTCACTCGGCAGCAGTGCGAGTGAAGATTCGGGTCCCCAGCAACAGGGGAAACCTGGGGACCAGATGATGGCGTCAGTTGTGGCGCCTTTGCAGCAACAGTCGTATGGTGGTGGCACTGGTGGTGGTGGTGGGAGTGGAGTGCCGCCACTACCTATGAACTTTGCCCAAGCCAAGGCAGAGAACGTGATGTTGGTGGGAGAGATGGACTCGCATAATGCGCAGTCTTTGGGAAAGCGGTTCCGAGAAGATGACGATGGACACCCCAGGACCCCAGTACGCTCTGAATAATCTCTTACTTATTAACTCTGCATTCTTGATCGCTGTGTCCTGATTTTACGTGTTGATATGGCGCTATGAAGTTTTGACTACCTGCTCAAGTGCGTGACTCGGCGAATGAGTTTTTACGGAGAATGCCTCTGGTTGACTTGTAATTCTGACGATAGCTGTATTTTGGCTGAACTTAGCGGGTCTCTATGTTGGTGCTTTTGGCTACGATTAGCGTTAGTTTGTAGTGGGAGAGTTAGAGTTCGTGATCGTGTTGATTTAGGGTCTGCGATCATGCTGTTGTTTTTTAGTCTGCCTAGGAGTTCTTGGAATATATGATGGTTGGTTACACAGTGCTCTCGCTTTGCATTTAAATCTGTAGAAGTAGAAGATCTCTGTAAATGCCTAGTAGTCCCTGTAGTAGCTCACATCATTGCATTCCACAAGCAGAGCGAAGTGCCAGGAGGTATATGTTTTCGTCTTGGAGAGTGAATTTGCACAGTGTCTGAAATAACCTGGCCTCTAATTCCGTTTTCATTTCGAAGTCCTCATTTCCCGTAATTGTTTGGTTTTCTTCTTGGTATACGGCAGTCACCACTTTTTCTACCAGTAAGATGTCAGGAGTTGTTAAGGTAGTTTTCCTTTTTCTCGAAAGCTGTAGCGCGAGATTGACCTCGACATTAATGATACCAGGCTGGTACAGTACCTGCATGCATGCACCCTGCAGCCCTAGTTGGTTCTTAAGGTGCAAGGAAATAATCAGCGAGTACCCTTTTGAGAGTTGCTTGCGGTACTGTTGACCTCGCTGTTTCGTGACCCCTCTGCCAGGGAAGCTGTGACTCAAATCTTCTTCTTAAGTTTTAGATCTGATATATGATCGGTGAAGTTCAGAGTTGTATGTTGGCTCTTTCGTCTTGATATTCTTCTGGTTCAACTCAAACCTCGAGGGGTTACCTGGACCGTTGATGGTTTTAGGAACTTGCCATGGGGACGCTTGGCAATGCCGGATCTTGGTGGGTATGTTCCTGCTAGCTTAGTTTCATTCAGTATCATACCCTCTTTCGTTTTACTGTGTTTGACGAATGTTTTCTTGCTCTGCAGGGAGTTATTCCAAATGGGTCTGTCCAAGGATCTGGATACGCAAACCCGGGAGGGGTTCCGTCAGGACAGTCTCTCCCAGGCATGGGGGCTAGACCGCGTGTGCGGGCACGTCGTGGTCAAGCAACTGATCCTCACAGCATTGCTGAACGGGTATGAATAGTTATGGGATGATCATCTTTCGGGGCTAAATGCTTAGGCTCGTGTAGGAAAAACGTTTTCTGAGCGGACAACTGGTGAATTTGACTACATGTATCTTGTTTTGTTACAATTGAATAAAACCTTCGTAGCCTAATCTTGCACCTGATGTCGGCAGTCTATTATCAGGCTTCCGTGTGAGGCTTTGAGTCCCTTGGACACGTACTGTAGACAATATAATTGATGTTGGGGCTTGCTTTACATTATTAGGGGACTAGGAATGGAGAAATGCTAGGAGCTGTGTGTTCTTTCTCGCTGTGTGTCCCTACATCTTCTGTTGCTTTAGACCTGTGTCTTGTGGTTTTGGCCGACATTGCTGCGTCTTAATATTCTCTTTGTTGGGTGTCGATTATAGCTTCGCAGAGAGCGAATTGCAGAGCGCATGAAAGCCTTGCAAGAACTTGTTCCCAACTCTAACAAGGTACGCGGTAGTACAATCTCGACTCTCTGTACCTGACGAGTTTTGTACATCATAAGTTCTGTTATATGGATAAAACAAGCATGGTCCAGGTCAGTGAATGTCACAATGTAGTCTAGCAGTCCAGAATGTTCTACCTACTCATGAAAGATCTATCTATCTATATGGAGAGGTTCCTTGGATGATTCAATTCTATCTCTGCTGATTGTGAATGCAGACCGATAAAGCGTCGATGTTGGACGAAATCATCGACTATGTCAAGTTTTTACAACTCCAAGTAAAGGTAAGTACAGCAACGTCTAGTCAATGTCCGCACTCTTGTAGTAGCTGGTTTGGGATGATGCTATTGCCCACGATTTGATGGCGTACATGCCCATACCGCTGATATACGTGAATGTCTTCGAGTCGGTTTCAGTTTTTCCGTGCTATCATGCTATACTTTACAAAATCGTTGAACTCCTTTGATCTCGACCTCGTGATTTTTGCAGGTCTTAAGCATGAGTCGGTTGGGTGGTGCCGGAGCACTTCCTTCACTTGTTAATGATCTGCCTGCTGAGGTAATTATTTTGCCCTGCTGTACACCTCTATGTAGTACCTTCAGCGAAACTGTTGGGCCTTTATCGAGCCGTCGATGTTACCCTGTGTTAAACTTCGCATTTGTATCTTCACAGTGACCCGACCTGGAGGGCTGAGATGAGTACTTTGAATATTTTTCGCAGGCTGGAAACAATTTTTCTGCATCAGCTGGGTCTTCTGGTGTCACCAATCCTGTGCAGGATGGTCTGGCTTTGACTGAAAGACAAGTGACGCGTATGATGGAGGATGATATGGGTAGCGCCATGCAATATCTTCAGAGCAAGGGGCTCTGTTTGATGCCCATCTCTCTTGCAACGGCGATATCAACAACAAAGGGTCCCGGGCAAGCTAATGTCAATTCAGTGGAGCGACAGGGATCTGTAGCAGCAGCAGCAAACAATGGCAAGTCTGCAGCCGGTCCCAGCGCAGCTGCAGGATCCAAGGATGACGGTCCAGACGGTGGAATGGGGACTGAGAATGGCAGTGCTCCTCTGGAGACCTAGGCGATTCTGCCAGAACCTTGAGTTGGTGTCACAGGATATAGCTATGTCTCAGTATCCTCTGTGCAGAGTTCAGTATTTTCGACTTGAATAGTGTTTTTGTCTGAGCGGTCTGAAGCTACTGAGGTTGGAGATGTCCCGGCTGTAGCACCTGACATTCAGCAGTTACCTTATGTGGAAGTGCCTCTATTTCCTGCTTCCCTCAGAAATGCTGCTTGTAATGGGAGCATGCCAGAGAACAGGCAAGTAACCCAACCCCTTAAGGTGACAGTTGTGGAGTTAAAAGTAGATTTTTTATGTCAGACTCTCCAAATACTTGTGCAGACACTTTAGCTGTGCTGATTGAATATCAGCATGTTCGATCAATAATTTTGGTTTCATTTCAAGTGGTGTCAATATGTCGTATATTGTCTGAACTGTTACTGTGAAAACTAAGCCCAATGTACCTTAGCTTTCACAGGAGTCCCTAATTATGTTGAATATGGTCTAATCTTGAAAGGTCAGCCCTTGGGCGTAGTGCACAGAACTGGGTAAGGAGCAGTCATCTTTGCTCACATTAATTCTAAAACCTTCAAGCTTGGGTGTGCAGGCATTGGTAGCTCTGGTGCATTGACAAGCGCCGACTCTGCAATACACTTACTGCATTCGATTTAGGCATAGCCGTTGTAATCTAGAGTAGACTGGCAATTTTCGGACCTCCTGCTTTATTGAAATGGACCCATTAAATCCAAATACAGTGGATGGGCCTCTGAAGTCTCATCAGAGTCTTTTGATCTTTCACTGTATCATCTAAGGCACAACTCAGGTCCTACGTATATACAAATTTTGAAGTTTGTAAAGCAATCCATGTCGAGTCGAAACTCTTGTTAGCTCGTTTTGTTGGTGTATTGTTTTTCCGTTTTGGTCTTCTCTTTCAGTAGTACTGTCGATTTCTTGTGCTCTCGATAAGTTTGTGTTTTGTTTGCCTCCGTTGTCGGGAGTTCTAAAGAATTTCACTTCGATGGAGCAGTTTCTATCGTCAGAATTAGTTGTGACTATCGAGTGTTCAGAAGTTGATAGCGTGAAGTTCCTTCTGTACCAGGAAAGTCTGCAAGTGCTACATCCAGTTTGTTGTAGGGAACTCTTTCTACATGTGTTTCTTTAGCGCTATTTTAGGAATAGTGGTGATTTAATTCTGGAGGTGATTCGGACTGTTAAGTGCTTGCAGTTCTTGAAATCTCTTGCTGTTGAGCAAAGTTATACTTTCCTTTTTCCGCCTGGTTGGTCGTCTCATTCTTCTGTGCAAGCAATTGAAAAAACAAGCTTCAGTGGCAGTGAATATCAGCATATCCTGGAGATTCATAGGCTCCATACAGGCCAAGTGTTGAGACCCAGACAAGTTTTTTTTTTTTTTTTTTTGACACAAATGAAACTGCAGACGATTTTTTTCAAATCAAGGAACAAGAGTGCTCTAATTTCAGTATCCACGAAATCCAGGTCAATTAATATCTTATCCAGAGTGGATCTGTATTCCCTTCTTTATGCCTGGAGCTCTGGACCAATTCTCCCTAACCGCCCTATTTTTTGGGGTTTGGGGAGGAAGCCAAATTGGCTACACTTGTCATTCTTTTTGTCTCCAACATGGAGAGGGCTAGATTGTTTCCAATGAATTATGTTGGTGATAGTGAATTTTAAATATTATGTATTTTGGCACAATTTGCTTGGAGTAGGTGACCAATTTCGGCACTAGGTGGAATTGTCGAAATGCAAAAAAGGTAAAATTTCCTAAGTGTGGTAATGTTTTCTGGCACCACAAAGGTTTGTTACAAGGAAAGTTATGCAAATTCATTGTGTGTTTTGAATGGACTTGGGCACCATCTTCCATAGTACATAGTGAAAAACTAGCATCATATAAACTAAAACAAAATATGAAGTAAGAAAATCAAAATTCATTTATAGGTGATGTTTATGGAAACCCTAAACCTCTACTAACAACAAAAACACAAAGTGTTGATAAATCCAAGACTACAAGCACATCAACAAAGTTCTATAGTTAAATGATGCATCACATGAATTCTAAAATCCTAAAGTAAGAATTGAAGTCAATGCCAACAATACATGAGTGCTTTGGAATACTCTAAAGAATCAAAGACTTGGTGCTTGAGTATAAAGACCCGCAAGCTTAATAAACAATGAAGGTAAAAAGTCAATTATGATAGAGAATCATATTGATTTATATAATTTGGACAAAGATTGTGCACCAACTCCTCCAAAGCAACTACATTAAAATCATTAGGAGGGATTTGAAGGCTCTGGGAGCCTGTGAATTCCCACAACCCGAAATCGCGAAAACAGCCACGGGAACGCAGTTCTGCAGGAATTCGACGTGGTCGAGCGACTGCCACGTCATCGACTTCTTTTTTCCAAATTTTTTTTTGACTTTTTTTCATATTTCAGGACCCCAATTTTTTTATTTTTTTTATTTTTTTAAAATGCTGACCAACGACCAACTGTTGCCAGACCCTGTTTCGGGAATAATCCCGAAACGGCCCTTTGCAACCCTCAAATCCCTCCTAATGTGTATAACTTACGATGGCTGCAAATTTAGAGGGTATTCATAAAGATAATTCAAATAATCCATATCAAAGAAAAAAAAAGCAATATAGTACAATCAAAAAAAGTAATCAAACCTTGTGATTATTGAAGTACCTTCAAGAAAGAGACATTACACCTAAAAGAATTAGAACTTAGTTTTATATAGAAGTCAATAAGTGACCTTCATATTCTTTGGTAGCACATTTCTATAAATGAGACATGCTTTCAATGTTTTGAGTGTATAAATCCTCTAAAGACGTCAACCCTTGGTCCTTGCTTTCTAGGTTTGACATACACATTTTGCCAAAAGTAAGCAACACATGTAAAAACAACAAGGTTGGCAATTTAAAATGACTTAAGATTGCAAGCACCATTAGAAATCCCCACCCCAAACTGTAAACTCTACAAAACAAGAACAACATTGACAAGTATTGTTGGCAAGCCTTTGTCAAACCATGGAGATATCACAAGCAATGAGAGAGAGAGAGAATACATCTTGAAATTGTCTATATACCCAATTTTATTCCAACACCACTTATAGCCTCTCTTCCATCAAATATGATAGTCATAGCAAAATAGAAATATCATGGAGTGGATACAAATGCTTATACATTCCATCACGACAAAGTAGTATGAAAGTGCAACAACCAAGCTTAGTAGCATCAATGCAACGTCTATACATAGCAAAATAGCAAGGGCTATGACAATAAAATGAGGAGGAGGAAGTGTAATAAATAGAGGAAGAGTGGAAATGAAAGAAGTAAAGTGGTGGAAGGCCTTGTATAGACTTTGGCAATTGCAAATTCAATGCTCCATCTCCTTTGGCAATAAATGGAATTTCTAATGGCAAAGGCTTGGCAACAAACACACAACAATGAAAGCGCCTCAAGTGATGAAGAAAGTGGGGCTAGAAGAAAGTGGTGCAAGCTTTTGAATTTGAAGTACTTCACCATGGAGATTCTTGGCAATTGCAATAGCTAGGGCTGTAGCTTTTTGGCAACACTTTGAAAACCCTAGGCAGCTCTTTGGTGATTTTTTTTTAATTTTAATTTTTTTGCTTAAGGCTTTTCACCCTACTTTTCCAAATGGTGCTTTTTGGCCACATGTTGCAAAAAGAAAAGGGCTAATTCCAAAATTGGCTAAAATTAGTTGAATTTTTACCAAAAAAGTCCTTGCGCTAGTCATACATTGCCAAAAAAATGGCCTTTAATGGAGACATTTTAGCCAAAAGTGCAACAAACAATAGAGTTTGATAATTAGTTTGTAACTTCTTCCACAATGGAATTAGCATCTATTTAGTCATTTTTGTATTATAGTGCTCTCAACAATCCTTCACAATTTGCAAAATCCTCTCTATTTTTTTCTTCATACTAATCACTCTCAAGGAAGCTAAAGTTGATGCTTGTTTGTCTTGAAGGTGGCATATTGCACTAAATTCTATAAAGTGGTTTTGGGATCACTACTCTCGACTTCATTTAGAAATCCATTCTTTGTACATTAGTTGAGAGCTTAATGCATTTGGAGAGCTGAATACATTTAAGGTCTATTCCCACTTGCTCTTTGTTATAGCCGTAGAGTCTGACCATAGTTTTTTGAACACTTTCAACATCTACAAAAAAAGAGTTCTTTGATGATAGAACCAACTTGATTGGGTTGGCTTTTTGCTTGGATTTGGATGATGGAAGAATTACTAGAGTATTATAAGAACCTATCAGATCTTCCAACCTTGAATTCATTTGTTGTTTGAGAAGTGAGAGTTGGTGTGGATTTGGCAAACATCCAATTGAAACACCAGGTCCAATTGCTTTCACTGCTCCCTTAAAGTCATTGTAAATAGTGTCATAACCTTGAAGCGTAATTCCGTTTTTGTCGCATGTTTCAAGAATTGCTGCAAGACCTATTTTGGAGCCAATCTTTTGTGGATAACGGTTGAGCATTTTCACTCCAATAGTATTTAGCTTTAAACAGTTCATCATAGAGCTCACTTCTTTCTTTGATAATAGGTTGGCCACAAAGGACCATTCTACTTTTGTGATGCATCATCACCATACAAACGGCTTATGCGCCTTTCAACTTTGTTTTTTTCTTGAACATTTCTTGCAGTCTGTGCATTGATAATAGATCACAGAAGTCTTTTCTGAGCCTTCGCATGTCTATTAGATTGCAATAAAGTACAAAGATCTCTTCATTGACTTACTTGACTTCAAAAGCCAAATGGAATCTTTTGCATATGAGTTAATTCAACGATAAGGCGACTCAACAATGCTTTAGCTTTTGTTAGTTCTAAATGCACTAATTGTAACTTAGCATGGTGAAGATTAGTCAATCTGGTACTCTCTCGTAGACATTCTTCTTTAACTATACCACAAGCCACCTGACTCTCTTCTTTTGCTAGTTTTTCTACAATGATCTTATTTTGCAATCGAGCTAAATGTTTTTGGAGTGACAAGCTCTTAGCACTCAGAGTAGCAATTTGTTCTTTCAGATGAGGTATTTGATATAATTTCTCTTTGTGGATGCTGATTTGATGTTGCAAATAGACGACTCGCTCTTTTAGAAGTGATATCTCTAGAATATGGTCTATACATTCTTGGCTTTGGAATTGGAATGAACGCATGTATCCCAACAAACCATTTTCACCTTCTCTTATGAATTCTGCCAAATCCTTTAAAGAATTCAATTTTGGTCGTTTTCTTATAAGAGTATTGTGCGGGTACAAAGAATTGTCTAACCATAAGCTAATGTTTGTATTACTTGCCTGTCGCTTCTGAGGAAACATTGAGCGTAAAACTTGCTTATAAATAAATTTACCACATTGTATTATTGGAGCATATTTAGTTGCAACTAAGACTTGTGCCTTATAAGTGACATCTAAATTTGCACTACCTCTTACAACCATGTTTCTAAAACTTAGTTTCTAAATTGAAAAATATTCCCATGCAAAACACTAGGATATTTTCTTATTTTAACCAACTACCACCAATTAATGTATTAATATATGTGTTTTGAATTTGGACTCAATGTGTGTATACATGCTATGATCTAAAGTGGATCTAAAGTGATTCTAATACCTTGAAAACTATAGCAAAAAATTGAAGCAATCTTTGACATACTGACAATATTAAATGTGATATTAGATGCTTCAGTACTCAAAATGGACTTTCACTATGACATCAAAAAAAGATAATGCATTGTAAGCAACACTATGATTCAGATGAGGACTAAATTCTTAAATAAAGCATGTATCCATCACCAACTTCAGCTAAAACCCAAGAATTAAACAAGCATAGAAATTGATGGAAGCCAACAAAGAATTATATTCAATGACAGCTTGGCATTCTTTGCTACAAAGACAACTTCATTGTTTTGGTGATAGCTAGGTGTAAGCTTGTGATGAAAATGGCAACCTCTATTTTGAATCATGATGATCATGCCTATTTTTCATTATGCCAAATAGAGTGTTGCCTAGACTCTAAGTAGTGGAACATGATTGAGTCTAGACACAAAGTAGTGAGTTTAATTTTGCAAAGAAGAACAACCCCTTTTGGAGCTCAATTTTTGTGTAATGGGTAGAATGAACTTACTGGAAGACTACCAATAGTAAAATCCTAATCTAATCATTCACAATGTAAACATGCATAGATAAAACATCGGTATTGTGCATAGAAGTGACATCATCTACAAACATATCTATATAACAAGCCATACTAATCAACTTATACATCTCTTCAATAACTTATTTACATATGTAGCTAACCATCACCTATCCTAAATTGTTACACTAGTGGACAAATGGCAAATCAAAGACATTCAACAATTTGTACAAATTAAAACACAAACTTACATTTTTTAATTGGACAACTATCATGGAGAAGTAGAAAAATGATATGACATTGGACCCTTTTCTTTCACGCCTCCTTCTAAGCTTAGTACTTGCACTATGTTGCAACATACAACTCTCCCTATTTAATTTTCAACTATAACATGTCTTTTTTGGCAATCTTGTTATTGTCATGTTTGAAGAATGTATTTGATTTAGGAGTTATGATGTGTGGCTGTATATCAATTAGAGTGTATACCTTACATTTCACCATGTAAGAATTTCTTCACTAGCCATGAAGCCCTCTATCTATGGAAGTTTGACAACTGAAAGAATTTGAAATTTTTGATGCCAATCATACTTATTTTGAGCCTCCTATTTCTTCATTTGCACTTTACCACAAGTTGTAGCATCCAACTTAGTAAGATGCAACTAGGAATCAAAGTTGCTAGACCCTTTAGAATCATTTGGAACTTCACATAAATCTTTGTTGTCAACATTCTCACATTCTAAATTAAGACAAAGTCATGAGAGGAGACTTTGAAATCAAGAGTTTTGTGTCACTAGGGATTAATGAAGAACCAAACAACTAGTCCAATTCAATAGACAATGATTTGCACTTCAAGTGTTGACTTAAATCAAAGCTAGGATAATCTTCTTTTCTTTTTGTGCCTCCAATAGTGACCTATCAATGACCATGGACAAAGATTGTCCCCCCCCCTCAACTAGTTTGGAAGTAACTTTTTATATATATATATTCTTTTTTGCCACTTTTGGCATGCATTGTTCAATTAATTACTTTTACAATTCAATTCCTTAGGGGGTAATGCCAACACCTTTGTCGCTACTTTCTTGACTTTCTTCATTGTTGATCTTACAACAAAAATTAATTGCCTTCTCAACAACATTGTTTTTTTAATTTTCATCAAAGGGATCTGATGTCAAATACTTATTAGTGAAAAAATGAACTCTTTAATTTGATGATCATACGTAGGAGACGAGACTATAGCAAAGGAGTGAGCAAGTACACAACTTGTCAAGTAGTGAAGGAGGTTTGTATAAAACAAAGTGTTGAATTGATGAAGGTGCAACACCTCTATTGTAGTAGACATTAAATAATAAGCAATCAAAGTTGCAAAACATGGAAATGATGAAAAGATTATACAAGAGACTTTCAAAAATAAACTACAAAATTGTACATTTTACAAATCAGACAATCTTGGTGAATAGGTTAGGTCTCTATAGCTTGAAATAAAAATCCCGCTCGTTGAGGTAAATGGTGACCTTATCTACAACACACTCACTAATGGATGGTAAAATGAAGACCACTAAACCACTAAAATGTAGCGACATTGACAATCAATCACAATGTACAACAAGAAGATCAAATGGTGATGGAACTTGGAGCATTGAAGTTTATAACATGCAAAAGGGAGAAGAATGGATGATTGCAATATAGTATTGGGCACCTAATCCTAATCCCACTAGTGACGCAACTATAGAAGGAGAAGGAGATGAATGATGGTCTACTACCATGGGGTCATGTCAAGCTACCAATGGTGACATTAAAAGAGATTTGAAAGATTGTTAGTTATTTTCAGTTCCCAAACTTTGGGAGTGTGTTGGGAACATGACACATTAGGAATTTGATGTGGTTGAGAGACAACTAAATCAGAAAATATTATTATTTTCAATTACTTTTGAAATATTAACATTTTTTAGAATGTTTGGAAAAAAAAATTGGAAATTCAGCCAATTATAGAGTTGATCTACTTTTTTGAACAACACATAGAACATATAGAGGAACATCCCGTGAAATGGGCTTCTCTTGCCTTCAAATCCCTTTTAATGTAAAGAACAATATGTTTGGGAATAAACATAATGATCATTTTTGGGTCTAAACTACTTGGAACACATTAAATTTTGGACTTAATGAAAAGCTTTGATTTGTTCCATTTGGATTAGTGATGTGAAATTTATAGATCTTGTTTTGCAATCAATCATAGAAAGATCTATAAAATTTACTTAATGGATTTGTTTTTTAATCAATTTTACTATTTAAAAAATAAATGTTCAAGTAGGTGAAGTATGTTGGCTTGAAGAATCTCACTATTGGGATTAGTGTGTTTCAATCTATCCTAAAGTTGTCAACAATTTAGTTTTTTTTTTAATCTCATACCTACTTCTACTTAACATTCTTTTAAAGAATGAAAACCAAGTATTTTTTGAAAGTATATTTTTTAGAACTTCAATTCAAATATTCAATGTGAATTTTTTTCTAAATTGAAATATTTAGTGCAAAAATTTTAAGTTAAGAAAATTCAAAGTTAAATAATCTAATCAAAAAATGTACATAAGAACTTCTTTTATTCACTTTTAATGCAAATATCTTGCAATCTATTTGGTAAGAATTTAATAAATTTCTTACAACTACATTATTACAGTAATCTAATATAAGATTTTACAATTAGATTTGAAAAAAAAGAAGAAATAGTATTTTACTTTTGCAATAGAAATGGTAGTTTTGTATTTTTTTCTTTAATGGAATAGGGCCTTTAGATTCTAGGGTTTAAATTGTTCCCATATTTAATTGTAATTGGTTGACTATTGGTTTTTAAAATTTCGGTTTTATGACAAATCAATGTCATGGTTTCAATGATTTAGGAAGCTTCTACTTTGAAAATTCATAGTAATTTCACAAGTTATCAAAACTGAACTCTATATTTTTAAATTTGAGATTCATGATTTTCAATTGCTAACTTTGCATAAATATTTTTCTTTGAAAAAGATGCCTCCAACTATGTGCATTTTATTCTTTAGACAATTATGGGTGTCTTTCTTTTAACCCCTAAATGCCCAAGGCCTATTTTGAGCTTCTTGAAATTTGCTCTAAATTGAACAAAAATCCAACATTTTGATAAGTTGAATCAATTTTTTTGGAATTGTAACCATACAAATTCAAAGTAGACATGTTAGAGATGACATAGGAAAAGAAAACACAACAATATCACTTATAGTTTGAATGATTATAATGTTTGAGCTCTCTTTTTGCATGTCAAATCTAAAAAGTTGGTCACCAAAAAAATATGAAGTTGAAGGGCCTAACAAGCATAACTCCAATCAATTTATGGCTTTTCAAAATCTACTCCACAATTTTTTTAAATGAATTTTTAATGTGATTTTTTCTCTAAGATCTAATGTATTTGAGGCTCATTTCCAAGAGTCCTTAACACTACGGAATGTAAAGATTGCAATGGGTACCCTTGCACTACATCTTAAATAGAAAAATCATAATCATTCATTTTCAAAATCAGATTATTGATGCTAAAACTAGACTTCAAAAAGAATCTTCCAAAAATATAAACTACTAAAAATAAAAATTTGGTAAGATTTTATTTAACTTCAAAGTTTCTTCTACACCACATTTAGATGCCTTGGGCATTTAGGGGTTAATCAAATTAACTTGCGTATGTACCATACCACTGCTGGATACCGTTATGTCGGATACCGTTATGTCAAGATTAGGCAATCAAAGTAAGGAGATATTATTACAGTATTTGGCCTTACCGAATAGGTCCCATACAATTTGGACACTGAATTTCTTTTAGCAGTATGGTAGTATGCTCAAAAACGGCTCATTTAAGAACTGATATGCCTTTTTCATGTATTTCCTTTGATGGAAATATTTTTAGCTGATTTTTCAGTTGAAGAGAAATAGAGGATGAATCTAACACAAGTTGTTTCATATTTTTTGAAGCATTATTGAATTAGTTATGAATTTTCAAACACAATCTGCCGTAGGGCCCTAATTGTGACCAGTAGGCCCTTGGAAACCCATGCATGCCAAGTTTTGAAAAAAATCAGGCTTTGTTTAAAAACTAGCATTGCAACATGTCAAAAGTAATTGATATGGTTTCTAAATGCGTTTCTTTCTAAGACTGAAAAGAATGATTGAATTCATCATTATTTCAGATTTTTTGTCATTTGAAAGAAGGTAGTTCAACAACTAATTTTTATTTTGAATAAAATTAGTAGACACCTATTCACTTAGTTGAAAATGAACCCCTTGTAGCTCTAAAACTATCCTCTGAAGAAGTGTAAATGAAATCTATCATGCTCGAAAGTAATCTACAGTTTTTTTCTCAAGTGTCAGGAGTCAATTTCACAGCCCCCTATTGAATGATTGCAAGAACACGCACAGTTTTTGAGCATCCTACCATACCGTGGGCAGTAAGGAAGCCGGACGGCCACAGAAACGAAAGACAAAAGGACCGAAGAGGCGCAGCAAAGTAAAAGAGACTGAACAAAACGAAAAAGAAAGAAAGAAAAGAGGAGGCATGAACTGGAGTCCGACGGCGACGGCGACGGCGACAGGGCGTTCGACTGCGAAAGTGCGAATCGTGAGCGTCGCTCGCAGCGGATGTGTGATTGAGAACGCCAGGCTTATCCTGTGTATTCCCGGATAGCAAGCAGCCACCTAAAGCCCTGAAACCTCTTTCCCTTCGAAGTTCCCGTCTCCGTCACCGTTACCAAACAATCGAGGCCCGTCTTCATCAATTAATAAGGATTTCTGGATTGACGACGCCCTGATTGAATTTCGTTTCTGTGGCGAATGTTGTGTCTCCTGCTGTGAAGGATTCGGGCGTGCGATGGCGGCCCCAGCAGCTGCAGCCACCGCCCCAGCTATGGCGTCGCTGCAAGTGTTGGTGGGCATTGGGAGCCCCCGACGCGGAAACAACGCCTCCTTCTCTTGCTGTGTAATGCACGGACGACTCGTTGTGTCCCGGCGACTCCCGTTTCGCAATTTGGGGTTGCGAGGAGGTTCATCTGCATTAGTAGGGGCCCGAGTGCGACGATTGCTCCTGGCACCTCGGTATGCGGTTTCAGTCTCCACGGAATCGACGACGTCGGTGGCAGTGAAGGCGTTGAGCGAGGGGGAGTCTTTGACGAAGACATTGCAACCGCCAGAAGACGATTCCGTAGGGTTGAAGCCTCCTCCGTTGAAGCCTGCCCCCAAACCCGTTTCCCCTGTGAATGGCAAGCAATTTGAGAATGAAGAGGACGAGGATGTAGCCCTGAAGCCTCCTCCGCAACCGAATTCGTTAGGGCGCCCTAATGCGGTTTCGAATGGGAGTAGGGCACAATCTTCCGATGGTCCTTCTTTGGGTCAAATTCTGGAGAATGTGGAGAAGCTAGGTCCTAGTGAAGCCGGTCCACCTAGGGGAGCTTCTCGACCGCCTGTGCGGGCGCGGTCGTTGCAACCAGGAGCGTGGAAAGCTGGGGATAAGCTGAGGTCGAAGGCGGAGAGGGAAGCGGACGCCGCCGCGGCGCAAGCCGCAGCTGCCGCAGAGAGACAGGCGCAAGCAGGTGAAGCGCAAGCGAGCACGTCAAGCACAGACTCTGAAATTGTGAGAACGCAGCGGCCGCGGACGCAATTGAACACACTTGCGAAACCCGTGGTCAGGCCGGCACCTGCCGCGACAAGGAAAGGCCTGGTGTTGAAGGACGTGGGATCCACAGGGGTGTCCAAAGGGAGAGACGCATCAGGACCTAAATTACGAGACGCAGGAGCTGGTCCTGTTTTGAAAGATGTTGGAGCAGCGCCGAGGTCACAAGGCTCAAGGTCTTCCACGCCATCGCCAGCGAATGCTGGGCCTGCTGGGCCACCAAAACCTTTTGCGAAGGCAGCAGTTAAGGTCAGTTAAGGTTTCATTTTATTGTGGCATATGTGATCTTCATACCTTGCTTTGACAAGACTGTTTGATGTCTGCTTGTCAACATACATACGACGAGATTAAACTCTAACGAACCAAATTAAGCCTCATGTTTGGGGGGCATTTTTGAGTGTCATATCGGATCCCAATTTCATTCGTTTCTTGAGGGACACATTGCAGTGTCCTTCAGTGATTTCTGTCGATAGAAAGATTTTTAGTCCCGAAACTCGAGTAAAATTGTCATTCCATGATCCTTCGAATTCGTCATACTCATTGCATCTGTCATCTTCATTCCTTGCTTTGACAAGACCGTTTGATGTCTGTGAACAAGCATTCGACAAGAGTAACCCCTATCTGATCAAAAGGCATAAATTAGGCCTCATGTTTTTGGGGCATTTTTTAGTAATGTAAAGTCTCGATTCCCCTTACAGTAAGGGAGAGGTTGGTTCCATTCACCATACAAGTGAAATTTGAACCTTTTCCTACTACAATCTAGAAATTTTCACCATGTTCAAGTTTGCAAGCTGAAAATCAATTGCAAAAAACTAAATATTAATAGATTAAGTATTTTCATACTTAGCATAAATCAAAGCTCACATGTATGGTCAGTGGAGCCTCTAATGTGTTGTATGGTAAGTGGACTCTAACTTAGGTCATATTTCATTCATTTTCTTGAGGGACACATGCGGTGTTCTTCAGTGATTTCTGTTGATAGAAAAATTTTGGTCCGAAACCTCAGTCAAAACCGTGACTCTATTATTATTCGAATTGGTCATTTTCAATCGTTGGTCCTTTCGGGGTTAATGATTACGGCCTCGGGTAACGATGTTAGGGTTCTCAATCACGGGGTTTTGTGGGAAAATGGCTTAAAAGTATCATGTGGATATTGTAGAACCACTTCTCCGCCACAGGCAATCAGGAGGTTGTGAAGGTTGAGTTTGAAAATTTCACTGCAGGGAATTCGACCTAGAATCACATACCTTGTGCAAGTATATGACCCTTTTTGAAGTAGATAAAGAATTCATTGTTGCGGTACCGGAATCTAAGTTTTCCTGTTGCGAGGTTCAATATTCATATGCCTTGGGACGGGAAGTACTGTCTGCTATCTGTTATCGATTTCATTTGGCAGAATTGGTAGTATGCCTGAACGTATTTTCGAAATTTAAGTGGAGACCGCAAGTAGATTGCTGATGGAATATTGTCGTTGCGCGTTTGAATTCTAGGGCAAAGAGGATTGGCGCAAGAAGGCCAACAACACTGTTTCAGATGGCGCAAAACGAAGAGTGTCTGCTCGTAACAAGGATTCCATGGATGGTGTCGCCGATTTGTTGGGATCTAGTACATCTCGCCGGGGTGGCAGGAAGATGAACAAGGCCAGTCGGAAAGCTCTCAGAGTGGAAGCTGCGCGGCTTGCAGCACCTGTGAAGGTTGAGATCTTGGAGGTTGGGGAAGAGGGGATGTCATGCCAAGAGCTCGCGGAAGCACTGGCTGTGAATGATAGTGAAATTGTGAAGGTGCTATTTATGAAGGGGATTGGTATTACAGTGAATCAAACGCTTGACGAAGAAACAGTGAAGCTTGTCTGCCAGGAGTTTCAAGTGGAAGTCGTGGAGGCTGGAACAATTAGAGTGGAAGATTTGGCGAAAAAATCGAATGTTTTTCTAGATGATGACGATTTCGGTCACCTTGTGCCTCGACCCCCGGTTGTGACGATCATGGGTCACGTCGATCATGGCAAGGTACATATATACTCCTTAGTATGGGGATGGGGGGGGGGGGGGGGGGGGGGTGTTTCGGCATTTATTACGACTTTATGAGTGAAATCTGTAGATCATGTTGCTAAACTCTGGAGTTCAGGTGTAAAGCTACGAGTTGATAATGGTTTGATGTCCTGAAGTTGGATTTCTGTCTCCAAAATTTAAAGTAGTTTGATTAGGGCAATTTTGTTGTCAATGTTGATGGTGAGAAATCTCTTTTTGTTGGTGTATCTCGATGTAACTGCAGTTTAGACTAATGGATTGAGTATTGATTATGTTGTACCTGTGTAGACCTCATTGTTGGACTTCATCAGAAAAACTAAGGTAAATCACATTCGGCTGACATAGTTTTTTTGCAATACTTCTCCTTAAACATGTGCCAAGAATTTCTCTACAAGCTCCTGATTTTTCTATGTACTTACGCCTGTTGAGTGCAACGAAGAGAGTTGATTGCTTAGAAATGATATGTTTTACCTTTATTTAATGTTTGGGTGTAATTTACCAGGTAGCTGCTGGCGAAGCAGGGGGAATCACTCAAGGTATCGGAGCTTACTCCATCAACGTAATGGTTGAAGGTGAAATGCAACCCTGTGTTTTCCTCGACACTCCGGGGCATGAGGTAAGATCCGGGTTTTATTCTAGCAACTTTGAGGGTTCGACGTTATTGTTAGTTTTGGGAGTGGATTGAAGCCAACATGGATCGTGGATGGTTCAGCAGTCGTTTTGGGAAGGAGGTGAATCGAGTCGACTTTTGTTGCTTATTAGGGCCACGCTTTATATTCATTTATAGAAAAATATTAACCTAATTCGTAAGGCATTGCAGTATCATGTAGCCTGAACTTTAACTACATACATTTCTTCCGTGGTGCAGGCATTTAGCGCCATGAGAGCTCGCGGGGCACGAGTTACTGATATTGCTGTCATAGTTGTGGCTGCCGACGATGGCGTGAGACCGCAAACACTGGAAGCTATTGCTCACGCCAAAGCTGCAGATGTACCCATAGTCATAGCTATCAACAAGGTTCGTATCCTGCATTTAAGTGGCCCGCATCCAATACCATGGGACTCTGTTGATTTTGTTAACTGAATCTTATTTGTTTCAACTGTTGTATGCAAGCAGATTGACAAGGACGGAGCAAATCCACAAGTTGTGATGCAAGAGCTTTCTACCCATGGCCTGATGCCTGAAGAGTGGGGAGGTGACACCCCTATGGTGCAGGTGAACTATTTTTGCCTTGATCTTTGAATTTATTTTATTGCATTGTTTACCTCTGTTGAGTATGTGTATGATTAGATATGGTTTTATTTTATTTCCATGCGGTAATGTGATGTTCAATGGGAGTTTTCCCGTCAAATTTTTCTTTTGAATTCTGCAACTGACCATATTCCATCATCATGACTTATATGGACAGTTGATTGTACTTCCCCAAGGTTATCTCCTATTAAATCACCCGTGTTTGACAACCAGGTTAGTGCTAAGAAGGGAACAAACATTGATGCGCTACTCGAAAATATTGTGCTGGTAGCCGAGGTAATTCTTGACCTGCCAAATGTGGTCTTTCTATGTTTTGTTTTACCTGAGGAATCTCTGTCTATGGGGCAGTTTGTAAATTTGCATACGTGAAGCTTTGGGGGAATTTCGTTGTGGTATTGCTAGGACAGATTTTGAATTGAAGGAGTTGTCTCAGTGTTGACATTTGCTGACCTACGATGTTTATCATCTGCAGTTTCAGGAGTTGAAAGCTAATCCTGAAAGAGAGGCCAAGGGGACTGTCATCGAAGCCAGTTTGGATAAATCGAGAGGGCCTCTCGCTACCTTGCTGGTTCAGAATGGAACTCTTCGGGTGGGGGATGTGGTGCTTTGTGGGGAATCGTATGGAAAGGTACATTGTTCTAAATGACTTTCCTTTCTACTGTTTCGCTTCACGACCCGAGCCTAAGCACCTGAAATCTTTATTGGATTTGCATAGTTATACCCTGTAGGTACTCATTGTCTATCTTCGTGGATTTTTGAAATTGCAGGTTCGCGCTTTGATGGACTACACTGGAAGCCGGGTGGATGAAGCTGGTCCTTCAACAGCTGTGCAGGTGACTTTCAACATTCCTTGTAGTTCCCTGTGGTAGAAGTTTTAGTGCAGAGTGTTTTGGTGCGCTTACTTTCTAGGGTCTGGTTACGAGGTTTTGACTACACTATGGCTGTTTTTCTTTTGCAGATATTGGGCTTAAGCCAAGTTCCTGTGGCTGGCGAGGAGTTTGAGGTCGTAGAATCCCTTGAAATAGCTAGGAGTCGAGCATCGGATCGCGCCGAAATTGTACGAAGCTCTAGGCTAGTAGCCCAAGCAGGAGAAGGAAAAGTTACGCTCCATTCATTTGCTAATGCTGTTGCTGCCAGTGCCGAGACAGGAGTTGAACGGCACCAACTCAATGTAGTCTTGAAAGTTGATGCTCAGGTATGTTTTGGTCCTCTCTATGTGCGACGGAAACGTACATCGAAATATGCTGGTGATCACATTTACATAGTCTTCCTTGCAGTTGCACGTAAGAAATAACTTCGAAATTCTGACAGATCGATTGTATTTAGTGGTTGCATGAGAAAAAAGTTCTCCTGATGTTACCTTATACTGAGTCAACTTCGCATGCAGGGTTCGGTTGAGGCAATCAGGGAAGTACTTCAAGCATTACCTCAGGACACAGTTGCCCTGCGCTTTCTGATGCAGTCAACAGGAGAGATCAGTGCTAGCGATGTGGACCTGGCATTAGCAAGTCATGCAATTGTAGTGGGGTTCAATGTCGGTGTTCAGGCCAGTGTACAGACACAAGCTGATGCTGAAGGAGTCGAGATTCGCTTGTATCGCGTTATTTATGATCTTGTAGATGACATTCGAAAAGCCATGGAAGGGCTGTTAGAAGACGTTGAGGTAAAGCTTCGCTCCCACATGAACGGAAAGAGAAGTTTTTGAAGAGGAATCTTGAACTAGTTTATAATTTTTTTTGGGGGGGGTTGTATGTGTGAATCATGCCAACTATTGTTCTACTTTCTTGCAGGAGGAAGTGCCAATCGGAGAAGCTGAAGTTAGAGCTGTGTTCGGGGCTGGAAGTGGAAAAGTAGCTGGTTGCATGGTGACTGAAGGCAAATTAGTGAAGGGTTCTGGACTCCGTGTTATTCGAGGAAAGGATTCTGTGCACGTTGGCACTATTACCTCATTGAGACGAGTAAAGGAGCTTGCTAAAGAGGTGAGAAGTCAATTTTGTTCATTGCTCTGAGATTTTTTATTGGTTCCAGTAACATGGATAGATAGATATTGCATAGTAATCGAAGATTTTCCCATTCTCTGATATGCTAAATAGAGATTACCTTACAGTGAATGTAAGTTCTGGTAGACATCACTCAGCATTTTAGTGGTTATCCATTTGTTACATAAGTTTAGCTGTGTTCGATTGTTTTTTCGACA
This sequence comes from Thuidium tamariscinum, assembly GCA_947034885.2. Lineage (NCBI taxonomy): Eukaryota > Viridiplantae > Streptophyta > Bryopsida > Hypnales > Thuidiaceae > Thuidium > Thuidium tamariscinum. The sequence continues at coordinate 6,159,167 of OX344753.2, forward strand.
TGAATTTTATCTTATGACTTGAGAGTATCCTACTCGTGCAGGTGGCTGCTGGTTTAGAGTGCGGAGTCGGTGCCAATGATTTCAATGAATGGCAAGACGGTGATAAAATTATGGCATTTAATCTGGTAACGAAGAAGAGGACCTTAGAAGATGCCTCGGTCACTGTCAATGCTGCTGTTAACTCTCGTACATTCAACAACGAAGTGAGGGCTTAAACTGTGCTCTTCTCCAGGTTCTTAAACATTGATGTGGTTGAGCAATTCAGATTCTAAGCGGGTGACTACTTCATTTTGTACTATCCCTTCAACCTCATTACTTGTTGTAGTTCATCCAATTTGTAAATGACGATATACATTTGATCCGACTTGGTTATTTTGTGGTATACCCACTTCGTGTGGCTTACCTTCCGCCGTTGCCAAGAATACTAGTTCTCTTAGCGTAGGATAACGAATCTAGTGCATAATATGTTCTGATTTAAACACTGTCTAATTTCTAGAGGATACCCGTTTTTTGATGGGGTAGCATTGAATGCTGTTTACAATCACCTCGTGTAGCTTCCTTTAGATTGTCTTACGAAGGTGGGACTTTTTAGATGCCCTGAATGGGGATCCCTCATGTAGCTTATGCTTCTGGCATATTTGGAAGGAAACACTAATTTGTTCTTGGATTCAGTCATTCAATCTTTTGTACTCTCCTTCGAAAGTAAGCAGTGTATTCAAGTGAAGTGTGTTCTTGGCGGGTTCATTCTGGTAATTGGTCTCAGAGAAGTTGCCTATGGGCAGTGACCTTCAATAAGTCTTGCAACCCCACCTCTAGTTTTGATGCAAATACATTACTTACAATGTGGCAGGTAAATTAAGATATTTGATTGAGATTTTTGGCGTGTGACAAGCTAAACCATATACCTTGTTGTGACACACTCTACTTTATAGAAATATCTCTCTTGTGACATATAATTGATTTTGGAAACACTAAATTCATTTTACAAGACCATAGTTAGTGGATTTCAACCGGCTTTGGAGTTGAGAGGACCAACAGGTGAAACTTAGTTTCATTTCCCACCTTTTTTGTTTCAAAGTTTTTTGAAAAAAATTATTCTACTATGACTAAATGAAGTCTGAAATTCTACTTAGAGTATACTTGACGAGTTGCTGAATCAACATACAAAATTCCATTTTTTTTACAATTAACACAAATTAGTTCATCTCATGTTGATTAGGGCCCTTTTTCTCATAGTGGGCATAAGGTAGATACACCCAAAAGCGCCACGTTCCTAAAAGTGCCATCTACAGTGCACATACATTTTCAAAATCAGTCATGTTCACAGATTGTAGATGGCGCTTTCAGAAACAGACTTTGATCGTTAATAACTTTTGCATACAATATCCAAATCCTACGTTCTTTGGTGCGTTGGAACATGCTTTCACTTGCCAACAAGGTTGCATGAAAATTTGAACAAGCTAATGATAGTAACTAGGCATAGTGTGAATAAGTGGCACTTTTAGGTGCACCCACCTTAGGCATTTCCCAAGGTAGACCATCAAATGAAAAAGACTCCTAAACTAGTTCATAAATAAGACTAATAATTTTCAAATTTGTACTTGTTAAGATAGGCATGCTTCAAGTTTAGCTATTAAATCCAGTGTACCATCACATCCTCTTGAATTCATGGTCCCATTTTTAGTACATCAAATCAAATAAATATTTTTAATAAACTACATAAAGATCATATACAAATCATCACATATAGTATTTCTACAAATAAGAAGTCAAGTAATTAGAAGCTAACTACTTAAGCCATATACTAGATCTTGTTTTTAGCATGATTTAGCAACTCAAAAAGAAAAGTTGTCATCATTTTGGAGTAAGCTATAGTGGTAATTGAACCAAAGAGGCTATAAAACCTCTCTTATCCCCTTGACAAACCAAACATTAGGATGTTAGTAAGTTGTAGGCAAGGTGTCTACAATTCATAGTAGGGTCATTGCAAGAAACACTTACCGGTTCTGGCTCAAAATGGCTCAAAATCAATGAGTCTTGTGAGTCCTGTAACTTTTGGAATAATTTTTTTTTAAATTGAAAAAAATATGGATAATTTGAAGAGCAATGAGAATATTATGTCTCTTGAAATTCAGACCTAAGAATTTTTTTCTCTAAATGTTATAGATAATGGAAAATACAATGAAAATAGCTCTTTTTCACTAATTTGGTAAAAATAGTAAAAAAATTCAAAAATGAAAAATGAAAAATCTGTTTTTCCTCCAAGTAAATGTATTTATTTTCCAACAAATTTCATCTTTGGAAAAAATTAATTCTATTCTCTACACTTACCGACTTGCACAAAGTCAACCACTTTGACGACATGTGGAGGTTGAATAGTATAGTATTTTCAAAAAATCTCTTCATGGTCTTGTGTAACTTTAGGTGAGGTCCTTGTATGCCAACTTTCAGCTCAAAATTTGCATTTTTGGGTCAAAAATAGGACTAAAACCCCCTAAAATGGCCAAAGTAGACACCTAATCGGGGGCAATTTAAAAATAGTAAACTAATTTTGAAAAAATTGAAAAAATTATAAAAAAATGTAAAACTTTTTTAGGCACCTTCATTTCAATTTTCAAGTCAAATAAACAAAAGATGCAAAAATTATGAGCAAAAAACTACCTACTAAAGGTTAAGGGGACAAAAAAAAAGACAAGTGTTTCTTGCAATCACCCAGTAGTGTGTTATAGCAATCACAAAAGAAAATTCAACCAACAAAGGTCAAAACCTCATACAAGAAACTTAACAACAAATCACATCCTAACATAATATATGCATCATAGAAAACTTATGTAGATACCATCTTTAGTCCTCATTCCAAATACACATAAAACCTCAGTGAGAGAAATGTTCAAATTTAACACAAAATTTGTTATTTTTGCACTTGGCCAAGTGCAATCATACGACACTAACAAACATGGGTTTTTAAGACATTTGTAAATGTAGTATACCATTTTCAAAAGAATTTCATGGCCACTTCTTTTTGCAACGTTGCTATGCAAACATGTCTTTTCAAAAGCAAATTATACAATATTGGCTTGAAATAGAACAAATGTACATGTCAGTATGTACTAATTACATATTAATTATTATAAAACCATCCAAAAAGTACATTGTTTTCGTACAGAAGACACATAGTGTGCCTTGTGTTGATCTTGCTGAAACCTTGTTGTCTTCTGTACTTCAAAAGTACCCATATTCTAGAACATTGCACACCATTAACTTACTAACATTCACTCATGAAATTGAAATACATAATTCTCTAAAATAAACTCATTTCATCAAAATATTTGCAAATATCAAACTAAACATATTACTATATACTACCATATTAAAGCAGAAAATTGTAAAGGCTCAAGAATATTTTTGTCTTTGATTTATATGCTAACTATAGCATAGTCAAAGCTATGGCTTAGGTGCCAAGGAAACATGTCTTTGGCTCAAAGAGAAAAATTAGTCAAGTCAAAGAGACTCGTTCCAGAAGGCCTCTAAATTAAGAGACCTCAAACCCGTATGACTAATAGATTATTTAGGGCCATACAAATAAATTAATAGTTGTCAATCTTTGCTTTGGCATGGTACAACCTATGATGTGCTAGACAAGCCTATAATGACAACCACTTATGGAAAAGAGACATCGTCAAGTCAAATTGCTTTGCAATACACTTCAACCATCATAGAAGGTTCTAATTTTTCACTCTTCATGTCTTATTATATTAAGACCACTCATACTAAAAAATTGCATTTGTATGGTATGGTCTAAGCCAAATATTGTAAAACCATCTATTATGGCTATAAAAATAATAAAGACCCCACAAAAGAAGAAGAAAGTCAAAATTTATTATTTATTATTTTGAGTTATGATATGAAAAACTTATGGCTATAAAATTTACAAAAAGGATTGCAAGGATTTTAGACATGTAGGAAGATAAGAGGGACTTATAGGTTACATAATCAAATGGTAAGTATTTAAACACAAACCTAGATAAGTAATTAAAGTCATATACAAAATAAAAATGGCCTCTAAATTGTACACTACACTAAATAAAAATGACCTCTAAATTGCTCTAAATATTTATAAAGGGCCAACCTTCTTATAAACACCATATTTTTCTTAAGGAAGGGACAACTTACTTTTCCTTTGTTAAAATTAGTGATAAGGATCACAAAATATACCTAGACTAAGGATTTTGGATTTGTTCCTCTAGGCTTAGAGAAAATTTACACCTATAAAATTCTATTTTAGTTAAGATTTTTCATAGCTTTCGGTGTTGATTGCAATATGTAGTAGATATTTGCAATGGATCTATCAAACTAGACTTTTGCTATCTTTAGAACATTTGACCTATCTACAAGCAAGGTATAGGAGTTTTTTAGCACTCTAAATTTAAATGGCCAAAATACCACATTGATAAGTACTTCAATCATTATGGTTTAACATTCTTCAAGGGGTTATGACATGCAAAATTGGACCATAAAATATTTCTTTTAAAACAAAAAAAACTTTGAGTTCTAAGTGGCAAATTGAGAGTTTACAATACCCCCTATAGTATGTGGTAAACTTTGACTTCAATTAGGTACAAAATGACATATCAAAGCCAAAGATTGTTGAATTGTGGATAAACAAAATAAAAGATGTGTCATGTTTATATCAAATTGTACAACATTGATATCTTGGCTGGTATGGCTTGCTTTTGGATTAGTTTGTGATTATATAGGATCCACAAGTTGAGCAAAGCACAATTTAAATAAATATGCTCTATTTGTTTGATTACAAAACAAGTCATCTGGTGATTAAACAATTAGTATTTAGAGTAGTGTACAATTTAGTATTTGTATAGTGCAAACATCAATATCACGTTATAGTAATTAAAGGTTTGATAGAAGCAACATTGAAATTTCAGTTTTATAATTAAGAAAAAACAATAGTTATATTTATTGTAATTACTTTGTCTTCAATTTTGAAGTCGTAACTAAAGATCAATTGAAGAATAAACAACATCCACAATTTGTCATTATGCTATTTTGCATAGAGTGGTTTTGGCTATAGGGCCACTTATGGGATATAGACCAATTTTATAGTCACATTGTCAAGAATCATTTCAAAACTCAATTTGGTGTTTTAAATTACTTACTAGTTTCAATTTATATTTTTATTGCATCAAACTATGTCATGTCCATCAATATGCAAAATATCAATTCTTTTTGAGAAATATTTTAGATTTTTTAAATTTCACTACAAAAAAAGAATATGAATTGGTAAATAAAATTTAAAAATTTAAATGAGCAAATTTTTTTTTTCAATTGATGAACAACAAAGAATAACTTGAAAAATGGCTTGGAAGTAATTATTTTAGTTGTTACACTCCAAACACCCTTTACCATATGATGTCCAAGCAAATTGCAACTATTAAGAAAAAAATTTGGATTTACTTAGTTGACTGATAATTTTGATATTTTAATTTTGTATGAAAGCTTTATTCTCTAAAAAAGTTGATTAATGTAAATTGGCAAAAAAAATTGAGTAATTGTAAATTATAAATATCTTAAGAATAAAGAAATTTATTTCAAATGTTCTATTTATTATACATAATTTTTTTGAGATTTAAAACATGATAGAAATCCACATTCAAAACTAAAAGTACAAAATTTCCAAATAAAGTAATTCTCATAAGAAATCCTTAAAAAATTTACTTTTAAAAAAATGATACACTTGAATATATGAAAATTCATGATATAGAGAGTATGAATTTTTATGTACAATTTTTTTCTATAAATGGATGTTGATATGTTTAAATATCCAATATTTTTTATTGAATTTTGTTAGTATTTTAACCCTTTAGTGCCCGGTTGACCACTTTTGGTTGATTTTTGCACTTTTGGTCTAATATTGTTCAAAATACATTTGATCACAAAAATCTCAAAGAGCAACGCAATTAGAGTGTCTTCATGCGCTTCAAACAAAACCAATTTCAAGAGAATTGGAGCACTAATGCATTAGCTATGAGGTTGCAAACTCAAATGGCCAGAACCTTCAAATGGGAAGTATTCAACAAAAAAATGAAAAAATATCAACCAATTTGTGAGATTCTTTTGTATCTTGATGTTTTGACAAGGCATAAATGTTTCTTTGTACTTTCATGAATTCCCAAAGTAAACTTATGCATTGAAATTTATGTAGCACAAGTTCTATAGGGTCATTCAGGTCATTGATTTTTGAGGATTAACCCCTAAAGGTCAGAGACTATGTCTTCACCAAAAACACACCAAAACTGCCATGTCTACTTCAAGCACCAAATTTTTGAAAAAAAACATGTTTAGACACATGTAATCGTAGGATCTTATATTACACTTGTGGAAAAAGATGTGGAAAAAATTTCAGAATTTTCCACCATATAGATTGCAAGATATTAGCATTTGAATTGACAAAAACCCTTTTTTTGTCCCTGCAAAAAAGCGGGCAGCTGCACTTCACAAGGTCACATTTTTATGAAAAAATGTCCAAAATGGTAGTGTTTCTTTGGATTCATTCTTCATGGCAAGTTGGCTATATGCTCAAAAAAATTCGCATCATTTGGAATTGTACAACATATAGGAAAAAATTAATAAGTAGAAAGAAGTAGAGGGTGATTCAAAATACTAAATTGTTAAAATTTTATTTATAGAATTAAAAAATATAAATCCCAATGGCTGGAATGTTGTGACAAACAATCAGCATCCAAATTTTTAATTTTTTCCCAAAAATATTTAAAATTGAGGAAAATAAAGGCTTTCAAAGTTTATTTTAGAGTAGAGAATCCATAACTGCCTGCAAACTAAATCTCTTTATAACTTTCGTCTCATAAATCAAAATGGAGCGATTCAAAGCTTTCTGCATATATGTACATCTAGAAAACCAATTTCAAAATTTTAATTTTGAAAAAAAAGTTTTTATAAGAAATTTTTGGGCTGCCCGCCAACCAATGAAAACTACATATCATGCAATAACTTTTTGACCATGTAGTCAAAAGTTATGAAAATTGTTGGGCCTTAAAGCTACTCCTTGAGCACATGTTGTGTGAAAATTTCAATGAAAAAAAATAAAAACTCCATCCGTAGTGAGTTGCCCAAAATCGCTATGTTGCCAAAAAACGCAGTTTGGTCCTTTAGGGGTTAAACAAAACAATTCAAATTCCAACGAGGTTCTAAAAGCAAACGTGATTTAGAAGTACATTTTTCTTTCTTCAATGTACCAAATCTGCACATTTTAGAAGGGTATTGTTTTTGATGACCACAGATGACCATTTTTTGTGAATTTCAAAAATTTGTAACTAATTTCAAAAATCTTAAAAAAAATATGAAATGACTTGGGATAAATGCATATTCTACTTGCCTCTCAAGAAAAATTTACTAAAAAATATTTAAAAATGTTCCACTTCTCCAAAATTCAATTCTAGCCCTTAAAAGATTGATTTATGGACCTTTAATCTTATTTATAGCAATTTGTACCGTTGGATGAGTTTGATTTTTTATTAGGTTGAAGAATCTCCCTTATGGAAATACTTTATACGTTTTGATCTAAGATTACATCCTTAAAGTGGCCACAAAATTCACTTTCTTGAAGAACTACGCTCACCCCCCAAATCAACCACGGGCACTAAAGGGTTAAGTACACCATTCATGAAAATTTTGTTGAATTTTTCAAGTATACATTCTCCAATGTTGAAAAATATTATCCAAAAAGTATTTTGGTAACATATGTCCCTAATTTGGATTTGGAAAAATCAACTCTACTAAGCACATGACGGGTGGTGTATTGAATACTTGAGTGACAATCCAATCAGTGAAACCCACACAAGATCATACTGTAATTTGGATTTTCACATGTGGGGATTGCAATTGCAATAACTTGTTGAATTCTATAAGAAATTTAGAAACTAAATTTACAATGCTTTATTCTCTTAGTCTAAATAGAATACAAAAGTTGAATATTTAAAAGGGTCATT